>CM056053.1:310727171-311327171 GCA_029574335.1 Rana kukunoris
AAGTTTTTAAAATCAGAGGAAAGTGGAGGTGTTTCACATAGCAAACAATAAGGGTTTTGCTTTTTAATTGCTATCCTAATAACTAGATAAATAGCAGCTGAAATCTAATTAGTTGCTCTTGGCAAAGCATCCACTTTTCTTTTCCTGCAGATTTTATAAATTAGCCCAATTTTCACTCAGCATCTGCTATTACGCTGTATATTGGCCTGGATTGTGGCAAAAATGTAGAGCTCCTGACTTTGGATGACAAAGTCTCAGGAGGCCACACACTTATCACATTTTATTTATATTATATAAGAAAACAAGCACACAAATTCAATTAATTTCAATTACATGAACTATACTATTGTGTTAAAGTTAAAGTAGTACAGTATTAAATGCATGTAGTACTTTGTCCCATCTTCCTAGGGACCCTGTACTGCTAACTGCAGTGTTGGATAGGGCAACCCCCTGTCGGCAAATGGCCACCCAACACCGTAGCTGGCAAGGAGATAGCTGCTTTGCTAGGAAGCCTTAGGAAAGCATCGGCACAAGGAATGCAGAGGGAGGAAATGCTGACATGCCTCGCCTCCCTCTGCATTCCTTTTGCCATGCTTGCCTTGGGGAAGTGCTGGGAGCCAGCTTCAAATGGGTATGCAACAACTCCAAACAAAAGCATGTTGGTACAATGAAGCTGGTTGCTGACAAACATTTTTTAGAATGTTGGATATCCTTTAATGTAGGGCAGCAAAACAGTACATGTGGCTTTTTTTTATAGATCATCTCCTATTCATATCTTCAGCAGAATGATCTTGCACAAGAACAGATATACTATTACTTGAACTACCAGTCAGAGAACAGGACCTCTGTTACTTAACCACTTAAAGACCCCCGCACGCACATATACGGCCACAACATGGCTCGTACAGGCACAAGGGCGTAAATTTACGTCCCCGCCTGAGTGCGGTTCGGGGGTCCCATCGGGACCCCCTCCGCGGCGTGCGGGGGTCTCCCTACCTCTGGGAGCGATCCGGGATCTGCGGGCGGATGTCCGTGATATCCGCCCCCCCGCGATCGCTCCCAGCCAATGGGAGCACGCTCCCAGCCTGTCACTTCCTCCTCCTGTGTTTACACAGGAAGGAGGAAATGATGTATTCTCTCTCATCGCAGCGCTGTTTCCCAGCGCTGCTGATGAGAGAAGACATCACAAGTAAGTGTGCACCAACACAACACTGACACACACTCACATAGGCATATTAACCCCTTGTGACACGCCCCCCCCCCCCCCGTCACAGTGTTACTGAATGCAGTGATTTAATCACTGCATTTAGTGTCAGTGTGACAGGCACTGTAAAAAACAGTTAGTGTTAGGTTCAGATAGCCCCCCCACCCCCCTAATAAAGTTTTAAACCCCCTGATCACCGCCCTAGTTAACCCTTTCACTCCCTATTGCCAGCGTCACTAAGCGATCATTTTTCTGATCGCTGTATTAGTGTCGCTGTTCCCGCTAGGTAGCTATTTTTTTTTTATTGCGATTTTTTTTTTTTTACTAAAGACATGTGGCTAAATACATTTTGGCCTAAATGTTTGACTAAAATTTAGTTTATTTTGATTTTTTTTTAACAAAAAGTAAAAAATTGTGTTTTTTTTTTTTCAAAAATGTTGCTCTATTTTTGTATATAGCGCAAAAAAAAAAATCGCAGAGGTGATCAAATACCACCAAAAGAAAGCTCTATTTGTGGGAAGAAAAGGACGCAAATTTTGTTTGGGAGCCACATCGCACGACCGCGCAATTGTCTGTTAAAGCGACGCAGTGCCGAATCGCAAAAACACCTTGGGTCATTTACCAGCGTATTGGTCCGGGTCTTAAGTGGTTAAATATGGTTAGAAAAGGCCAAATGTAGTAAGGGCCATTTAAACCATAAACACATCAGTCCACAGTTATACCAGTAAACTGTCTGCTGCCAGGCCACTCTGCTGCAGCACACTTGTGAAAAGTACTTGCTTTAAAACTGAAAAGAATTTAAAACAGCTAAATCAATTTCAAGTGCATCAAAACAGAATGTGTGCAGTTAGTTTTATTTTAAAATAAGTTAAAATGTCTTTGGCCAGCATGCTTCAGAGAAGGACTATATGGAAGTAGTCTCTCTGCGGACGCGGAGGTCTGAAAAAACCTAATGAGCTAGACCTAAATCTTTCCGTTATGCATAGCTGCCCACTGATTGGAGAGCTGTAGCACTGAATAAGCATGGGGCATGTTGGACCTCTGCAGAGAGCACTGTTCTTATACAGAGAAAAGTGGTCCTTCTCTACATAGGTGTGAATGAGACCTAAAACAGCTACAGCCTAAGTAGGAAAGTCTATCTCTTGCCTGCAGCTGAAAAGTGGAGCTCTCTTTGAGGAAGCAGTGGTCCACTTTAAGAGAACCCGGCACACACTTTAATGTGTCAGATCTAAAACGCCGCAATCAGCAAAGCTCATACTCTCTTCAAATTGGATTAAGCATGAAGTGCGTTGGATTTTTACATAGAGATCACTGCGTCCCCACAAAAAGGCAAAGGTTCCACTTTTCAACTGTATTTTGCACACCAATTGACCATTAAAGTGGAATTCCAGGACAATACTTTCTAAGCTTAAACTTGCTCCCACCCCAGTTCTAAATCCTATGCTAACTATCCTGTGAAGGAAAGATGTGAATACTTACATAATCGAAGAGTGCTCTGGTCCAGTCAAATTATCCCTCCAGCCGCCGGCTTCAGGAAAAAGGAGAGAGCAGCAACAACGGCTGCTGTGCCTTCAGGGAGATGTTATCCATAGGCTTACTATGGGGCATCAGTTGTCCGCTGATCTCCTCTTCCCTGAAGCCAGCGCTGGGAGCCGATCATGTGACCAGACTGGAGCACCCTTAGATTAGGTAAGTATACACATCCTTTCTTTACAGAGTAGTTAGTGTAGGTCTCAGAATGGGAGCAGGTCTATGCTTAGACATTATAAGCCTACTTAAAGTTAGAATGAGCTAAACATATTTTCATCATACCAAGTGGTTTTACTAAAGTTAAATGAAGCTTTATTTAGAAAGCCCCCATTGAATCGATCCATTCCAACCAGGGAGGTCCAATAGACAGCAAGGTTGCTTTCTCTGTGAGACCCACCCAGGTTTATTCTGCAAAAGATCAACAGGAAGAACAGTTGCCCTACAACCAGTAATGACACTTGCTTCTGTTTTCTAATAAAATAAACAAAGCTATGGAAAATAAATAGATATTTTATTATTTAAATAATATTTAATACAGCTGGTGGCCATACCTGGGTAGACCTTTATAGATTCAAATGATCAATCCTACAACCTTTTTGACACATGCATCTTAAAAAGGAACTTTGTTTCTTTTATTTACAACAGCTATTAGGCCTCATGCACACTGGACGTTAAAATAACGTTGAAAAACTCACTGCAAGCTACTGCCGTTTTTATAACGTTTTTTTTCAGCTTTTTAACGTTTTTTGCAATAGCTTTTTTTTTGTGTTTTTTTGTTGAAGAAATGTATTTATTAAAAAACGCTGGTGAGTGAAGTTTTTGAGCGTTTATCGACATTTAGCAGCGTTTATTAGCATTATAGTGTTTTTACAGCTGAAAAACGTCTCTCAGAACCCACTAGTTTTGTTTTTGTTTTACTGCTCAAAGACATCACTGCCCAAAACTGATGATAACAGACTATGTGTGCATGAACACATAGTATAACATGATGTAGAGTTTAATGACTGTAGAAAAAAACATCTACTGCCAAAAACAGCTGTTGTTACAACATCCAAAAACGTCCAGTGTGAATAAGGCCTTAAAGTGACGACAGGCACAGTGCATTGTTTGGTCATCCATAACCCACACGTGCTTCAGATTTTTACTCACTACTCTGGAACCTTTCAAATTTCTAGTAACCCATGGCTACCTTTAATAAAAGTGCAATGCCCTGGACTTCAGCCACTGTCTTTCATTGTTTAGTTAGTAATATTTTATGGTCATCTAATCTAAAGTGAGAACACATCCTATAACTTATCATGCATGTATATACATTATTGTTTTGGTAATAATTTTGACTTGTAAGGTCATTTTAAACCATCCTAAATTCCAGTGTTCACTCACCAGACATCTCAGATCAAGTTACTTCTTCTCGTTAGGAGGGTCTTATTATGAGAATTTTATTGCTATTACATGTCAAGGCAGAGGAAATGACTGGAAAATATTTACTTTAAATAAATCTGATCGTAGTCAACTTCACAGCAGGCCTTGTGTTTTTTCTCTTTAAAATAAAAACATGCAATTTAAACATAAGAAGTTTACATTAAACAGCATACACATGTACAATTACTCTCTCTGCACAAACATAAGACGCAAATGGTTTGTCTATTCTTATTCTCGGGAACATGCCAAGAATAGGAAACATGTTTGTTTCTCTGAGATAGAAGTGGGTGTATTGCTCGGAAGGACAAAGGAATCATAAAAATATAATTTTGGCAAGAAAATAATATAGAAAACATTACAAATCCCTAGGAAAATATTCTCTTTATCCTATGGTGCACATATGCAGTACAAAGGAGTCTCAGCTATTTATTAAAGCAACAATCCACCCAAAAGTGATAGTGTAGTTACAGGTGGAGCCTAATGGACAGGGATAGTCTATAACTTCTTTTATGTCCAATGTAATCTTCCTACTGTCATTCCTGGTTCTGTCCCTGACTGCTTGGAGTTTTGTATGTCCCTTCCATCCTTTTAAATGTGTCAGTACCTCATGTTGGAGATTTCATATCTATAATAAAAAAGTAAGTAAATAACCTACAAAGGATAGTAGGAACCCCTCATATTGACCAAAGCAATTTTCGTAGACCGAGGAACTGCCAGAAAAGATATCTCATTGATAGTCACAAAATGTAAGAAACTTTAAGTTTTTGATAGCTGATGGAGGGTTAAAACACTTCAATTATTAGTTTAGCATGGACCAATCCTTTAACTGATACAATTCAACAAGCAGTATTGTTTAAACTAGTGGTGTCACTTTTTTTTTGAGTTTGGACCTGGTGATTTTTAAATTTCACAGTTTTACCAACAACACCACTATTTTTATAACTATTTCAGCGATGTCTATTTTGAATGACAATTGAGTGGCCATACAACACTGTACCCAAACTAAATTTTTATAATTTTCTTCCCACAAAAAGAGCTTTCTTAAAAAAAAAAAACGTTTCCATTGTCTTCTCCTGCACTGACGGGTCACTGATGAGGCTGCATAATGGAAACTGATGAGGCGGTACTGATAAGGATGCACTAATATGTAGAAGTGATGGGCACTAATAGATGGCACTGATAGACAGCACTGATGAGGAGGTACTGACAGGCATTACTGATGGGCATCTGTGAAAGGCACTGACAGGCATTACTGATTGTCACTTTGAGGGGCACTGATTGGCGATTTGGGTGGGCACTGATTGGCATTGTGGTGGGCACCTCTAATGGGGGCTGCGCTGATAATCAATGTGCTGATTATCCCCCCCTCTGACAGGACAGCTGCCGATCAGCTTTACCTGTCTGCGCGAACCGAGGAAAGACAATTACCGGCACCTCCCTGTTCATACTGTGATCAACTGTGATTGGTCACTTGGTAAAGAGCTTCTGCCAGAGTCTTTTTACCACGTTTGGAGATGCGGTGTGTCAGAGTGACACACCACACCACTGATCGCCGTGCTGCTCCTGATCGCGGCTTAACCTGCTGGATGTCATATGACTTCCAGTCAGGATAACTGAACCACTTCCTGGCCATCATTTTGCTATATGCTGGGCAGGAAGTGGATTTGCAAGATACCCAGGGCCGATCCGCCCTATAGGCTCACTATGCAAGCAGCTTAGGGCCCGCAAAGCTGCGAAAGGCCCCCCAAATTACTAGAGGTCCCGTCTGGTGAGAAGTCACCCTGCTTCTCAATTCGCTGGCTGCATGGGAGAAGAGGTAAGAAATCAGCACCCCCGCTTCTCAATTTATTGTAAGATGTAATTTCCAACAGCAGAACACCCTCTACCCCCGCTTCTCAACTTTCTTTAATGTGACTGTCGTCAGCGCCCCCTGCTTCTCATTTTTAGGTTCAATAAAGGTTTATTGAGTTTTTCAGACAGTATAAACAGAAACACACCATGGCGTGACCGAGGGCTCGACAAAGGGCGGGTTGGGCACAATCTCACAACACATAAAACAGAAAAAATCCTTGTCTTAGAAGATAGCAAACAGAAACAAAACAATAAGGGGGGCATTGCGGCAAGATAAGGACACGGGAAACTGCACTTCATACGGGGTACAATATTGGCCTTCAATGGTCTCCCCCAGCCTGGACGCCCCTATGGGATCCATCTGCGTCCAGGGCCTAGGGGAGCGTAGAGAGTCATGTAATCCGGTGAAGGCAATTAACCAGGGTACTCGTATAAGATATCACAATATGCAGCTAGGTGTAGAATGCCAAAAATGAAATGTGCAAGCAAGAAGTCCCACGTAGCAATCGGATCGTGCAATATTAAAACCATGATGAGGCCGAAGATGCGGCCAGAAAAGTGGATGAGAAGAAGGAAGTAGAAAGAGAAGGGGGCCGAGGGCAGAGAGGAGAAAATAAGAGTAGGGGGGGAAAGGGAAGAGGGGAAGGAAGTGGTAGAGGGTTGGGGGCAGGGTACATGGTGCTTCTCATTTTTAATGTGCCATGTCATTTTTGCTTAGGGCCCCCGGGGAGGTCAGGATCGGCACTGAAGATACCATTATGTCCTCATGAAGTTAAAGAACTAAATTAAACACTATTTTTATCTAAACGGCCCAACAATATAAACTACCTTTAATTTTAGAAAACTGTAAGTTCCTCATAAAAAATAAAGTTATTTATTCACTACACTACACTACCCCTGTACATTTCTGAACAGCAGTGTTACAATTTAGTTTCTTAAGTACCCTTTATTAACAGTGCTAGAGAAAATAAAAGCCATTGTGTCCATTGATAGCTGTACACCAAGCCTTCATTAGGCAGTGAACAGAGCCGATCCAAATGGCTATGTACTATGTGATCGCTGTGATGAACAATCACTAATGTTAACACACTACTGTTTACATTGTTGATCCCTCCCTTTCCTTTTAAAATGGAGGAATTATTTGCCTAACAATGACTGTCTGAATACAACAGCAAGCAGTATAGATTCCTTCATCCACACTGTTTTGTGTAGATGAGGATTTATTGATTTCCTCTTATCCAGCTTACAAGCTTGACAAGAGACACCTAGCCATGTAATGACAGTTTAAAGCCTCCATGGAGGCTGACCCACCTCCTGCTTGCATTCAGAGCTGATAATTGATATACAGTCCAGGATACCAGATAAGAAAAAAGTGTCAATTCACAAAAATGCCACTAGCTTAGCCTCTATTTAGATCAGAGGTACAGCATGCCTAGAATGTAACTGTTTTATCAACAAGTTAAACTGCTGGGTTTAAAGCAGAACTTCATCTAAAAGGGGAGTTACAGCACTAGAAGCGATTTTACTAAGAATGACTGAATGACTGATAAGCACCTGGGCACCAGGAGGACTGGCTGTACTGCCTTTTTTGCAGATACAGATCCTCTATTTCCTCGCCCTGCAGTGCTGCTGGCTTCTCCTCTTCTTTCTCTGGCTGCGCTACAGGGGGATAATTTCTAGAATTTGCAATTTGCACCTCCGTCCTTTCTTCAGTCCCTTTCTCAGTCTTAAATGTAAGATATCTCACCAAAGCCTCCCAAAAAATAAATTTAAATATAAAAAAAAGATATTTTTTTTTAAAAATGATAAAAAATAATAATTAAGGACTTGTTTGCATGTGCTTTGCACTCTGTAATTTTTGCCATTGCTGCAAAGCATAGCATCACGGCCATGACATGTATACACCTGTAGCCACTGCCTCTGTTGCTCTGTGTTTGAGCTTTGGGGTGCACATCCTAATGCGCACACCTATGGTCTAGGGCAGGGATATGCAATTAGCGGACCTCCAGCTGTTGCAGAACTACAATTCCCATGAGGCATAGCAAAGCTCTGACAGCCACAAGCATGACACCCAGAGGCAGCGGCATGATGGGAATTGTAGTTTTGCAACAGCTCGAGGTCCGCTAATTGTATATCCCTGCCCTAGACCATAGGTGTGCGCATTAGGATGTGCACCCCAAAGCTCAAACACAGAGCAACATATCCCTGGTCTAGGACATTTATAAATGTTTGGGGTCAGTGTTATTTTCACTGCTTTTAATTTCAGCTAATACGTTTTAAAACAGATGCATTTCTCTTTTTAGACTACATGCATTTTTGTAGTACAAATAAATATTTGACACATGACAAAGGATGTCCAGAGTACTATGGGTTATCTAAAGAGATAGCAGAGCAGTAGTAGCCTGCCTTCTGATATTGATAAGTCATTGTGATAGGTCATTCTGTTTGGTGTGCAAATTGCAGATACGGAGCTCTGGAAATAATATTTTGTTTACTATACATTGTTTAGAAGACAACATATGTGCAAAATTACTACACGTGTCGCAGCTGCTTTTGGGTTCATCAATCATTGTGCACTCTCTATCTTTATTTTTTCTATCTGGGGTATTGTAGTATGTCTCTGAATAGGGAAATCACATTTTTTACATTTGTCAAGGGAGAAGCTATCCCTTTAAGATCTTTCAGATTTCATATCCCCCCTCTAATTTTGGACATTTAGGTTTAATTTGCCTACCGCAGACAGCAATAAAAAAAAAAAAAACACTTGCTCACTCTATCCAGTAAAGGAAAAAAAGGTTTGGGTGGAGTTACACATTTTAGGTGCAGTTACAAGTGTTGAAAGTGTTTTTCTCCTAACTAAAAATTAAGTAAGGCTGAGACATTCCAGGACCTCCCACAAGCGTGAACATACTCTGACACATCAGCGTTCCTAGCAAGTGGGACAATAATAAAATTAACAGTTTGGGCTAATGTACATTGTCTGCTTGGTTTTTATCTCTTTGCGCTAAACTGCTGTGCAACATGTTGGTGCCTGTTGACCATCATTGCATACTCTTTCAACAGTTGTATTCCATGTACTAAGACAGAATCTACTAATGCAATTTACATATATTGCATGAAACATTAAAAACATATGCAATTGTGCAAGAAGATGTTTAAAAGGCAATCCCAGTTGATTCAGACTATCTTAAATTGCCTCTAGTATTTAAGTGATTTAATAGTAGGCAAAGAGATAACATATATTCATTAGCTCACATCGGTGAATAATATGACAGCTCCTGAAAACACGTAACCATTTACTAAAATAATGCAAATCACAAGAGACACATAATCTTCAACTTTAAAATATCTAAAAATAACCTTTCCTCGAACTCTTGCAACAGAGGTGACCTAATATAACCCGGTTAGTATTAAACACACTGTCTTCCCAGGATTCGGGTTCATAAATCCTGGGATATGTCACATTAATCTTAATCTGTAGACTAGATCACCGACACAAATAGATACAGTACCAGTAATATTGGATTCATGCCACCCTCACTTCATGGCATGTTGCCTTCAATTCCTCTATGAATTCTCTTAATTCATTGAATTTCCTCCTTCTATCCAGATTCATTTTAAATACCAGTAGAGTGCATATTGCATTGCCAAGGTAAACAATAAAGTATATACATCACTACTTTATCAGTCAACATAGTTCATATACTTTATTACAAATCAGTAAACTAGAATGCTGATATTTCAACTGAAATCGTATTTTCAGTACTAAGCTATTTATTTATTTATTTAAAAAAAATAATCATTAACAGGCTTATTTTTCTGTAATAATAGCAATCTACTGTATGGCATATCATCTAACCTCAAAATTTAGTCTGCAGAACATATTTAAAACTGGACACTGAGGCCTAGATTCACAAAGCGATTACGCCTGTGTAAATGTTGTTAGACTGGAGTAATTTCGACTTACGGGCGTTTTTACGCTAGTCGAAATCCTCAAACCATGAAAAGACACCTGCGGGCTTCATTTCGACTGTATTACGTGTTAGTACGCCTTCAGATCTACGCTGCCAGAAAATTGCGGCCACTGGGCGGACTTCCTGTTGTTTTTCGCCGTCAGGGTATGCTAATGAGCTTTTGCCTGCAATCCACAAAATTTCGCACTTTCAACGCAATCTCTTACGGCACCTTTAGTCATCTTTTTTTTCCGTTTCACTATACCTGCTTTTTGCTGGTCTAATATTAGACAGCCCATGTTAAGTATGGCCGTCGTTCCCGCGTCGAATTTCAACGTTTTCCGATGTCTTTTATTATTTTTAACGTAAGTCGTCCGGGAATAGGAATGTTCGTAAACGCCGCTACTCAAACAACGAATGACGTCACGACGTGATTTCGCGCAATGCACGGCGGGAAATTCCTGAACAGAGCATGCGCAGTTCGATCGTCGCGGGGACGCGCTTAATTTAAATGCTTCACGCCCCCTATTCACGTATTTCGATTGCGCGGCGGAAAAAAAATACGACACAATAGCGTACGCGCAAAAAAACTACCTGAATTCGGTGTAGAGTCTGGTGAAATACGGCAGCGTACCGTATTTCGATTACGCAGCGGAATATTACGTCTTTGTGAATCTGCCCCTGAGTCATTTCCAAACACAAAAAGAACTTGGCTGCCTAAACATCCATAAAAGTTAGTTGGCAGCTGGGACAAGATATATTCAACACATGCCTGGACTGATAACCTGGCATTATTGGCACATGTCAGAGGGGCTAGTCCATAGGAAAGTGCTTGTGATCTGGTGCTCACTCATATGGACTTTACAGGCTAAATAAAAGGCTTAATGACAAGGCGGGGTCTATTTATTTGGCAAATATATATATATATATATATATATATATATATATTTATATATATTTGTCTGCTTCAGCGGGGAAAAAGTTGTTGAACAGGTGTGAAATCTATTGAAGACAAGTGAGTGTTCAGAATATTCCACCCGATGAAAACGGACCGATGGATTTTTTCATTAGATATCCGATGAAGCTGACTTTCATCAGTCTTGCCTACACACCATCAGTAAAAAATCTGATCGCGTCCAACGCGGTGACGTAAAACACAACGACGTGCAGAGAAAAATGAAGTTCAATGCGTCGACTTTGATTCGGAGCATGCATTGATTTTTGACCGATGGATTTCCCCACAGACAATCGTTTTTTTTCTATAGGTTTTTAACCATCAACATTTTTTAAAACAGGTTCTATTTTTTTTTCACCGATGGAAAAAAAAAACAATTGGACCCACACACAATCAGTTCGTCCGATGAAAACGGTCCATCGGACCGTTTTGATCAGATGAACCGAGAGGCTGAGGGGCAGCTTTGTCCTAAGGAAGAATAGACAGATTTCAGTGAACACAAATTATGACTTTGTTCAACAGGCTTTGAGAATTTGTCGATGGCACTAGTTTGAGATGCTTCCGAGATCATTCAGAATTCATGGACAGGTGTATTTGACCTGCAGCTGAACTCTAAGCTGCATTTGACCTACTTCAATGGCTTTCCCATAGACTTTTTTGGGAATGCAGAAGCCCAGTCATGACAGGTCCTAAGCTTTAATTTTCTAATACTAGGTTCACACATATGTAGTTGGTGTGGCACATGTTTGCACAGGTACAGTAGATCAATAATTTAATTCATTCACCCCCAGCCTGACATTACTTCTGCTACCTGCATTCCATGCGGGGCGCATGCATTACACAGTGGTTCCAGAAGATAGGCAGCTATCTGGCCCCCATTCTCTCCCCTCCTTCTGCAGCTGCTGGTCAGCTTAGCTATGTGGAGCCTGCGATAGTAGCCAGGAGCCGGGAATACCATAATGATGTGCCCAGGGCCGCCATCAGGAATTTTGGGGCCCCTTACACAGCTTCAGGCATAGGCCCCCTGGAGCAAAGAACAAAAAGAGGGGGTTGCCATCTGGGGCCCTGGTGGCCCCCGGGCCCCTGGGGACCTCCGGACCCTTTTCTTGAATACCACCACCATGAGAATTTCTCTTCATTTTATTTGATTTCTTGACCCTAGAGGAGTTATTGGAGGAAGCAGAGAAATATGAAATAGATGAAGCATCTGATAGATGAGACTCTATAATCACACAGTTGCAGGTAATCTGTGGGTGATGGCTCTCTTCATTCTATCTCCAACACAATATCTTCCTACAGTCTCACTACTGCAACAAACATCTCTACAGTCTCATGGAAACTGTCTTTACCCTCTAATTTTAGCCACAACACAAATTCAAAAAATGTAGTGCATAAAGGAGAGGACTCTTTAAATGTTGTACACCTGTCACAATACCCTCTTGCAGATCTAGAAAGAAGTATTTTAAGTAGAGGTCTCAGTTTGTCCTAATGAGGATATTAACAAGTTTGAGGCGATCAAGGATATTCTGCTGTTTGCAAGAAAACATGTTCTCAAACAGCTCTATTCTAAAAACATAAAAGAAGGAACACAATTAAGGCCCCAAGAAGTGGAAGCTATAGATAATTTTATTTCATTATTGGAGGGAAATTACCACAATTTAGATCTAATGGTTTGAATTGATATTTAACATATCCTTCAAAAGCTTGATCAGTCATCACCCCACTTGCAGGATATCCCCAGCAAGTCGGACAAGTTTCCTGCACTGGCTTTGAATGCCAATGTGCAGGCATTTGTCAAATTAACCACAAATGTTTTTTTTTTTTTTAAATCAAATGTCATAGAGTTTCCAACCTTTCAAATGATGAACAGGACATACTACATGATCTCTCCATTAAACCTATGATCACCATGAAGTCCTTGTGATCATCGATAATGAACAGTACATACCGTATTTATCGGCATATAACGCGCACAGGTGTATAACACGCACCTTCATTTTAGGAGGCAGATTCAGAAGAAAAACTTAGATTTAAAAAAAAGAACTTTGAAGCAAAATAAGGGTCAGTGCCCAGCAATGCAGTCTCATCATTGCAGTCTCATCATTGCCCATCATTGCAGCTTGATCAATTCCCATCTGCAGCCTCACCATTGCCCAGCAATGCAGCTTTAACAATTGCCCATCTGCAGCCTGAACAATGCCCATCTGCAGCCTAAATTATGCCCATCTGCAGCCTGAACAATACCTATCTGCAGCCTCACAATTGCCCATCATTGCAGCCTGATCAATGCCCATCTCCAGCCTCACCATTGCCCAGCAATGCAGCTTGAACAATTCCAATCTGCAACCTGAACAATGCCCATCGGCAGCCTCACAATTGCCCATCATTGCAGCTTGATCAATGCCCACCTGCAGCCTCACCATTGCCATCAATGCAGCCTGATCAATGCCCATTTGCAGCCTCACCTCAGATTACTACTGCCTCGGAGGGGATTGGACCAGCTTCTATGATAGACAGAACACTGGTCCAATGATGGTCCAGGAGGCGGAACTTCCTTCTATAGAGGTCGCTGAGTAAATAGGAGATTCTTACTGTATGTAATATGACGGTCTTCCCCATTCACTCCGAGGCAGCCCAAATTGTAGTATTGGTGTATAACACGCACACACTATTTGCACCCG
The DNA here is from genome assembly GCA_029574335.1 of Rana kukunoris. Taxonomy (NCBI): domain Eukaryota; kingdom Metazoa; phylum Chordata; class Amphibia; order Anura; family Ranidae; genus Rana; species Rana kukunoris. The sequence goes on from CM056053.1 coordinate 310,740,768, forward strand.
ATTTTCAGGGTGAAAAAGTGTGTGTTATACGCCAATAAATACAGTATATATCTGTACAAAAATTTGGAATAATAAATCCTGGTATGCTCATGTCACTACCACTAAAATTAACCAATTTTTACCAGTTGGTGGATGCAAGATTTTACCACAACATCCTGTCCAAGGATAAGCGGGAATTTGTCTGCACCCCTTTCCCCCGCACTCCTACTTTTTACTCACAAAGTTGAACAAGAGTCTGTCGCATCCATCGGGTGGTCTATCATCTCTGCCAACGGTTCTCTGACAGAAAATCTGAGAAAACTTATCGATGGCTACCTGCGCCCACATGTTTTGGGCATTCCAAGTTATATAAGACACAATCTACTTCAACATATTGATATCACAAAAAACAAACAGATAAATCAAGCGCTCTCCAAAGGAAGTAGATATGTATATATATATGTGGGAAAGGGTAAGTGACAAGTACTGGATCTGGGAGTGAAAATGAAACAAGAGCAGAACAGTTCCTTTCCACTGAACGACAAATGTTTATGAAAATATTCAGTCCATTGGATCAAGTTCATATATGGCTAATAAAGTAGTAATACTAATGCTGTGAGGGCTGCCAGCTGCCAAGAAGAAGCAATTCTGAAACAATACAAGAAAAACAAAAAGTGGCGCCCTCTAAGCGTAGTAAAAGATTTATTAGTGTGACAAAACAGGACAATTCTTATGAACATACTACTCACAAGACTGCAGGGTTCAAGGGCATAAAAGGTGTCATCCGTGCCTGGCTTCCGGAGTGAGTGTACTCGGCTGGTGTTGGTAAACCTGTGATGGCTAAGTGCTCTGGATTCTCAATATGGAGGAGAATACTGTGCAGTTTGTCAGCTGGTCCAGGAGTCCATAGGTGTACCTTAGTGTATTCCAGCGCTGATCGGGCAGGGAGATGTATGGACGCAATGGGAAAGCGTGATGGAACGCAGCTGTGGAGCTGTGGAGCGCAGGCAGCGGAGCGTCACTTCCGGGTTAGGTCACAGGGCGGTGCGCGCGTTGGAGGCATGCGTGCCTCTTCCTCAGGCTCTATGGGGGCCATCTTGATTGAGGGAAATTATGTATAGCTCGAACGGAGCTGATTGGTTAGCAGGTAATTGTGGACAATCTGGCTTGTACAGAGTCAGTATAAGGGGAATGACTAGCAAGGTATCAACGGGTATATGAATCATTTGTCAAAAATCATCTCAAAATTAAAAAATCAGATGACATAGTAAAAGGCATTTAAAAAACAAACTATTATGCAAGAAACATATATATACTTAGGAATATACAAAAGAGTTATAGATGTTAGATAGTAAATCAGTAATGTCAATGCATAATGGACACCTGTAGGGTATTATAGGTGAAATACACAGAGATGCATCTGTGAGGGTGTGTATAAAAATATTTTAAAATATTTAAAAATATTTTTTAAAGATTATTTAAAAAAAAAAGACTAATAAACAGAGTAAATACACACTGATAGAGGTGGAAAACAGTGTGTACACTGTATGTATGAAGATGGTGATGGAATACAATATAAATTTCAAGTTGCTATTAAAAACCATGGCCCAGATTCAGAGAGCAATTACGCCTGTCTAACTGGTGTTAGACTGGAGTAATTTCAAATTTTGCGCGCCGTATCACTAGTTTGAATCCTCAAACCATGATACGGCGGCTTCGGGCTTCGATCCGAGAGGCTTACATCTTCGTAAGCCTTCGGATCTACGCTGCGATATTTTTGCGGCCGCTGGGAGGAGTTCGCGTCGTTTTGATGCGTCGGGATATACAAATTAGTTTTTACGGCGATCCACGAAGATACGAGCGGTCTTCGCAATCGCTTACGTTTATTTTTTTTTACGTACTGTTAGACCAGCTTTTTGCGGGGATGTGAGGGCCCTTACCCTGGCTATCCAGGCCAACACGGCAACACTTGGTGCTGTCCTGGACAGAATAGCCGTGGCCTTGGAGGGCAGGCCGCCAGGTGGGCAGAGATCAGGGGCTGCTCCTCCTTCCCCGGTTTTACCCCTCCCCCATGAGTCTCCCCTGAGAAGCCGGGGCCGTGGCCGGGGGCACCCCAGGCGTGGCTCACGCAAAGGGCAATAATTTGTTTTTCCCCTTTTTTTTTTTTTTTGCTGGAAATTTTTTGCTTTTGCAGGTAATTTTTTTTTTTTTGGGTTGTGAATGCTGTGTGAATGTGGGGGTGACATTCCTGCCAGAAAAGGGGTGTCACCCTCAATTTTGGTGGAGAAGGGTTCCCCAGGACCAGGGAGAAGTGATCCCCAGGTCCGTGTGAATGGTGTATGAATGTACAGTGACATAATTGGAGCCTTGGCGTGGCGTTGCTGCTCACAAGTCCTGCATGGTGGACTGGTGCCAATCCAATTTGATGTGGATGTGGGGTGTGTGTGCTAGGGACCACAGTGTTGTGCATGCATGCATTCTCATTGTGCCATGATTAATGTGTAACGTGCAAAGATGCCCAATGTGAGCTGTCTCCTGGCTGCTCTTCCCTCAGAAGACGGGGTAGCCTCGGTTAGGGGGGAATTGTCTGGTTGGGGGGTCAGGTCATCACGTAGGTCAATCTGCAGGCCCTTTCTTACTGCGAAGTTGTGCAGCATGCAACATGCACCGATGATCTGGCACACGAAGTTTGGGGAATACAAGAGGGTACCCCCAGACTTATCCAGGCATCGGAAACGTGACTTTAGGAGGCCAAAGGTGCGCTCCACCACTGCTCGTGTTTGGGCATGTGCTTGATTGTATCTTTCCTCTACTGGGGTTTGGGGGTTCCGGATAGGAGTCATGAGATGGGGTCCCAGTGGATATGCAGAGACACCTGTAAGGGAAAAGACAGGAGGATGTTAGTCATGCATGTGCCCCTTGTGATGTGCATCATGGGAGGGGATAGTCATGCCTGCCACCCATGTCACTCACCAACCAGCCAGGTGTCCCCATACACGTTCTGATCGAATTCCATTCGGATGTGGCATTGATTGTATATGTAGCTGTCATGGCTGGACCCTGGGTGTTTGGCACGGACGTGCCATATGAGGCCTTGGGCATCGACTATCACCTGTACATTGATGGAATGCCAATGCTTCCGATTGCGGTACATGTGCTCTGTCTCCTGGGGGGGCTGGAGTGCCACATGTGTGCAATCAATGGCCCCCACAGTGCGTGGGAATCTGGCAATTCTGTAGAAATCTGTCATTGCCTTCAGCCGCAGCTCCTCAGTGGTGGGTTTGATGATTTGGTTGGCCATGCGTCTGAGAATTGCAGGGACAACCTGGTGCACACATCTGCTCATGGAGGATTGTGACATCCCAGCCACCACTCCACTTGTACGCTGAAAAGAGCCACTGGCAAGGAAATGGATAGTTGCCAGGACCTTGACCAGTGGCTGCACTGCATGTGAGCGGTGTGTTGGGCTGGTGATGTCCTCCTGCAGGGTTGTGGTTAATTCCAGGATGGCATGAGGGGTGAATCTGAAGATGCGAAACACCTCAGAATCACTCATGTCAAACAGGTCTATGCGGGTGCGGTATATCCTCTCCCGTGCCATCCTCCGTGCCCTCATCCTTCTTTGTTCATCTAAAGTCAGTAGTATAGCTATGTGCGACGATGCCCCTGGCATGTTGGCATACAGATTGTTGTGCAACACGTGTGACTGCTGAGCTCCTCACTAACAGTGTTGCTTTATCTAACAAGTAGACTTTTTTTCTCTTTTTAGACCAGCTTTTATATGCTCTAATTTTAGACAGGACATTTTGCTGTTGCGCACACTGCGTCGCCTGCGCTGCCCCAACGTTATTTTGAGTCCCTCATTAGCATATTTGACTAGCAAATCAATGGTGTGTCTAGCGCACTTTTGCGCGGACGGATGCGCCAGTCTAACGAAATTACGCGGGACAAAAAAAAGTAGATTTTTTGCGTCTCTCGTTCTGGGGATGCCGCACATCGAAACGCACGCGCACATTTCGACTTACGCACGCGCGTTCTCCTGTTGCGCAGGCGTAATCGCTCTGTGAATCTGGGCCATGTTTTTTAATAGCAACTTGAAATTTATATTGTATTCCATCATTATCTTCATACATACAGTGTACACACTGTTTTCCACCTCTATCAGTGTGTATTTACTCTGTTTATTAGTCTTTTAAAAAAAATAATCTTTAAAAAATATTTTTAAATATTTTTAAATATTTTTATACACACCCTCACAGATGCATCTCTGTGTATTTCACCTATAATACCCTACAGGTGTCTATTATGCATTGACATTACTGATTTACTATCTAACATCTATAACTCTTTTGTATATTCCTAAGTATATATATGTTTCTTGCATAATAGTTCGTTTTTTAAATGCCTTTTACTATGTCATCTGATTTTTTAATTTTGAGATGATTTTTGACAAATGATTCATATACCCGTTGATACCTCGCTAGTCATTCCCCTTATACTGACTCTGTACAAGCCAGATTGTCCACAATTACCTGCTAACCAATCAGCTCCGTTCGAGCTATACATAATTTCCCTCAATCAAGATGGCCCCCATAGAGCCTGAGGAAGAGGCACGCATGCCTCGAACGCACGCACCGCCCTGTGACCTAACCCGGAAGTGACGCTCCGCTGCCTGTGCTCCACAGCTCCACAGCTGCGTTCCATCACGCTTTCCCATTGCGTCCATACATCTCCCTGCCCGATCAGCGCTGGAATACACTAAGGGACACCTATGGACTCCTGGACCAGCTGACGAACTGCACAGTATTCTCCTCTATATTCAGAATCCAGAGCACTTAGCCATCACAGGTTTACCAACACCAGCCGAGTACACTCACTCCGGAAGCCAGGCACGGATGACACCTTTTATGCCCTTGAACCCTGCAGTCTTGTGAGTAGTATCTTCATAAGAATTGTCCTGTTTTGTCACACTAATAAATATTTTACTACGCTTAGAGGGCGCCGCTTTTTGTTTTTCTTGTATTGTTTCAGAATTGCTTCTTCTCGGCAGCTGGCAGCCCTCACAGCATGAGTATTACTACTTTATTAGCCATATATGAACTTGATCCAATGGACTGAATATTTTCATAAACATTTGTCGTTCAGTGGAAAGGAACTGTTCTGCTCTTGTTTCATTTTCACTCCCAGATCCAGTACTTGTCACTTACCCTTTCCCACATATATATATATACATATCTACTTCCTTTGGAGAGCGCTTGATTTATCTGTTTGTTTTTTGTGATACTTCTACATGTGAAGCCTTAATCAAGCAGCCACCAGATGAAGCTTTACATTCTAGTCTCTTTATCTCCCAGTCCATAATTTCTTGACACCAACCCCATAATTAGGTACCAGGAGCCACTCATAGCCCTGAGATCAGTTCTCCTTATGGAGATCATACTTGATATAGAGTCAGCTAAATATGAAGTCCTCGATGAAATTTACACTTTTTTTCCCGCTTCCTTCTTTAACCCCACTACCTCCATCCCTAGACCGACCTATAAACCTACATGTGCCCGGTTTAGAAAATTAGAAGACCTCATTGTTTCTGCCAACCAACAATGGTGGGATAAGTTTTTTCTCAAACAATATTTAAAATATAAAATCTCCCCGAGAGGTTTGAGGAATACTAAAACCTGTGCATTTTTATGTGAAGCCCTTACCTTGGAATGGCTGATATTTCAGAGTTCTGTACGCAGAAGTGGATGGAAATAGTAGCTAAACAAAGAGACATCCAATACCATTCCCTTTTACAAAAAATTACAAAAAATTAAAGAATGTATTTCTAATATGCATACTCAAGTCACATCCTTACCATCCTCCTGGTTGAGGAAGCTTAAACAAAATACGAAGTTCCAGGAAGACCTCCTACTAGGTTCTAAACTCCATAAAATTCGGAGAGAATTGGATGATTACAACACCAACAAAATCTTTTGTTGGAAAAAAAGTCGCCAACCTAACCATCAAAACCCTGATTATGAACCGGTTGGTTCTGAAGGACATGTAGGTCCTATTCCTTTTATGGAGTGTGTTCCCAGGCCGACTATTGGTCTGTTGACTCTACAACATCGTTCCTCCAAAAATGAATGCCGTTTTTCCCCCAGGCCCAAGAAACCTATAGTTCGGAACCATGAATTTTCCCCCTCCCTTTTGGTGCACACCGAGGCCCCCCCTATCGTCAATTGTAACCTCCGAGTTTCTGCCGAGGCTACCTCTAGAGTCCATCCTACCCCCTCACAATCCCCAGTTCTACTTAATCCTGTGTCCGAGGTCCCAACCACCATCCCCAATTCAGGGACCGGTTCGGTTACTTACAAAGTTCCTCACCTACCGCTATCACCTGTAGTCAAGATTATTGATCGACATCTTGGTAGTCAAGCCCCCCCGATACCCACACCTCTAGTCCTTCCTTTTTTAGTGACTGCCCCCCTGTCCTGCCTAAAAAGAAAATTAGATACAGAGGCAGAAGAGGGGGCAGAAGGAGACGCCGAAAGGAGGGGAAAGGTACGAAAACTATCAAAATCTTCAACCTTTCCGATCACACCGTAACCAAACTGGAGGAGTCCTTGCTTGCTCGAGGTCTCACCTTTGCACCTATGGCCCCACCCAACCCTTTTACTTTGTTTTTAGACCTAAATAGGTTTATTAGAAATATTACTGTTAAGCGTTTTTTTAATCTCAAATCCACCACAGCAAATCCCGATATCGATGTTGATATCGATTCTTCTGGAACTTGTCCTATTAGTCAAGACCTTTTCCATAATTGCAGTGTCCCTGAACAAATGGCTTTGGACCATCTTGAACTCCTATATACTGAGGATTCAGACGAATATGTAGAATTGCTTACTCAGCATCTATCAACATCCCCACCGATAGTACAAACTAAATTCAGACCAAAATCCATATTTTACCCCACTTATTCCAAAGTGCCTTACATCCATAGTTTCTATCAGGTAGTCTACAGTGAAATCTTACGTATGTGCGAGCAAACTACTATACATAAGTACTCCTCCAACCTTTCAGCGGCAGAAAACACTGCACTCAAACAATTGACCGAGAACAATGCCATTATCATCTGCTCAGCCGATAAAGGTGGAGGGATAGTGATCCAGAACTTGATCGACTATCAGACAGAGAGCTCCCGTCTCCTATCAGACACCACCACATATCAAAAATTAAAAAGTGATCCGTTGCCAGTCTTTTCACAGGAGGCCCATGACCTAGTTAATGCAGCAAAAGTCGAGGGTTTAGTGACTAAAACTGAAGTCGCCTTTCTACTTCACGACTTCTATAAAAGGCCGTATTTTTATCACCTACCCAAAGTCCATAAAAATCATTTAAATCCACCGGGAAGACCCATAGTAGCAGCAATGGAGAGCGTTACTAGCTACTTTTCTATCTATATTGATCACTTACTTCAGCCCTTAGTGGTAAACCTCCCTTCCTATATTAAGGATAGTATACACCTACTTCAGACGCTACAACCATACCAGTGGGAAAAGACCTACCGCTGGCTGTCCCTCGACGTTGTATCATTATACACGTCCATACCCCATGATGTTGGTCTCCTAGCTACCCAATATTTCCTTAACCAAGATCCTTTGCTCAACCCTCGGCAAGTTCATTTTCTATTAGATATGTTGAAATTTTGTCTTACGCATAATTATTTTGAAAATAATGGCGAGTTCTTTATCCAGATTCAAGGAACCGCCATGGGGGCCAATTTTGCCCCCAGTTATGCAAAGCTTACCATGGGCTATTGGGAGCTATCCCACATTTGGCAGAATAACCCCTACGCTTCTCATCTTGTATACTTTGGTCGATACATAGATGACATAGTTATCATTTGGGATGGCCCAGATACTCTAATCCCTCCCTTTCTGGAACACTGCAATTCCAATACCATGGGCTTATCATTCACAGCTGTCATCGATGATAAAACCCTAGCCTTTTTAGACTTAGAACTATTCTTTAAGAATAATACCATCTGTGCCCAGAATTTTGTGAAGCCGACGGCTGGCAACTCCTTCTTACACTTTGGGAGTTGTCACCACCCACGATGGGTAAAAAATATACCTAAAAGCCAATTCTGCAGATTGAAACACAACTGCACGAGACAGCACGACTATATCACCCACGGTCAAAAACTAAAGGAGAAGTTCCTCGAAAAAGGTTATCCTGAAGAACTCATAGATGGAGCCTTCCAACATTATTCCACAACAGACCTAGTTCCCAAAACCAATAAGACACAGGATGAAAATAGAAAAACACAACCAGTGCGCTTTGTCACACAGTTCCATAGTCATTTTAGACAAATGGAAAGGATTCTAGCCAAACATTGGCCTATTCTGAACGAAGACCCCCACCTAAAATCCTCATTGTCAGAGCGTCCGATAGTAAGCTATAGAAGAGCTAAAAACTTGAAAGCTAGTATAGCACCAAGTAAAATCAAGAAGAAATCTTCAGCCTTTGGCACTACTCCCTCCTTAACATTCTTTCACATCAAAAAGATGTATCAATGCAAAAAAGCCTGTTGTCTCACCTGTCCTCATGTCACGCATCGACAGAAAGACTTTATATGCAAAGGCAAGCAATACATTTTACCAGACTTTTTCACATGCTCTTCCGAATATGTGGTTTATTGTCTGACCTGTCCCTGCGGCCTTTTCTATGTGGGCCGTACCATTCGGACCCTTCGGAAGAGATTTGGTGAGCACCGTAACTTTGTGGAGAAAGGCTTAGAAAAGTACAGTGTCGCCAGACACTTTAAAGAATTCCACCAAGAGTCCTCCTCGGAACTTCGGGTTTGGGTAATAGAGGCTATTTCCAGATACCTCCCTCAGGCCGAAAGATATAAAAAATTGTGTGAAATAGAAAATTATTGGATTTATATGTTAGATTGCTTGTCCCCCCGAGGGTTAAATGAGGGACTGGAAATTAATATTTTACTATAGTACTCCAACCAGTGTCTAAGATCTTTTATATGAGATTTTTTAGAAATACTTCTTGGAAATAATTTCTTTTTAGGAAATATTTATTATTTATTATTTTTTATTTTTTTTTTTTATTATTTCTTTAACTCCTTTAGATATTCATTCTATGTACCCTTATACAAAATGGATCTTTGATGTAGATCTTGTGCACGTATGCACATTCACACATGTATGAGTATATGTGTCGGCTTGCTATTATGCACTCATACATATACGTGTATAGGTTATTTTCTTTCACACACATGGTTTTTAATAGCAACTTGAAATTTATATTTTATTCCATCACCATCTTCATACATACAGTGTACACACTGTTTTCCACCTCTATCAGTGTGTATTTACTCTGTTTATTAGTCTTTTTTTTTAAATAATCTTTAAAAAATATTTTTAAATATTTTTAAATATTTTTATACACACCCTCACAGATGCATCTCTGTGTATTTCAACTATAATACCCTACAGGTGTCTATTATGCATTGACATTACTGATTTACTATCTAACATCTATAACTCTTTTGTATATTCCTAAGTATATATATGTTTCTTGCATAATAATTCGTTTTTTAAATGCCTTTTACTATGTCATCTGATTTTTTAATTTTGAGATGATTTTTGACAAATGATTCATATACCCGTTGATACCTCGCTAGTCATTCCCCTTATACTGACTCTGTACAAGCCAGATTGTCCACAATTATCTGCTGACCAATCAGCTCCGTTTGAGCTATACATCATTTCCCTCAATCAAGATGGCCCCCATAGAGCCTGAGGAAGAGGCACGCATGCCTCGAACGCGCGCACCGCCCTGTGACCTAACCCGGAAGTGACGCTCCGCTGCCTGCGCTCCACAGCTCCACAGCTGCGTTCCATCACGCTTTCCCAACGCGTCCATACATCTCCCTGCCCGATCAGCGCTGGAATACACTAAGGGACACCTATGGACTCCTGGACCAGCTGACGAACTGCACAGTATTCTCCTCCATATTGAGAATCCAGAGCACTTAGCCATCACAGGTTTACCAACACCAGCCGAGTACACTCACTCTGGAAGCCAGGCACGGATGACACCTTTTATGCCCTTGAACCCTGCAGTCTTGTGAGTAGTATTTTCATAAGAATTGTCCTGTTTTGTCACACTAATAAATCTTTTACTACGCTTAGAGGGCGCCGCTTTTTGTTTTTCTTCAAAATATTGATAGACTACAAATTCCATCAAATCCTATTCTGGTAGCCATCGATGTGGATGCACTATACAGCTCAATCCCACATGACAAGGGGTTGGCGTGTATAAAAATAATTCTGTCAGAGAAAAGCAGATTCCAACAAAAATTCAATGATTATATAGTTGAAGCCTTAGAATTTATTTAACATCACATATATTTTGTTTTCAACGGTTCCCATTTCCTCCAGGTACAGGACGTAACTATGGGCACCTGTTGTGCCCCTTCCTATGCTAATCTGTACCTGGGGGAATGGGGATTGCTGCAGACTTTTGTGCAACAATTCAACATCAATACATTTAATTTCACTTTTACCATGACGTCCAACATCAACCAAATCGAATTTCTGGACATCTATATACACAAAGATACAAACGGCATACTAACTAGTAGCCTATACAGAAAGCCGACTGCTGAAAATGGCATTCTACATGCCACCAGCTTTCACCCAAATAATCTAGTTAGATCGATACCATTTAGTCAATATTTGCATGTCAGAAGAGGTTACATTTAAGAAAGAAGCTAATGAACTCAGGTCAAGACTAGAGTTGAGCGAACACCTGGATGTTCGGGTTTGGCCGAACTTCGGAAAAAAGTCCGGGTTCGGGACCCAAACTTGACCCGAACCCGAACCCCATTGAAGTCAATGGGGACCCAAATTTTTGACTACTAAAATCTCCCAAAAAAACGAAGGGAAAGGGCTAGAGGGCTGAAAATGGCAGCAAAATGTTGGTAAAAGCACGGCAAGTACTCTACAATCAAATGTGGATAGGGAAATATCCTAAAATAACATAAAATCCATAAAAAAAATCTTGACAAGCAGGAACCTTCCCCAATGATGGGACACTATTCCTCCCACTGATACCAATGATGGTGCACTATTTCTCCCACTGACACAAATGATGGGGCACTATTCCTCCCAATGATACCAATGATGGAACACTATTTCTCCCACTGACACAAATGATGGGACACTATTCCTCCAAATGATACCAATGATGAGAGACTATTCCTCCCACTGATACCAATGATGCGGCACTATTTCTCCCACTGACACAAATGATGGGACACTATTCCTGCCAATGATACCAATGATGGGACACTATTCCTCCCACTGATACCAATGATGTGGCACTATTTCTCCCACTGACACTAATGATGGGACACTATTCCTGCCAATGATACCAATGATGGGACACTATTCCTCCCACTGATACCAATGATGGGACACTATTCCTCCCACTGATACCAATGATGGGGCACTATTTCTCCCACTGACACAAATTATGGGACACTGTTCCTGCCAATGATACCAATGATGGGACACTATTCTGGTGTAATTAGATTTGTTAAGTAGGACTGACTTCTAACTAATTCTCTCCCTATAAGCACAATCAGGAACCTTTCTCTACAGTAGCGAATGCAGAGTATGTTACAGGAACATATGCAGTGCTGGTGCAATATGCAGAGTATCTGACAGGAACATATGCAGTGTTGGTGTAATATGCAGAGTATCTCACAGGAACATATGCATTGCTGATGCAATATGCAGAGTATCTCACAGGAACATATGCAGATGAAGTAGGACTGACTACTAACTAATTCTCTCCCTATAAGCACAATCAGGAACCTTTCCCTAATGTAGCTAATGCTATGTAGATCGATCGCTGAGTATTGTAATTCGATTTCTAAAGTAGGACAATCCTACCTAAATCTGTCCCTGAGAGCAGCGGCAGCCTTTCTCTACTCTAGCTAAAGCAGAGTGGCGAGCTGTGCTGTGTGCCTCTAGCTTATATAGAGGTTGGGTCACATGCTCGGTCACATGCTGCACTGGCCAATCACAGCCATGCCATTAGTAGGCATGGCTGTGATGGCTTCCAAGTCACACAAGTAAAAGAAACGCTGATTGGCTGCCCTGCAGCGCACCGTTACATAGCCGAACACCCAACCCGAACCCGACCTTTCAGAAAATTGTTCGGGTAAAAAAAAACTAAAGTTCGGTACGAACCCGAACTTTACAGTTCGGGTTCTCTGAACCCCATTTAAGACTCCTCGCACAAGGATATTCAATTTTTTTTCTCAAAAAGGCATTTAGGAAAGCAACATCCAAAACCAGGCAAGAACTGCTGTATGGAATAAAAGCTCAGAAAAACAATGGCAATCAAATACGGATTATCACTCATTTCTCGAACCAACAAGAACATTTTAAGAAAATTGTACACAAATACTGGCATGTTCTGGGGTTGGATCCTACAGTTGGACCATTGTTGCCGGAACGCCCAGCATTTACTTTCCACACAGCAAGATCTCTACGAGACAAACCAGTGAGTACAAGGGAGGTGTTTAGGGACCCATGTAAAAGATGTGGCACATTTAAATGTGGAGCATGCGGCTATTACCAGTACATGGACATTGCTATTGTAAAATCACTTCCAAATAAAGTCCAAATAAACTTCACCCGAGGCATTTTGCAAATTGCAAACCTTTGGGATAATAATTGTGGCAAAGAGCATACCGCCACATTCTAAGTATGAAAACGTGCACCACAGATCTACCATTGGGACGACATACTATACATTTTCATTGTGACCTTTTTCCACAATTTTTTTTGGATGCATCCAGGAATTAGGGGGGGGGGGTGATTGGACCAAGACTTTCCTACAGCATGAACAATGATGGATTTTTAAGTTGAATGCAACTCCGGGACTCAATGATTTCCTTCAAACCATATTTGGAGGGCTTTGTTTCGGAAGGCTCTGAGATGTATTAGGCTTTATTAGTTCATCTTAATATATGCACCTCCTTTTACTTCATATAGTATAGCTACACCTTGTGTGTTCCTTTCTCTCTCCCTGGCTTTTATGCTGAGACACAATTTCTGGTAGACACACAATCTTTGGTAGCCACACAACTGATGTAAGGCACCTAATTTTGGGCTCCATGCAGACTCTGTGTATTATGGTTAGTTATATACATATTGAAACACGATAGGATATATTGTACATATATATACCTTACTTTGTACTGTCTGTTTATACTGACTACATCTGCTACATATGACCGTTTCTAATTTTTATTCTTATTTTTTATTCTTATTTTATTATTATTTTTGTTATTTTTTTTGTTTAGGTATTTTTTTGACCATTCATTTGTACCTCTTCATTGTTTTCGAAGCATCTGAGAACACTATATGATGAGCTATTCTACTACTACTATAATGAAGTATCATCACAGTTTGGGTTAGATGTTCCATCTGGGCCACGTATGCATCTTTTATTCCTGCCATATGTTTATTGGCCACAAGGGTGCTCTAGTGTGCATTGGTACTCAGTGTGAGTCCATTGCACCATGGGCAGCGCATCTTGTGATGTCGCGTAGTGACACTGTTGCATCACGTAGCACTGCTGCGTGATCACATCGACACGTTCAGTGGCGCGTCTTTGTGACGTCACAAACGGGTGCCGATCCTAGCGTGTCTGGCGCTGGGGACACACACGCAGTAGTGTTTCAGACACCATGGGATCAGAGGAGTTGATCCAGGTGTGTGAAATTACACATTAGACAGCAGGTATTTATAGGCAGGTATTTATAGCGCTGATGCTCCATCCATCAGTCTCTCTTTCACCTGGCAGATGAAAGGAGCCATACGATCTCACTCCATGTATAAGGTCAGTCTTATTGGACATATGAGATATACAGCTTTTTTATTGTTGGTTGTGATCCTTGCACCGCCAATTATGTGGTAATTTAAGGATTACACCATATACCAGCACATTGTATTGTGTGTTTTTGTTTTACAATTCAATTAGCTAATAGACTTCTCTATGCCGCTACTTTGTAGAATATATGAGGACTTGAACCAGAGGACAGACCCCTTTGCATTTGGCTAGTGATTTTTGGACGCTCATACACAAAGACTGAGATTGTATTTAGTACAATTGCAATTTGCTCTTGGATGGCAAATACCCTCCACAGTTTGAAAGTCTCTGCAAAGCTGAGGTATGGATTTTGGTCTGACCATTATAGATTTTTTTTCGTTTAATTTTTGAACACATCCCTTTGCTAATAACTTACAATATTACATCCAAATTAAGGGTTAAATAAAAACATGTTTATATTTATTTAGACACGCTGCAGTTAAATCTAGTGGCCAAATGCACTTTTTCTAAAATGCTTACTATGACACATGGGAATTATCTTGGTCCATGACACTTTGGCCTGTGTGCGTGTGTGGCTCTGACGGATCATCTACTCTTCACTTCTTGAGTTATTTCTACTGCTCGGTGGAATGTTGTCGTCAGTATTATCAGCTGTTAAGCTTTTTGGCTGTGTTATGATATGCATGTTCGTTTTCTATGTATAAATTGTAAGTTAATTATAATATGTACATCGATGCATTGTATATATTTATGATGACCTGTACTCTATCATCATAGATTTAAGTCACAGCTCTGGAAGCTTCAAGCCCATTTAGTCCCTGAAGAAGATCTACACTATGGCCCAGATTCACAAAGACTTACGCCAACGTATCTACTGATACACCGTCTTAAGTCCAAATGTGCGCCGTCGTATCTATGTGCTGATTCTTTAAATGAGATACGCCTGAATTTTGCCAAGATACGACCAACGTAAGTCTCCTACGCCGTCGTATCTTGGGTGCATATTTACGCTGGACGCATTCAGCGTTCCCATTATAAATATGCAAATGAGCAAGATACGCCAATTCACGAATGTATGTATGCCCGACGCAGTAATCTACGCCGTTTACGTAAGCCGTTTTTCCGGCGTAAAGATAAACCACCAAAAAGGTGGCGCATCCCATGCAAAGGTATGAATGTCGGAACAGCCGTCGCTTTTACGCCATTTACGTAAGTGGTACGTGAATGGGGCTGTGACGTTCACGTCGTAGGCAGTGTTAGACGTGTATCTTAGGCATTATATTCGACGTGATTCTGAGCATGCGCACTGGGATTCGTCCACGGACGACGCATGCGCCCATCATTTGCATGGGGTCACGGTTCATTATAATACAACACGCCCACTGCCTTGCCTTGAATTACGCGGGCTTACGCCGGCCCATTTACGCTACGCCACTGTAACTTAGGGAGCAAGTGCTTTGTGAATACAGCACTTGCCTCTCTAACTTGCGGCGGTGTAGCGTAAAGAAGATACGCTACGCCCGCACAAAGATACGCCTCTCTACGTGAATCCGGGCCTATGTGTTTTTGAAACGCGTTGGTCGCTCTGTCGGTTGACAACTTTCGGCCTTTTCTTTCAGGTGGCTTTACATCTGCCCCTAACTTTATGTGTTTGTTATTACCATCGTGAATTTTTGTCATTTATGTTACGTGTCATTCGTATACATTAATAAATTTGTCATTTTTTATAATCACTGCTTGTGGTCCATTTTAAATCCCAACTTGAAGAAAACAATTTTTTACTATACCTATCCGAGATAGGATCCACAAGCGCCACAGTCAACTAGCTAGGGCAAACCTGCTTTATATTAAAAACAGGATGTCAGCAGGCAATAACGTTTTTTCAGCAAGTTCAGCGGCCTATTACAGAGGAACTACAGAGCTCAGAAGAACATGGATGGCAAAGTTAGTGAAGGTAGGAGATCAGCAACAAGGACATGGAAAAAAATGTGCCCGCAGTTCTGCTGTAATACACTGGGAACATGGGAAATGAATATGACAAAAGTGTGGTCAGCATGCTTCTGCCCACAACAACATCAGTAATGGGAGGTGGTTTAACAATATTATTCTTTACTTGCATATTATTAAATATATTATAATATAATAAATCCAAAACCTTTATTCATAGTTTTCAACAGAGTGGGTTATAGAGTAGCTCAGGTTGTCATATCAAATTCATATTGTAGTTAATGTCCTTATTGGAGTGAATTTCCCTTAATGCCTGTGAAAGTGACACTAGGACATGATATGAAGGAGAGTAAAGCACCTTAAAATGTTCTACCTTCTCCTCACTTAACTAAAGAAAAGTGCTTTTGTTACTGTCTCTGTCCCCATCACAGAGATATCATATTATCTCCTGTCCTTTTGACAACCTTTAACTAGGAAAGGAAGTTAAGGTAAAGCTCAACAACCTCAGGTAGAGGAAGGCCAGCCAGCAAGCCAAATAATGTTTTAGTGCCTGAATGTTGATTATTTTTACTCATGAAACTTTATTAAAGCTGTAGCGCCTGTGTACTTTTTAGTACCGGTGCTAGTTAAATTTAGAGGGAGATCAAAGTGTAGTTAAACTCTGATCCGAATTGTTATGTGCAAAACAGGGTCTCTGTCTCAGCTTGGATGTGCTGTAGGCTTATTCTGTTGCGCTGGGGTGTTCTTCCAACCCCGGTGCTGCAGGTGGCAGCAGTGGAGTCAAGGTTTGGGTGCTCTTTCCCAGCAGCCAATCAGAAGCAGATGCCATTGGTTCTGGGTCTTCTTCTTTGAGTGTGGCACCCACCTTCAGGGTGACCGCATCGCGGCGCCCCGGTATTATGGCCTACCTGGCCCGGGGCGTGCGTGCCAATCGGTGTTCCTGGTTCCGGGACCATGTTGGCCCGGAACAGCGACGGGGACCCAGTGAGCGACTGGGTTCCCATCTTTGAGGATCCCAAGCTGTATTGCTGTTCGGTGGGGAGTCCGTCTGAGGAGCACTATTGAGAGGCTGGCGGTCCAAAAGGGCCTCGACAAACCATCGTGGTTCAAGGTAGCTGGACACTGAAGGATTGATCACCTGTCAGTCAGTGCCTGGGCGACAAGTTGAAGGAGATCCAGGTGTAATTCATCTAAGGAGGATTACCTCCGTAACTACAATTCAGAGAGGGCCTGTGGCAGGGGTGTCTCTTATGAAGTTTACCAAGGAGGGTCTGTGGGAGAGACTTGTCCACAAGTTCAAGTTCACCAAGGAGGGTCTGTGGCAGGGACTTTATCCTAGAAATGTTCAAGTGATACTTCGGCTGCCAGGTCAGTAAGAGAGGCCTGTCCGGGTATGCTACACCCACTCACATATGAGTGGCGCAGAAAAGTATTACGCTTGGGAGCAGGACTGTTTCCCTACCATCATGCCTGAATCTGCTGTTCACCTTTCTTCTTCAGCCTTACTTTCCTCACCACAAGTTTATTGTTTTTACCCTGCTGGGTAATAAAGAGCACAGCAAAGAGCACCTGTTGCGGACATTCCTTTACTTCTACCAAATGCAATACGCATCATCCACCCCTAGGAATTCGGGGGAGCCATGAGGTAAATGTGCCACCCAAAACAACCAGCAGCTCCTCCGGGAGTAATGCTACACAGCATTGAAATTATTATTGGTGCCCTTACCTTTCTCTACGTCCAGTTTCATAAGATACAACTGTAGGCTCTGCTACCACCTAGGGCAAATAGGCAGCAAGTACAATGTAAAATTGATTGTATGTAGCAATAGCAACTTAACAGAAGTTCTAACCTATTTCCCGCTCTGTATAACACAAAAAAAAAAACGTTTTGGCTGGTGTTGAGCTTTAAACTTATGCAGAATAAAAGATAGACTTGTACACTGATATTGGCAAGGTCTGCTGAACATAACAGTAGGTATATGTATTAAATAGAGCAGGCACTATTAAAATCCCTTAAAAATTGAAGATTAGAAATGTTTCCCGAATCGGGATGATGTGTGGGATTTTAGTGATGCATAATGGATGAATGTAGCAAATTAATGCATCAAATATATAGGTACACAAGAATTCTTGATAATTTATGTCAAACCCACAGCACTTGAGTCACACAAATGGGTGTTTAGATATAAAAATAAAAAATATTTATTGATACAAAATATTTTGAAGGAATGTTCTTAACAATCACTAAAAACAATCATAGAAAAAGTACTACGTATGCAAATATGCAACTAGTCTTCTTCAGACCACCCGTGTTGACGGTTCAACAAGTTTCGCCCTGTAAGGGCTTCTTCAGGAACACACGGTGGGTGGTGATCTATATGGAAAAAGTATTTACAAATAAATGAAAATAACAGATACTCGTAATAAATATAAAATGTATGATCAATGAGCATTTCATGTTTCTAGAGCTTTAAATACATCAAGTGTACATTACAAGTGTACATTACATATATTTATTGAAACAATCAAAGCTTGTACTTTATGTTAAATGGATAGGGTCTATGTGATAAATCTGAATTGGGACATGAACTGTACCTCGAATGAGTAGGGCGAAAGGTCACTCAGATGGCAAAAGTAGAAGCACTCTTCCCTGGGTATAAAGATCCCGGCTAGCAGGATAAGCTATGTTCCAACAGATGTGGGCCAGAAACGGCAAAGTCCCATATGCACACATGGTAGGAGAGATATGTATTGAGCTGGATGCCAAGAAAAAGAAAATATCACATGCGTGGCTCGAGTGATGCCAATAACATACAACTGAAAAATCGTTACTTACTTAATGGTACTGCTTCTGTTTTCAATAGCTGGGGCAAAGGACTGGATATACGTGTATTTGATATTAATGCGCATAGCAAGCATTCGGATGAGAGGTATTTAACCCATATTCTGTTCAGTCAATGCTAAAGGATGGAAAGGAAAAAGAAAAGAAAAAGAAAATAAATTCCCTAACAGAAAACGCCAGTAGAATTATTGACGAATACCTTTACCCACATGTACAAAGTTTATTTCCGCATGTCAAGGACACGATAGAGTTGTTGAAGATCACAGATGGTCTTAGTATCCCCCAAAATGCTTGGTTGGTAGCAATCAATATAGAAGCCCTATATAACTCCATCCCTCATGGATTGGGCAGGTGGTGAGAAGCTTTCTAAATGAACGTAATAAAGATACACGCAAATACAACAATTTCATCATTGAAATGCTGGAATTCATTCTTATGAACAATGTCTTCCTGTTCAAACGCTCCCACTACCTCCAGGTGCAGGGTGTAGCTATGGGGGCGGCTTGCGCCCCATCATATGCAAACCTGTATCTTAGGGGATGGGAGCGTGACCTTTTTGGAGGGGACTCTGTCGACGAGCTATTTGAGAGTGTACTCACCTGGCATTGTTACATCGATGACGTCCTCATGGTCTGGGCAGGATCAAAAGAAGACTTGTTATTATTTCTGGCAAACTTACAGATCAATCAGTACAACCTAAAGTTCATGTACAGTTATAGCCAGGAGCGCATCACATTTCTGGATGTTGAACTGTATGTTGACGAAGGGGGCATTCTCTGCTTTACCCTATTATGAAAACCTACGGCAGGCAATAGCTTATTGCACGCCACAAATTCACACCCAAAAACTCTAATTAACAGCATACCGTACAGCCAGTATTTTCATTTATTTGTAAATACTTTTTTCCATATAGATCACCACCCACCGTGTGTTCCTGAAGTAGCCCTAAGGCCGCGTACACACGATCAAATCTGTCTGCTGGAAACGGTCTGCCAGACCGTCCCAGCAGACAGATTCGATCGTATGTACGGGCGAGCCGACGGATTTGGCCAGCCGACAGATTTGAAAGCATGCTTTCAAATCTGTCGGCTGGCAACCCGTCCGCCCGACATGTCTGCTGGTTAGTACGCTAACCAGCAGACATGTCTTCTCGCACACGCGTCGAATGGTTTTGACGCATGCGCGGAAGTGTTTTACTTCCTTGTGTGGTGACATGGCAGCGTCAACGTCACCGCCACGTCAGCGCGCCGTCTGCCGGCGGGGATTTTGGTTTGATTGTGTGTACACGATCAAACCAATATGTCCCCAGCAGACAGATTTGTTCAAATCGGTCTGTCCGACCGATTTGAGCAAATCTGTCTGCTCATGTGTATGGGGCCTTACAGGGCAAAACTTGTTCAACCGTCAACACGGGTGGTCTGAAGAAGACTAGTTGCATATTTACATACATAGTACTTTTTCTATGATTGTTTTTAGTGATTGTTAAGAAAATATTCAAAATATTTTGTATCAATAAATCTTTTTTATTTTTATATCTAAACACCCATTTGTGTGCTGTGGGTTTGACGTAAATTTTCAAGATTTTTTGTGTACCTATATATTTGATGCATTAATTTGCTATATGAACATAACAGTAGTCAAAGCAGACCATGTTACTCCTGTGTGGCTCAAAGGCAGAGGGGGCCTATGATATATGTAGAGTAGCCATAGCATATGAATAATATAAAATGTATATATAGTTGTACATGGTTGTATGCAGGTGAAATGCGGCATTTCAAAACAGAAGAACAAACTGTAAAGGCTGGCATCCTTCTAGCACCAGAAAGGAGTCACTGCAGGAGAAATATGCAATTTTAGAGGTCTGCCTTGTCTAAAACGGAAATACAAGTTTGGATCTAGAGTGATACCATTTATTGGCTAAATAAATAGGTTGTAGTTAGTGCAAGCACGCAGACCTCTTCTTCAGGCACAGAACTGGTAATAAGATATATGAATTTTTATGCATTGGGCAACATATATGCTATAATTATCTACTTGATACCTGATGAGGAAAAGGCCTGCATGCCTTGAAAGTGTGCACGACAGCCTATTTAGTTAGCCAATAAATATATTTTGCAATGCCTATTACTTTCTGCCCCTCCATGCAAATAGTCACCAAGAAAAAGTGTGTTTTATAACAGACTGTAATAAAAACATGACAGAGGTTCTAAACCTTCCCTACTTATAAACATAAAAAATGCATATACAGTAGACACACTTTAATAAATGATAATGAAGCCGATTTTCCTGGAAATACCAAAAGCAAAGGCATACTGTCAGGTGTCACAATTTTGACCTGGCTCCATGCTCCAGGTGGCCCGTGCGGCCTCCCTGTTTTACATCCGTACAGGAGGGCTGGCATATACTGTAAATGAACTGATCCTCTCCATTTTCTTCCTGAGGATGGGTTTCTATATATGCCGCCCATCCTGTTTGGGTTACTCTTCTCTGCTGACCGGGCCCCCTGTGTGCTTTCCCCCTCTCCCGCCTGTTGCTGCGGGGAATGAGTTAGGATGGGGAGGTGGGCAGTGGGCTGGTAATGTGTCATTTACCAGCCCCTTCCCTTTCTGAAAGAACACAGTGAGTGATCGGTACCACTCATTTACTGTGTTCCTTCACAACTGAGTCATAGTAAGCTGTGACTCATTATGCTTCAGTTTGCAAATTAATGGGAATCCCTGTACAGTTTCTCCAAAGTCTTTTGAATTACCCTTTCAATATTTTGTCAAAAACAATGAAACAGACCGAGACAGAAAATGCAGTAAAAATCACACCTTTTATTAAAATGGTAAAAATGGTAAACTGGTTAATGTAGTCAAAATATAGCCAGGGTTCAGTAGCCAAATTGGGAAGTCCGAACAAGCCAGGAAATCAGGAAGCTAGAGATCAGCGTAGTCGGAGGCAGCAGACAGGAACAGGAACCAAAAGGGACATCAGCCAGGCAAGTCTTTAACAGGAACACAACAGAGAGTCTCTAGGTATGTTGACTAAGGCGAAGGCATTAAAGAAATTAACCAGGCAATTTAAACAGCCAGAGACGGATGGCTGTGGGCTTGACTGACCAGCAGGAGATGATTAACAGATGAGGCACTTGCCAGAACGTTGAGTACTGGAAATTAACTGACAGCTGGCATCCTGAGCACAGTGAAGGAAGGGCTAAGAGTCCAGCCCTGACAGCACCCCCTCCTCAATGACCCCTCCCCATCAGAGGACCACCAGATTTGAGAGGAAAATGTCTATGGAAAGCATGGAGGAGGACAGGAGAATGCATGTTTGAGGATGAGACCCAAGAACATTCCTCCGGACTGTACCCTTTCCAATGAACCAGGTACTGTATGTGCCCACGGAACCTACGGGAGTCCATAATCGATTTTATCTCATACTCCTCATTGTTACTTTAAAATTCTATATTTAACCACTTGACTACTGGGCACTTAAACCCACTTAATAACCAGACCAATTTTCAGCTTTCGGTGCTCTCACATTTTGAATGACAATAACTCAGTCATACAACACTGTAACCAAATGAAATTTTTGTCCTTTTTTCCCCACAAATAGAGCTTTCTTTTGGTGGTATTTTATCACCTCTGCGGTCTTTATTTTTTTCACTATAAATGAAAAAAGAACGAAAATTCTTCATTTCTATTATAACATTTTGCAAAAAAGTAATTTTTCTTCATAAACTTGGCCTAAAATGTATACTGCTACATATCTTTGGTAACAAAACAAAAAAAAATTAGATATTATTTAGTCTGGGTGAAAGTTATAGGGTCTAAAAGCTATGGTACCAATTACTGAAAATGTATCAATTTGATCACACCTGATGTACTGACAGCCTCTCTCATTTCTTGAGACCCTAACATGCCAGAAAAGTACAAATACCCCCCAAATGACCATTTTTTGGAAAGAAGACATTCCAAGGTATTTAGAAAGAGGCATTGTGAGTTTTTTTAAGTTGTAATTTTTCCCACAATTCTTTGCAAAAATCAAGATTTTTTTCATTTTTATTTTCTTTCCACAAAATTTTCATATTAGCGGGTTATTTCTCACACACAGCATATGCATACCACAAATTACACCCCAAAACACATTCTGCTATTCCTCCCGAGTATTGCAATACCCCATGTGTGGGACTTTTACACAGCGTGGCCACATACAGAGGCGCAACATGCAGGGAACGCCATCAGGCGTTCTGGAGCACCCAGACCAATTCTGACATTTCTCTCCTACATGTAAAAATCAACACTTATTTGCTAGAAAATTACATAGAACCCCAAAACATTATATATGCTTTTTTAGCAAAGACCCTAGAGAATACAATGGCGGTTGTTGCAACTTTTTATCGCGCATGGTATTTGCACAGCAATTTTTCGAACACATTTTTTTTGGAAATAAAACAGTTTTGTGCTTTTAAAAAAAAAAAAACATTAAATTTAGCCCAATGTTTTTGCATAATATGAAAGATGAAGTTACGCCGAGTAAATAGATACCCAACATGTCACCCTTCAATATTGCACACGCTCGTGGAATGGCGCCAAACTTTGCGACTTAAAAATCCCCATAGGTGACGCTTTAAATATTTTTACTAGTTACATCATTTTAGTTGGAGAAGAGGTCTAGGGCCAAAATTATTGCTCTCGCTCTAACGTTCGCAGCGATACCTCACATGTGTGGTTTGAACACCGTTTTCATATGTGGGCGGGACTTGCGTATGCGTTCGCTTCTGCATGCGAGCTCACGGGGACAGGGGCGCTGTATGCCCAGAGTATTGCGGAGTATGCCCAGAGTATTGCAGAGTATGCCCAGAGTATTGCAGAGTATGCCCAGAGTATTGCAGAGTATGCCGCCCAGAGTATTGCAGAGTATGCCGCCCAGAGTATTGCAGAGTATGCCGCCCAGAGTATTGCAGAGTATGCCCCCCAGAGTATTGCAGAGTATGCCCCCCAGAGTATTGCAGAGTATGCCCCCCCAGAGTATGCCCCCCCAGAGTATGCCCAGCATTGCAGAGTATTGCAGCAGGGATGGCTGAGGAGGGAGGGATGGATGGATGGATCTGTGACTGCATTTGTCACAGATCCAGCCCGCAGCACTGGCGCTGCCATCCGCTCCCTCCCCTCTCCTCTCACACTATACCGATCGGTACAGAGAGAGGAGGGAGGAACCGGCGTCATCAAATGACGCCGGTCTGTTTACATCTAATCGCCCCGTCATTGGACGGCGCGATCACGTGGTAAACCGCCGCTATCAGCGGTGATTTACCGTGATCCGTGACCCGCCGGGTCCTCTGGACCCGGCGGTCATGGACATTCCCGTGTGCGCGCCCCAGGGGGCACGCGGGAGCGCGTCTCTGGAATCACGTTATATAACGTGATCCCAGAGTTAAGCAACCACCTTGCCGCCGTTATTTTTCGGCAGGTGGTTGCTAAGTGGTTAAGATTTAATATCTCGCATATATGATATATGGTTTAATAAGAGAGTTCTGTGACTAGAGCGAAAGCTTTAACATAACACACATTTATTAGAGAAAATATATTAGCTATCTAATATACTGCATACATTTACAGTATTTAAACTAAGGGAGTAAAAGTTAGTTTGCAAATACAAAGTAAGTACATCACACAAAAATATCACACATTACAAATTATGACACAGATATGGTAAGTGCGTGGGGAGATGATTCCTTGAGTTACCTTGAGAACGGTACGTCCTGGGCCCAGGGTCTGTCCTAATTTCTTCCCCCCTCTTGCCTGAGACTTTGTAATTTATATCCCCGGGCCCACTCTGATTGGCTATGGGTATCGTTTCCCAATATGGTCACAGCTTCCTACCACCTTAAATTTAGGGATGAATAGATTTGAAGACAAGTTAGCTTAGTATCATCTGCAAATACAGAGATTGAACTGTTTACCCCACCCCTAGGTCATTTATGAATGAATTAAATAGGATTGGTTCCAGCACAGAACCCTGGGGGACCCCACTTCCCACCCCTGGCCATTCTGAGTACTCCACATTTATCACCACCCTCTGAACTCACCCGTGTAGCCTGTTTTCAATCCATGTACTCATCCTATGTTCCATGCCAACGAACATTACTTTGTACAGTAAATGTTTGCTGAGCCTATCTACTAGGGTCAACAGGTCCTATTCCATCCTACATTCCCCCAGCTTATAGATTGCATTCATATTTTTGCCACCCAAATGCTTTACTTTACATTTTATTTGCATTAAACCTCATTTGCCATGTAGTTGCCCACCCCATTAATGTGTTCAGATCTTTTTTGAAGGTTTCCACATCATGCAGAGAAGTTATTGCCCTGCTTAGCTTAGTATCATCCACAAACACAGAGTTGGACTGTTTACCCCATCCTCCAGGTTATTTATGAACAAATTAAATAGGATTGGTCCTAGCACAGAACCCTGGGGGACCCCACTACCCACTCTTTACCATTCAGAGTATGCCCCATTTATCACCACCCTCTGAACTTGCTCTTGTAGCCAGGTTTCAATCCATGTACTCACCCTATGGTCCATGCCAACGGACCTTACTTTGTACAGTAAACCTTTATGGGGAACTGTGTCAAATGTTTTTGCAAAATCCAGATACACCACGTCTATGGGCCTTCCTTTATCTAGATGGCAGCTGACCTCCTCATAGAATGTTAATAGATTGATTTGGCAAGAAAGATTATTCGTGAATCCATGCTGATTACTGCTAATAATACAGATTTCATTACTAAAATCTTGTATATGATCCCCTCCAAGAGCTTGCATACTATTGATGTTAGGCTAACTGGTCTATAATTCCCAGGGATGTATGTTGGCCCTTGTTTAAATATTGGAGCTACATTGGCTTTTCTCCAATCAGCTGTTACCATTTCAGTCAGTAGACTGTCAGTAAAAATTTGAAACAATGGTCTGGCAATTACTTGACAGAGTTCCCCCAGGTGTTGTGGTGTCTTACTCTGTGCACACACAGAACAAGTGGCTATAAAGGTTGTTACATCAGAGCGGAGACTAGGCCACCAAAATTGTTGAGAAATAGCCCAAATGAGCTGATTCTTCCCTGGGTGGCCAGCCACCTTGGGAGAATGGTAAGTCTGGAGCAAAGCAGTGTGGAGATTCTCAGGGACAAAGCAGCAGTCACCAGGTTTCTCGGGAGGAGACTGAATCTTAGCAGCACAAATTCTGTCACCCAAAGGTGAGGTGAGACTGGTGCGTACAGTAGTCAGAATGCGATTGGAAGGTATTACAGAAACAGGCACTGACTCAATCTTGGAAGCGGAGGAAAACTGTTGCAACAACAACATTCTTAGCACCGGGTATGAGTGAGAATATGTAATTGAAGCTTGACAAAAAAAGAGTGTACTGCGCTCTTTTGGGAGATAAGCGTTTAGCCTCAGACAAGAATGTGAGACTCTTATGGTCAGTCAAAATGAGGACCGGAACAGTGGTACCTTCGAGGAGATGCCTCCATTCTTTAAGAGCTAAAATGATAGCTAAAAATTCTCTGCCCCAATCTCGTATTTGCATTCTGCAGGATAGAATTTTTTTGAAAAGTTGTCACAAGGATGCATAGCGCACTCAGAGGTAAAATGTTGAGACAGAAGGACGCCCACTCTAGTCTCAGATGCATCAACCTCAAGAATGAAGGGTATCTTATGATCAGGATGTGCCAACACTGGAGCTGAAACAAAGGCAGCCTTTAGAGACTCAAAGACTTTAATGGAATCTGAAAACCAATTTGGTGGGTTACTGTACTGAACAACCTAAACGTACTTCTGATACCAAGTTTAAATGGTCATTTACTACCACTTACTACACAATACTCAGTATAACATAAACAAATTAAGAAAATCTTTAATCGTCATTGGAACGTACTTCAAAATGACCCCTATTTAGGTCCTGTACTCCCTGATAAAGCAGGTGTTGTTTTTAGAGGTGCCATGTCCCTTAGAAACAAACTGTCTCCCAATGTATTGGACCCGCCAATTAAATCCTCTTTCTTTCCTGAAATCAAAGGATTCCACGCCTGCCGTAAATGTAATGTTTGCCTTCATAATACTTTGACTAAGCGGAAGATAGATAGCTTTTCGTCTACAGTGACTTCTAAGGTATACCATATGAAGGAATTTGTCACCTGTGCAACACGTTATGTAGTATATCTCATAACCTGTCCTTGTAACAAACAATATGTCGGAAGGACCATACGGACCTTCTCTATTAGAGTCAATGAACATATCAAAAGTATCAAAAAAGGAAAGACCAATCATAGTGTACCCAGACACTATTCCCAACATCATGATAAAAATCCGTCAGGTACCCGCTTTCAGGTGATTGACAAATTTACACCACATTTGAGGGGAGAATCTCGAGTCAGGGGTGTGTCCCAGCTCGAAATGTTCTGGATACACCAGCTCCGCTGTTTTTCCCCCCCACGGGTTAAACATAGACTGGGATTATAAAGCTTTCATAAATAAAGCGTAAGGTGTTTTTTTGGTCTAGATTTTTCCACTTTTTTCATAATTTATTACCCAAGATCAGTAAGTCTAGGATTTTCCATGGACACTGTATGAATATGTCTCTTTTTAAGCAGTTTTTTATTTTTTTTGCTCTTTTATCCCTATTTCCTGATTATAATATGCAGGTTTATTTTAAAGATTAGAAGCTTTTTTTATATATTGGATACCTATGTTTATATGTCAGATATGTACTTATGTGTATACAATATTGGAGTTTTGCATCTACATGTTTTTTAGCCTTTATATAAATACAATGTCACCTTACAAGCAGTCCTGATCCCGTTGGGATTTTTTCCCCACGCTGGTTGCCTAATACCCAGGTCGTCCTGCTATTGGACAATACCCGTGGTAGGCTGTTTGAAACGCAAATATACCTTGCGTGATGACGTCAGTTGGCGTCAGCGTGAGGCTGCGGGAGTGCGCATGACTTCTGCGCAATCACGTCGCTGTGCGAGCATATGTCTTGGGCTGACGTGAAGTGTCCATGCGTCGCCGTGGGTGAGCGCGGTGATGCATTTGACACGTATATGCCGTCGTTCACGCCCACAGACAGCTCTCATGACAGATATAATACCCCGCCCCCATAGGTTGGTCTGGACTGGTGTAGGTGTGTCCTGTGCTGCAGTGATTGTATGAACAGGACGTCTTTTTGCCAATCCATCAACTGTTAAGTGTTTTGATGTAATTTGGCTAATTATGTGCAATATATATGAGCGTGGTGTGTGGCAGCAGGTTCATGCCCCAGTTGAAGAGTTTATAACTCGAAACATGTAGGGTACATGGCCTGCCACAGTCTATCCACATACCACGCTTTACCCTTCGTGATCACTTGTATTCACCACTTCATTCTGGCTGATACTTTGTCGTTTTTATCTTTTTAAATGTTTTTATGGCATTATTTTTTGCCTTATCAATAAAAGCTGCTTTGCCCCGCCTTTGGGTTTAACTGCACCATGCAGAGCCTTCCTTTGTTTTTTTGCATATCCTCCTATGGGGAATCCAATTCATGAGCCTTCATCGCTTTAACCTCTTCAGGTCCGCGCTATTGACAGAATACGTGAACAGCGCGGACCTGAGGCGCCGGGGTCACGTCTTTGGACGTGATTTGCTTGTAATTCCCCGCGCGCGCCACAGGGTGGCGCGCGGCGGGGAAAAACAGTCCCGACGCATCACCGAGGATCCGATGCGTGTACCCGGCGGCCGCGATGTCCGTCAGGTACACGCGATCGTCGGTGAGAGAGCAGGGACGTGGAGCTCTGAGTGTAAACACAGAGCTTCACGTCCTGTCAGTGAGGTAACAGATGCTGTTTCTCTTGTACATAGGGAGACAGCATCGGTCACCTCCCCCAGTCACCCCCCTCCCCCCACACAGTTAGAACACACCCAGGCAATACATTTAACCTCTTCCTCACCCCCTAGTGTTAACCCCTTCAATGCCAGTCACATTTATACAGTAATTAGTGCATTTTTATAGCACTGGTCGCTGTATAAATGTGAATGGCGCCAAAAATGTGTCAAAAGTGTCCGATGTGTCCGTCGCAATATCGCAGTCCCAATAAAAATCGCAGATCGCCGCCATTACTAGTAAATAAAAAATATAAAACAAAAAATCATAATTGTGTCCCCTATTTTGTAGGTGCTATAACTTTTGCGCAAAGCAGTCACTTATTGTGATTTTTTTTTTTTTTTTACAAAAATACGTAGAAGAATACGTTTCGGCCTTAACTGAGAAAAAAAAATATATAAAAAAAAAAAAATGGGATATTTATTATAGCAACAAGTAAAAAATATATACTGTATATATTTTTAAATTGTCGCTCTTTTTTTCATTATAACGCAAAAAATAAAAGCCGCACGGGTGATCAAATACCACCAAAAGAAAGCTCTATTTGTGGGGAAAAAAAGGACGCCAATTTTGTTTGGGTGCCACGTCGCACGACCTTGCAACTGTCAGTTAAAGCGACGCAGTGCCGGAAGCTGAAATTTCGCCTGGGCACGAAGGGGGTTTATGTGCCCAGTAAGCAAGTGGTTAATAAACCTGGAACGCCTATTTCGGATGATCTGTGACTGGATTGATGTTTGGATCGGATGCCTTCAGTGTTCCTTCCATGGTCCGCCTCAGTCTGGTGACCCTATCCATGCTTGTTTGACATACCACCGCTGGTCAGTATGTCCACCTTTTCTGGTAAGAGTATTTTATCTTCTTGATATATCTCACCTTACATATTCAACATTGTTTTATCACCTAATTATCTGGGACTCTTTTCCTCTTATGACATTCACTAGAGTACACTTGGACTTATTTTTTGTGATTTGTTTTCCATGCATCTGTGCTTGGTCTACACACCTCTGTGATTACTAGCACCTGATCACATGATCAACACTTCAGTAGTTTATTTGTTGTGTGTGTATGATACTAGAGTACATTTGGATGTATTATTTGTGATTTGTTTTCCATGCATTTGTGCTTGGTCTACACACCTTTGTGATTATCAGCACCTGGTCATATGACCAACACTTCAGCAGTTCATTCGTTGTGTGTGTATTATTTGCTTTGCTGTATAGCGCCGCAATTTTTGTTTTTCTTTTCTATGCAACATTGTTACATTGTTGATGCAGGCAGCTACTTTCTTATAATTTGTTCACTAGTAGCGCAACTTTGCCCTTTACACATTTTACTGTACTTTCTGATCATATCAGTCAGGGGTTTGACCAGAGAAGAGAAGTTCTGAATAATAATTGGCAAATCCAAGAAAACGTTGTTAGGGACATAGTGTAATATTCCTGCTGGGGGGGTATGGGTGTAATATTTCTGCTGGGAGGGTATGGGTGTAATATTCCTTCTGGGGGGGGGTATGGGTGTAATATTCCTACTGGGGGGGGGGGTATGGGTGTAATATTCCTACTGGGGGGGAGTATGGGGTGTAATATTCCTGCTGGGGGGGGGAGTATGGGGTGTAATATTCCTGCTGGGGGGGGAGTATGGGGTATAATATTCCTGCTGGGGGGAGTATGGGTGTAATATTGCTGCTGGGTGGAGTCTGGGTGTAATATTCCTGCTGGGGGGGAGTCTGGGTGTAATATTCCTGCTGGGGGGGGAGTATGGGGTGTAATATTCCTGCTGGGGGGGAGTATGGGTGTAATATTCCTGCTGGGGGGGAGTATGGGTGTAATATTCCTGCTGGGAGGGAGTATGGGTGTAATATTCCTGCTGGGGGGGAGTATGGGGTGTAATATTCCTTCTGGGTGGAGTATGCGATCCCCTTACTTTTAATATCGCCCCAATCAAGGCGTGATTTTTGCCACGATTGTCGTCTGACGAATCGCATGACTGCTTTTAGAAAATGGGCGTCCCGTGATTTTGTGTGTGTGATTTGTCGGGTGACGATATTCTCCCGTGATTGTGGGGCCATTGAAAGTAACGGGATCACAAGCGTGTCGCACGTTTGGCAGCAATTCTGGAAATTGCGGTAATTTCTACCTGTGATCCGGATGCCTAGGTGTAATCGCAGCCAAAGCTAAGCATCTTCTATCAGTTGCTGGGTTCTCCTTCTATAGATTCTGGGGGAACGTTTTCTTCCTCGAACATTCCACACGTTCTCTTCATTCTTTATTTCACCGCTAATCTATACTCCACATTGACCTTGTATAGCGCTTTTCTCTCTGAGGACTCCAAGTATTGGAGATTGTGTTGACCGGGAATCGAACCCGGGTCAGCTGCTTGGAAGGCAGCTATGCTTACCACTGCACCACCAACGCAAAAGTAGCATGTCTTTGTAGTGTGGAAGGAAACCGGAGGACCCGGAGGAAACCCACGCAAGCACAGGGAGAAGATGCAAACTCCATGCAGATAGTGTCCTGGTCAGAATTTGAAACAAGGACCCCAGTGCTGCAAGGCTCACCACTGAGCCTCTGTGCTGCCCATATGCGGCCCCTGTTCTCTAAGGCCCACCCCCGCTGAGCGGAGTATATCACTTAAGTTCACTCAAAGTGCCTTCAGAAGAAATCCAAACTTCTCCTAAACTACAATCTATAACACACCCAAATAACAATAAAGAGGGGTACAGTGTTCCCCTAATTAGCAACACAATGGAGCAAAACATTCCATTCACTCATAGGCCTCATTCACACGGGGGGTAATAATCCGTACCCCATGGGAGGGCCGTGTTTACCGGAATGGGGATGCACAGGTGTTCAAGCATCCCGTGTAGGCAGTCCCATTGCTGTCAACTGGGGTGCAGTGACTGTACCCAATGTGACATCTGTGTGGGTGCCGGTGCACGGCCCCGAACGCACCCAGGATGCGTCCGCGCAGCTGCACCCACATGGATGTCCTTTTTGGGGTTAATGCAGCCCCCACACAGGGTACAGATTCATACCCCCCATGTGAGTGAGGCCTTGGACTTCTCCATGAAGGACCTCACTGGCAGTAAGAGTTTTCATTTCTCCAGCAAAGAAAGCCTAAAGAAAGCTGGAAAGACTTCTCCGACCCTCTGAAGACCAAAAGAGTTCCAACCTCCACTCTATAGCCAGTCTAACACAGGCCTCAAAAACATACCGGCCTCCAACCTCCCCTTAGCCGGACCAACACACGCCTCAAAAAATATACCGGCCTCCAACCTCCCCTTAGCCGGTCCAACACACGCCTCAAAAACATACCGGTCTTCAACCTCCTCTTATAACCGGTCCAAGACACGCCTTAAAAACATACCGGCCTCCAACCTCCCCTTAGCCGGTCCAACACACGCCTCAAAAATATACTGGCCTTCAAATTTCACAACATAATCAATTTTATGTCGATCGACAATACATAGATCAAACATATCAACTGTAAAAATGTGCTTGAAATGTTGGTGGTAAACAGCCTGCTAGGCCCGGGGGAACAAAACCAAGTCCTTCAAATTCCGCCTCATATCCAAAAGTTGCCAAGCTTTAAGGTTAATCAAAAATATCACATTCTAAAGGGAAAGGTAGAACAAGGGGAGGGGGAGTATGGAAGAGGCAGAGAGGGAGGAAAGTAGAGGGGATGGAAGGTTCCGGGTAGGAAAGGGGTGTGGGGGTCCCCCCAAACCCTCACCCCTCTTCTTCCTCCAACCTTCCCTTCTCCCCCCTTTCCTCCCTCTCTCCCTCTTCCATACTCTCCCTTTGTTCTACCTTTCCCTTTAGAGTGTTATATTTTTGATTAACCTTAAAGCTTAATGTCTACATTTACACTCTTGGCAACTTTTGGAGGGCATGGTTCGGTTCCCCTCGGGGCTAGCAGGCTGTTTACCACCAACTTTTCAGATGTTTGGGCAATGTATTGTCAAACCTTAAAGCTTCTGCAGAAGCTACAGAAAGGGAAATAGAGGGCTGATAGGAAGACCCTCCGGTTACTGGAGTGGCAGCCGCCACCAGTGTAGGGACCTGTGTTGGTACAGCCGTACCTGGTCCCTGGGAGGGTCCCTCAAACTTTTTGCTGAGTCTTTTTCTAGGAACAGTCAATTGTCTTGTTTGTCCAGGTACGTTGATAGTTGGTGATTCAGAAGCTGTAGAAAGGTAAATGGAGGTCTGATGGGAAGACCCTCCGGTTACTGGAGTGGCAGCCGCCACCAGTGTAGGGACCTGTGTTGGTACAGCCGTACCTGGCCCCTGGGAGGGTCTCTCAAACTTTTTGTTTTAGTCTTCTTCTAGGAACAGCCAATTGTCTTGTTCGTCCAGGTACGTTGATAGTTGGTGATTCAGAAGCTGCTTATGAGAATCTTTCAGGAGATTGATGACCTAGTGGATTCCTGTCATGATGGCTTGAAATGAAGATCCTCTCTCTCATATTCACTAGCAAATCGTCCTCTTCTCATCGCCTAGTTTACATTTTCTTCCAACATTTTGGCCATCTTCCTTCCCAAGAAAGCTGCACCCCTCTCATTTAAGTGCAATCCATCACTACTATAATGATGGTAACGGCCTGAAAAGTTGGTCCAGTTCGCCATGAAGCCAAACCCCTCTTCCCTGCACCAGTTCCTCAGCCACTTGTTAAGTACCATAAGCTCTTGCTGTCTCTGTGGTGTGGCTCGAGGTGCAGGCAGTATTTCCGAAAATATTGCCTTGGCGGACCTTTTCTTCAGTATGTCCCCCAAGTCCCTGAAATCAATTTGTAGGGCGCTCCATCTTTCTCTAACTTTGTCATTGGTACCGATATATACCATGACAACTGGGTCCTCTCCAGCGCCGTCCAATAATCTGTCCATGCAATCTGCAATGTTCCGAACCCGAGCGCCCGGTAAACAACATACTGTTTGGCGATAATGGTCTTTGTGACGAATTGCCCTCTGTATTCTTCCAATAACTGAATCCCCTACCACTAGTATGTGTCTATCCTTTGTGGTAACCTTGCCCACATCTTCGTCATATGCTGCTGAAGTCTCGGCCTGCACCTCGCAGGCGGCTGTAGTCTCGGCCTGCATCTCGCAGGCGGCTGTAGTCTCGGCCTGCACCTCGCAGGCTGGTGTAGTCTCGGCCTGCACCTCGCAGGCGGCGGTAGTCTCGGCCTGCACCTCGCAGGCGGCGGTAGTCTCGGCCTGCACCTCACAGGCGGCGGTAGTCTCGGCCTGCACCTCAAAGGCGGCGGTAGTCTCGGCCTGCACCTCGCAGGCGGCTGTAGTCTCGGCCTGCACCTCGCAGGCGGCTGTAGTCTCGGCCTGCACCTCACAGGCGGCTGTTGTCTCGGCCTGCACCTCGCAGGCGGCGGTAGTCTCGGCCTGCACCTCGCAGGCGGCGGTAGTCTCGGCCTGCACCTCGCAGGCGGCGGTAGTCTCGGCCTGCACCTCGCAGACGGCTGTAGTCTCGGCCTGCACCTCGCAGGCAGCTGTAGTCTCGGCCTGCACCTCGCAGGCGGCTGTAGTCTCGGCCTGCACCTCGCAGGCGGCTGTAGTCTCGGCCTGCACCTCGCAGGCGGCTGTTGTCTCGGCCTGCACCTCGCAGGCGGCTGTAGTCTCGGCTTGCACCTCGCAGTAGGGGGAAGTCTCGGCCTGCCCCTTGCAGGCGGTGGAAGTCTCTGTGTAGCATTCATATTCTGTCTCGCTCACTAGGGTAGTCCTATTTTCCATATTTGCCCTCCTTGATCCTGACAAGATTGCGTGCCCCTCTCAAATCGAGCTTTGTGAAAACCATTGCTTCCTTGAGGCGTTTAAATAATTCCGTAATCAACGGAATGGGAAGGCGTTCTTAATCATGATGCAATTGAGACCGCCTCTAACTTGAATCCAGTGTTTTTTGGTGTGCAGAAGACAGTTTACTGGAATAACCCTCTGTACATACCACAATGTTCTGTAGGTTTCACTCAATAAATACAGCAACAAAGCATTTCTTAGTTTACAAAATTTTGCCTAGGTAAACGAATTGGTTCTTTAAAGCGGAGACCCACACAAAAATAGAACCACCGCTTTTTGGAACCCTTCCCCCCTCTGGTGTCACATTTGGCACCTTTCAGGGGGGAAGGGGTGCAGATACCTGTATAATACAGGTATTTGCACCCACTTCCAGGCATAAACTCCTGTGGGAGTCATGCCCCTTCCTGCCCCCCCCCTTCTGGGAAACACACAGGTCCCAGAAGATAGCGGGGACCAATAAGGACGCATGCGATGTAGGGAACTGGGAAGTGAAGCCACACCACTTCATTTCCTGATTCCCTCACCGAGGAGGGAGACAGGGTCAGCCGAGAGACGAGCAATTGCTTGGCTTCAGCTGCCGACATCACGGGCACCCTGAACAGGTAGGTATCCATTTATTGAAATTCAGCAGCTGCAGTATTTGTATATATATACATATCTATTTTTTAGGCGGACCTCCGCTTTAAGTGGTTTATCACTCAGCCTGAACCCTAGGTGTAAAATACTTTTAAATTAAAAAAGGAATTTCCTGTTATATATGGTTAAAATGTATACATCTTTGTCAAATGAATTATTAGCTGCTCTCTGTGATTCCTTGCGAAAGAGATACACAGGCATTTATTAAAGCAATGAGATATAGCCAGAATACAATTTTTCATCCTTTGGAAAGAATCAGCAGTACAGGTAAAAAATACATGATATATCGATAACTATGACTTTGTGACTGTTAGCCGATCAATATGACCTCATTGCCACCCTTCAAATTATTGAATTACAGATCATAAACAGATAGAATGGCAACAGCCACCAGATGTGACCCCATAGTAATGGACATGCTGTTTTTAGGTCTGAACATAAATGCAAACACATATTTCTCATAGAAGACACAAAGTGAGCTTACAGGCGCATCAGGCTTATGTTCTTGTGCAGGATTTTAGAGATGAATTTGATTGGAAAAACAATAATCGGCTTTTGTACACAACAGACAGAAGACAGTAAATGATTGTAAGAATACTAGAGATCATATCTTCTCATATACTGTAGAATGGCAGTGAGCACAGCACTGCAGAAAATTATAAATCTCTGTGCACAACTTACAACTCTGATTCCTCCATTCAAAGTTGCAGAAGCATAACGGAAATTGTCCAAGGTCATGCAGAAATATTTGTATCTATTGTGTTAGTGGAAGTATTTACTTTAAGTTACACATGTATTATTAATAAAGGAACCTTCTATGCAGCCCAAGACTGGGATAACATATTATTGGTACATTTTGAGAGCAAAATCGAAACAATAAAAGCTTATATACAGACATAAAAACATATTTAGTAAGACAATTCATAGAGCAGTGATCATGTGAGAATTGCAGAATTCCACTGTAAGAATGTTTTTTTTTTTTTCATCTCACATAACAATTGAGCAGTCTGAACAATAAAATATGATTTTTTAGTTACTAATGCCGGGAACACACGGTCGTTTTTTGTCTTGTAAAAAAACATTGTTTTTTCTCATGAAAAAAAAACGAAGTTTTTCAAACTTAATTTTAAAAAACGACGTTGCCTAATACACCATCGTTTTCTGAAAATGCTCTTGCAAAGTGCGGTTACGTACAACACGTACGACGGCACTCTGTTCCATTCAGGCTTGCGTCAAAACTTGCTTCTGAGCATGCGCGGGTTTAAAAACGTTTTAAACGTCGTTTTAGCGTACGCATGATCATTTTTTATGACACAAAAAACAACATTCTGAAAAACGACATAAAAAATTAAAGCATGTTCAAATTTTTTTTTTTGTCGTTTTTCAAAACACATAAAACGATGTTTTGCCCACATACGATCATTTTAAATGACGTTGTTTAAGACATCATTTTATTTCATCACAAAAAACGACCGTGTGTACGTACGCGGCATAAGTGTTACTGCATTTTGTCATGACATAAGTGCAAGACCTTCCATTGCTGGTCCCCTAATGAAAATGCTATATGCTTGGCTGTGTCTGATTTCCATATTTTGAAACATACAGTATCTGGAACAAATAAAAAATGAGTGTCATAAAAGTGTCAGAATTCCTTATCTCTATACTTGTTCCAGGTCAGCATTCTCAAAATGAGAGGTCAGCAATGGCAACCTTCATTATTCTCTCATATCGTATACTAGCTTAAAAAACTCAGGTAAGTACCACCAATTAAATAACCTATTACTGTATCATAAACATATCTCTGTACAATAAATAAGACATTTCATAATAAAGTGCTAATATAACCATGATTGGCGATTAACCAAAATGTGTGCACTAACTCCCCTGTGTTGGGGGTGCACCTGTATCTTATCCCCTTAGTGATATCAAGTTAATAATTAATAACATAAACATAATCCATATAATAAAAAAGAGAATAAATAAAGTGCATGTGCAGTAAAGAGTAATTGATGTAAATTTTAAAGTGAACAGTCCAGGTATTCGTGCACTGTTGTTATACAGCCAAAGTCTAATGCCGCGTACACACCATCGTTTTTTGGCATGAAAAAAAACAACGTTTTTCAGCATGTCCTAAAAACAAAGGGCCAGATTCAGGTACAATTACATTGGCGCAGAGTATCAGAGATACACTACACCGCCGTATTTTACCTGGCTATACGACTAATTCATGTCGATTTGGGCCCATAAGGTATGGCGGCGTAGTGTATTTCTCGCGGCGGAGTCGAAATACGCGATTAGGGGGCGTGAAGCATTTAAATTAGGCGCGTCACCGCGGCGATCGAACTGCGCATGCTCCGTTCAGAAATTTCCCGCCGTGCATTGCGCGAAATAACGTTGTTACGTCATTTTTTGTTTGAGTAGCGTCGTTTACGTACATTCCTATTCCCGGACGACTTACGTAAAAAATAAAAATAAAACGTTGAAATTCGACGCGGGAACGACGGCCATACTTAACATGGGCTGTCTAATACTGGACCAGATAAAAGCTAGAATAACTTTACGCAGCAAAAAGATGACTACAGATGCCGTAAGAGATTGCGAATGACGCTAGTAAATTCATGGATCATCGGAAAAAGCTCATTTGCATACCCCGACGTGGAAAACGACGGGAACTCCACCCAGCGGCCGCAAATTTATTGCAGTGTAGATCCGAAGGCTTACGAACACGTAAGCCAGTCAGATTGAAGCCCGAAGCCATCGTTTCATGGTTTGAGGATTCAGACTAATGAAACGGCGCGCGTAATTTGAAAGTACTCCGGTCTAACGCGAGATAGACCGGAGTAAGGGCTCTGTGAATCTGGCCCAAAGTTTTTCCAACTTCATCATTAAAAACGATGTTGCCCACACACCATCGTTTTTGAAAAATGATGAACAAAGCACGGTGACGTACAACACGTACGACGGCACTCTAAAGGGAAAGTTCTATTCGCCTTTGGGCTGCTTTTTTTTTTTTTTTTCAAAGTTTATTGAAGATAATGAATACGATACAAGCGATAAAGCATAACAGTGAGTCAGTCTTAGATCAGCAAACGCGGTCGCAGCCGCTTCACATCAATGCGCGTATAAACATCAGCGCGTAAACATAACGTAAACATAACTAATTATGAACAGGGTACATAGTACAGCGTTTCAACAAAGCACTATCTTGAGAAAGAACCCTTGGACCAGGAGGGTCCTCGTCGTCACTCGAGGATGGGGGGGGGGGGATATGGGTTGGTGAGTGGGGCGGTGTCTACTTGGACGAGAGTGCTTAGAAGTGGTATGTTCACCCCAATTGGGCTGCTTTTAGCTGATTCCTTGTTAGTAAAAGACAATTCGCGTTTTTTGTCTGTTACAGCGTGATGAATGTGCTTACTCCATTATAAATGGTAGTTTTACCAGAACGAGCACTCCCGTCTCATAACTTGCTTCTGAGTATGCGCGGGTTTAAAATGTCGTTTTAGCCCACACATTTTTTACAACCCGAAAAAAGATTTTTTTTAAAACGACATGAAAAAATGCAGCATGTTTGAATTTTTTTTTTGTCGTTTTTCAGAACTTGAAAAACGATGTGAAGCCCACACACGATCATTTTAAATGGCGTTTTTAAAAACATATTTTTTTTTTTAATGCCGAAAAACGAACGTGTGTACGTGGCATTAGGACTCGTACACACGACCGAGAATCTCGTAGTAAAAGAAACATTGTTTTCCTCGACAAGGTTCATGTCAGACTTGACGAGAATCTTTTCAAGCTTTCCTTGCATACACACTGTCAAGACAAAATCTTGTTGTTCTCAAATGCTGTGACGTACAACGCATACGACTGCATTATAAAGGGGATGTTCGATTCTACTGGCGCCACCCTTGGGGCTGCCTTTGCTAATCTCGTGTTACCGCGTGTTAGTAAAAGTTTGGTACGAGACGATTCACGCTTTTCAGTCTGTTACAGCATGACGAATGTGCTATCTCCATAACGAACGCTACTTTTACGGAAGGTGCCCTCCCGTCTCATACTTTGTTCTGAGCATGCGCGGGTTTTTAAGCATACACATGAACGTGTTTCTCGTCGTAAACCAGCCTGACGAGAAACACGATGAGGAAATTGAGACTCCTGACGAGAAAAAAGAGAGCATGTTCTCTTTTTTTCTCGTTGAGATCCACGGCAGTTTTCTCGACGAAAAACATACACATGACCGTTTTCCTCTGCAAAAATGCTCTGCCAGGAAAATGGTCGTGTGTACGAGGCCTTAGAGAAAAGTTCCAAAGTGACCAGTGCTTGGATATCCAGGTGACTTTTGTGCTCCCCCTTCTGGGTCCTCACTCACCAGCTCCTATCACCCCTGTAGGGTTATCTTGCATGTAGGATAAAGGTGCAGTTTAAGCCTAGATGGCTCTTCCAATTGATCCAACAGGACAGGGTACCTCCAAACTCTCTGTTATCCCCCCCATAGAATACTCTGATATCCAGTATAAGGCAATTCCTAATATTGCTTCCAGTAATAAGTCCTCATGGAAAAAGAGATATGGCCTCCCATAGTGTAGTATTTAAAAGTGTTCCATACACAAGTAGGAATAAAACTTCCCAGAATAGCTACAACCATAAAGGGGAACAAAGAGCCATGAGTAAAGCATTCGGTGTGCGATCCAAATGCGTTCCACAGGCTTAACTATCGTATCCGGAAGTGACATGTCTGCGTGGCTCCGGCTTACGTGTTTCGTCATCAAAGTCGTCTGAGGCGGTGCCATGAATTACTCTTTACTGCACATGCACTTTATTTATTAGTTTTTTTTTATTATATTGATTACGTCTATTTTTCACTATATATATCACTATATCACTAAGGGCATACGATACAGGTGTACCCCCAACACAGGGGAGTTGCACACATTTTGGTTACTCACCAATCCTGGTTATATTAGCACTTTATTATGAAATGTCAAATTTATTGTACAGAGATATGATTATGGTATGGTAATAGATGATTTAATGGGTGGTTTAAGGTAAAATACTCTACACATTCAAACACGACTTATATCACTGGATTAACAATTGACCCTATAAAGAGTGATCTACGGGTATCACTTTTTGGGTTATAGGTAGTGCCACACACCCCATTTTCTTTTTACTTCCATTTTTAGAGCCCCTGTTAGGGGGCTTACCAGGGGAGGCTGCAACCTACTTTGTGTCCTAAGCACAGATCTATACTTATTTTAAGTAAGGATTTGTTTGTATCTGTAAAGGGGCACAATTGATAAGCAGATCTAATTGGTATTTTGCAATTTACTTGCATAGATTCAGTCACATTTATTTTCTTCTCTCAACACCACTTGTACCCACAGTCTCATATACTATTTCACATAATCATGAAGAAAATCATAAGCACAGTCGACTAAAGCAGTGTTAAACCAAAAACTAAAAATGGAATACATTGTAGCTTTAGATGTGGTGGCTGCATTCATTTTCTTTTTATTGGAATTTTTTCCTCTGCTTTCACCTGGTGATCTGGCATGTAACTCACCTCCTGTATTAGAGTGCCCCCACTTTGGATAAAGGAACACAGGGGCACCTTTGGACAGATGCATTGCTAGTCTGGGGCAGGGCCGCTGTTAGAAATCATGGGGCCCCGTACAGCCTATCTGACAGGGCCCCCTTCAACCACGCCCTTGCCCCCACCCACGGCCCGACTCCTGACCCTGACTTGAAGCAAAATGCAGGTTTGTTGCTGTTTACATATGTGTGTGGCGCCAACGTATTCGTTTGCAATTAGTATGCATGAAAGAGCAGGGGTCAGGGTATTAAAAATAAACAAAAAACACCTTACACTGTATCTTAAATTTTTTTTGGTAATTTTTGCTTTCACGAGGGATGGACAACATTTCTTTTGATAACATGGACCATGACAGGTCCTCTTTATAGAGATATCTGTTTTTTTTAGACCCCCCTATCTGTCCTCTGGCCTCCAAAGCATCTGATCAAGCTAAGATCAGTTTGATCAGATGCTGGTTCAAGTCGGTAATGGCTACTTTACGTGAGACCAAAACCAGAAGTGATCAAATATTCGTCACTTCTGGTTTCTGACGTCACACGGTGGGATGAATGCCATCCATTCCTCTCACTATGTCCCAGTAACTGGATGCTACTGGTCACATCTTAAAAGCAGTAAAGGCGGTGGTGGAATCCCCTTCCACTGCCTGTAAAAGTAATCCAGGGGCTTCTTGTGCAGAATTGCTTGGGCTAAAAAATTATAGCTCGATCATTGCTGTAGTGATGACCAAGATATTACCCTTCCAATTCAGTGATGATGGGAAGCAGTTAAAGGGGATTGGTTTGGGGGCAGTAGACGGAGTGTGAGCTGTGACTTTAGGAGTCACTGTAGTTAAGAGCCCTGCCCTGGGAGAGAAGGACCATGGGAAAGAGGTGAAACATATGTTGCTTGGCGGGAAGCTGGAAGAACAGTTGCCATTTCTGAGAGAAGTGGTCACCTTTATTCCCTACACTTGACCTGTCAAGGCTCAGGATGTAGTCACAAGGCTTTTGATGTGGTGGTTCCCCCTTGGAGGTGAATAGGGTGGTGCTAAATGGATTTACATTATGGGACAACATACATCCCACCGTTTGGGGATGCTGGAATCTGGACAACCCTCTTGTAGGTACGGGCCTCTCTATCTGGATACAATACAGAAAAAACAAGCAAACTCCTGCGCACGGGTGGATTGTCCAACACTTATTCAAAAATCTTCATATGACTTCATACCACTGCTGAGCTCTGATGAAGAGGCCCCAGACGCCTCAAAACGCGTCAGCCGGCAGTGACATACCTTCATCCTCCCCATTGTGGAGTGTGGTCTGAGGGGATTCTACCTCATCATGTTTTGATAAGCCTGTTTATCATGTCTTTTGTGAGTAGTTTTTAATATTATTATCATCCAATAAATCGTCAAATGGTAATACACCAGGCTGGTGCACCTTTCTTTTCTTTCTTTGTCCTCTCTATCTGGAGTATGGTTTCTATACCTTACATTGTGACTTTGCTCTCACTGTACATTGCTAGGTAAATGTTTGGTGATGGCATGAATCTTACAGTTCCAGTCTGGGTAGCTGATCTTTATCTTGTACTTTACATGTATTAACCTGGTAAACCTTAGCAAAATATATCTCTTGTGTGTAAGCTTGGCCACGAAGTAATCATAGATTTGTGATTTTTTTTTTTTTTTGGGGGGGGGGGTGAGAGAGAATAAAAAAATGCTTATACTGTATATGTCTGCAGACTGGTCTTCTAGTTGTGTTTATTTATTTCTGCAAGTCCTGGAAGTTGATAGCCAGCAACCACAGGAGTAAAACCCAAGAAACAAGAGCTCAGAACTGTGAAGTATTTGCATAAAAAGGTTTAGAAACAGAAAACATGAACAAAATACAACAGCAGATGAAGAAGCCATAACTATCCTTTGCCAGGGCAGGCCAAATGAAGCATTCACGTAGCTCCCCTTCATCGACATATATCTACTTTTTATCGCTCCCCCACCTATCCTTTCAGCTGCCAGGAGCGAGGTAGAATTCCTGGCTGATCTTAGCCAATTAAAAAGGAAATATAGCATCGGCAACATGGGGTTGATGTCATTGTGTGCAGAAAATCTATGTAAACATCAAACGTACACTATAAAGCTCGGTTCACATTGCTACAACATGGCATCAGGCTTATGAGACCCCAAGTCGCATGACATGTCAATTTCAACGTTTCCCTATGAGAGCCATCTTAACTCGCCCCATTTTTAGAAAAGGTTCCTGCACTACTTTGGTCTTACTTGGGTGCGATTTCAGCCCTTGTACAGGCTCCTAAATAGCATCTAGGTTGGATCAAGTCAGAAGGAAGTCGCAGGGCAAAGTCATACAAATTTGCCATCGCAGCAGTGTGAACTGAGCCCTAAAGTCTGATTTCTAGTATGAGTTTTCACAGCTGCTATTTAGGGATTGCAAGGGAGCTATAAAATGACAGTGGGCATGGGCATTTTTAAATGGGTTAACAGGAGGAATGGTGCAGGTCACTTTAAAGCGGAGGTTCACCCAAAAATCAACTTTCTGACATTAGATCCAGCATACTGCTAACATCTGCAGTATGCTGTTTTTTTTGTACTTATCGTTTTATGAGCCGTTGTTATCCGGCTCCGAGCGGGGAATCCTGCGGGGAATGGGCGTTCCTAAGCCAAGAGGAGTTGATTGACGGGCTGCTAAGGCGTGTCACGCCTTCCGAAAATACCCAAAGTGACACTGGGGTATATTCGGAAGGCGTGACATGCCTTAGCAGCCCGTCAATCAACTCCTCTTGACTTAGGAAAGCCCATTCCCCGCAGGATTCCCCACTCGGAGCTGGATAACAACGGCTCATAAAACGATAAGTACAACAAAAAAAAAAAACAGCATACTGCAGATGTTAGCAGTATGCTGGATCCAATGTCAGAAAGTTGATTTTTGGGTGAACCTCCACTTTAAGTTTATTATGGCATTTCTAAGAAGATTCTGGGATACAGTGGGGCAGATTTACTAAAACAGTGCAGGCAAAATCTGAAGCAGCTGTGCATAGGCCTGGGCACACCCTAATCATGTTGTAATGTACAGATTTCCCCTGCTGTATGGATGAAGAGAAAGAGACAGGGCAATCTCTGTCCTCAGTCTCTTTCTCTGTCCCAAAAGTGGGGCATTAGGGGACAAATATGTCACTAAAGCCAATAAAATAAAATAAAGAATTATTGCAAAGAAAT
The DNA here is from genome assembly GCA_029574335.1 of Rana kukunoris. Lineage (NCBI taxonomy): Eukaryota > Metazoa > Chordata > Amphibia > Anura > Ranidae > Rana > Rana kukunoris. The sequence goes on from CM056053.1 coordinate 310,784,587, forward strand.
AAACTGTAAAAAATAATTCAATTTAAAAAAAGTTATAATTAAAAAAAACGACTGACACCAATCTCTGCCCTACTGACACTATCCAGTTCTCTACTGACATCAACCTCTGCCCCACTGCAACCGTCCACTGCTCTACTGATACTTCCCATTGCCCTACTGCCCACACACACAGGTGTTTGAACTTTGGGGTGCACACCCTAATGCAGTAGGCTGCACACACCTATGCAGCATAGTAACCAATCAGCTTCTAGCTTCAGCTTGGTGAATTACTGCAATCTTTGACAATAAAACCTAGAAGCTTATAGTAACCAGTGTGCACCCATTTTAGTAAATTTCCCCCAGTGTTTCTTTTTACAATAAAGTTTCATAAAATCCTTCCAATATATACAGATACAGACCTGGAGGGATTTTTTTTTTAACAGTTAACTCACAGACAAAAGTACTCTTGGTACAAAAAGCCGTAATGTTGCATAATGAGTAGACGACAGCTTCTGTCTTTCACATTTTTAACAAATAGACAGTCCTATTACTGTACGTGAATGTGTAAAGCTGACAATGGCATGCTGTCACTCTAAACTGTACAAGTAAGCAAGTTATTTCCCCTCGTCGTCACCAGAAACCTTATTATCACACACACACACATATATGCTTTATGCATGGTTCTAGAAACAGAAATGTAAGGCCAAGCTTTGAGACTAATAGATAATGTTATGCTAACCTAATCATTGCATTTTCTCTTCTGGATATCAGGTGCTTTTGACATTCTTTTTTTTTCCTCTAGTGAAAGGTCCAAAATGAAAAGAAGATCACATCAAGGGCTGGAAATAAAAGAGCCAGGGGCCAGCAATCTGCCATTATTGCAATGAAGTCAGGAGATATAAATAAACATGCTTCTTGTTTGCTCCGATTAGTATGTTGAGATGCATACTAGCATGTTTATCATTAAACACATGAATATGTATATTGTGCTGCCATCCTGTGAATGCTGTTCCTTGTAGTTAGGGGCGGAATATCACATTGATGGGAAAAAGCAGTCAATTAAAAATTAGATAGGAGTCATTCAGTATAGGCATTTTTCTAGCTGTAATGTCACCCTGCATTCAATTATTTTCAAGCAGTGGATTAAATTAATGAAAACAAAGGCATCCATTGCGAATGGAGACATAGGTACTTTATTGCCTAAATACAAAATGAAAATGTTAATCATTTGCTATCACGGCTGACACCGACAAATAGTGCTCTAATGAAGAAGAAAATCCTGGAAGATTTTGTGCACTAATGACATATGCCCTACAGTGAAGCAGCTCTAATATGAGAAAGGCTTCCAGCAACAGGCAGCAAGCTTTTTGTATCATGAAGTGTGGAGCCTTAAATTAAAAAAAAAAGGGCCCTGTGTGTTTTTTCATTGGTTGTGGTGTGTTGGGAACATGGGGTGCAAATAGGCCCTTAAAGTATATTGAAAGCCAAAACGTATTGTTTTCATTTTATTTAGCATGGCTAATGTTTAAAACTCCTGTCAGGTTTCTTGTTGACAACTGTGTCTCATTGGGGATATTAAAGGAGTTGTAAAGGCAGAAGGTTTTTTATCCTAATGCCGTAAGATAGAAAACCTTCTGTGTGTAGCAGCCTCCATCAGCCCCCCTAACACTTACCTGAGCCCCATCTCTATCCAGCAATGTCCACAAGTCCCTCGGCCAATCCGGGACTATCCTCCTGATTGGCTGAAACACAGCAGCGGCACCATTGGCTCCCGCGGCTGTCAATCAAAGTCAGTTAGCCAATCATGAGAGAGAGGGAGCTTGGCTGAAAGGCAGCTCTGTGTCTGAATGGACATAGGGAGCTGTGACTTAGCTTGGGTACCCTATAGCAAGGTGCTTGCTGTGGGGGCACTCAACAGAAGGGAGGGGCCAGGATCATAGAAGAGGGACCCGGGAAGAGGAGGATCCAGGCTGCCCTGTGCAAATTCACTGCACATAGCAGGTAAGCATAACATGTTTGTTAGTTAAAAAAAAATTGACTTTACAATCATTTTAATAAAAATAAATTTTTTAATGCCACCCTAAAGTCATATGCAGCATTATAATCCATGTTAATCGGTGATGTAATCCTCATCAACTGTTGCTCGCCAATGTTTACACGTGGAAATATTGTCACTAAATGACAGATCCCATGATTTTGACTCTATAGTCAATTAAATAATGCGCAATTTCTGCAGGAGAATCCAATTCAAAATATTTCCACCACCCGCTGTGCGCTAGTGGTTTGCCCCAGCCTCTCACCTTGGACAGAGACCCCTATAGGTCAAGTCAAGGCTATGTAGAAATTAAACCCTGGGTTCCTCGGTGATCAAATCCATTTTTCAAGGGACACCCATCCAAATGGACAAGAACAGCTTATAAATTCCTTTCAAATCTCTTCTTGCAGTTTACATGCAATAAAAAAAGGGGCTCCATGGTGTAGTATTCAAATAAAATGTATTTAAAAAAATTTAGTAACTCACAGTTAAAATTATCACTGTTCAGCTTCACAAACACAGGTACTTCTGGTTATTACAAACCAGTCCATGAACAGGAAAACTGGACAGAGGCTGTCTATCAGATTGAAGAAGAGGAAATAGTTAGGTTAGAACCAGAATTGCCTCTACCAAGTCAAGCATTACCATGCCCAGGGCTTTTTTTTCTCAAACAATAGGTGCTGGAACTGAACCATGAATCCCCCCATAACCCCTGTCCCCACATACACCTCACAAACAGTAGGATGGTCTTATAGGGGCATTACATACCAGTATTGCATTACATACAGAGTTCAGGAGGAATGCACACAGAGTGCAGAGCTGTCACTTGTATACATAGAAACCGGACTTCTGTGTTTACAAGTGATTGTGATGAGAAGGCACCAAAGGGCCAGATGTTCCAAATGAAAAAAGGTCATCTGTATGTCAGTGGTCCATGTTGATGTCCTCTGGTCTGTTTTTCTGTGCAGAGATGGAGGGCTGAAAATGTTGTGGCTTGGCCTAGAGAATATCCTGTGGCCATCAGGAAGAAGCTAGGGCCCGGCGTGGAACACACGTGACGCCACAGGTCACAGGATCACTTCTGGGGGAGGTCTCCACAAAGGAGAAGAGGTTGGACTGGCTATGCGTTCGGAGCTACTGCTCCTTCTATTGGCCTGGGGAGGGAGCCATACAGAGCATCAAGGCTAGCATTAAGCTAAACAGTATGCAATAATGTATATGTAAATACAATTTATACACATGTAAAAATGGCTTTGTCTAAAAACTGAATAAACATGAATGACAATTAAAATTGGAATACAAATGAAGATAAAAATTTGTTATTATAAATTAATTGGTAAAAACCACAATAAAAAAATACAATTACTGGAGAAACAGTATACTTATGAACACTTTACGAGAAGGATTCGGGCTATTTTAATGGTTAAGCATGTGTGCAAGGAAGGCAAAAAGGCATGTTGATTGTATGTATGTGTGCCCAAGCACACTTATACTGTATATAGCACGCAATAGCACACGTAGATGCAAGCGCGTGCGGAAACCTAAATACCATCCAGCACATAGTCAATAGATGACACAGGTGGGCACAGTACAAATGGCTAAAAAGTATCACGCTAATGTGTATCTGAGAAATACCCATATATATGCATATAAAAAAAAAATATATATATATATTTATATATATATATATATATATATATATATAAAAAATATATATATATATGACATAAGAATGCACCATTACATATATACATCCTTATGAGCACAGACACGTACACACGTATATACACGGACACGCACACACATAGACAAACATGCACGTTGAAAATACAATCAAAATAATTAAAGGGTGACTCTTCCATCTCCATATACTGTATATAAATATATATATATATATATATATATATATATATATATATATATATATATATATATATATATATATATATATATATAGTGACAGAACCCACTGTCACTGTGCATTTTGGAAGGGACTGTGCGCGTGCCTCCTACCAACAGACTATGGCTCTTCTCCCCCATCCCCCCTTGTTGCTGTGTCTAATTGTGTTGATTCAAGTCACATAGACAATGGTCTGGACTAGAGACATCTCTCCGCAGGGGATGTGTATTGAGAGGCTGCCTGCTTACCATAATCTCATTTTGTTTATCTGTAGCCTGTTTCAATGTACAAATGTTCAGTTCCCATTGGTTGTTCCTTGTCCCCCTCCCCTCTTAGACAAGGCTAAGGGAAGTGTCCCTAACTGTGTGTAAAAGTGTATGTTTGGGATTTAATAAACAGTTTAAGCTCTGCATGTTTAACCCTCAACACCTGTGTGGATTGTCTCGTGATTGAGGGGTTAAGGGCTGGTTATGGCGAATCTGCAGGCTGCAGGTGCGTTTGGAGGACAGGAGACACAGGTCTGGCGGATGTGCCCACCTGGGGTATCTGAGATCCGTCACATATACACTGTATATATATATATATATATATATATATATATATAAGATAAGTAGTACGTAATTATATTAAAATAAACGGATTAGGAATATATTAAAGGAAAAAAGGGGGAAAAAACACAACTTATTCTCTAAAAAGATAGGGGATGTCTGCTATAAAGGAAAGGAGGGGGCATGGAAATATTAGTTGGTTGGTGGCACTGGCAAGGCATGCACATAAATAGGAACTATACACACATGTATATGCATACATATATACATGGGCCAGAGAATATATATATGTTCAGACACACGTGGGTAAACAATTGCACATATGCCCCGCATATGTGTACACATGCACATACAAAAACATAGGATGGGAACATTCACAACAGGAATACATCTATTGGGGGATCTCATGAGGAAACAAGGTTGCTCACAGCAAAGTATGCACCTCAATATCCTTGTTTAACCCCCTTGATGTTAGAGTGCCCAAAGAGTAGATCCAATACATTTCCTACAGGCACAAGCGTTTATATCGCTCGGCCGCAGGGTATGTTGCTGGGATGAACTCAATTACCCACACACCGAGAACAACAGTAGATTGGTTGTGCTGTGATGATCAAATCCTTTTTTGATAAAGGGCCTATGTTTGCCAAAGAGTGCCCTAAGTGCTCTGATTGTTCTGCCATCATAAAATAGTCCACACGGACAGGTAAGACAGTATATGACATAGTCTGTGGAACAGTTGTAGAATTCTTTTGGGGTATATAGCTTCCCTTTGACTGTAAAGGTTTTTTGGCCATGATGTACAAACTGGCAACTCAGACAAAGGGATTTTTGCATTGATACATCCCTCTAAGTGGGATAAGGACAGGTTGTGATGAGGTGGGTTGATTTTACTGGGTGTATTTTTGCTTTTTATATTTCTAGATTTCCTACATGCCACTTTGGGTTTAATGTGGACTGTGGTCCTTAGGTTAGGATCTTCTAGTAGAATAGACCAGCGTGGGGCTAGAATTTTTTCAGTTTTTCTGTACTTGTCATGAAATTGTTGATGAAGTTGAAGATGATGACTAATGACGTTTTTCAATACTTGAGAAGTATTAACGTGAATTCATTTATATAGCGCTACCAGACAACAACTTCTATCTACTATCTATGTACAAGTTTCCTTTTAGAAAGAAACAATCATATAAAATGTAGCATTTTCAGTTAGCTTTTATTTATTTTTGAATGAGTTCAAATTAACCAATTCTTATGAATCATTTCACTGTTTCTGTTCAGCTTGATGTTGAGCAACGGCATCAACAATAGAATAGCCTTGCTATTTTTTAATTATTTTGATTTCTCATGGATTATCTTTCTTTCAGTAAGACTGGCAGATAACTAGTTTAGATTTTCTGATTTACACCTTGTACCATAATAGCCCATGTCAGGTTTGATCAAAATCACAGTAAATCTAAAATGTTCCATCAAGGCATGTTTATTGGTTCAAATGTACAAAGGACTTTGTTTTATTTTGCACAGATAGATAACAGGTGGCAAACGCATAATGAAATATACAATAAGTCAAATATAGGACGCATGGGGCTCACTATACATGTTCTTTTCTGTCATGTATTTTATATATGTTCTTTTTTAATTCTTTTTTGTACCATTTACTGTTATAAAAAAAATATTGAAATAATTTTGTACATTCTCCACGGTTCATTCTGCCCTTAAAGTCCAACCTGCGTGCTACTTTTGCCCCCTTTTTTCTTTTATACCAAACTATTTTTAAAGTAAACCTATCATGAAAGAAATTTGAAGGCTGATATTGCTTATCTGAAAATGTCAGTTTTCAGTTTTTTTGGACACACTGGGTTGACTTACTAAAACTGGAAAGTGCTTCCAGGTTTATTTTTTTAAAACTTAAAGCGGAGTTCCACCCAAAAATGTAACTTTCAGTTTTCAGAACTCCCCCCCCCCTCCGGTGTCACATTAGGCACCTTTCAGGGGGAAGGGTGTGCATTTTCACCCACTTCCAGGAATACTCTTGTGAGACAGCCCCGCCCCTACCCTCAGCCCCCGCTGTCTTCTGGGAAACACATTGTTCCCAGGAGAGAGCGGGGACCAGTGACGGCGCGCTGCTCTACTTGCACATGTGCAGTAGGGAACTGGGCAGTGAAGCCGTAACGCTTGACTTCCCAATTCCCTCACCGAGGATGGCGGCGAGTGCGACTGAGGGACGAGCGATTATTTGTCCCTTGGCTGCCGACATCGTGGGCACGCTGGACAGGTAAGTGTCCATATTTTAAAAGTCAGCACCTGCAGTATTTGTAGCTTCTGGCTTTTACAAAAAAAAATTGACGGAACCTCCACTTTAATGGAACAAGCTGAAGTTAGAAGCTGATTGGCTACCATGCACAGCTACACCAGATTTTTCACTCTAAAATTTTAGTCTCCGACCCAGAACAAACATATAGATCAGGAAATCCAGTAAAAAATGAGTAATCCTAAGCTTGTGTACTCAAGGCTAGTGACTTTTTGCAGTATTGAAGCAAGAGGGTCAGCCTCCATAACTTTTTTCAAATGTAGCTAACTTACTAAACATATCAATATATGTTACATTATAGGATTTGGGGCAGAGGGAGGGGCTGGGGGGTCATGTGATTCTGACAGTGCATGAGAATTTAGAGGACTTATATCCAATACTCCAGGATAGCTGTCATGGACAAGTTCGGCCACTAGATGGCGATAGCGGCACATCGGCGCACTCGGGCGCGCGCATTCGCGGTAACGGTGCGCAGGCACGTGTGGACGCCATCTTGGCGCCAAAGAGGGGGTATTTAAGTGTGCTGACTCTGAGGCCTCTTGCTGCTGGATCTACAGCGCGTTCCTGAACCTACCTGACACCTGTTACCTGCTGCCTTCCTGTTCCTGAAACCGGCTTGCCTCTGACTACCCTTGATCTCCGCCTGCCCTGACCCACGGCTTGTCTTCTGCCTGTCCCACCTGCCAGTCTGCTGCCCGCCAGTTGCCGACCCCCGGCTTGTTCACTATCCCGTACCTGCTCGGTCCCTGCACCTGATACGCCTGCTCGTGTTGACCCAGCCGGCCTGGCCCTGCTATTGACTATTGTACTACAGTGCACCTCCCTCTGTGCTGAATCCCGACCAGTGGTATCCGGCCCCAGATACCTGGCGCCCAGCCTTCCTCAGCTCTGCTGACTCTGCTCTGGAGTGCATCGGATCCCAACTCTACCCGGCACCAGCGGTCCTGCCAGGCGCTTGTGCGACTCTGCACTTTCGGTCTCCCTGTCTCCTCTATCAGGGCCTCCGCAGTGGGAGGAGCACGAGCAACCGGCCTGAACATCAGGCTCCACCACCAGGTGCGTGACAGTATCCAGCAGCCATGTCTGAGCCTGTGCAGGGAAAGGATCCTATGGCAGAACTCTGCCGACATCTGGATGGCCTAACCCGAGCTGTCAGGACTTTGCAAGAAGGCTACACCAGATTGGAGAACGGGGTTCAGGCTCTGTCCGCTCCGTCCACCTCCTCTGCTGGTGCCTCTGCCTCTCCATCTGTAATCATGCTGCCACCAGAGCCCAAGGTCCCCACGCCTGAGAGGTTTTCAGGAGACCGGAGCAAATTCAGAGCATTTAGGAACGCTTGTGAGCTCTACTTCGCTCTGCAGCCAAGGACCCTCTCATTAGAGACTACCAATGCACAATGAACCGATGCAATTGGGCCTGCTCCGTCCCTCACACCGGAGGAACGACAACGTCGTTGCATCCACAACCTTTGCCTCTACTGTGGAGAGCCCGGACACTATGTGAGGATTTGTCCAGCGAAGCTCAGTAAGTTCTGCCCTCTATCTACCGTTCATACAGCTGTTGTTCCTCATAACTCTTCTCACCTGGCTATTCCCATTCTTTTTCAGCTCCCAGGAGGAAATATCCAGGCCAACGCCATACTTGATTCCGGGGCCTGCAGCTGCTTTGTGGACTCCTCTTTTGCCATACAACACCACATCCCTCTGCGACACAGGGCCAGGGGTCTATCTGTTTACCTTGCCAATGGGTCAGTGTTAAGATCTGGGCCGGTTGTACAGGAGACTTTACCCTTAGCCACAACCATTTCTGGTAACCACCAGGAATTTCTCTGTCTGGACATCATCCAATCTCCCCTGTTCCCAATAATCCTGGGTATGCCCTGGTTCCGGGCCCATAACCCCCAAATTGACTGGTCCACTGGAGAGGTTAGCTTCTGTTCCCCCTACTGCCAGCAACATTGCCTACAAAAGACCCCGCGTCCTTCCTTCCTGCTCTGTATGGACTCTGACTCCGAAACCCGTCAAATCGTTCCGGAAATATACCACGACTTTCTGGACGTCTTCAGTAAAAAGGGAGCTGAGGCCCTTCCCCCACACCGCCCTTATGACTGTCCGATTGAGCTCCTTCCAGGAGCTGAAATCCCCTTTGGTAGAATCTTTCCTCTGACTGAACTGGAGCTTGAAAACTTAAAGACCTATATCGATGAAAATCTTGAGAAGGGGTTCATCCGCCCCTCCATGTCACCAGCAGGGGCAGGAATTTTCTTAGTTGAAAAGAAAGATCGTTCTCTTCGCCCCTGCGTGGACTATCGGGAGCTCAATAAGGTGACAATCAAGAATCGGTACCCTCTTCCCCTTGTACCTGAGCTGTTTCAAAGACTGGGCACTGCGGTCATCTTCAATAAATTGGATCTTCGTGGGGCTTACAACTTGGTGCGCATCCGGGACGGCGACGAGTGGAAAATGGCTTTTCGGACTCGCTTTGGCCACTTATCTTGTAATGCCCTTTGGCCTGTGTAATGCCCCTGCTACGTTCCAGCATTTTGTAAATGATATCTTTAAGGACTACCTCGATCTTTTTGTCATTGTTTATCTTGATGACATTCTCGTCTTCTCTCCTTCCCTGGACAAGCACCGTGAACATGTTAAGAATGTACTCAGCCGACTCCGAACGCACGGACTATACGCTAAACCCAAAAAATGCGAGTTTGAGCAGGAAAGTATACAATTTTTGGGATTGATAATCTCTGTGAAGGGCATCGAGATGGATCCCCAGAAAGTCGCAGCGATTCTCGACTGGCCGGCGCCCGCAGATAAAAAGGGCGTTCAGCGCTTTGTCGGATTCGCTAATTTTTACAGGAAATGTATTAAGGGATTTTCCAACATTATTGCCCCTATAACCAACCTGACTAAGCAAACCACCCGTTTCCACTGGTCACCTGAAGCACAAGAAGCTTTTGACACCCTCAAGGGACTATTTACATTTGCATCAGTCCTCAGACACCCTGACGCAAGTCTACCGTACATCCTGGATCCAGCCTGCCTGGCCCTGCTATTGACTATTGTACTACAGTGCACCTCCCTCTGTGCTGAATCCCGACCAGTGGTATCCGGCCCCAGCTACCTGGCACCCAGCTTTTCTCAGCTCTGCTGACTCTGCTCTGGAGTGCATCGGATCCCAACTCTACCCGGCACCAGCGGTCCTGCCAGGCACTTGTGCGTCTCTGCACTTTCGGGCTCCCTGTCTCCTCTATCAGGGCCTCCGGAGTGGGAGGAGCATGAGCAGCAGTTCCCTACACATCAGGCTCCACCACCAGCTGCGTGACAATAGCACTACAGCGGACTATGTGGGGGAAGGCTCTGGTAGCAACACATGCTGGCAAATCCTCAGAATGTTTAAGACAATTTGTCATTAACACAGGGCCGGTAAGAGTGTTGATCACTTAACCTATGGTGGGGTAGGCAAATATTACTAGCATAAAGCTGTGTGTTGAAATTTGTGGATTTAAATCTGTGCAATGACTCTTTTAGATTGAACATGTTATACCTTTGATTAGATCTATATCATTTTTAACCACTTCAGGACCCGCTCATGTACTGTACATATACGTCGGTATTTTAAAGATGCATATCTCGGTAACGGCAGCAGCTGCTGCCACAACCGAGGCATCCATCTTCAGCATGAGCGGTCCTGTAAATGATAACAATGGTCTCCGTGGCGGATTCGCCGCAAGATCACCGTTATCAGCGGTGGGAGAGGGGCCCCCCTCCCGCCGCTCTCCCACGCCCTCCGCCGCTTACCGAGCCGTCGGTAGAGGCGGAGTCGATCAGGTCCTTCTGCCTGCTGTGTAGGAATGCGAGCGAGGGCAAGATGGCCCCCACCCGTCCCCATAGCATAGCATGGCGGAAGTGATGTCAAAACGTCAGTTACGCCCATGCGTCTTAAAGGCACATTTTTTTTGTTGTCATTTATTCAAATGACAAAATTTCCATTTTTTGTTTACATTCCTTGTAATAGGAATAAAATAATTATATTCCTAGACCTCCTCGGTAGCTCAAAAGATACAACCTATAGAATTTTTTAAACGTCGCCTATTGAGATTTTTAAGGGTAAAAGTTTGACGCCATGCCACGAGCGGGTGCAATTTTTAAGCGTGACATGTTGGGTATCATTTTACTCGGCATAACATTATCTTTCACAATATATAAAAAAATTGGACCAAATTTATTGTTGTCTTATTTTTTAATTAAAAAAAGTGAATTTTTTTCCAAAAAAAGTGCGCTTGTAAGACCGCTGCGCAAATACGGTGTGACAAAAAGTATTGCAATGACCGCCACTTTATTCTCTAGGGTGTTAGAAAAAAAATATGTTTTAGTCTTGTAAACAACAAATCTGAAAAACACCCAAGGTCCTTAAGTGGTTAAAGGAACACTTCTGGGGGACCCATATTACAGTTAATTGTATGTTAGCTTTCTGCAACTTTTGGTCTGATAGTGAAATTTTGTTTTGTGTATCAATTTTTTTTAATGCACAATGGATCTGTTAGTGGACCCTACAGTAGGGCCTAACAGTGGCAGTGGTTGGTGTATTTATTCTGTAGCTTCATGAATGAATAACTGCAGCTATATAGGGTATATCTTACCCCAAAATTTCATATTCCTGATATGTGTATGTTGTACCATGCATTTGTGGTAAAAAGTAACCGTTTTCTTTGTATCGCTTTCCTTTGTGTGAAATACAGTATACAGATACACACATATACACACAGTTTTCATTTCATTTCTATTTTAAACTGAAAGGGTTATTTCACAATGTGAGGTGGCGTACACACGACCGAGAAACTCGTCGGGCGAAACACATAGTTTTCCCCGTCGAGTTCCTAGTTCGGCAGTTAAAAAACTCGTCGAGCCAAATTTTTCCATTGCCCAACGAGGAAATAGAGAACATGCTCTTTTTTTGGCCCGACGTTTCTTGCTGATTCTGCCGAGAAAACCGGTCGTGTGTACGCCGCCTAAGGGTTTACATATACCTTAAACCTGAACTCAGGCATAGTAAAAAAAATTAAAAATCTTTAATCGTTTTTTTCCTATAGTATAGTAAAAAAGGAGTATGTAAATGTATGCAATGTGCATGTACCAGGAGTCTCCTGGCCTGTCAATCAAATTATTCAATTACAATGGGTGGTTTAGACTGAGAGTCTAAGACTCCATACACACTATTAGATTTTCTGCAGATTTTTTTCTTCAGATTTACCAAAACCATATAACATGAGGTCAAACATTAAATTTGTAGGCAATTAGGCAGGCTCTTGGTTTTGGTAAATCTAAAGGAAATCAGACTACAAAAGTTGTATAGTGTGTATGGGGTCTAAGTCCCCCAGATACTTCCACTACAGTAAGCAAAGATGTACGTTGTTATTAAGTCACCACTCAGAGGGGATATTACAGGACCAGTGGCTGGGGGAATAACAGGGATAGTGGCCACCAGTCTGACTTTGAAAGACTGAGGTGTTCAGTCAAGTGTTGAATGCTCAGTTCCCAATTAACTCCAGTAAAACCTTGAATTGCAAGCAAAATTCATCCCAGAAGTATGCTTATAATCCAAAGCACTTGTATATCAAAGCAAATTTCCCCATAAGAAATAATGGAAACTCAAATAATTTGTTTCACAACCATTTTTTCATAAGTCCTTCAGTTAGTCCATATAAAAAGATTATAGCAATGTGATAGGTTGTATAACCATAAAATGTCCATCCACAAATGGCAGCCTCTACAAGGGGATTGGAAGCAAAATACAGCAAGAGCTAGAGTGTATAAGGGCCCTGTGAGAATCTGTACCTTTATCATCTGCTTGCTTGATCCCCGCTGAGCCGGCAGATGACAGGGTGGTCCCTGCACACTGTGCAGGGAGCATCCTGTCAGATTTCTGCTCTCCTCTATGGGGGGATCGGATGAACATGGACAGTCTCTCCGTGTTCATCTGATTCACAAATGGATGTAAAAAAAGGATTTTCCTCTGTCTGCAGAAACGGACCATAGCGGGGACCGATGAGATCGGATGTCAGCGGATGTTCATCTGCTGACATCCGCAATCTCATAGAGATACATCTATGTCCATATTTCATCTGAAAATATCCGCAGGTGTGAAAGGGCCCTAAAAGAGAGGAGCCTCCAAGTGTAGCAATATGGTTACATTTAATGAAGGTACAACAATAAGCAACTGACATGGTTGATGAATAAAAGAGGCACATCTAAGTATGCAGGCATCCGGGGTAAAGCTGGCCACATAGATGGTCCTCTGCACCACTGTCTGTCTGTGACCAGGAAGACTATCCTGCAGTAGAGTGATCTGAGAGAATGGCTTGAATCGCTTGTGAAGCGCAGAGTGAAATGGACAATGCCAATGGCCTGTCTCATCTGCCAAAAAAAAAAGATTTATAAATGTCTTCAGCCAGTTCTTTGACCCTGCAAGACAGAACTTCCAGGACAGTGATCTTCAGCGAGCTCAGCTTTTAACACTCCCCTTCCTTAGGATATACCCGTATGCCAATTGTAATAAATTGTTATACCAGCTGATCTCAGCAGTTTTAACAGCCACATTATCTCTTTTAAAGGACTTTCGGTTTCACCAGCAAATCAGGTACAGTATAATTTTCCAGTCTGGTACTGTAGGTCTTATTCAGAGGCAATAGAAATCATTTAATGTTTATACTGTGCAACAATTACTATCATTAGCCGGTATTGCTATGGATGCCCCAAAGGGATTTGTTGATTCCTTTAATAGACCACCTAATTCTGAACTCAATTTTGTCACAAGAGTGTATGCAGACACATTGTTGTAATATAAAGAGCTAAGAAAACAAATTTCCCCAACGGTCTTTAGCAACAGACTTTAGTAGAGCACTAACTGAAGCATAACTGCTGGTTCTGCTGTTGTAGACAAAGACTTATGTGGCCTAAATACAAACCTCAGCTTCAATCAAAGGCATATCAATAGAACGTTAGTTACTCAAGGGATTTGCGATTCTTCACTCATAATTCTCTCTTATGAGGGTTAAACATAGAGTTGAGTGATTGTTTAAAAATATAGTCCACTGGCAGTTTTCCTGATCCAATCTGGTTCACAAGTTCTGAATCACAGATCTACAGTTTTTTCTTATTATTATTCTTTATTTTAACAGTTTTGAAGATCAAAATAATGTGACCCTAAGGAATATCATTGCAGCACATCACTGATATTCCTAAGAAGGCTGCATGTAGTAATAAGTGAATGATCAAAATGCTATTATTAATTCACCTTATTATGCATGCACATTTGACCAGTCTGAAAGGAATCATACAATTCATAAACCATTAGTGTCTACATTCCTGGATCTCGCAATTCTTTGTAGATCAAACAAATCTCTATGCAAATCAAATATTTCTTAATCACCATCACTATATTAACAATCATCACTAGCTGCAAGCATATAAGCTTACCCTATATAGACCATCTATTTTAGCAAAAACCCTTCCATAAGATTATATGTGCATTCAATGTATGTTATTTACCTGGTAAAGCCTCCCGTGTGTAGACATCTGAAAGCTCAGAGACTGCTAATGGGTGGCACCACCTTAGATGAGAGGTCAGTAGTCCCTGCTAAAAAGTACATTTGTTTAAAAAAAATTATAGTGTTGTTATAAAATGATTCAGTATCCACCCCTCCTTGCCAATCCTTCCAGTGGTTCCCGTTCACCCAATGAATAAAACTCAAAATACTAACAAGCCATTTACAACTCTGATTTAAACCACCAACCTTGGGCCAGATTCTCAAAGGAATTACGCCAGTGTATGTACACATACACCGGCGTAATTCGAATTTCCCTCTATTCTGAAAACATGATACGCCGGTTTTAAGCTTGGATCCGACTTGTGTAAGTCATATACACCGTCGGATCCTAAATGCAATACTACGACGACCGCTAGGTGGCGTTTACGTCGATTTCACTGCCGAATATGCAAGTGAGCCGATACACCGATTCTCAAACATTTTTGCGATGCGGCGACGTAGTTTACGTAGGTTGCGTATGCGCCCTGCTATATGAGGGGTAACCTTACTTCAGTCCGCCGTATGCCATGTTAAGTATGGCCATCAGGTTAGCGTCTTTTTCCGTCGTTTACGTCGTTTACGTAACGCGGCGTGAATAGGAACGTGCGTTAATTACGTTCACGTCGCAACCTATGTATTTGCGTCGTATTACGGAGCATGCGCAGTGGCCTACGTTTAAGGCCTGCGCATGCGCAGTTCGTTCGGCACGGGGGCACGCTTAATTTAAATACAGCATGCCCCCTCCTTCACTATTTGAATTACGCGGCCTTACGACGCCGCATTTACGCTACGCCGCCGCAAAATTACGGAGCAAGTGCTTTGAGAATACGGCACTTGCTCCAGTAATTGGCGTAAGGCATAGCGTAAATGCGGTACTATACGCTCCGCCGCCAGATACGCAAATTTTTAAGAATCTAGCCCCTTGTCTTGAAATTACATCCAAGCATACTCTCTGTTCCTCCCAAGACCTAAAGTGTTCTGGTTCCCTTGTCACCTCAGGAATACTCCAGAGCCCCAACCTTGGGAACTGTCTACCCGAATCGGTCTAGCTGTCTCCTATTTTGTCAGTTATTACCTTTTGTATCACTTGCCTCTGCCTTTCAGATTGTAAGCTCTCACAAGCAGGGCCCTCCTAACCCTCTTGTCTTGAATTATGTTGCAACTTTACTGTCTCCCTGTAACGTACCTGATAGAGGAGCATGACACAATGAGGAAGGCCTTGATAGAGCAGACAAGTGGTGCAGGAGTACAGCGTGGCACGAGTGCCTATTGGGCTTGCTAACAGCAGAGCTGGCTGGACTATCTGGATCAAGTAGGAGAAGACCATCAGTGGACCACATTGGAGCAAGAGTGCTGGATAGACACAAGTGAGCAGGAGGCAGAAACAGACTGGCAATGGCGATAGCAGACAGGCACATGGATCAGGTACAGATACGTAGGCAGGAGCAAGGTCAGGATACAAGCCAGGTCGGTAATAGATCAATGGAGCATCAACAAAGGGCACAGGCAGAAGGCAGGCTGGAGGCAGGCCAGGGTTAGTGCAGGTGGAGTTCAGGAGTAATCAGGACAAGCTGGATTGGTAACAATAGCCAGATGCAGAGTAGCAGGTTGCAAATATGCATGGAAATGCTGTAGACATGATAGCACTGAACTTAGCACATGCTCAGTTCAAATATCCTGCTTGGCGCCAATGCAACCAACAGCGGCGACACGTGAAAAAAAGCTGAAAACAGCTTTGTCATGGACCTTAGAATGCTAAAGTGTTTCTACTTGAAATCTGTTACACAGTGGGGGGTCTTCTGATCTGTCTTAAGGCTAACTCTCCCCCCAGACGGCTCCATTGTTCTGTGTCTATATGTTGTGTACATTGATTTCCCCCTGGGGCTTCTGTCTCAATACACATAGCAGCCTTTCTATTCAAACTACCGGGCTATTGTGTACATTGATTGCCCCTGGGGCTTCTGTCTCAATACACATAGCAGTACTCCTATTCAAACTACTTGACCAATCTCTGCTGAGTCATTTTGAAGTCCTCATTTGCATTGAAGAGGACCTGAAGGGGGACTGCATGGACTTTACAATTAACCAATAGGAAAAGCGGTTGTTGGAGGGGCGGGATGTTCCAAATTCTGTATTAAAGTGTGTTGTGTACTTCCATTAAAAGAGTCCTGTTTGAACATACATACAGCCTGCCTGGTGTCTGTTCTAATGGGTCCGAACGGCACATATCTGTAGTTCAGGTCCCGTCACCTTGGAGGACGGAACCATCAGATGTTGCAATCTGATCCAATAGTAGCAGAGGAGTGTCGGGAGAGCGGAAGCGAGCGAGCGGGCAAGGGTCTCGCCACAAGCTTAAAACCGCCAAAAAAACGTGGCTATTCTGCGTTTATCAGCGTTTTTAATTAATAAGCTTTTATGGGAGTATAGTTTTGCTAAGAAATGCTACAGCTAAAAAATACCAAAAAAGTTGAAAAACACTACTACAAAAACGCTGATAAAACTCACTCTACAACTACAGATTTCTACAACTAACGTTACTGGCTTTTTTTATAACGTCCCATGTGCATGACGCCTAAAAATTACTGAAAGGTCTATTTTAAATTACCAAAGTACTAATCCTAGATGCGTGGAAGGACCAGACAAAGAGAGACACAAGAAGTTGCCGAGCCCTTTAAAAAATTATTTGAGCTTCAAAAAACATTAGGCGTTATTCGCTTGCATAACAATAACTAAAGTCATACCCCATGAGTAAGCTTAATGCTTAAGTCCCAGATCATCATCTTTGCTTAAGAGTGCTGCAGCACTTATCGACAAAAAAATATTGCTACTTAATTTAAGCAGTCATGATGCATGGTGACAAAACTTACAACAGAAAGCTCAATATATATCTGAATCAACTATCTGAATAAAATGTGAGGTTGGATAAATGACTTGAGTTCATCTAGAGTTTATATGCAGAATTATTTGCTTTTGAGGGCCCATGTAGGAGCTAACACAATTGTATTGACATGATTGAAGTATAGTCCATAACACACAGCATTCATAGGGTTTCATAACCTTAATAGACTTATAAGCTTTAGTTTTATCCCCTCAGGCCTGCTTACATATTGCAAATGGTTTCAAACACTTAATTATGGCTCAGTCAAGTAGACACAGCAAGACGCTTAAGATGGGGATAAGTTAATATTGTAGTGGCACCCTCCCACTCCTGAGATCAAAATATATTTCTGCTAAGTTGTATCTGATATCTTAAACTGTGCAACGATTGAGTATATGTCTTACCATTCATATCTGGTCAAATCACATGGTGCTTTACATTGTGCTAATGTTTTCATTTTATGTAGAAAAAACAATGCATTTTTTTCCTTAATATATACTTTTTACGAGAGAAATATTGGGGCCGCTAGTGTTGCCACCCTCCTAAAAAGATCAGCCTGGCTGCGTCTGACTTCAATAATTTCAAGTCACATACCCAGCAAAAGCATTTAGCAAATGAAAGTCAGAATTCCTTATCCCTATACTTGTTCCCGATCAGTGACTTGCAAAATATTTCAACCAAAGTATTAGCAAAGCCTCCAGGAAATTAGCATTCTCAGAGGGAGATGGTGACAATGAGAGAAATTTTGTTCATAAAATGTTTTCCCATTTAGAGCAACACAGTACAAAAAGTTGTTCTATTACCTGGTAATCTCAGATGACATACGGGGGTCATAATGATTGAATTACAATTTTTTCTAGCTTTTCTGTGGTTTATAGGTAAGAACCCCACTTAAAGCGGAGTTCCAACCACAATTAGCATTTTTTAAATGTATGTCCTTTCATCATGCGTTTTTATACTATAAATCCGGTCACTTACTATTTTACAATCCGCCGCCGCTCAGCATAGTTATTCAAAAAAGATAGTTTATAAAACTATGTCTACACAGTTGTCATTTTGCTTGTGGGCATTGTGAAGCCTAAAAGCACTTACTTTCTGGAAGTCTTGGATGGGGAGTGATAATTGGACAGCGCACTGCATCCTGGGAAATGATGACACTCATTTCCCAAGAGCATTAGAGGGAGATGATGTCAGAATCCTAGGTGATTTCAAAGGCAGATTTCGTGGGACAGCATAGCAGCATTTCTTCATGAGTAAAAGTTTTTCTTTTTCCTTTTTTAAGGTTTAATGAGCACAATAATGAAAAAAAAAATTTGGGATGGAAACTCCACTTTAAAAGACCTTATGCCCTGTACACATGATCGGATATCTGATGGAATCTAATTCGATGGATTTTTTCGTCTGATATCCAACGAAACTGACTTTCATCAGTCTTGCCTAAACACCATCAGTCAAAAATCCGACCGTGTCCAACGCGGTGACGTACAGTAAAAACTACGACGTGCTGAGAAAAGTGAAGTTCAATGCTTCCGAGCATGCGTCGACTTGATTCTGAGCATCTGTGGATTTTTCGCCGTTTTTTTATCCATAGGAACATTTTAAAACATGTTCTATTTTTTTCACCAATGGAAAATGAACCGATGGGCCCACACATGATCGGTTTGTCCAATGAAAACTGTCCATCGGTCAGTTTTCATCAGGCAAACCGATCGTGTGTACAGAGCTTTACAGTTTGATCTGAGAATATGTATAAAAGGTAAGGAAGAAACAATAATGATTATATTGTATTGTCACAACAATGGTGCTAATGTACTTTAAATGTTAAAATTTTCTCATCAATCTACTATAATCTGACTTTTTGAACGCAACCAAAATGTCACAGGTTGGTCTCATTAAACCCAATGTATGCTTACCCCCGCAGGTGCTGACTCTTTTGATTGCCCTGCTGTAGGTATGCCTCAGCAGAATCAACCTGTCTGTTAGCTGCTCTTCAAGCCTTCTGTTCCCTCCTATTCTCATGCATAAAGCACTTATCCCTTCTCCAGACAATCCTGCAGGGTATATCCTAAGGCCCCTTTCACATGAGCGGACCGTTCGTCCGCTTATTACAAGTCTGTTTACCCTATTTTTCTTCCGACCGACAGATCGGATGCAAGCGGACAGACGGTCCGTTTTCATCCGATTCCCCATAGGGGATAGCGGAGGAGAGACAGGGCGGTCCTTGCACAGTGTGCAGGGACCGCCCTGTCCGCCGACAGCTCAGCGGGACTCTCCGCTGAGCCGACGGACACACACGGAGCGGACCGAAAAACGGACCGCTCCATGTGAAAGAGGCATAATAGTAAACACTCTCTTACTTCCCCTTCTGGTTTATATTGCGAACCACCTTGGGTGGCCACCACTGCACTTCCTTTGACGCCATTCCACTTCCTCTGATGTCATGTGTAAAAAACCTATTTAAACTTGCTTAGTAAAATTTGGAATTGTCTGAGCAAAGACCACACTCTGAGGCCGCGTACACACGACCAGTTTCCTCGACAGAATCCATCAAGAAACTTGGTGGCAGCGCTTTTTTGTTGTGTGTATGCTTTTCATCGAGAAAACTGTCGAGGAACTCGACGAGGAAAAAAGTGAACAAGAGTCTCAATTTCCTCTCAATTTCCTCTCGTGTTCTTCGTCGGGCTGGTTTTCGTCAAGAAACACGTTCGTGTGTATGCTTAGAAACCCGTGCATGATCAGAATAAAGAATGAGATGGGAGCGCACCTTCAGTAAAAGTAGCGTTCGTAATGGAGATAGCACATTGTTCACACTGTAACAGACTGAAAAGTGCAAATCGTCTCTCACCAAACTTTTACCCAACATGCAGTAAGATGAGATTAGCAAAAGCAGCCCCAAGGGTTGTGCCAGTGGAATCGAAATTCCCCTGCCGTCATATGTGTTGTACGTCACCGCTTTCGAGAATGAGGAGATTTGGTCTTGACTGTTTGTACGCAAAGACAGCTTGTCAAGTTTCTCGACAAGCCTAACAAGGAATTCTTCGAGGAAAACGGTGTGTCTTTTCCGACGAGTTCCTCAGTCGTGTGTACGAGGCCTGACTCTGTTCCCGGGTTCCAGGTTCTGTCTCCTTGGTCCTGATTACAGTTTCCGATTACCATTGATACCCAGCTTTGCCCTGGACCACTGTTCCTGTCAGCCAGCTGCTCTAACTCTCTGTCTGTTTTTGATAATATTCTCCAAAAAAATTATTTCAAATGTCTGTGGCCCAAATGTGTCAGAGGAGCACAACTTGGGATTTGCACCACAGCACAACCCATGATCTCTTGCGGGGCACACATGTAAAACCGTGCTGGCTCCTCATGCCTGGTGCCCACAGGCAGGTTTTTGGTTCAACCCAGAGGGATGGACAAAAAAACAGAGCTTTTGGGATGGACAAAAAAACCTCCCTGCTGGGCTATTGTGTTCTAGCAGGGGGAATGCCCCTCTCCCCCCCGCCCCTTGCACCAGAACACTGAGGCCAATTAGCTTGATGTCAACAGAAGCCGGCTTCTAACTATGGACCAAATGAGGCTGTTTCTGGTGTGGCCAATAGTAATTTGGCCATAAACCTCCCTCCCGACCGCCCACCGCTGGGCTTTGAGGATGGATATTGTAACGGCAGCAGTTGCCACAACCGAGATATATCTCTTCTGTGGGCGGTCGGGCATGGCGGTCTCCGGGGGAATCGCCGTGCCCGTTATCTGGCGGACGAGCTCCCCCCCCCCCCCCCCCCCTTGCACCAGCCGTCGGAGCGGCGGACATCGGGTGCGCTCGTCTCGGGGATGCGAGTGAGGGATTTCCCTCGTCAGATGCCAATTAGCTCCAAACAGCGCTAAAGAGACATTTTTTTTTAAATGTTTGAAAAATCATTTAAAATTTTTTTTATTTTTTTTGCAGCTAAATATGAGATGTGAGGTCTTTTTGCCCGTTCATATTTAAGAACAGCTTTTTTCTATTATAAAGTTTACATTCCTTGTAATAGGAATAAAAGTGATAATTTTTTTTATTTTTTATTTTAGTGTTAAAAATTGGTAAAATTAATACAAATAAATACGCAAAAAAAAAATGTTTTGAATCGCCCCGTCCCGACGAGCTGTTGGAGCGCCCGCAGGTTCAAACCACACAAGTGAGGTATCGCCGCGCTAGAGCGAGAGCAATAATTCTACAAACCTCCTCTGTATCTCAAAAAATGACCTGTAGAATTTTTTAAAATGTCGAGATTTTTAAGGGTAAAAGTTTGGCTGCCACGAGCGGGCGTTTCTGTTGAACTGGTAACATTATCTTTCCAATACAAATTTATTGGCTTATTTTTTAATTTATATTTGGCCAGTGTGTACAAAAAGTATTGCAGCCATTTTATTCTCTAGAGTGTTAGAAAAAAAAATATATAATGTTTGGGGGTTTTAAGTAATTTTATAGCAAAAAAAAATGTTTTAGTCTCGTAAACACCGAATCTGAAAAACAGGCCCGGGGCTAAAGTGGTTAAAATCAGTGCCCTAGCCCTTTTAGGGACAGGATTCACCTGGTAAATTTGAGGGTTCACAATAATAATACAAAGGAGTTGATTTTCCAAAGGCAAACAGAATGATCACTTTGCAAGGGAATTCTACCCAGAACTTAGTGAATGTGGTTAAAATTCTCTTTGCATAGAATACCCAATCATGTTCAAGAAAAATAAAAAGCAGTATTTTTACTTGCACATGATTGGATGATAGAAGTTGGTAGTATTTCACTTCATTCATCATGCAAAGTGAAAATGTATTTGCACAGTGCAAATTCCCTTACAAAGTGAACAGCCTGTTTGCCTTCAGTAAATCAACCACAAAAATGCTGTTTTTTTTAGAACAAACACATTTTCCACAGGGAGTAATAGAACTGTAAAAGCGAAGTGGCCCTGCCCCAAACCAACTAATTGTATTCAACTAGGTGTATTGGTGGCTTGGTTCAGCCACTGCCAGGGTAAAAGTCCCAAGCAGGTGGCCAGTATCTTCTTACCTAATTCCATGTTAAAGGATCACTAAAGGAATTTTTTTTTTAGCTAAATAGCTTCCTTTACCTTACTGCAGTCCTGGTTTAATGTCCTTATTGTTCGTTTTTGCTTTGAAGTTGCTGTAATCCTGCTCTGTTCTCCACACTTCCTGCTTGTCTGTTTCCTTATAGCTTTCTCACGGTGGTCTAAGCTGTCATTACTGTGTGTCTAAAACTTCCCAGAACCAATCAGATTCATTTTAAAAACAAAACACTGCCCTGGATTTGTTTGTTTTTGTTCTGTGTGTCTATTTCTACTTCACAGAAACATGAAGCCAGTTCAAAAGTGAAACTAACCTGCAGGCACATTATATGATTGATTTTTATCTATTTTTAATCATTTTAGTCATTTCAGCAAAAACATCTTTTTCCTTTAGTGACCCTTTAAAGTGATTGTAAAGGTTTGTTTGTTTTTGTTTTGTTTTCAAAATAACAAACATGTCATACTTACCTGCTCTGTGCAAAAGTTTTGAACAGAGTGGCCACAGTTCTTCTTTTCTGGGGTCCCCCGGCGGCTTCCTGGCTCCTCCTCTTCATTGAGTGCCCCCACAGAGAGCCACATTCCATGGGGCACTCATGCTGCATCCATTGACACAGACAGAAGGATTCGGCTCTTCTCCCGTGTCACTGGATTTGATTGACAGCAGCGGGAGCCAATGGCTATCAATCTATCCAATGAGGACCGGAGACAGCGGCTGGAGCTGCTGTGCTCGCTCGCATCACTGGAACGATTGGGTTCAGGTAAGGAAAAGGGTGCTCTGGAGGGCATCTACAGCACAGAAGGTTTTTCACCCTAATGCATAGAATGAATTAAGGTGAAAAACCTTGAGACTTTACAACTCCTTTAAATTTTCACTTTTATTTTAGAGTATACCTTTAACTGTATGGAGTTTTTTCCAACTACAAAGAATTCCAGCCTACGTTTTTTTACTAGCGAGCAAAGTAAACATAACTACAAAATATAACTAGTGATGCATACTTAGAAACAAAACTGTGTGCATATTTTATAGCTTGACAACTAGAGGGCTGCAGTTCCCATTGAATGTCAATGCTGCACTTATCGTCAAAGCAGTTTTTTCTTTATAGCTACACTACATAATATGATATGGTTTGTTCTGAAAACAAAATGTGATTTTTAAATAAATGTTTTGTAAAACAGTAATAGATCCACCTTAGATGCCTTTTCTGCTTTCCGTAGCCTTCTATATCCCCTTATTCGATGTTGATTTTTATTATTCTGGCATAAACATGCGATTCCAAAGGGAATTTCACAGATTAACACAACCATTCCCAATTGCTTATGTAGAACTATTTTAGGCTGGCAGTCTAGGGTAACTCATGCAGGTCACTGTGATTTTTTTTTTAGGACCAAAGTTTTTTTGGCTATACTTCTCCTACAAATGAATAAACTAAAGCCCACTGTTGGCTAAAAAGGGGTGCAGACCGATCGAAAAAGCTTTGGCCATATTTCTCCTTTAATTTACACCTGAACAGTGCTTTTTTATTTTTTTCCATGCATTTAGGAACAATTTGCAAGTGTTTTACATGTGTATTCAAGCTTCAGGAGTTTTTGTTTTTTCCAATCGAAGGCATTAAAGGGAGGAGTACAGTTCGCGTACACACGACCATTTTTCATGTCATGGAAAAAAAATAGTTTTTCTCTATGTGATTCACGTCAAGCCTGCCTTGCAAACACACGATTGTGAAAAAAAAATGCTCGAGCAAAGCGCGGTGACGTACAACACGTACGACGGCACTATAAGGGGAAAGTTACATTCGAATGGTGCCACCCTTTGGGCTGGTTATGCAAATTTCCCTTCTCATAACTTGATTCTGAGCATGTGTGTTTTTTCCCCTGTTGTTAAATCATACACATGACCGTTTTTGACGACGAGAAATACGACGACGTGAAAAACAACGAGAAAAAATAGAGCATGTTCTAAATTTTTAATGACCATTTTCTCGTCAAGAAAAATGCTCTGGAGCCTACACACGACCGTTTTTAACGACCAATTTATAAAATGTAATTTTTCTCGTCATGAAAATAGTCGTGTGTATGCGGCATTACTCATACAAAAAATGCCTGAAATAAGCCAGGAAAAAAACACTCAAAAGTGCTCGATTTAAGCATTTACATGCTTTCTGTTGAACTCTATAGGCTCAAAATGCCCAAATGTGCCTCAATAGTAGCTTTTGAAGCATTGAGCATTGAGCTACATGTGCCTGAGCACTCATATGTGAACAGCCACCATTTAATTACATGGGATTTTGTTTAAGAGCTTTGACGCTTTGAAGAGACATGAATGGGGCCAACTGGGGATTCGGTATGAATCCTCAGAAATCACCCTGGTACCACCTAACACTAGTATTATAGCTCATGGATTGGCTTCCTCATTGTTTATCTATAGTCTAAAACAGGGGTCTCCAAACTGCGGCCCCAGGGCCAAATGCGGCCCTTTGCTTGCCTTTATCCGGCCCTTGGGGCACTATCCCCCCCACGGATACGAGACCCTATTCTGCCATGTGACACTGACAATGGAGCACGATTTCTCCCACTGACGCCACTAATGGGGCACTATTCCTCCCTATGATACCAGCAATGTGGCACTATTCCTCCCCCTAATACCAGATGTTTACTCCCACTGATGCTAGGAAAATGTTCACTCCCGCTGGCCAAAGTGCGGCCCTCCAAGAGTCTGAAGGACAAAAAACTGGCCTTTTGTTTAGAATGTTTGTAGACCCCTGGTCTAAAAGATTACTCACAACCATGCTAGATAGGCTGGCCATCCTTGTTGCTATTGTCATCTCCTTCATCATACTCAGCTAAGCAATTTTATCCAGTGAAGTAGAAAAGATTTTCTTGACTGAGTTTATGAACTTTCAGTATAAACTTGGGTGAATACATTCAGGTGCATAATAACAAAAGTCATAGGCCTCGTACACACGAGGGGATATATGTCCGCTGAAAACGGTCCGATGGACCGTTTCAGCAGACATCTCCGCTCGTGTGAATGGGCTAGCGGACAGATTTGTCCACCCGACAGATTTCAAAGCAAGCTTTGAAATCTATCCGGTGGGAATCTGTCCGCCCGACGTGTCTGCTGGTTAGTACACTTACCAGCAGACATGTCGTCCCGCACCGCCGCCGCGCCGCCGCCGAATGTATTCGGCGCATGCGCGGAAGTGTTTTACTTCCTGGTGCGGTGACGTAGCGGTGACGTGGCGGCGTCAACGTCACCGCCGCGTCACCGACACGTCACCGCGCCGTCCGGCAGCGGGGAATTTGATCCGATGGTGTGTACACGCCATCGGATCAAACTCCCGATCGGACATATCCGATGGAAATGGTCCGCGGACCGTTTTCATCGGATATGTCCGATCGTGTGTACGAGGCCTTACAATTTTTTTTTTTTTTAAATTTGCCACATTCTGAGTAGAAATCCTGTCTCTTGTCAGCATGCTGCAGAAAAATGTTCAATTGAAAAGAGATAATAGCTTAAGTTTGCAAATAATCAAAAAAAAACTCTACACACTGAAATGCCAAAAATACAGCTATAACCTATTAAGCAGGGTTAGCCAGGATCAGATTTTATTGTTAAACTTCCCAAATGGTTTATGTAGTTTAGTAACTTTTAAAGCCGTAGTAAACCGCTGGAAAAACAAAAATGCAACATAATGACACAATGTGCCAATATGCATTGAATACTAGCACATTATGAAATACTTACCTTAGAACAAAGCCCCCGCAGCGGCGCCCAGTCACTGCTGAGGGGGCTGACATGTTCCCCCGGCATTTATTCCCCAGGTTAATGGGCTTCGGCGCTCTGAGTGGCTGGAACCGTGATGATGTCACTCCTGCACAAATGCGTGCTGGAGCTCTTGATTCTGGCAAGAAGCTCAGAAGTTTCGGGATGATGCAGGATGAATATCTCCTGAACGGTTTACCTGTAGGTAAAAATGGCAAAACGGGGTATACAACCGCTTTAAACCAGGGCTCAAAATTTCAAGTACTGAACTACTAACCAGGCCTTAAGAGTTACTCGCCACCAGTTGCCCCACCCAACCCCTACCCTATCTCCCCCTAATTCTGTCCCTTAACACTCCACTGGGTTCACACTATAACATGCAGCGGCTCACAGCAGGAGACCAGTTCGTCTCCATTCATAGTTTTAGGTCCGATTTCAGCCCCAATTTTGTTGCTGAATTCAGACCTGAAAACAGACCAAAAGACGCACAAGATTTTTGTGCAAATTGCACAGGAGCCAGAATCTCCTGCAATGCGAATTGGATGCAGAGAAACATGCATCCAATTTGCATTAGGTGTGAACCCAGCCTAAATTATCTCATGAAATGACACTGTTAACTGTTAAGTTACAAAAATAAATATTCAACAACAACAACTTTATCAGTGCCCATTAATGCAGCTTATCAGTGCATCCTCATCAGTGCAGCCTATCAGTGACCATCAGTCCTCATCAATGCAGCCTATCAGTGACCATCAGTGCAGCCTCATCACTGCCAATCAATGTAGCCTATCTGTGCCTATCAGTGCAGCCTCATCAGTGCCTATCAGTGCAGTTTCACCAGTGCCCATCAATGCAGTCTTTCAGTGCCCATCAATGCAGCCTCATCAGTGCCTATCAATACAGCCTATCAGTGTCTATCGCTGCCCATCAGGTGTAACCTCACTAGTGCCCATCAATGTAGCCTCATCCGTGACCATTAATGCAGCCACAGGGAGGAATCAGGAGGAGAGTCGGCCAGATCACACATAGAGGGGATCTCCAGCTGTAACATGGCTTGGATCTGAAATGCTGTTTGCTGTCAAACAAAGTCCCACCTCCTAGGCTGACTCCTATGATAGACGTCACACTAATTACATTTCCTGGCATTAGTCTAGTGTGCTGTCTATCACAGGAGCCAGTCCAGGAGGCAGGACTTTGTTTGACAGTGGCCGGTGTTTCAGATCCAAGCCGTGACCATCAATGCAGCCTCATCAGTGCCCATCAGTGCAACGTCATCAGTGCACATCATTTCAGCCTCATCAGTGACCATCAGTGCAGCTTCATCAGTGCCCATAATGCATCCTATCAATACCCATCAATGCAGCCTATCAGTGCCCATGAATGCAGCCTCATCAGTGCAGCCTATCAGTGCCTATCAATGCAGCCTATCAGTATCCATCAATGCAGCCTAATCAGTGCCCATCTATACAACCTATCAGTGTCTATCAGTGCAACCTCATCAGTGCCCATCAATGCAGCCTATCATTGCCCATCAATGCAGCCTCATCCATGCCCAATAATGCAGCCACAGAGAGGAATTGGGAAGGAGAGCCAACCGGATCACACAGAGAGGGGATCTCCAGCTGTAACACGGCTTGGATCTGAAACACCGGTTACTGTCAAACACAGTCCCACCTCCTGGACCGGCTCCTATGATAGACATCTGTAACAGGCGCTTGATTACGCCGTATTGCGTTCCACGCTGGAACGCATACCGCGACCACACAATGACATCATCACCCGGTCCAGAGTGCATTCCAGCCTGGAACGCGGAAGGTGCATTGAATTCTTTCCTTAGCCATAGTTGTGGTTCACTCCCGTCCACCGTAGTTTGTGACAACGTCACACTAATTCAATTTCCTGGCATTAGACCAGTGTGCTGTCTATCATAGGAGCCGGTCCAGGAGGCAGGACTTTGTTTGACAGTGGCTGGAATTTCAGATCCAAGCAATGTTAGAAAAGGAGCTCCCCTTCTCTGTGTGATACAGCTGGCTCTTTTCTTCCTTCTTCTCTACCTTCCCCGCAGTTTCCCCGGCCAATTATTGGCAGGAGACCCGGCCCCCGTTCAACCCCAGCTGCCCACCCGCCCCTCCTCCAATGTAGCCCAAAACTTCCCCCTAAGCTTATTTCCACTTGCCAAATACGAGCAGGTAAGTGAAAATTGAGAGGGCTGTTTTAACTGGTAGCAAATGAGTATTAGGCAAACAGCTTCTGAACCATTTAAATGAACATGTTATTTTTCAGGTATATAAGACCAGCCCTTTTCTGACATTTTGTTTACAAGTAATCAGTGTTTTTGGTAGAAAATGACTTAACTCCCAGCCATTTTTTTATATATATATATATATATATATATATATATATATATATATGTATATACTGTATATATATATATATATATATATATATATATATATATATATATATATATATATAGATAGATAGATAGATAGATAGATAGATATATATAGATATATATATATATTAGCAGAGGCCCTAGAGAATAAAATGGTGGTTGTTGCAATTTATTATGTCACATGGTATTTGCACAGCGGTTTTTCAAACAAATTTTTTTGTAAAAAAAATACACTTCAATGAATAAAAAAACAAAAAACAAAAAAAAACAATATATAACCCAATTTTTTGTCTGAAAAAAAAATACTGGGGTTATGACTGACAGCTGCAGCCTTGGCCCTGGTAAACCACCTAAAAAATGTGATGCATATATACATATTGTGGTCTTGAAGTGGTTAAAGCAGAACTTCACCCTCTAGGAGTGGGTACTTGGTTTTCACCTAGGCAATGCAAGGGGAAGTTAACCTGCCCCTTTGCCACATCACAGGTCCCTGAAGGTTGTTGGGACCATTCACAAAATGCAGCATGGCTATGACATGTGCTGTGAGAAGACGGTTGTTAAGCCGTAAGGAGTCACATCCCACACTAGATATGGCAGTGCTGGGGACCTGAAGACCAGTGAAAAACAGGCCCAGGTGAGGACAGTGCTGGATTACATGACAGATAAGTGTTCTTTTATTAAAAGTTCGCAACTACAAATACTATAGCAATTTTTTTTTTGGAGTGTGGGGGGAACTGAAGATGCTCTTTAAAGTGTAAACCCTCATCTTGTAAAACAGCACATATCAGGAATATGAAATGCTGAGTTTGCATATTCTTTAAGGGAGAGAGGGGTAGTTCTGGAAGTCAGTCAGTTGTGCTCTACTTATCAGTACTCTTTCACACTGGGTCATTTTGTAGGTGCTATTGCGCTAAAAATTGCGCCTGCAAACTGACCTGAAACAACCGCTGCTGTGTCCCGAAAGCTTTCACACTGGAGCTGTGCTCTAGCAGGACGGTAAAAAAGTCCTGATAGCTGCATCTTTGGAGCGGTGTGTATACACCGCTCCTTCACCGCTCATGCCCATTGAAAACAATGGGACACCACGGCTAAACCGCCAGAGGCGTTTTGCGGTGGTTTTTAACCCTTTCTTAGTTTTAGCCCCATTAGCGGTCGAATAGCGACGCAAAATTGTCGGTAAAGCGCCGCTAAAAAAAACGGCGCTTTACTGCTGATGCTGCCCCCGCCCCAGTGTAAAAGGGGCCTTATGGAGGGACACTGCAATGTTACAGAGGAGAAAAATTCAATCTCCAGATTGCCTATACTGTCTTGCAAAGCTGTATGAACATTAGGGGTAGCTTGACATTATTGCAATATCTTTAACCACCTGTCCACCGCCCACCGTCAAATGACGGCGGGCGGAGGACTCCATTGTTCTGACATCACGTCATATGACGTGATGTCCCTTTAAAGCCGCGGGCGGGCACCACCGGGCACACGCGATTGCTCAGTAACTGAGCGGGGACGTGGAGCTCTGTATGTAAACACAGAGCTGCACGTCCCTGTCAGGGAGAGAGGAGAGCGGTTGTGTCCCTTGTACATAGGGACACAATCGGTCACCTCCCCCAGTCACCCCCCCTCCCCCTACAGTTAGAACACTCATAGGACACACATTTAACCCCTTCCCCGCCCCCTAGTGGTTAACCCCTTCACTTCCAGTCACATTTATACAGTAATCAATGCATATTTATAGGATTGTTCACTGTATAAATGTAAATGGTCCCAAAAATGTCACAAAAGTGTCCGAAGTGTCCGCCATAACGTCGCAGTCCCAATAAAAAAATCGCAGATCGCCGCCATTAATAGTAAAAAAAAAATGCCATAAACTATTCCCTATTTTGTAATCACTATAAATTTTGCGCAAACCAATCGATAAACGCTAATTTTTTTTTTTTTTTTTTTTACCAAAAATATGTAGAAGAATACGTATCGGCCTAAACTGAGGTAAAAAATTTTTTTTTTATATATTTTTGGGGTTATTTATTATAGCAAAAAGTAAAAAATATTGCATTTTTTTCAAAATTGACGCTCTATTTTTGTTTATAGCGCAAAAAATAAAAACCGCAGAGGTGATCAAATACCACCAAAAGAAAGCTCTATTTGTGGGAAAAAAAGGACGCCAATTTTGTTTGGGAGCCACGTCGCAATTGTCAGTTAAAGCGACGCAGTGCCGGAAGCTTAAATTTCGTCTGGGCAGGAAGGGGGTGTATGTGCACAGTAGGCAAGTGGTTAAAGTGGTAGTAAATTAAGAAAAAATTATGTTTTCTTCCTCCTGCAAGGTAATGTCATAGTGTGAGTGAGTGAGAAACTTATATAGCGCAGCACATGCAAACTAAATCGCCTCTGGGCACTTGGTGTCCATTTCTTTTTTGTCCTCAGAAGAGATAGGTCTTGATCTTTCTCCTAAAGGCCAAGTGGTTCTCAACCAACCGAATGCATTGCATACTAGCACATTATGAAAGACTTACCTTGAAACAAAGCCCTCCAGAGGTGCACTCTGACAGGGCTTCCATCTTCATCTGGTGTTCCTTCTGGGTTCATGGGCTCCGGGCCTCTTGCACGTGGGAGTCATGGCCACGTCACAGGACTCTGAAGGAACGGCATGAGTATGCCATTACTTCAAAGCGCAGGCACCAGTGACATCATCAGCTGCCAAACAAGCCAATTTCTTCTAAATAGTGCATGTTTACAGATATTTATTTTAGCTACAAGTAAGCTTTATCATATGCGTACCTGTAATTAAAAATCACACAGCAGAGTTTACTACTGATTTACTACTACTACTTCTACTAGTAGTAGTACTAGCCGACCAGCCGCCGTCATTATATGGCAGTAGGTAGGCTCTTTCCTGTGAATTGTTGCAGCTGTACGGTGGTCCCGTACAGCTACAGTGGCGCGGGAGCCGTTGCGCAGGGCCACAGAGAGGTACAGCGGGGATCTGTCAATGTAAACAAATAGGTCTTCATTCTGACAGGGGAGTTCAGAGTGATTGTCTATTCCTAGTGACTAGGAACAGTGATCTCTTTGTACTACCAGTCAGTCCCCTTCACCCACAGTTAGAAACACCTCCCAGGGAACACATTTAACACCTTGATCGCACCCTAGTGTTAACCCATTCCCTGCCAGTGATATTTATACAGTAATCAGTAACATTTTTATAGCACTGATTGCTGTGTAAATGTCAATAATCCCAAAAGTGTTCGATCTGTCCACCGCAATGTCACAGTCCCGCTAAAAATCGCTGATCACCGGCAGTACTAAGTAAAAAAAATATATATATATAAAAAATGCCATAAATGTATTCCCTATTTTGTAGACGCTATAAATTATGCACAAACCAATATATATACACTTATTGCATTTTTTTTTATTTTTTACCAAGAATACATATTGGCCTAAACTGATGAAGAAATTAGACATTTTGAAAAACAATTTTTTTTTTAATAAATACCCTCCCCAATAAATGTAAACAAACTAAATTGATTAATAAATATGTATTATAGCAGAAAGTAAAAAAATATTGTTTTTTTTATCCAAATTGTTGCCCTTTTTTTTATTTATAGCACAAAAAGTAAAAACCGCAGAGGTGATCAAATACCACCAAAAGAAATATCTATTTGTGGGGAAAAAAACATCAATTTTGTTTGGGTAGAGCGTCGCAATTGTCAGTTAAAGCGAGGCAGTGTCCTATTGCAAAAAAATGGCCTGGTCATTAAGGGGGCAAATCTTCCAGTCCTTAAAGGGTTTGTAAAGGATTTTTTTTCAAATAACAAACATGTTATACTTACCTCTACTGTGCAGCTTGTTTTGCACAGAGTGGCCCCGATTTACGTTTTCTTGGTTTCCTCGGAGGCTGTCTCTGGTCCTCTCCACAAGAACTCCACACATTCATGCGAGAGAGCTTGCATAGTGTGGAGTCCTTGTGGGCGCGCTCCCGTGATACAACGAGCGTGCCGCGTCATTGGATGTGATTGACAGGAGCGATGGCTGCGCTGCTTTCAATCCATCCTCTCTAGCCAATCAACGGCCAGGCTGAGCGGCAAAGAGGATGTCGGGGCCAAGCGGGGAACTTTCGAGGGGTCAGGTAAGTATAACGGGGGGCCGAGGAGGGGTATACTCTGAAGTTTTAGAATGCATTAAGGTGAAAAAAACTTTTTCCTATACAACCCTTTAAAGTATTTAACACAAAAAACAGCATCACATATATGTATTTCCCTTGAGCCTGGAGTTTAGCTTCAAGATGGTAAGTACTATTGCTTTAAATAAAAATTCATGCTTTAGCTTTAGTGGCTCCCCTAACCCATTTGTTTTTCCAAGTCATTCTTGCATAACTAACTATAATATGCCATAAACTGATATTTGCAACGATTAAAAATGAACTTCTAAAATTTACTGGCACAAGAGCAGAAATTCACAGTAGAATGTTTGACATTTATTGTCTTACAACATGGTCTTTTAAGTCTATCAAGTGTGGTTTTGACACTCTGTCGCAGTCATACAGATTGAAATATGTCTGTGTTTACTATTAAATGTGGTGTTACAGCATATATAACGTGAGCCATAATCTTTATAAAACAGTTTATATTTTTTCCTTCCATCTGCAAAACTAAACACATTCTTAGTTAAACAAGCATCTGGCACACAACACTGTCGCCATCTTCAAAATGATCTAACAATTCTCTTGACTTCAAAATCAGGCGTGAAATATCATTAACCCAGTCTCATTATCTTTGCACAAATTGCAGTTAAGATCAACATCAATGCGTTTTTTCTTTTCTCACCTTCGTCTTTTCCTCCAGCTATGTTAGCTAATCTCCTCCGTAAACCAGGTGTAAGCCCAATAGTAAGAAACAGGAAGTCTGCTAGCAGTTTGTGACCTGATTGCTGAGCTAACTAAACTAATTAATCATGGTAGACTAATCACTATGACAAGGTTGGGAAGGTGACATTCTCCAAAATCTCAGATTTTTTTTTTTGTTTTTGTTGTTTTTTAAACCCCACAGCAATGTATTATATATATATTTCAATGTAATGCAGTCAAGGTTAACAGTGTTGTGTTTTACTTATTCAATATTTATGATTTTTTTTTATGTTTGTATTACTCATTTTCCCCATTGAAGTCCAAATGGGTCTATTAATCAAACAAGTGACATTAGGAGCCAAGTGACAATCGTCTCTTACAAGCCAACGTTTTCATGTTACAAAATGAAGATTAGTTCATCAATAGTTCCCTCTTAATTGTTGCCAAGTGACACCAATATGTTTTATTTTAAACTAATAATCCTTTTGGAGCTTATTATAACAAATTCCCAAGTGATTTGGGGTTTTAGCGGGGGTTGAGTTCCATAGGAAGCAGTGACACAAATAGCTCAACTGAGCCGAGGCACCTTTGTGGACAGTCTTCATGGAACTGACAGTTCTGAAATACAATTATCAGTGTGATCTGCTTAAGAATTCATCATCAGCTCCCGCTTCTGAGGACTTAAAAAAATACAGACTTACAAAAGAAAGAGGTGATAAGAAGGTATCATTTCCCCCAGCCTCATAACTGTAAATTGAAGGAAATTATTTTCTTTGCCTGCAGCTCATTGGCATCTAGGCAATGGTATATTATAATTTCATAAGCATAAATCCTTTGAATACATTTCAAGAAGAATAAGTGGATTAGAAATGCAAGAAAAAATACCTAAAATGCTAGCAGGTATATTACGGATGATAAGCTAGTTAAGGAATGAATTTATCAAAAAAACTAATTTGTTTAATCACCTATCTGTTTCCTAACTGGTAACCAGGGGCCAAGGGTCTGCTGGGAAGTAGCCTGGTAACTAAGTTCAAGGGAACATGTTACAGGGTAATTATGCAACTTCTCAGCAATGAGCAGATTTATCGGTAGAGTTTTTGGTACTGTTGACATGATCCGTAATTACCACTATGTACTGTAGAGTACCATGTAAAACTGACACACTAATGCCATATACACCAAATCTGAGTTTCCGTCGGAATAAACTATGACGGGTTTTCCCAACGAAATTCTGTGCATACACACGGACACACCAAATTCCGACCATCAAAAACGCGGTGACGTACAACACTACGATGAGCCTAGAAAAATTAAGTTCAATGCTTCCGAGCATGCGTTGAATACAGACAAGCTGAATTACTCTTTCTCAAACATGTTTTCTTTCTAACTCCATCAGAATTTCCAACGGAAAGTCCAAAAGGGGCATACAGACGAAATGACCGATGAAAAAATTCTGTCTGACTTTTTCCATCGGAAATTCTGATCGTGTGTACGAGGCATAACAGAAAGAAAACAATGCACTATAAAGATAGCTGTAATAAATACTGAAAATTAATAGAAATTTTTTAGTTAAAAAACACACAAGTTTCAATGAAAAAAAGCTATACAAAAAAGCTATACAAGCCCACCTCATTTTTTACCAACCCCCTATTTTTTTTCTTCTTCTAATTCTGCTGAACAACCTGCATCTAAAAAATTGGGTTTATTGGCTGTTCATGGGCTGATTCTCTGGCTTCAATAATTTCTTACACAGTTCGATTCTGGGCTGGTTCGGCAGGAATCGGCTGAAATTCAAACCATTAATTGGGCAAAACGATGTAAATTGGCTGGGCCTAATCTTCAACAATAAATGCGATATACTGTAATAACCATCCAGTGACATAATAAGTGAAAACAATCAATCTGAATCTGTGTTAACAATTAATACAGTTTATATATATCCAAATATTCTTTCTGTAAGGCTGGATTCACCCCTATGCAGTTTTAGTGCTTTTTGTATTTTGCAGATTTGCACTACAGTCCACGTTCTGTGGTGCAAATCTGCAAAATGCAAAAAGCACTAAAAATGCATAGGGGTGAATCCAGCCTAAAAGTTATAATCGTTATGATGTGCTTTTTATTCCTCCTTGTGACTCCTGGGTTTATACAGTATATGTGAATCCCACCACTGATCAGCACTGTGCTCACCTCAAGTATAGACCTGTCTCATGGTCTAAAAGGGCTTTCCCCTGCTGGGGTTCAATTCCCGGCTCATCATCTGCTCAAGTTTCTTCCGTCCTTCTTTTTCCTCTCTGGGTCCTATTATACTGGTGGGCTCTTTGTAGAGGTACAGGTAGGAAATACCATGTGATAGGTAGTACAGAGGAGACATTTTCTGGATCTGGCGGCAGAGGACCCATCACCTTGGAGGTTGTGTTGGACTGTCCTTAATGCCCGATACTTCTATCTGTTCTTAAGCCCCGTACCCACGAACCGACCTTTGTCTAACCAAAATCACATCAGATTTTTTTTCCACAAACAGAGCTTTATTTTGGTGTTATTTGATCACCTCTGCCTTTTTTTTTTTTTGAGCTATAAACAAAAAAAGAGCGTCAATTTTGAAAAAAAAAAACAATATTTTTTACTGTTTGCTATAATAAATATCCCCAAAAATATATAAAAAAAAAATTTCTGTCTCAGTTTAGATGGATATGTATTCTTCTACATATTTTTGGTAAAAAAAAATTGCAATAAGCGTATATTGATTGCTTTGCGCAAAACTTATAGCGTCTACAAAATAGGGGATAGTGTTATGCCATTTTTATTAATTTTTTCACTAGTAATGGCGGCGATCTGTGATTTTTTTCATGACTGCAACATTATGGCGGACACATCGGACACTTTTGACGCTATTTTGGGACCATTGTCATTTATACAGCAATCATTTCTATAAAAATGCAGACGTTAACCTATAGGGGTCGAGGAAGGGGTTAAGTGTGTCCTAGGGAGTGATTCTAACTGGGGGGCTGGGCTACGAGTGACACGGCATTGATTACTGCTCCCGATGACAGGGAGCAGTAGATCACTGTCTTGTCCCTAGGCAGAACAGGGAAATGCCTTATTTACCTGTTTTGCAGCTCCGTGACACGATCGCGGGACACCGGCGGACATCGAGTCCGCGGGTCCCACAGGCATGGTCACGAAGCTTGCATACAGGTAAGTTGCTTTGCGCAGCTGTGCCATTCTGCTTATGTATATGTACAGGCGGTGGTCGGCAAGCGGTTAAATATACATACAGTACATAGCAATATAAAAGGGAAAGCACAACATAATTTGCCATGCTCCCTTTGTTTGATGGAAACATCAAACAAAGCTGCACTGACTGATTCATTGTGTGATTATAGAGATAAAGTAAAATGTGAAAAGGAGCCTAAAGTTCCACTTGCAGGCTGGATGGGAGAGTATATATTATTCATAGTCAATATTTCATATATAACAGACTAAACATGCCACATGTCCAAAACATCTATGTAACCCTTTTAAACCCAAACACCTGGCAGTCCTATTGCTGTATAGTATAGCAAGAACTCAAACAGTCAGATATCAGAACCCAATGACATTAAGATTGACTATAAGGCGCTACTCAGTCAGTCCTTGTTATTAAGCTTTGAAGTCCAATTCACAAAGTGTCGCTAAGTCTGGACATCAATATGATTTAATAAATACAATTTAGCTGGAGGCCAAGAGTAGGAACAGAAAGAAATAACCTGTATTAGCCATTTTTCCATTGGAAAACTGCTGACTAGAGGTGAATACATTTGACCACCAAGTTGGAGATTAAAGATGATTCAGAACAATTCATGGTAAAAGTTTATATCCAAATAAAAAATCTGAAGTGGGTGTATGGAACTTTTAAGGTACTAACACAAACATATACAGTATATGCAATTAAACAAAATGGGCCAGATTCAGGTAGAGTTAGGCTGGAGTATCAGTGATACTCCAGCCTAACTTTTACTTTGAGCCAGCGTTTCTGTTTTCTGTAGTCAGAAAACAAGAAACGCCGGGTTGGAGTTCCTATACGAGCGGCGTAATTGTATTTCGCCGTCTCATCGGAACTGCAATTTTAAAAATGGCGCTCGGGGCGTTCCTGCTGATTAACGCCGAGAATATGCTAATCAGCGAGAATCGGCAATTCACGATCGTATTCGGGCCCAACGCAGTGACTTTCCGACGTTTCCGCAAGAAATACGCGGCGTAAAGAAAAAACAGCCCTCTAGTGGAGTATCCTATGTTAAGTATGGCCCTCGTCGAATTTAAAAATGTTCGCGTTGTTTGCGTCGCGTGAATGGGGTCGAATTTAAAATTTTTCGTGTTGTTCGCCGCGGGATGCGTAAAACGTCCGCCCAATTTGAATGGGGATTGACGTCATTGACGTTCCCTAAAGTTTCGGCAGAGACGTAAATGAGAAAGTTACTCTAAAATTTGCCCATCTACCTGAGCAATGTGTTTTATTAAAAAATATGTGCACTGACAGTCGCTTTCCCAATACGCATGCGCAGTACGTAGAGCGCACTCGCCGCGGGATTTCTCCTGTCTTCGCGTCCTCCACCTAGTTATAAGCGCCGCCCGCTAGGCAGACCCCCAGCCCCCCATAGCGCGGCTCATGCCCCTGAGTGAGTCTACCTGCCCAAGTGGTATAGAAGGTCCTGTTTGACCCCCCCAGCCTGGGCGCCCTCCGCTGTTTCATTCCTGTGTGATGCAGGATGGAACGGCATGTAATTTCACGGCGGGCTTGCCGCTCCCCTCCTTTTCACTACAGGCACGCCCACTCTCGTGGAGTAAAGTAATCGCCGCAACTGAAAAAGCACAGGCAGCCTGCACCCAGTAGTAAATAAAACATTGAGCAAGTGCTATACAGAGGGGGTGAATGTGTGTGTGTGTGGGGGGGGGGAGACAGACACAGTACTGATGTGTATATGTGTAGAGGGGAGACAGACAGACATGCAGGGGGCTGATATGTGTGTGTGTGTGGGGGGGGGGGCCTAAAGTTTGGGGGGGGGACAGACGGCGAGGGAGTAGAGTAACGTAAATGGGGGGACAGACAGAGAAAAGTGGGGGGGACAGATACAGGGGGGTCTGATATATGTGTGTGTAAAATTAAGATTCGCCCACTGTGTTTGTGGGGGGACAGACATGTGTGTGGGGGGGGGCAGACCTGATATGTGTGTGAGGGGGGGCATGCAGAGGGGACAGATATGTGTGTGTGTGTGTGTGTGTGTGGCAGGTGTGCAGGGGGAACAATGTGTTTTATTAAAAAATAGGCTGAGTATCTAGCATTACAAATTTTCATGAGGAAGTCTGCCATCCACTATTTGTCTTCGGGCCTCCAGATCTGGCCCACGGCTGTGTGCAATTTTTTTTGAGGGCCGGAGCTCGTGTGTGTTTTGAGGGGGTGTGGGGGGCCAATACTTTTGGTACTATAGTGTATATGTGGTAAAAGTTGGAAGTAAAATTAAGGGCAATTTAAAAAAACAATTGGGATAAAGTAAGGTGGACTTATAACTTCTGTTAAATGTTATTGCTCTGTGTCCCATTGTGGAGATTTCACTTCACTTCTTCTTACATAGCCAAAAAAATGAAGTGACAGAAATTCCCTTGAAAATGAGGGAATCCCTTGCTGTGATCGGGGTCATCTGCACTAGTGTTGGAAGATTTCCCCTTTATTCCTATTCTGGTGACAACCCAAAATTTGCTATTTTCTTTTACTTTCTGTGATTACAGAAAACAGGACAAATAAGAGAATCTCCTTAACGGCTCCATACTCACCACACCTATTGCCCAGATTCCATGTAAGTACCTTAGGTGGAACCTTTTTGTCCCTTCTTTTATTGTTTTGACTTCCAACCAGATCAAGTAACCATATTGTATATAACATATTTTGTAGATATCCAAAGCATCAGCCCCTGATGAGTTTCAATGCCACGAAACACGTCGGGCAACAGAGATGCGGATATATGCCCTCATCATATCACTTAAGTTGATGAATACCATTTCCAACCCTTGTTGGTTCTACTGGTTTTAATAAGTTTTACCTCCCTCACTATTGCTGTTAATGTGATATTGATACATATGTAAACTCATAGAATGTATCCATCGACCAATACAGACCACTATGTGGCGCCAGGTTATGCACTGTTGTACCCTCGCTGCTTATTTTGCACATGCGCACAATTTATAGGTGTGATAGCATAATGAAATGACGTTTACTTGAAATGATTGTTTCATCTACATGTTTTCTGTTTTTGCGATTTGTCATGCAATTTTTATGATTAATAAATATGTACTTCCTTAACCACACCATGTCTGCAGCCTCATCTAAAGTCCCATTTTCCCTTTTCTTCAAATATTGAACCAGGGATGGAGGTGCACTACATATTTGCCTCATTCAAAGTCCCAAATTCCCCTCCTCTTTTATCTCCTTAATGGAGGACACAGACTGCAATAAAAACCTGACTGGTATTCTAATCCTTTTTTTTTTTGTAAAATGAAAAATTATAGTGACAGAATAAATATGCAATGAAGACCAACTCTGCTGTAAACGTTTTTTAATTGTTCTCTTGGAGAATTAAAAAAAAATTCTGCAATACTCACCTTCAATTCAGAGCTATGCCTGCAGTTCCTCTTCTTATTTCATAAATAAAAATAAAATGAAACAGTAACGTTAGCCCGATTTTTGTATATAATGTGAATCTTTCACATTATATACAAAAATTGGGCTAACGTTACTGTTTCGTTTTTTATTTTATTTATGAAAGTGTATTTTTCCCAAAAAGTTGCGTTTAGAACATCACTGCACAAATACCTTGTGACATAAAATATTGGAACAATCGTCATTTTATTATCTAGATTCTCTGCTAAAAAATATATGTATAATGTTTGGGGG
Source organism: Rana kukunoris (assembly GCA_029574335.1). Lineage (NCBI taxonomy): Eukaryota > Metazoa > Chordata > Amphibia > Anura > Ranidae > Rana > Rana kukunoris. The sequence goes on from CM056053.1 coordinate 310,824,791, forward strand.
TTCTAAGTAGTTTTCAAGCAAAAAATACCAAATTTTAGAAATGGGTTTAGTCATGAAAGGGTTATCCGCGGTTGCCGGCGGTCATCCATTGGCCGGCACTCGCTGATTAGCATCTGCTGTGTAAAATCACAGCAGAGCCAGATCACCGGCAGATCGTCCACGGCCTCTACCGTGTTATGCCGAGTAAATAGATACCAAATATGTCATGCTTTATAATTGCACGCACTCGTGGAATGGCGACAAATGACTGTACCTAGAAATCTCCATAGGCGAAACTAATATTTTTTTACGGTTTACAGAGAAGGTCTAGGGCTAGAATTATTGCTCTCGCTCTGACGATAGCGGCAATACCTCACCTGTCTGATTTGAACACCGTTTACATACAGTATGCAGGCGCGTCTTCCATATGCTTTTTCTTTGCTGCGCGAGCTCATGGGGATGGAGGAGCGTTTAAAAAAAATGTTTATTTATTTTTGTATTATTAAATTGTGTTTTAAAAAAAAAATCACTTTTATTGCTGTCACAAGGAATGAAAACATCCCTTGTGACAGTAATAGGTGGTGACAGGTACTCTTTATGGAGAGATCGGGGTCTCAAAGACCCCTAACCCCTCCTTTGCACTTCAAAGTATTCAGATCGGCGAAAATGGCGATTCTGAATACTGTAGATTTTTTAAAATCCAGCAACATTGGCAGCCGAGTAAACCAAAAGTGATGTTATGACGTCGCTTCCGTGTTTATAGTCAGGAGATTGGAACAAAGCCTTTTACGGCTTTGTTCCAGTCTGTGGCAAGGTGCTGGAAGAGGCACATCGTGGATCGGATCTCCCGCTGGAATGGGAAGCCTGGTCAGAGCAGCGGAGGCGGCGGGAGGGGGAGGACGTACCCTCCCGCTTCTCCAGAATAACAACCAAGCAGCTATTAGCCGCATTGGTTGTTATCACCGGAAAGCCTTCTCTAAACAACGGTACCAGGATGATGCCTGCAGCTGTGGGCATCATCCCGGTATAACCCCTTAAAGCCGAGGACGCATATCTGCGTACGCTCGCCGGCAGGGGGTTAATTATCACAAGTACAGTGGTTGACCGCGATATTGTGTCAATCTCGCTCCCTTTCTCGGCGAGATTGAGCACTTGCGAGCTCCATCGCAGGAGCCAGCGCCGAGCTGGCTTGCCGCAATGGAGACAAAGCCGTCATAGAAGCGACGGGGATCCGACGCGGATTCCCGCCAATTCTACACGTGGGCGGAGTTTGTTATGAATCCTGAGAAGGAAGTCCCCGCCGGATTTTAAATAAAAATCCGGCATGGGTTCCCCCCTCAGGAGCATAACGGGCCCTTAGGTCTGATATGGGTTGTAAGGAGACCCCCCTACGCCGAAAAAACGGCGTGGGGGTCCCCCCACAATCCATACCAGACCTGTATCCAAAGCACGCCGGCCGGCCGGTCAGGAGGGGAGTGGGGGCGAGCGAGCGCCCCCCCCTCCTGAGCCGTACCGGGCAGCATGCCCTCAACATGGGGGGGTCAGGTGCTCTGGGGCAGGGGGCGCACTGCGGCTTCCCACCCCAGAGCACCCTGTCCCCATGTTGATGAGGACAGGGCCCCTTCCCGACAACCCTGGCCGTTGGTTGTCGGGGTATGCGGGCCGGAGGCTTATCGGAATCTGGAAGCCCCCTTTAATAAGGGGGCCCCCAGATACCGGCCCCCCACCCTAAGTGAATGAGTATGGGGTACATTGTACCCCTACCCATTCACCTGCAGGAAAAGTGTAAACACAAATAAACCACACAGTGTATTGAAATATTTTATTAGTTGGCTGCTGGGGGGGGGGGAGGGTGTGTATGATCGCTTTTATAAAAGCGCCCCCCTCCGGCGGGCTTCTGCGGGGGGGGTGGGTGCTGCTGTTCTTCACCGCCGTCTGGTTCTCTTCCGCTGCCGGGGGGGGCGCTTTGATAAAAGCGCCCACCACCCGGCGGGCTTCCTTCGACATCTTCGGCGGCGGGGGGGTCTTCTCCCCCACGTGGTACCTACCGGAGCATGATGGGACTGCGACGTCACAAGACAGGCCTATACTGTAACTCGCTGCGAGCCGCGCGCCAGCCATAACAGCGGAAGGAAGCGTCGCATCAACATCTGGAGAAGAGAAGAAGAAGAAGAAGACGTCACAGAAGAGGGGACACGCCGCCGCTAGTAATTGAGCTAACACGAAGATAGCGGCGGCGGCGAGTCCTGAAGAAGAAGAAGACCCCCGGAGAGCGGAGAAGACCCCCGGAGAGCCGGAGAAGACCCCGGAGAGTGGGAGAAGACCCCGGAGAGTGGGAGAAGACCCCCCCGCCGCCAAAGATGTCGAAGGAAGCCCGCCGGGTGGTGGGCGCTTTTATCAAAGCGCCCTCCCCGGCGGCGGAAGAGAACCAGACGGCAGTGAAGAACAGCGGCACCCACCCCCCCGCAGAAGCCTGCCGGAGGGGGGCGCTTTTATAAAAGCGATCATACACACCCCCCCCCCCCCGGCGGCCAACTAATAAAATATTTCAATACACTGTGTGGTTTATTTGTGTTTACACTTTTCCTGCAGGTGAATGGGTAGGGGTACAATGTACCCCATACTCATTCACTTAGGGTGGGGGGCCGGTATCTGGGGGCCCCCTTATTAAAGGGGGCTTCCAGATTCCGATAAGCTTCCCGCCCGCATACCCCGACAACCAACGGCCAGGGTTGTCGGGAAGGGGCCCTGTCCTCATCAACATGGGGACAGGGTGCTCTGGGGTGGGGGGCCGCAGTGCGCCCCCTGCCCCAGAGCACCTGACCCCCCCATGTTGAGGGCATGCTGCCCGGTACGGCTCAGGAGGGGGGGGGGCGCTCGCTCGCCCCCACTCCCCTCCTGACCGGCCGGCCGGCGTGCTTTGGATACGGGTCTGGTATGGATTGTGGGGGGACCCCCACGCCGTTTTTTCAGCGTAGGGGGGGTCTCCTTACAACCCATACTAGACCTAAGGGCCCGTTATGCTCCTGAGGGGGGAACCCATGCCGGATTTTTATTTAAAATCCGGCGGGGACTTCCTTCTCAGGATTCATAACAAACTCCGCCCACGTGTAGAATTGGCGGGAATCCGCGTCGGATCCCCGTCGCTTCTATGACGCACTCGCTGGAATGTGCTTTTACTATTCCAGCGAGTGCGAGATGTCGGCAGCCTGTCGCCGAGAATCAGCGCGATGCTGTCGTGCTATAAACACATTCTCGGCGGCAGGCACTGTACACCAAAACACTAGCTTGGCACACATTTAACCCTTTGATTATCCTAGATGTTTAACCTCTTCCCAGCCAGTGTCATTAGTACAGTGACAGTGCATGTTTTTAGCACTGTGTCACTGGTTCCCAAAAAATTATCAAAGTGTCAGTCCCACTATAAGTCGCTGGTCGCCGCCATTACTAATATTAGAAAATTAACCCCAAAGAAATCCAGTATACTGTATATACCATAGTTTGTAGACACTGTAACTTTTGGGCAAACTAATTAATATACACTAAGACTGGATTCACACCTATGCATTTTTAGTGCTTTTGGCATTTTGCAGATTTGTATTACAGTCCATTTAACATGGTTTCCTATGGAACACGTTCTGTAAGGCCGCGTACACACGATCAGACCGGTCCGATGAAACTGGTCTGAAGACCAGTTTCATCGGACCAATTCGATGGTGTGTACGGCCTTAAAACTTTCTTTAAAATCTGTCCGACGGACACCTGTCCATCGGACAGATCCGATGGTTAGTACACAAAAGCATCGGACCAAAAACCCGTGCATGCTCAGAATCAAGTCGACGCATGCTTGGAAGCATTGAACTTCGTTTTTTCAGCACGTCGTTGTGTTCTACGTCACCGTGTTCTGGTCCGATGGGATTTTGGTCTGATGGTATGTACGCACTTCAGCGTGGTCGGATGAAAACGGTTCGTCGGACCAGTCTCATCGGACCGGTCTGATTGTGTGTACGTGGCCTACTGCAAATCTGCAAAATGCAAAAAGCACAAAAAATGCATAGGTGTGAATCCAGCCTTATAGGGATTTTTTTCCCCAAAAAATATGTAGCAGAATACATATTGACCTAAATTTATGAATATATTTGATTTTTTTACATCTTTTATTGGATATGTTTTATAGCAAAAACCAAAAAAATATTGTTTTTTCTTTCAAAATTGTCAGTATTTTTTTGTTTATAGCACAAAAAGAAAAAAGTGTTGGCACATTGTTGCAAGACCGCACAATTGTCAGTTAAAGTAACGCAAAAAATGGACTGGTCATGAAGAGGGTAAATCTTCCGGAGGTCAAGTGGTTAAAATAAACCATTAAAACATTTTTTTTTGCAAGCTATATTTTGAGTTATGGCCAATAGAATAGTTTCCATAATGTGACAAAAATACATAATAAATGATACACATAGGCAGTGAAAAGTAATATGCAATGTAGAAGATATAACCTAACGTGCAGCTCATCTGCCTTTGGTTCATTTTATGTCCCATGATGCTCATCCAGCCCATCAGGTCTAAAAGAACATAAATAACTGATGTAACATAAATGAGCTTATATTTCAGACAGGAGGCTCATATCTTGCATTAATCTTTCTTTATTAATGCCCATAGCAGAAACTTAAACAACTTTTATTTGAAAAGAATAAACATAAGAACATCTGTGTGGGACTACATTTCCCAGCAGCCCTCAGTGTAACGGCCCCTCCTCCCTACGGACCCTATAAGAGGGCTGAGTACTTCCTTGCACTTCCTCTTTCTTTCTGCTCATAGTCAGATAAGTAACTAATTTAAGTCTCGTTTTTGTACTAGAATTTTCACTGTTATTATTATTATTATTATATTATATTATAGTATATATATATATATATATAGTATTATATTTTTCATTCCCTAAACGTTTCTCCGGTGTGCGTCCCTGTTTGGTGCCACACCGCATGTTATCTCTTGTACTGCGCCGTCTTCTGTGAGCGTCATCTCCTCACAAGTTCAGCGCGCTGTTCATAGGAGGGGCGCGCCTATGCATGGCGCGTCCCCGCCTTCGCTCTCCCCCTCGCTCTCACTCTCACTCTTCCTCTCTACCAATCGGATCGCCGTGACGTCACACGGCAGCGCCGCTTCTCCCTGCAAGCCCGCGCTGTGAATCATTCGGCGGCTGCAGCGGAGCGGAGCGGTAGGGCGGAACCTCACTTCAGGGTGCTGTACTGTCCCCTATCTACCCAGTTACAGTTACCCCAACATCTCGACCGTACTGGGGCACCCCCTAACTATAATCTACAGAATTACATAGGGTTGACTAACAATCTATCTTGTCAGCATGTCACATAATAAGGTGCAGGATGACATGGAACCTGAAACCAATGTGGAAACCCCACAAATGCTCACCGCAGCACAAATTCAAGTGTTAATAACACAATCCATACAGGCTGCTTTAGCTCCTGCTACCCCTCGAACCTATACCCAGCCCATGTTACCTGTAAAGGAAAAATCAGGCAAGGCCTCTTGTAAGCGCAAACATACTGCGACTTATATCGACTCCCCGGCAGGGGAAGTAGAATTGATGCGTGAGGCAGGACCTTCCTCGGCCTGCCGACCCAGCCATCCTACAGTTATGCGACCCTTGATAACCAAGGAGTACCCATCTAAGAAGCTAATGTCATCCCTCCGGGAAAAACCCGACTCATTTAATGAGGATTCGGATGACGACTCGGGCGAGTCACTAGATGCTTCAGCTAGAGATTCTGATTCAGACACAGAGGAGGCTGGGCAAATGGCTACTGACATGGAAGCCAATCCGGATGCCCCAACAGAGGCGATATTAGACTCTCTAGGAGAGCCCTTCTTTAATCCGGAGTTGATTATTCACCCCCGCTCTGGGGATTGGGCCCCTCTTCCCCAGGTATCCCAATACGTGGAGCACTGGGTAAGGCGGATTCTGGATAAATCCAATAGAAACAAATTGCGTGCAGAATGTCCCAGGCCGTCCATCCCCAACAAGGTGACGGCCACACCCGAGATCGATCCGGTCTTATTAAAGTACCTGACCAAGGCAGGAAAATTTTCAAAAAAGGGGATTGAACGTTCGTTCAAAACGATCCAGGACCACGTCTTAGACCTCTTAGGTCCATTAACAAAAATTCTCAACCTGTCTGAACAGGCAGCCACCTCAGAGGAACCAATTGACTTGGTCCAATTACGTGGCTGGGCACAACGGGCCATATGCTTGCTAGGATCAGCTAACACTACCTGCGCCATTGAACGGCGCAGGTCTATATTGATGAGGCTTGACCCCCAGTTATCGCACTTAGCGGAATCAGAACCGGGTCCCTCAGCCGAGGGTCTGCTATTCGGAGACGATTTGGTCAAAAATATAAACCGGTTCGTTGGACTTTTCAACAGCCTAGACAAGGCTCAATTTTCCCTCAAAAAGTCAAATTCTGGGGCTAGAGTTTTTAACAGGGCTGGCAGAGGTAGAGGCCGATCTGCCGGCCGAGGAAATTATTACAGGGCCTCCCCCAGAGCACCAGCTCAATTTTACGCTCCCGCGCAGCAACTGTACTCCGCCTCTATGGTTCAACCAGCTCCATTCTTCCCTCCCAGAGGACGTCCATGGAGAGGACGCGGTGGCAGAGGATTCCCACGATCTCGTCCATCCGGTGAGTTTAATGAAAAAATGCCATTCTGTCATACCGGTGGGGGGCAGGTTGAGGCATTTTACCCATGCCTGGTCCATGATTACGGCAGACCCATGGGTTCTGGCCGTAGTCAACGGTTATTGCATAGAACTAACATCACAACCAAACAGGTTGGTGCCCCTAAATCCCATACATTTTTCAGAAGACAATGTGTATCTCATAGACAGAGAACTCCAGGACCTCATCGCAAAACATGCGGTGATAGAGGTGGACCCCTGGTCCCCCGGGTTCGTGAGCAATCTCTTTCTGGTACGAAAAAAGGATGGGGGATACAGACCTGTGATAAATCTCAGGGATTTGAACCAATTTGTGTCGTATCGTCACTTCAAAATGGAAGGGATTCACATGTTGAGGGACCTTCTAATTCAAGGGGACTGGCTAGTAAAAATAGACCTCAAAGACGCGTATCTGACGATACCTATGCACCGGTCATCTCAACAACTCCTGAGATTTCAATGGAAAGACCACATGTGGCAGTTTACTTGCCTGCCCTTCGGACTGTCTTCAGCCCCTTGGTGCTTCACCAAAGTGATGAAACCGGTGATAGCCACCCTCCGCCGCAGGGGCGTACGGCTTATCATCTATCTCGACGACATACTTATCATGGCTCGTTCAAAGACACAAGCCGAATTACACAAACACTGGACAGTGTCACTTTTGGAGAAATTGGGTTTCCTCATCAACCTCGACAAATCGGTTCTCCAACCGTCCCAGGTGGTGGAATTTTTAGGGTTCTCGGTGGACACCACACACGCAGTATTGCGTTTGCCCAGTGCCAAACTGGCCCTGATCCGGAAAGAAATCAATACGATTCTCCGGAAACGCCTCATTTCTCTGAGGACTCTTGCTCGCATGGTCGGCCTTTTGTCCGCTTCCATTCAAGCAATATTCCCGGCTCCTCTTCACTATCGGGCACTCCAACGGCTAAAAGCTCTTCACCTGAGACAAGGCCTCCGCTACTCGGACAAGATCTCCCTTTGTCCGGATTCGGAGGCGGAATTACGTTGGTGGCTCCGATACGCGGTAGAATGGAACGGCAAGGCTATTTTCACGCCCCGACCAGACATCATTCTGGAATCAGACGCGAGCCGTCTAGGCTGGGGAGCTCGCTGTGGCCCTGTCTCCACTGGAGGGACATGGTCAGCGGAGGAAGCTACCCTTCATATCAACGCGTTAGAACTCCTGGCGGCATTTTTTCGCCGTCAAGAGTTTTCTGTCACAGAGATCCAGATGTTGCGTCCTTATACGCATGGACAATGTGGCGGCTGTCCAGTATGTCAATCGCCTGGGGGGATCGAGATCCAAAGTTCTGGCCAATTTGGCATCAGAATTATGGAATTTCTGCCTTTCACGCGACATCACCCCTCTAGCGGAATATATTCCGGGAACTTCCAACGACGTGGCAGACTGGAACTCCCGTTACCTGACCGATACGAGCGACTGGATGCTGGACAGATCGGTGTTTCTAGCAATCCACACCTTGTGGGGCCCCTTTCACACGGACCTGTTCGCATCGAGGCTCAATCGCCAACTGCCCCGCTTTTACAGCTGGAGGCCGGATCCAGAAGCGATTGCGGCGGACGCACTTCTTCAGACATGGCCCTCAGGGTTACACTATGCGTTCCCTCCTTTCACCATGATAACCAGAATGCTCCTTCATGTAGCCAATCAGGCGGCCACGGTAGCCCTTATCACTCCGTGGTGGCCAGCCCAACCATGGTTTCCCATGGTTCTGGGTATGTCGATCGATTATCCCAGACTCCTCCCTCACTCGATCCACCTGTTGACCAACCCTGTCGGGGAGGCTCACCCGCTAATTCTGGAGGGCAGATTGCCTCTGCTGGCATGGTTGGTCTCGGGACGTCAGACTCCAGTGATGGACTTTCATCTTCAGCTAGAGACCTTCTCGCCCTGGCCTGGGCCCCTGGGACTAGATCGGCATACCGATCTGCCTGGGGATTATGGGTTCGTTGGTGTGATCAACAACAAGTTGATCCCACTCGAGCTCCTGTGAACACGATTGTCAACTACCTGGCTGAAGCTTTTCACTCGGGAAAGGCATACAATTCACTTAATGTGTACAGGTCCGCTATTTCGGCATATCACCTTCCCGTAGAGTCCCTCCCTGTCGGGAGACACCCCTTGGTGTGTCGTCTCCTCCGCGGGGCTAGGCTTACCCGTCCTCCTAAACCTCGCTACCATTCCACTTGGGATGTGACCAAAGTACTCCAACTACTTTCATCCTGGGAAGACAATCACCTGCTTTCCCTGCGAGATCTTTCCCTTAAGCTCACCATGTTGCTTTGCCTAGTATCTATAAAAAGAGTTTCGGACGTCAGAGCCCTAGACGTTTCGCGGCGTCAATTTTCGCCGCAAGGGGTTAGGTTCTCGGTAGTGCGTAGAACCAAGACTCAACTTCATTCGGTCTTTTACCCGTTCTTTCCTTCTCACCCGCAGCTTTGCGTTGTACGTTGCCTTCAAACCTACGAATCACGTACGGCGACTCTTCGCTCTCCTAACCTATCACAATTGTTGGTCTCTTATGTGCGACCTCACCTCCCGGTGACTTCAGCCACTCTGGCCAGGTGGGTTCGTCTAGTAATGGAATTAGCGGGCATAGATTTAGCCCTGTTTGGCGCTCACTCGACCAGAGGGGCGATGGCCACTAAGGTGGTTTCCACGGGGGGTTCCTTATCGGACCTCCTATTGGCGGCCGACTGGTCGTCGGAATCTACCTTTCGGGAATTTTACTTCAGACCTGAATCCCATGTATCCTTGTCAGTTCTTACGCCCTAGTGTGGGTATCTAGTTATCGTACAAGCTGTTGTAATTTATTTACAGTCGATATATGTATACATACTCTGATGTTTTGCCCTTGTGTATAGAATACGTATGCTTAGCTTTTAAACATGCAAGATATGAGCCTCCTGTCTGAAATATAATTCGAGATTTTCCTAGCTTGTGACGGAAAATATTGGTTATATGAAGACAGGAGGCGAGTATCTTCCCACCCTACCCTCCCTGTTATGGTCGCCTTGCTCTCGTTTTAGGTTACTGAAACGATCCGAGGGTACACCATTCGGACTTCCCAGATTCGTGTTGACTCCCCGTTGGGATGCTGTTTTTGGTTGGAGCCTAGTTGAAGTTTCCCCTACAAGAGATGGCGACCCGTGCCTACGGATCCACTGAGGGAACTCATCGACCTACTGCGGGGATACCGACTTCTGATGTTGGACTGTTGTCTGGTTTTGTTCACACTGGCATCGCAGTCAGAAAGAGGAAGTGCAAGGAAGTACTCAGCCCTCTTATAGGGTCCGTAGGGAGGAGGGGCCGTTACACTGAGGGCTGCTGGGAAATGTAGTCCCACACAGATGTTCTTATGTTTATTCTTTTCAAATAAAAGTTGTTTAAGTTTCTGCTATGGGCATTAATAAAGAAAGATTAATGCAAGATACTCGCCTCCTGTCTTCATATAACCAATATTTTCCGTCACAAGCTAGGAAAATCTCGAATTATATTCAAACAAAGTGATTCACCCCCTCCCAATTTCCCAAATTAGTGGAGCACAAGACATTTACTAAATAGTCTTTTTTCCTTCTCCTTAACACCTTACAGCTCATTCAAGTTAATGGGCTGCAAGAAGCCTTTTATTGCTGGAGCTGTCATATTGAAAACTACTTAATAAATATGAGCCTAAGGCCTTTGTATGAGTGAGAGGTGAGCAGTAATGATACTCTAGATAATGAGAGATATGCAATAATAAGAGATAAGATAAACGGAATACCCCTTGATAAATGTATGGGCATACAGTATATGCTATTCTCCTACACGTTTATTTAAATCGCATTTAAAATCTTCAAAGAACTTCTCTAAAATATAAATGTAAACACATTACAATATGATATTACAAGAAGCTCCCTCGTACATTCCCTTCCTTTTTGTTCTCATTCATTCCTGCTTGCAGTAAACAATATTAGACAGTTCATAAACTATATTAGAAATAAATATATGGAGATTTATTTAAAAAGCACATACACAAAGGAATCAATATATTCTGTCTATAAGGCAATACGATAAATAAGCAGGTTGTGCAAAGGACAGTCATTTATCTCCACCAATCAAACTTCACTTCTCATCAGTTTAGAGACGTTTTAACGCAAGTAAAGTAATTGCTAACTGGTTTGTATAGATTACCGCCGTTTTTAAATTGCTGTTGGGCTTCATACCCGAACCTAAATGTGTTTGTTTTCAAATGTGCTATTGGAGTATGAACTCTTCATAGGTTGATTGGAGAGTGCATAGCGCATGCACGGTCTCATCTCAGGAGGTTTTGATAAGTGACTGTGTGGTCTCATCAGCAACATATTGCTGGTTTGTGAATATAAAACTCCCAAGGGGAAGATACAATATAAAACTTCATTAAAAAAAAACAAAGCTTTTTGCACACATTGAGATATGTATGCCGTATGATTGTATTAAAGCAGAGTTTCACCCTAAAAACAAAGGGCCAGATTCACAGAGCCCTTACTCCGGTCTATCTCGCGTTAGACCGGAGTACTTTCAAATTACGCGCGTCGTCTCATTAGTTTGAATCCTCAAACCATGATACGAAGGCTTCGGGCTTCAATCCGACTGGCTTATGTGTTCGTACGCCTTCGGATCTACGCTGCAATAATTTTGCGGCCACTGGGTGGAGTTCCCGTCGTTTTCCGCGTCGGGGTATGCAAATGAGCATTTTCCGACGATCCACGAAGTTACGAGCGTCGTTCGCAATCTCTTACGGCATCTGTAGTCATCTTTTTGCCGCGTAAAGTTATGCCAGCTTTTATCTGGTCTAGTATTAGACAGCCCATGTTAAGTATGGCCGTCGTTCCCGCGTCGAATTTCAACGTTTTTTTTTATTTTTCACGTAAGTCGTCCGGAAATAGGAATGTACGTAAACGACGCTACTCAAACAAAAAATGACGTAACCACGTTATTTCGCGCAATGCACGGCGGGAAATTTTTGAACGGAGCATGCGCAGTTCGATCGCCGCGGGGACGCGCCTAATTTAAATGCTTTACGCCCCCTAATCGCGTATTTCAATTCCGCCGCGAGAAATACACTACGCCGTCGTACCTTACGGGCTGTAATCTACCTGAATTCGTCGTAGAGCCAGGTAAAATACGGCGACGTAGTGTAACTCTGCGCCAATGTAATTGTACCTGAATCTGGCCCCCACTTTTTATTAACAGCTTGCCTTTAATGTAAAAAATAAAAATCTTAAATTTTTATTTTTTACTCGTACTTTACTTGTATATGGCTGTTACTAGGCCGCGGTGGTCCAACTTCCTAGGAAATTATGACACTTATTTCCCAGGAGTCTCTGGGCATTACTGTGCCTAAATCCCAGAATGCACCTTTGTATAAGGCCAAACGTGGCTAAACACAGCTAAAACACAGTAACTCGAATTTAGCAACGTTTTGTTTACAGACGTTTTTAATTTTACTCAAAAAAACGAAAATACATTTTCAAACGCTTCTAGACACAAACGCGGCTAAACACGGCATGTAAACGTGGTTAAGTTAAATCGTTCAGGAGAGGTTGAACAACGTCCCATGTACATGAAGCCTTAACGTTCTGACTGGACATCATATGATGTCCTTCGCATCGCGACGCTCATGCGCACCCCCAGGGGCGCGAAGTGCGGTGATTGGTGGTGAGTTGTGTCCCTCAGACACAGCACATCACCAATCAGGGCAAAGAGCTGATGACGTAGCCTCTTTACCATGTGATCAGTTGTGTCCAATCACAGCCAATTACATGTAAACACCTGCCAGTTATTGGCAGTTTCTTTTCTCAGCGCTGTTATTGTCTGAGAAAAGGAAAGCTCATAGCCGGCTCTCCAGTTACAGGGGACATATACACTGATAATCAGGGCATTCATCAGTTCCCATCAGTGCAGCATATCAGTGCTCATCAGTGCAGCATATCAGTGACACCCCCTCATTGCCCATCAATGCAGCCTCATCAGTACCCATCAATGTAGCCTCATCAGTGTTAATCAGTACCCATTAGTGCAGTCTCATTAGTGCTTATGGGCCAGATTCTCAGCGGCGTATCGCCGTCGTATCGCCGTTTTTTTTGTCTCGTATCTATGCGCGTGATGCTTAGCATCACTTTTGCATAGATACGCTGCAACATCCGACAAGTGTAAAACCATTACACTTGCGGATCGTAGGTGTAATGACAACTCCGGCCATTAGGTGGCCTTTTTACGTTGTTTTCTCATTCACGATTGCCCCGTCGTCGCGTACGTCGTTTTCGTCCGCGTAAGGTTACCCCAGCTTCTATGTGGAGTAACCTTACGAAGTTCCGTAGGATGCCGTCGGGTGCCGTCGGATGCCATGTTAAGTATGACGTCGGGTCAGCGTCAGCTTTTTGCGTCGCTTACGTCATTTTACTAACTCGTTCGCGAATAGGGAGTTGCGTAAATGACGCTCACATCGTTTTGACGTCGGTTTCAACGACGCTTTCCGACGTGAGCTGGAGCATGCGCACTGGGCTTTTTCCCCGGCCGGCGCATGCGCAGTTCGTTTGACGCGGGGGCGCGCTTCATTTAAATACAAGCCGCCTCATTTGAATTACGCGGGCTTACGCTGGGCCATTTTCGCTACGCCAACGCAAACGACGGAGCAAATGCTTAGGGAATACGGCATTTGCTCTAGTACGATGCGGCGGCGTAGTGTAAATGGCTTACGCTACGCCGGTGAATTTCTTAGAGAATCTTGCCCAATGTGTGCAGCCTCATCAGTGCCTATTAATGCAGCCTCATCAGTGCCAATCAGTGCCGCCTTGTCAGTGCCCATTAATGCAGCCTATTAGTGCTGATTAGTGCAGCTTATCAGTGTCTATTAGTGCAGCCTCATCAGCGCACATCAGTAGAGCAGAAAATTGCTTATATGCAAAATTGTATGATAGAAACAAAGAAAAGTTTTTTTTTGTTTTTTTTTATAGTTTTGTTTTTTCCCTGCTTTTTTAGCAAAAAAAAAAAAAAACAGTGGTGATTAAATACCACTAAAATAAAGCTCTATATGTTAAAAAATAAAAATAAATATATAAACGTCATATGGTTACAGTGTTGCACAATTGTGATTTGAAGTGTGACAGTGCTAAAAGCTAAAAATTTGCCTGGGCAAGAAGGGGGTCAAAGTGACCAGTATTGAAGTGGTTAATAATCATAATGTTCAACACTGATATTCTAAAACCAAAAAATCGAGGCCTGAAAGACTGCACAAACTCTCAAACCATTTCCCTGATATCAAATGCCAACAATATCATGATAAAGAATATAATCACCTTATATTGAAAGAAAATGATCAGATGCTGAATTTAGAAAGAGGAACTAGAGACATTGTACCCGGGATAATTGTAAAACCAAGAATTAAAAAAGGAACTCATGTTTATTACATGTTTGATTGTGCCAACCATGCAAAATTGTGGAATGTCCCTAGGACAATGGGTGTACCTGAACAACTCATTGTTCTAATGAAGAACTTCTACATCGATTAATAGGCTGTAATCACAATATAGTCGCAAATAGAAACATTAGAACAAACCTCAAAACATTCATTTTTGGGGGTTTGTTTTTACATGTTTTTATTATGTGAGGTTGTTTTCTGGGAATTGCTTTGTTTTTACCACATTGTCTTTTTTTGTGGAAATTGTTTTATTATAGTAAATGTGTAATATTGTATGATAAAATAGACTATTTAAAAAAAAAAAAAAACACCCTAGTGAAGAGTATCCTTTAACCACTTGCTTACTGGGCACTTAAACCCCCCTTCTGCCCAGACCAATTTTCAGCTTTCAGCACTCTGAGGCCGCGTACACACGTACGAGAACCTCGTCGGGCTAAACCCATCGTTCCGCCCGACGGGGTTCTCGGCCGGCCGTCGAGTTCGTTGACCAGGCTGTCGAAAAAGGCGTCGAGCCATTAGTCCCGATGGCCTGTCGAGGAAATAGAGAACCTGCTCTCTATTTTGGCTCAACGCCTCGCTCGTCAGTTTGCTCGGCGAAAACTTACACACGATCGAGCCTCTCGGCAGAATATGGATCCCAGCGAGCTTCTCGCTGGATTTTACCGAGAAGCTTGGTCGTGTGTACGCCGCCTCATTCTTTGAATGACAATTGAGCTGATGAGGCTGCACTGATGGGCACCAATGGGCTGCATTGATGGGCACTGATAGTTGGCACTGAGAGGTGACACTGATGGGTGGCACTGAAGGGCATTAATAGGTGGCACTGGTGGGCACTAAGAAGTGGCACTGATACCTGGCAGTGATGGGCACAGATATGTGGCAGTGATGGGCACTGATGGGTGGCAGTGATGGGCACGGGTAGGTTACACTGATAGGCAGGCACTGATGAGGCACTGATTGGCACCACTTGTGGGCATTGGAAGGTGGCAATTCTTTGCACTTGTGGACACTGGCAGGTGGCATTGGCAGGTGACACCGGCAGGCGGTAATGATGGGCACAGATGAGGCAGAAGTGTCTCTTCCTCTTCGGGACCAATGTACCTTGCACAAGAGCCGGTGATCGGCTTTTTTTACTCTCACGCTGTCAGCATGAGGAGAAAAAAAACTGTGGTTTTGTTTACACATCATTGGCTGACAGCTGATCACGTGGTAAGGGGCCAGGATCTGTGATCACCCGAGTCTCAGTGACTCGTGATCACAGTGCACGCCCTACAGGGGAGAGGGGGGCATGCGAAGGGGAGGACATCTATTGACAGCCTCCCGGCAAAGCAGGTCCGTGCTGTAGCCGTCATTCGGCTATAGCACTGACACCAAGTAGTTTATTAAACTATTAAAAAGCAATAAGTATTGCACTTACAGTATATCGGTATATCACAGTATCATGATTCCAATACAGCATTGATGTTGCAGGAGCACTTGACCCTCTTGGAAGGCTTGTGGGAAATATAAATAACTTCATACAATGAATGGTCTGTGATCAGAACCTACACTTGTGGATGCCAGTAAATCTCTTGCTATTATTACAACATTTTAGAGTCCACACCTTCGTCCTCTGTCAGATTTTCCATCACTTCCTGTCCTTCCTGTCCTGCAAACTTGCACATTAAAGCAGACTTACCTCTAGGCTTGCCCTCCTTCAGTGCTGACTCTCTCTTGCAAATCCATCACATTGCAATCTTTCCCACTACTTCTTCTGCGTCCAACATTTTTTTCTGTTCAACCATCGATCAGCCACTGATAAGGCAAGGCCTGCACAGTTACATTGCCATGACATTTTTATTTATTTTTTTGGCTCCTTACAGACACTGAGATTGGGCAGAGAGTGTGCATAGCAACACGTAGGCAATGTGCACCAAAACATTATTTGTTAGAAGGTTAATCAATCACTGTCATTTAGCATTCATGCACCACGAAGATTCACCTTCATTTTAATGCTTATATATGTCTCCCTGTTGGTGCTCTCAGTTTCTTACAGTTGACTACATATGTGCTTGGGCCTTGGTTTTACAGACCCCATCCACCCCACTTAAGTTGCAAAGGCATACCAGATACCAGATAGGGTCATTTACTTGCCACAGCCACAATGCTTTGCTTCAAGGAGGGAATCAAGAATTTTGCTCTCTGAGGCATTTGGTGGTCCTACTGAATGCAACCCAAGTAAATGGGGCTGCACGGCAACCACCCTGCAACCACATGTAATGTAATGGTGGGGGCTTTTAGGGATTAAAACAGGTGATAAAGGGGGGGGGTTAATGAGCCCTTATGGTGGCTCTGCAGTTGATACATATAAATGCAGGTTATGAAATTAGAAACAAAGTAGACTGGCCATTTTTGCTGATTGGAAATGTGTTAGGACATTTCTTTGTTGTGGTGGGAGCTGTGGTGGCTCAACGTGATTGGCACTGCGCTGACAAGCTGTTCACCTCTGCAGCCAGGGGTTCGGATCCCGGTCTCGGCTGCATGTGAATTGAGTTTGGTGGTCTCAGCCCGGCTCCTGGTGGGTGTGCTATGCAAGGTATGCCTGTGCTTAGTACACCCACCCCCCCCCCCCCACAAAAACCACCACACTTGCACGCACACAAAATTGGTTTAAAACACACGCACTTTGGCCATGCGGTCTCCTAAAAAATAAAGAGAGGCGAAGGACCTACGGGGCTGGCTGGGTGGGCTAGGCCCCCTCACTCCCTCATAGGGGGAGTCCCTCTGCCCCATTGGGGTCCCGTTGGGCCCCAGTTGGGCTCCCAAGAGGAGCAGGTAGGGCGGGGTGAGTGGGAGGCCCCCCCTCACACCCAAAAATTGCCACCAGGGGCATGGAGAAGGATGGCGATTGCCTCCGGGGGGAGGGTCTGCCTACTCCCAACTCCTGCAGTCCGGCTCCTCTCTCTCGAGTTCACGCACAAAAATGCACTTAAAAAAAAAAAGGGACATTTCTTTGTTGTTTGTGCACTAGGTAAATACCTTTTTAATTCTGTTCCACCCATATTAATTATAAACTGATCAAGCACCTGACATTTTTTTTACTGTTAAACAAAATTAAGAGACATACTCTGTGTAAAAGTTCCACTGAGTGAAATCATTTAAATTCACAAACTTTATTCCTTTATGTTCATCATGTGCACTTACTGTTTCTGTCGCATAATTTCCTTTGCCTGTTAATAAAACTCTTAAATATTAATTACACCGGTTATAATTTTTGTCTTATTTGTGTGTTTTCAATTGAGAAGACCTAATAAACATTGCACAAAGAAAAAAACTAGGTAATTACAAGTACCGTCAAATGAAGATTACTTCTTGTTGTTTATGTAAACATACTATTAACGTAATATATGGTATAATATCATAAATAACTAGCTACAAAGTTTGAACCTACATTCTGCATTTTATTTAATTCGCACACCTAGTTATGAGTCTTTACAAATCTTCTGGCAGCTCACAAAGCACATAATATTTTCATCTCAGTTATCTAGCACAGGGCAGCTAGCTTTTGAGACTCGTAGCTTCAGCTCCTGCCCAGGTGATTATGGTTCTTCAGGGGTCAATGTGATGGTAGGTGGTCAGGATAAGGTTAGGTTTAGGGTCAAGCATTAGAGACTTCAAAGTCAGGTTTATGTTGGCTTCTAACAGCTTGGAACATTCATGTTTATATTAACCACTTGCTTACTGGGCACATATACCCCCTTCCTGCCCAGGTGAAATTTCAGCTTCTGGCACTGCATCGCTTTAACTGACAATTGCGCGGTCGTGCGACGTGGCTCCCAAACAAAATTGATGTCCTATTTTCCCCACATGTAGAGCTTTCTTTTGGTGGTATTTGATCACCTGTGTGTTTTTTATTTTTTGTGCAATAAACAAAAAAGGGCGATAATTTTGAAAAAAAAAACAATATTTTTTACTTGTTGCTATAATAAATATCCCAATTTAAAAAAAAAAAAAAAAACATTTTTTTCTCAGTTTAGGCCGATATGCATTCTTCTACATATTTTTGGTAAAAAAAAAAAAAAATCGCAATAAGCGACTGGTTTGTGCAAAAGTTATAGCGCCTACAAAATAGGGGACAGAATTATTCTTTTTTATTTATTTTTTTTACTAGAAATAGCGGCGATCTGCAATTTTTATTGGGACTGCGACGTTATGGCGTACACATCGGACACTTTTGACACATTTTTGGCGCCATTCACATTTATACTGCGATCAGTGCTATAAATATGCACTAATTACTGTATAAATGTCACTGGCATTGAAGGGGTTAACACTAGGGGGTGAGGAAGGGGTTAAATTCCCTACATAGTGTTCTAACTGTGGGGGGAGGGGGGGTGACTGGGGAGGTGATCGATCTGTGTCCCTATGTACAAGGGACACAGATCGGTCTCCTCTCCAGAGACAGCACGCTGTCTCTGTAAAACGACAATGAGAGATGATGTCATATGTTTACTTATGAGATCATCTCTCATTCGCCACACAGATCGCATCGCAAACGGCCACTCTGATTGGCCGTTCACGGCGATCTGTGATTGGCTGTGTCCAAGGGACATGGCTAACACATAATTTCCCCTGCGGCGCGCTATGAAACGCGCGTGGGGAACGTGCTAGTGACAAGCCGTCAATTGACTATAGCGCGGATCTCAAGCGGTTAAAGGATTGACAACCTGCCAATATTTGATTGCAATAGAACAAAAATGTATTAGTCGGTTTGGTTGGGGCTATCTAGGGGAGGCAAGCCTCTGGTAGTGCATGCCATCTATGCCATACACCATCTATGCCGGGGGGGTCCTGCACTCTGTCCTTGTCCTCACCCTGCACTCGGTAGGACACTGGTAAAGACTTATTACTTCTCTTCACCAGAAAGCCCCATGTGTGTTTTATGAAATCAGTGGGCTTGTGTGCAAGATCACAAGTTGGACCCCATTGCTTGATTAAAAAAAAAAGTGACATGCTTAGTGCATTATGCCAACGAGTGGGTATGGTTTTTGTTGGGGCTCGGGTGTAACTATGATTGTAAAAGACCTGGAGTGTGCTTGGGAACATTAAATAAAGAAGAAATGTGGAGTGTGTACGGTGAGTGTGGCCAAATTGTGTTAACAGCGGGAGGGGCTTAAAGGGCATAGTTAACTAAACCAAAAGCCTTCTTGTACCCCAAAAATATGCTTAGATTTCATTGCGACAAGCAAGAGTATCACAGACATGTATAAACCTCAGTACAATCATTTAAATAAATAAAAGATAACTCTTCCATTACATATGATTCTGTGTGAAAATATTCAGAAGAGCTGAAATTTTGTCTGAACCTACCTTACCTTCATTAGACTAGTCAGGGACTGCTTAACTACCAGCAACTGTTAAAACAATGAACAGTTTAGTCAAGCGTATCAAATGTACAATATATTATACAGTATCTCACCTTTACCCTCAAAACATTTTTGAGGGTAAAGGTGATGGGCTGGCTAAGTATGTCTCCAGACCTAAACCCTATTAAGCATCTGTGGGGCATCCTCAAATGGAAGGTGGAGGAGTACAAGGTCTCTGACATCCACCTGCTCCTTGATGTCGTCATGGAGGAGTGGAAGTCCAGTGGCAACCTGTGAAGCTCTGGTGAACTCCATGCCCAAGAGGGTTAAGGCAGTGCTGGAAAATAATGGTGGTCCCACAAAATATTGACACTTTGGGCCAATTTGGATATTTTCACTTAGGGGGGTACTAAATTTTTTGCAAGGGTTTAGACATTAATGGCTGTGTGCTGAGTGATTTTGAGGGGACAACAAATTTACACTGTTATACAAGCTGTGCACTTACTACTTTACATTGTAGCAACGTGTAATTGCTTCAGTGTTATCACATGAAAAGATATAATAAAATATTTACAAAAATGTGAGGGGCGTACTCACTTTTGTGAGATGCTGTATATAGTACAGTAGTCTATAATGAATAATGTGGTTTATATAGCAGTGGCAGCCAGTAATGCAGGGTGCAGTGGCGCCGCCCCCCTAATCCATGTGCCTGTCCACTAATCTACATGCAGGGCGCCTGACGCATGGATTCCAATGGGTTTTTTTTTTAAGCACATGATTAGAGCCTGAGATGGGGGAGTGGTGTTTTCTGCTGTCTGTCGGAGGAGGAGTGTGTAATGTACAATTTAGTAGTGTATATAGTATAGGAGTGTGTAATGTACAATATAATGTATATAGCACAGGATTCTGTAATGTAAAATACAGTTTATATAGTACAATAGTATTTGAAATCCTACCCCCCTCCAGTCTGTACATTCCTTTCCCCCAGTCTCTACAATCACCCCCCCCCCCTATCTGCACAATTCACCCCTGTTTGCACAACCCCCCCCCCAAGTCCCCACAATCCTCCCAATTATGCACACCTCCCAAGTTTGCACAATCCCCCCAGTCCACACATCTCTCCAAGTGTGCACCCCCCTGAGTTTTCACAAGTTCCCCAAGTCTGCACAAGTGCACCCCCCCCCCAGTTTGCACACTCTCCATGAGTTTGCACAACCCCCTCAGTCTGTACAATTCCCCCAGTTTGCACAGGGGGAGAGAGGGGATGGGGTGGGGAATAGTGTTGCTCACGAATATTCGTATTGCGAATATTCGGCTCGAATATGGCATATTCGAGTGTTCGTGATATATTCCAAATTTCGCGGTGAATATTCGCTATTTCGAATATTCCTATTTTTTAAATTTTTTTTTAGAACAGATCACATCCTAGAGATCCCTATCGACGTCTAAAAGCATTGCTGGTATGATTAGAGACCTTGGGCCGAGTAGCTGCAGCGATAATTTTATATTGCTGAAAAATCGCAATGCGATTATTCGGCAATAGCGATATCGCGCGATTATTTTCGAGAAATTCGTAATATTGTTTTTAGCTAAAATAACACATATATTCGATTTCAGAGTGTTACTGTCGAAATTCCGCAATCAATTTCTCATTCGCATTTTTGCGAAATTACGATAAAATATCAAGAATATTCTGAGCCAATCAGAGTGCTCCTTCCGCATTTGCCGAATATTCGCAATTATTTTGTATTGTAATATATCACGAATATTCTGAGCCAATCAGAGTGCTCCATTCCGCATTTCTCGAAATTTCACAATTATTTTGTATTATAAAATATCACGAATATTCTGAGCCAATCAGAGTGCTCTCAGGTTATCCTCTTTTCCCCCTCCTTCTTATTCATACCTTGTACTTTCACCCCACCTTAATATTCTCAATATTCTCTCTTTACCAGTCCCAGCTTTATGCCCCCCCTTTTTCATCTCTCCCTTCTATCTCTTTTCTACACCCTCATATCCCTCCTATACATAACCTTTTATTTTTCCCATCCCTCCCCTTGCAGCCATCAACATTCACTGATCCCAGTACATACATCACATCATGCCTCATGCCTGTGCCACCTGGGTGCGTCCTGTTTGGGGGCCCCGTGTCCCCCGGTTTCCAGCCACAGCCCCCGCCAGGGGCTGCCCCAACCCTAGGGGACCGTCAGGAGCTTCACCCCAGTGCCAGCCGCATTTGGCCACCTGGTGAGTACCATCTGGGACCTTGACATGTTCTCGGCCCCCAATGTTGAATGCCCGGGTATAACCAGTTATGTGCTTATGTCATTACAGATAATAAATGCAATGCATGCCTGCTCCTGACGAGCGACCAATAGTCGCGAAACGCGTAGAGCTATCTACCTCATGCATCTATGTATATTTTCAGAAGTACTACACAATGTATCATCTTCATATGAGCTGTTTATGCCATGTTTTAATTACTGCAGTACAGTTTGTTGTACCTTTTTGTCTGTATATACTTGGGTTACTGCCTATATAAACCTTCCCCCCAACCAATCTGTGTATTACATATGTATATCTATTTTCTTCCATAGTGCAATATAGTCATGTACGGTGCATTATGTGAAAGCAATAAAATATTTAGACGTATTCCAGATTTATTATTATTTACTTTTCCCCCAATTTATTGCAAACCTTTCCCGCACATGCTTCATTTAAAGTCCTGCCTGTTCCTTTCTCTATACAAATGCAAGGGATGGAGGTAATTAACCCATTACCTCATTTAAAGTCCCAAAAAACCCTCTCCCCCCTTCCTCATATATTGTTTTTAGCTAAAATAACACATATATTCGATTTCAGAGTGTTACTGTCGAAATTCCGCAATCAATTTCTCATTCGCATTTTTGCGAAATTACGATAAAATATCAAGAATATTCTGAGCCAATCAGAGTGCTCCTTCCGCATTTGCCGAATATTCGCAATTATTTTGTATTGTAATATATCACGAATATTCTGAGCCAATCAGAGTGCTCCATTCCGCATTTCTCGAAATTTCACAATTATTTTGTATTATAAAATATCACGAATATTCTGAGCCAATCAGAGTGCTCTATTCCGCATTTCTCGAAATTTCGCAATTATTTTGTATTATAAAATATCACGAATATTCTGAGCCAATCAGAGTGCTCCTTCCGCATTTGCCGAATATTCGCAATTATTTTGTATTGTAATATATCACGAATATTCTGAGCCAATCAGAGTGCTCCTTCCGCATTTGCCGAATATTCGCAATTATTTTGTATTGTAATATATCACGAATATTCTGAGCCAATCAGAGTGCTCCATTCCGCATTTCTCGAAATTTCGCAATTATTTTGTATTATAAAATATCACGAATATTCTGAGCCAATCAGAGTGCTCCTTCCGCATTTGCCGAATATTCACAATTATTTTGTATTGTAATATATCACGAATATTCTGAGCTAATCAGAGTGCTCCATTCCGCATTTCTCGAAATTTCGCAATTATTTTGTATTATAAAATATCACGAATATTCTGAGCCAATCAGAGTGCTCCTTCCGCATTTCTCGAAATTTCATTCGCATTCGCTATTCGCATTCGCATTGGCAATAGCGAAATTTCGCAATCATTTCATTTCCAAAAAATTTCGCGAATATTCGCATTTAACGAATATATCTTGAATATTCGACTATATATTCGAGATATATCGCGAAATCGAATATGGCATATTCTGCTCAACACTAGTGGGGAAGAGAGGGGATTGTTTCAAATTTGCTGCCCACAGCACAATATTATCCTGTACATTACATGTAGGGGGCTGGAGTGTGGGTGGGGTTGGACAGAAATGGAAGGCAGAGTGTCGGATTGGACAGGTAGCAGTGTGAAGGAGGGGCTAACAGGACAGTGCAGACAAGTAGTTGACAGGACGAGTGACAGAGCAGATGGAGCTAGCCGACAGTCATGCTTGATAAAGGAGCGCGGCTGTTTCAGCCTGCAAACTCTAAGGCCCTGTACACACGAGGAGACATGTCCGATGAAAACGGTCCGCGGACCGTTTTCATCGGACATGTCTCCGGGGATCTTTTGGTCTGATGTGTGTACACACCATCAGACCAAAATCCCAGCGGACAGAGAACGCGGTGACATTAGAAGTCATCGACATCCTCAAACCAGGAGGTTCAATGCTTCCACGCATGCATCGAATCAATTCGACGCATGCGCGGGATTTCGGTCCGCTGGATAGACGTACTAACCAGCGGACATGTCCGACGGACAGGTTTCCAGCGGACAAGTTTCTAAGCATGCTTAGAAACTTTTGTCCGCTGGAAACCTGTCCGCTAGGCCGTACACACGATCGGACATGTCCGCGGAAACTGGTCTGCGGACCAGTTTCAGCAGACATGTCTTCTCGTGTGTACGCGGCCTGAAACGCGTCACATATCAGTGACGTCACAGCCCGGCGCCTTGTTGTTTTGCTGCTCTAGCCTCATTTTGGCTCCAGATACACGGCCATGTCCCTTCCACACTGCGGAAGTCAGACGTTCTTTATGCAGACACAGCGCAGCTATCCATAGGCTTAGATGTCTGTCCTTACCCCCCTCAATATACTAATCAGAGGAACTTCCTTTTATCCTGAATAAGATAATGAGTCTGGACATCTGAAGAAGATCCTGCCCTGCTGTGCTCAACCATCCCAACTCATCCATCCCCATTTAGATTTGATGTGGTGCCAGCAATATGGACCTGCAGTGACCTTCAGCTTCCATCTCTTTAATCCAGCTGCTGACTGTACTCAACACCACAATCCCCCATGTGAGTGGATATTGCTGTTTTAAATAAATGTTAATATGATATATTTTCAGAGGCGCCCCTTTTTCCTTGTTTTTACTTTAGCACACTGGAACTCCGCTTCTGATTTTTTTGGTGGCTGCCCTGACTGGCCGATTGACATATTCGTTTTATGTGTGCATATGTGAACATAAACACATCTTATACCCTTTTTTACTTGTTTTACATTTCTCTGAACATATAACTCCACAAGGCGGTCAGAGCAATAATGTCACTGTCAATCTGTAGTGTGGCCTTTTTACGGGCATCAGAGCAGCCTGGGGGAAAATTGCCCCCTGCCCCCGACCAAGTCTGACCCTGGTGCTGACGGACCCACTCTCCTTCAACTCAGCACAGTGCACATACCGTATGATATACAGAACTACATTTAAAAAAGTTTTTATCCAGGCCCATAAAAAAATTGCTTACTATGTGTGATGTTCCACCCTTCATAGCTGCTTTATTTTAGTCAGACCAGGAGCTTCTATTTTAGATCTTTTCTAAAGTAAATCATAAAAAAGACTTGCTGAATTTTTTTTATAAAGGAAAGTAATATTGCTGCTATACATGGATCCCACCAAATGGGTAAATGTTCCGGTGTTTGCCCAGACGGTCGAACAGCGAAGGTTTGCGGTCGAACAGCGAAGGTTTGCTCCAAAGCTTAAAGGAGTTGTAAAAGAAAACAGTTGTTTTTTAACCACTACCCGATGGCCGTAATATCCTTTGTACGGCCGCAGGGTGGTTCTACTTCTCTAACTGGCCGTGTTTTTACGGCCTGCGCTCCACCAGGCCACTGGGGGGCGCGCGTGGCCGTCAGGGGCGCGCGTGTGCCCGCTGCATCGCTGAGATGCCGATGCGCGTGCCTGGCGGCCGTGATGTCCGCCAGGCACTCGGGATCGGCGGCTACAGGGACAAGATGTGGATCTCTGTGTGTAAACATGAGATTCATGTCCTGTCAGGGGAGAGAGGAGACCAATCTGTGTCCCTTGTACATAAGGACACAATCGGTCATCTCCCCCAGTCACCCCTCTCCACACACAGTTAGAACACAATTCAGGGTACACATTTAACCCCTTCCTCACCCCCTAGTATTAACACCTTTAATGCCAGTCACATTTATACAGTAATTAGTGCATATTTATAGCACTGATCGCAGTATAAATGTTAATGGCGCCAAAAATGTTTTAAAAGTGTCCGATGTCTCCGCCATAATGTCGCAGTCACGAAAAAAATGCTGATCGCCGCCATTAGTAGTAAAATTAATAAAATAATAAAAAATAATAATTCTGTCCCCTATTTTGTAACCGCAAAACTTTTGCGCAAACCAGACATTTTTTTTTTTTTACCCAAAATATGTAGAAGAATACGTATCGCCTAGACTGAGAACATTTTTATTTAATTTTTTTTAAAATTGGGCTATTTATTACAGCAACAAGTAAAAAATATTTTATTTTTTTCAAAATTGTCGCTCTATTTTTGTTTATAGCGCAAAAAATAAAAACTGCAGAGGCAATCAAATACCACCAAAAGAAAGCTTTATTTGTGGGGAAAAAAGGACGTACATTTTGTTTGGAAAACACGTCGCACGACCGCGCAATTGTCAGTTAAGGTGACGCAGTGCCACAAGCTGAAATTTCACCTGGTCAGGAAGGGGGTATACATGCCTAGTAAGGAAGTGGTTAAAAATGTTAAAAAATAGATAAAATCAATCATATAATGTGCCTGCAGTTTCAGTTTCGTTTTTCATCTAGTTTCATGCTTCATCAAGGAGGTGTGATTACTGTGTGTCTAAAACCCCTCAGAACCAATCAATTTCATTTTAAAAACAAACACTGCCCTGTATTGGCTCTGTGTCTCTGTACTTCAGTACAGAGACACAGAGCCAATACAGGGCAGTGTTTGTTTTTAAAATGAAATTGATTGGTTCTGAGGGGTTTTAGACACACAGTAATCACACCTCCTTGATCAGAGACCACAGGTAGAAGCTCCCATGAGTTTTTTCATAAGGAAACAGACAAGCAGGAAGTGTGGAGATCAGAGAAGGATTACAGCAACTTCAAAGCAAACACGAACAATGAGGACATGAAAGCAGGATTGCAGTAAGGTAAAGGAAGCTATTTAGCTAAAAAAAATCCTTTAGTGACCCTTTAAGCTCATCCCTAGGTACTATATATTTCATTGCAAGCTTTTCAAGGCAGAAATCATTTAATTATATTGATCATACCAAAAGTGTACTACAAGATAAACAGCAATATTCATTTGTTTATTCAGCAATTACTTTTGCAAAATACTGTTAAGACTCTAAAAATGTAAACTACTGAAGATATTCCAAAAAGCAAATAACTTCTCAAAATTTTGGATTAGAAAAGAATCATTAAAACCAATGAAACATTGAAATCCTTGTGCAATCACGCTTATAAACAAATGTCAATTCAGGAAAGAGTTGCTTAGTTAATCTTATTTGTTTCCTAAGTGTGCTGACATTTTTGTATTCAAGATTTCCCCTCTCGTAATTACAGAAACAAAATATTTGGGTAAATAACACTTCAGCTCTGTTCAAGAGGAAATGTTAGTTGTGTTCTTTAAACAAATCTCCCAAAGGCTCTGGAAGCCTTCAGAGACTATGAGCAATGTCACCTTAGCAATATATTTCATCTGTTCTTTGATGATAGCCAACTCAGTCTCTTGGATTCACAAGTCAACTTGTAGGTAAATGGGGCCTGTAACATCTTATCTTAATTATTTCCTTTACTCACAAATCTAGTTTGAGAAATAACTAAACACTGGTGCTATTTTAGAAAATTAGACAGGCTTTCCCCAATAGACATTTACATTTAAGGGTTCCTTTGTATTTGAACAATTTACATATTTCTTGGTATAGTATTTATTAAATGGATATATATAGAAACAAAAACTCTATTCAGCACTTTGATTTGACTTTAAATTATTTTCATTTGTTTCTACTTGCAGTGGGTCATACAGTTTAACCACTTCAATACCGGGCTTTTATACCCACCTCAATACCGGGCCTATTCTGGCATTTCTCTCCTACATGTACAAATCATCATTCTTTTGCTAGAAAATTACTCAAAACCCCCAAAAATTATATATGATTTTTAGCAGACACCCTAGGGAATAAAATGGCGGTCATTGCAACTTTTTATCTTGCACGGTATTTGCGCAATCATTTTTCAAATGCCTTTTTTGGTAAAAAAAATGGTTTCATGAATTAAAAAATAACAAAACAGTAAAATTAGCCCAATGTTTTGGTAAAATATGAAAGATGATGTTACGCCGAGTAAATAGATACCTAACATGTCATGCTTTAAAATTACGCACACTCATGGAATGGCGCCAAACTTCGTTACTTAAAAATCTCCATAGGTGGCGCTATACGTTTTTTACAGGTTACCAGTTTAGAGTTACAGAGGAGGTCTAGTGCTAGAATTTTTGCACGTGCTCTGACGCACGTGGCAACACCTCACATGTGTGGTTTGAATGACGTTTACATACGTGGGCGGGACTTACGTGTGTGTTCGCTTCTGAGGGTGAGCTACCGGGGACAGGGGCGTTTTAATTTATTTATTTATTTTTTATTTTACTTATTTATTTTTTACACTTTTTTATTTTTATTTTTTTCAATCGCTTTTATTCCTATTACAAGGAATGTAAACATCCCTTGTAATAGGAATAGTGTGTGACAGGTCCTCTTTAAGGAGAGATGTGGGGTCAATAAGACCCCACATCTCTCCTCCAGGTTGGAGAGATTGTGAAAAAAATTCACAGATCTCATTTTTACTAGCCGCAATTGCGGTTTGTTTACTTTCGGGTACCTGGGCGTGATATCATCACATCTGGTCACCAGTCATCTCTATGCTGAACATCCGGCGGACGGCGATCATCTCTCCGGGCCCGCCGCTATGATCGTTCTTATGGTGAGCAGGATCACCGCCGGAAAAAAATGATATCTGAATGATGCCTCTAGGTGCAGGCATCATTCAGATATCCCCGCACAAAGTACAGGACGTCATATGACATCCACCCGGGATAACAGATCCCCTTTTTTGGACGTCATTTGACGGCGTGCGGGTTTAAAGTGGTTAAAGGAACCTTTTTAGAAAATAAAAAACAAACCTTTACAAACCCTTTCAGGCTTCTAGGCACAGTCTCACATTGCTCAAATACACATACAGTCTGGGGAGGGTTGAAACTGTGTTAGGAGATTAGTATGATAATAATGTTACTTTGTGGCCCCATTGTCATTATTTATCCTTCAACCAGACCTTGGAAGTTTCTCTGGTGTTTAACCACTTCAGCCCCGGACCATATTGCTGTCCAAAGACTTTTTGCGATTCGGCACTGCATCGCTTTAACTGACAATTGCGCGGTCATGCGACGTGGCTCCCAAACAAAATTGGCGTCCTTTTTTTCCCACAAATAGAGCTTTCTTTTGGTGGTATTTGATCATCTCTGCGGTTTTTATTTTTTGCGCTATAAACAAAAACAGAGCGACTATTTTGAAAAAAATTCAATATTTTTTACTTTTTTCTGTAATAAATATCCCCCAAAAATATATAAAGAAAAATTTTTTTCCTCAGTTTAGGCCGATACGTATTCTTCTACATATTTTTCCTTAAAAAAATCGCAATTAGCGTTTATTGATTGGTTTGCGCAAAAGTTATAGCGTTTACAAAATAGGGGGTAGTTTTATGGCATTTTTATTATTATTATTTTTTTTACTAGTAATGGCGGCGATCAGCGTTTTTTTTTTCAGTACTGCGACCTTATGGCGGACACTTCGGACACTTTTGACACATTTTTGGGACCATTGGCATTTTTTTAGCGATCAATGCTATAAAAATGCATTGGATTACTATAAAAATGCCATTGGCAGTGAAGGGGTTAACACTAGGGGGCGGGGAAGGGGTTAAGTGTGTTCCTATTTGTGTTCTAACTGTATGGGGGGGTGGACTTACTAGGGGGAATCACTGATCTTCCGTTCATACATTGTATGAACAGAAAATCAGCGTTTCCCCCGCTGACAGGAACGAGCGCTGTGTGTTTACACACACAGCTCCCGTTCCCCGCTCTGTAACGAGCGATCGCGTGTGCCCGGCGGCGATCGTGCCCGCCGGGCACACGCACGGGACTCGGGGGCGAGCGGGGGGCGCGCGCGTGGGCCGGCGGCGGCGAGCACGCGCCCCCTAGTGGCCGTCGAAGGTGGCGACGTAGAGCTACGGGCTCTCGCGCACCAGTGCCGACCTGCCGCCGTATTACTGCGGCGGCTGGTCGGCAAGCGGTTAATATTCTAAGTGCCGGTTCACACAGGGGCAACCCGACTTACAGCGCAAGTTTGCAAGGCGATTTAGAGGCGACTTCAGCATGACTTCATTACAATTTTGAAAGCATCCTGAGTAACGATTCCTTTCACCTGTATGCGTTACGCCCCTGTAGGGATTCTTCGGCAAGTCAAGTGCAACTGATATGGATGCCTTCATCCTGATACAACAGGTCCCATGTTTTGCATATTTGGGGATTACCGCCTCAGCGAAGCTATGAATTTAATGACTTCAGTACAGTGCATTTTCATTCCCTTCCTGCCAGGCCAATTTTTAGTGCTGTCACACTTTGAATGACATGAGACATTGTACCCATAGTTTTTTATCACCTCTGCGACAATTTAAAAAAAAAACACAATATTTTTGACTTTTTGCTATAATAAATATCACAATTTAAGAAAAAAAATCCTCAGTTTAAGCCACTATGTATTCTTCTACATATTTTGTGGTAAAAAAAATTGCAATAAGTGCATATTGATTGGTTTGCACAAAAGTTATAGGACCAGATTCAGATACACTTAATATTGCCTGCGTAATCTAAATACTCTATGCTGCCTTATTTTACCAGGCTCTAAATGGAATTCTGGTAGAATTTAGCCCGTACGCTACGGCGGCGTAGTCTATTTCTCGCTGCGTATTCAAAATACGCGATTAGGGGGCGTGAAGCATTTAAATCAGGCGCGTCCCCGCGGCGATCGAACTGCGTATGCTCCGTTCAGAAATTTCCCGCTGTGCATTGCGCGAAATCACGTCGTTACGTCATTCGTTGTTTGAGTAGCGTCGTTTACGAACATTCCTATTCCCGGACGACTTACGTCAAAAATAATAAAAGATGTCGGAGAACGTAGAAATTCGACGTGTGAACGACGGCCATACTTAACATGGGCTGTCTAATATTAGACCAGCAAAAAGCTGGTATAGTGTTATGTAAAAAAAAGATGACTAAAGGTGCTGTAAGAGATTGCGATAGACGTTCGTAATTTCGGGGATCGCCGGGAAAAGCTCATTTGCATACCCCGACGTGGAAAACGACGGGAACTCCACCCAGTGGCCGCAATTTTATTGCAGCGTAGATCCGAAGGCGTACGAACGCGTAATCCAGTCGAATTGAAGCGCGCAGCCGTCTATTCATGGTTTGAGGTTTCCGACTAGCTAAAAAACGCGCGTAATTTGAAATTACTCCAGTCTAACACCAGTTAGACAGGCGTAATCGCTCTGTGAATCTGGCCCATAGCATCTACAAAATAGGGCATAGATTTATGGCATTTTATTATTATACAATTTTTTTTTTTACTATTAATGGTGGCGATCTGCGATTTTTATCATGACTGTGACATTGCGGCAGACATATCGTACAATTTTGACACTATTTTAAATATATTTAAATTTTTCAATTTCTTTATTAGGTTTTTATTTTTTTATTTTTTTGACAAAAAATCATACAAAACAAATACCGTCAGGACCAGGTTGCCACTACTGGCCCTACATGTATATCTTACCAACAGTCTAAAAAGAAGAAAAAAAAATATGTACCCCCCCCTTTTTCTCCAACTTTTTGTCTAAAAACCCCACCCCGTCACACTCACCCCCCAACCTTCCCTCTGCCGATCGTTTGGCATATCTTGGTGATTGCTTGTACTTTAACCAGTCTTTGCATCTACTTTTGAACCCTTCTTCTCCTACTTCACCCCTGAACCTTAGAAATTCCATATTATAATTTTTGTTTATTTTACTAAACCAATTCCTCAACGAAGGCCTCTCTGGATCCTTCCACTGCCTAGGGATTAAACTTGTCGCTGACTTTAAGAGATGGGGAAATTGGTGTCGCATAGTGGTATTAAAGGGGAATTGTATTCCCACTTTTCCCTTTTATGTACTGTGTCTCATTTTGCCATTGCTATCTGTGTAATCGTATGAGTGTGCTCGTCTAAGTCTCTAATCTGTGTCGGAATCCATATCACTTTCCCTAAGGTGACCTTACTAATCTTACATTCCAAATTAACCCACCTTTTTTCTTTATTTGTTTTTACCCATTCAACCACCCGTGACATCAGAATTGCATTATAATAGGTTAGACTATATCTTATCCATGTCAATTGTCTTTGCTCCCAGTTTCACTTACTGGTATATACCGAGAACAGTTCCAAGCACGGTTTCCATGTAAAATGTGGTGTGGGTGTAGTACCTAATGTATCTTCATGCTTGGCTGCAGCTCATCATACGGCTTTTCCTCTGTACTAAGCCTGGAATAAGCACTTCAATTAACTTCTTTCCACAACTTTTATGAAAATGTTTGCTGGTTAAAAGAGTCGGTACATACATATTTTTCATCTTCGCAAAAATGCCTATTCCCAGTAGACCATGAAGCTCTTTGTCATAAGTGGGTAAGCGATGTATCATTTTACCACAATTTTAAGAAGACTCTATATAGTATACTTTAACATTTTATTATGTCCAGAATGGAGGTTCCTTTCTTCCAGCTGTTTGGTTTAGGTTTTCATCTTATACGGTACACTGGGGGGCATCTGTCCAGTAGTAGCAACTGTCAACATTATATAGTACTGTTATGGAAATCAGACCTTGCCTTATAGTAACACAAAGAACCATATTGTTTCTTTTATAACTAAAACCACATAAAAACATTGGAAATAATACTGAAATGCACACGCCAATCTCCTCACATTAAAAGTGTCAGTTTTGGTCCTGTAAAACCTGCAACCGTAGGGGGGAATACTACAGGCGTGAAGCTCAGATCTATTGATATCTCTTCAATCACGTGTCTATAAAATGCTCTGTAATCCAAAAGTATGTATGAAAATACAAAAATACAAATATATTACATGATATTGAAAAAGAAAGAGGTAACATAATTAATAAAATGAATATAAAAAGATGTCATAGTGAATAAATACTCTTGGAAGTCCAAATTAACAGGTTCATTAATAAATAGCAAGGGAATACTACAGCTAATTTAAGGAGGAGTGTAAAATAATTGAATGACATACCAAATTGAGATTCAACACTTTTTCATTTTGGCTGAGCAATATACCATTAGGGACTCAGGTGTCTAATGGTGCAGATTTTTGTATCATTTTTTTCACATAAGACACATCCAAACTCTTTATTCATGCACTAATTATGAACTGTTTCAGCAGCTCCTTAATTGGCCTACTCCTCTACTGACCTTATCCAAACCATAAAGAATGTTACTGCTTATCTACCTTAAAGTTTTTTTCTCTTTCAAAGCTGTTTCACCTTGTCAAGTCCTACACCAGCTAGGTATATTTAAAAAGGACGGGATTAATAATACATTAAAGAGGCAATACTTAAAACTTGAATATTCTAAAGCACCATACTTGCAATGCTCAAGGATTAGATTTTTTTTTAATCGGCTCTCTAAATTGTGTTAGCCTTGTACAGCCATAGCAGCTACAACTTTTTACCAATTACAAAAAAAAAAAAACATTTTTAATGTAGACTCATGGGGCATAGGAACAAGGAGAGGTGTTATCATACATAATGAGAATGTGTCACAGAGCCCTGGTTCATATTTCACCTCAGGCCCAGAGCTGTTTAGTTATACCCCTGCAAAGAGTGCAAGTTGTAAATCACTATAACAATTAATCAATCAAAGAAAATATTTACTTTACTAAAGGTGTCCAAAGATAAGAGACGATTGTTGCACGATTTAGCAAGAAAAACTGTATTTGTTTGCAGTCTTTGATTTGTAAAGCATCCCACCATTCCACCCCCAGGCCTGTCCGCCTCTAGCAAAGAAAAAAAAACAGCTATGCTGAATTGTCTGAGGCCGCGTACACACGACCGAGTTACTCGTCAGGCTAAACTCATCGTTCCGCCCGTCGAGGTTCCCGTTCAGCTGTCGAAAAGCTTATTGAGCCAAATTTCCCCATAGAACAACAAGGAAATAAAGAGCATGCTCTCTTTTTGGCTCGACGATCTTCCCGACGGGATGCTCAGCGTAAAGTGTACACACGACCGGTTTTCTCGGCAGAATACGTCTCCCATCGAGGTTCTCGCTGGATTCTGCCGAGAAACTTGGTCGTGTGTACGGGGCCTCAGGCTGGATACACATGTATGCAAATTTGATGCGGTTTTAACTGCATGCAATTCGCACATGTGAAGGTGACTGGCTCTCAATGAAGCTGGTTCTCACATGACCAGATGGCCGCGGTGTGATTTTGAAAAGGATCCTGTGCATTTTTGGATCCAGTTCAGGTGCGAATTTAGGCAAAAATTTTCACATGAATCGCACCTGAACCAGTGAACAGAAACGCACCTGACTCCAGACTGCAAAGCGCAGCCAGACATATGTGAACACAGCCTTACCCAACTACAATTGTTCTTCCAAGACCAGGCATGGAACTCCTTTGCAGCCATTGTGCTATATGCTGGGTGCTTGGTGTGCTTCTGTACCTTTAAGGAGGGGTGGGTCCCCTTCAGTCCACCTGCCCCTATCTATCCATTAAAATGCATGTGCCTCCATTGTGAGGACACTCACTGTTAGTGTTAGGACCACAGAATTATGGGGTGCCTTGGCGCGGCTCTGTGGCTCACGCATGCGTTTGCAAATGCGTGCGGACAAAACCCCTGTTTTTAACGCACATTGTTAGACAGGTTAATTGGTTGTTCTGCTAGCTGGTCGGTAAGTAGGCTTGGTTATTCCCTGGGCATTCCCCAGGTTTTTGTTGTTATGGAACTAGAGGTGTCAACACTCTATATAACCATGCACTCTCATAAAATAACGTTTTAAACACACAATGACAATATTGGATGAATAATCGTCCCTTTTTTTCTTTTTTTTTTTGCATGCTAGTCTCATATCGAAAACGAGTAGAATACTAAAGATATGAAAATTCTTATATGACAGAATACAACTTTGGAAGTGATGTAATGTGTTGTATTGTATTATAATGTATTCTTTTGTTTCCAAGCATGCAGAGTCTTGGTCTTCCAATTTTTTTTCGGATGAATACTGTACTGATTAAAGAAAAATCTATAATTCTAGTATCATACACAAAAAATATTCATGTTTGTCCTTACGGTATGTATTAATGCTGTGTACTATCGATCACTATATCATACGATTGCTGTATTTTTTGTATGATTTTCTGATTGTGTGCACTAGACATAAGACCATGCATGTTTATACACTTAGGCCCGGATTCACAGAGCACTTACGCCGACGTATAACAAGTTACGCCGACGTAAGTGCAAATGTGCGCCGTTGTATCTGTGCGCCAGACTCACAAACAGAGATGCGCCTAAAACCAGGCTACACCCCACCAACGTAACTTGCTAACGCCGGTGTAGGGTGGGCGTACATTTAGGCTGGGTGCATGGTGCCGCTCCCATTTATTAGCCATTCAAACATGCAAATGAGGTAAATACGGCGATTCACGAACATACGTGCGCCCGACGCAGGCTACGCGCGGTGCGCGTAAGTTGTACGTCCGGCGTAAAGGTATTCCCCATAAAGGAGGTGTAACTCGGCAACAGACATGCTCAGGTCTGCACCAGGGAACACAAGCCGGCGTATTTTACGTTGGACGTGTGTCTGGCTGGGCGTAAGTTACGTTAAGTTGTTCCGACGTGGTTGTGAGCATGCGCAGGGAGATGCGTTCACGTCATGGCGCATGCGCAGTTCGTTATACGTACTTGTCTGGTGCTTGGCCTATCATTTGCATGGGGTCACGCCTCATTTGCATGTATCACGCCCACTTTCACCTACGCCGGCCTGCGCCTTTGAAACCCACGCCACGCTGGTGCAACGTTGGGAGCACTGGCTTTATGAAATCCATGGCGACGTAATGTGTGCCTGCTGTCTGTGAATCCGGGCCTTAGCAGGGACTGCTCAGCTGTAAGATCATCCAATGGGCATTTCACATTGTTAGGCACCTGAAAATGATTGAAAAAATAAAGAAAAATGAAATGAAATGAAAAAGTACAAGGGACTTACCATCATTGTCAATGTGTCCCTTGTGCTGATGGCTCCTGCATTTCTTGAAACATTAGAGAAAGCAAGTTTCAAGAATCCAGAAGCCAGCAGCACAAGAGGCACATCATACTAATTGTAAGTAACTTCCCTTGTACTAATTTTAAATGTATGTTAGTGGGGAGAATGTGACCATTAATGATGCTATATATTGCTATACCTGTATATATAAATGCTATATATTTAAGCCTAGATTTAGATCTATTTTTCCATGGTAAAACTTTAAATGCATGTAGAATAGGTACCTTAATTTCACTTGGTATTAGCCTAATGCTGTTCCTTATATATAAGTGCTTAGACTGGGAGAGGAAGGGACAGTTTAGGGACCTGTCAGTTTTGCTTTAGTGGTAATGTTATAGCAAGGAGCATCGCTGATAGGAGGAGAGAGCCGAGTGACAAAGATGAGCCTATCAGTCTGCTGCTTCTTCTTCACCATTCAGTAACAATCTGGGGCCGCAACAGGACCTGTAAATATTACTCCACTACATTAGCAAAACATCAGGTCACCTGCCTTGCCAGACAAGTCTGTGTTGTGTGGCAGAGCTGTGTAAATCTCAGGGTTGGAATGGGCAAAAATGTATCTACTGGCAGAAAAAAACATCTCCCATGTATGTACTTCATTTGTGTTTTTAACGATTTGGCTGGAGTTCAGATTTAAACAAGCATGTGCTAACTAAGGTATTACTTATAGGCAGAGCTTTTTTTCTCAGAAAATAGGTGCAGGAACTCAACCACGACCCGTTCAGATTTCACAAACAGTAGAAGGGTCTTAAAGGGGCATTAAATACCAGAATTGCATTACATACAGTGTGCAGAGTTCAGGGGGTTACAAAGCAGTCACTTGTAAACACAGAAACCAGACTTCTGTGTTCACAAGTGATTGTGGTGAGCAGGCACCAAAAGGTCTGAGCCAAAGGTGGTGGAACTGAGTTCCACCAAGTTCCCCCAGAAAAAAAGCCCTGCTTATAGGTAAGTTTTCCTTCTTAAACAAACAACACAGGTATCTTTCTCTCCAGAAGGTCAGCGCTTTATTTAGGTATCATTAGGGTCAGCAGCCATCTCCTGGACTAAGATCCTGGCCCTGTAATGACATAATCATGAACTGTAAATCCTGATACCCGCAGAAGGTTTATAATATGCATGTCATATACAGCTAAGCTCTGTGCTGATCTTTTTTAGTCTGTGACCTGGCAGTATAAAACGCCATTACTGGCTTGGACAATTACCATCCCCTCCATTGAACTGCCTTTAACCCTGTGACCTACCATAGTAAAGGTCATCACAGTCTCACACAAATTACCCTGACCCCTCTGACGCCCCTTATTCTAATAGAGCACTACACTGAATACAGCGATCAGCAGAAGGGACCTAAGGAAATTCTTTCTCCAACCTGCAGAAGGCTAAATTATCCTCCTGATAGGCTCCTCCCAAGATTAGGCACCATCACGTGACCGGAGTTTAAGGACCGCTTTCTAATAATAAAAAATACTAGACGTGTGAATTCGTTTTCATCCGAATGCATTTTCTTCCGAATTTCAGGTATTTTCGTTATCGTTTTGACAAACGATAACGAAAGAGCAGAAAACGAAAAACGAAAGACATAAACAAATGCTTTATTTTCGTTTTTGTTGCGGTCGAATGTGCCTAACCTTAACTCTATTTGTCCAATATTATTCTACATAAAGAGAAAAGATTTGACATAGAGAGACATGAAGATTGGACATAGAGAGAAAAGATTCGACATAGAGAGACATGAAGATTCGACATTGAGAGACATAAGGTGTCGATTTTTTTTTTTTTAAGATTCTGTCGAATCTTTTTTTTTTAGCACATTCGACAGACACCATAAGCCTTCAATGACAGATTCGACCTTAATTTGGATTTTCGGACGAATGCATTTTTTTTAACGAAAAACAAAATAAATAAAAACGAATTTCGAGAGTAACTAAATAAATTTATTTTTCGGACGAAAACTAAATTACGAAACAAAATATCTGAAATCAAATCAAAATATATGTCTAAAATATAAATGTTTTTTATTTTACTATACTGTTGCTATATACGGTTGCATATCAGGAATGTATTTCTGTAGATTAAAAGCTATAGATAGGCCCATTTTAATCAAATAATAAAAAAAATTAAAATAAGAGTCTCGATTAAATACAGAAGAGCAGAACATTCCTGATAATAAATATTTTCAGATATGACTCAGTAACTAGTCCAGATTATAATAATGTATGCAATAAAAGAACCGTGACACGGGCGAAATAAGGTGGAATCTGCCGTTATCTTAAATAAATCCATGAAATGTTGATAAGACAAGAAAGAGAAGTAGATTTTACTTTGAACTGAGAAGTGGAATGTTAACTGTTTACATTTAAAGGTTTTTTCCTAATCAGATGAAAGTGTTGTCTCCTAATGGAAGTCATATTGTTTGTAGCCTTCGTTAATGATACATCCATCTCTCTTGCAAATGTGAAAAATGTTCATTGAAATAATTTAATGGAATTGTGTGATTTTGCTTTTGGGAAGGGCATCGAATTGCTATCATATTTCATTTTGTTGCTTTATGTTTGTTCACACATTATTTATTTAAATAATGAGAATTTGGATGCAGCAGACGGGTCGTTTATTTTTTTATATATGTGTAAAAAAAGAAATAGCAGTAAAATTCTCACTGTTTATACATATATTTATTTTAAACATTTTAACCAAGCCTCTTCTTTTCTTGAAGATAGATAGATAGATAGATAGATAGATAGATAGATAGATAGATAGATAGATAGATAGATAGATAGATAGATAGATAGATAGATAGATAGATAGATAGATAGATAGATGTTTGGCATTAAGCCTTATGCCGCGTACACACAATATCTTTTTTCGGCATTAAAAAAATTTTGTTTTCAAAAAATGTCATTTAAAATGATCATGTGTGGGCTTTACATAATTTTTCGGGTTCTGAAAAAGGAAAACAAAAATTTCGAACATGCTGCATTTTTTACGTCGTTTTAAACAATGTCATTTTTCGGGTTGTAAAAAATGATCGTGTGTGGGCTAAAATGACGTTAAAAACCTGCGCATGCGGGCGGTCACATGGGCGGGCTCTAGAGGAGCAGACATGCCTGCCTAGAGCTCCGCTACTCGGGGAAGAAAGCCGTGGATAACCCGGTATTTGATCCGGTCAAACCATCCCATAAACGGACCACAAGCTGTAGGAAGGTGAGGGGGACATTTGGGTGAAAGAATGGTGCTAGGAGGTGCCAGAAACAGGACAAAAACGAATCCTCCATGCAGCCCTCAGCTGAGCAAAGGCACCACTAAGACAGCATAAGATCCCCTGATGAAGTCACGTGGTGTGACGAATACGCGTCGGGATTGGAGCACTGGACCCTTTACACCTGACGAACGGTAGACGAGCTCGCTGCTCGTGGATGTATGACCGCCTCAGCTGATTTTATGTGAGTTTTTATTTTGTGCTTTGTTTATTAAATCTTTATTTTGCGGTATTATGCGATGTGCCCTCCTATTTTTGTTTCAAACACCATCGTTTGAGTATCGGCGGATCAACATCTAGCCAAACAGCGGCAGCAGAGCAGCACCTGACGAGCTCGCTGCTCGTGGAGATAGGCACCCCCTTTCACCACTCTGTGTAAGTGCACATCTTTTGATTGCTAGCAGGAATCCCTCCAGTGGTGACAGGACTACTCTATGTTTGTTTTTTTGTACTTTCCCCTTCCATGCACCATCGGATTTGAGGCTTCCATTCATCAAGAGTTTGATGCCCTATCTTTCTGGCTATATCAGATAGCCTTGAGGTAAGCTGATAGGATCACTAGAGGTGTGGGCTGCACGTTTTGGAATCCTCCATTGCACCTTCACTCATTTGGCTGCTGGAACATCTCCTTCTGACTTCACACCAGATTTCACTTGCTGCACCGAGTTGCATGATTAAGTTGGACTTTCTTCTTTTATTTGGTTTTGTCTGCAGGACTGAGTTTGACCATGCATTCTATTATGTCCACCACACATCTTTATAGATGACACGGTCACTGTTATTTACTGTTACTTTGTTCACATTGTGTTTTATAGAATTTTTTCTATATATTTATACATTTTTGTCACTTATTGTATTCACCTAGTTTACTACTTCACTTCCCCTTTCCCATCACCCTTTAGGCATCACCACCACAGCGCAAACAATATCACTTGTTGTATACCTTTTATTGTCCATTTGGATAGACCTATTCTTTGTTTGCTGCAGTATACCTCCCGTGCCCCTTTCCCACGGCCCCTTTCCCACGGTCCAATCCCTTTTCACCCATTTCAGCGCAGGAGTTTCACCTATCACTAAGACAGCACTGCTCGCCTCAGAACAGCTCCCCTCAGGGAAACAGAGAAAGCAAACGGCAGCTATAACTGCCAAAACAACTAATCTTATGGCATCTCTGTAATATATTACCTCAGATAGTGAGGGAGAGGACTCAAATGTGTCACCACAGTTGGATAAAGGTGACAAGGAAATCCCCTCAGGATTGCTCAAACAATTTGAAAAGATGCTTCACAGAGCACTTAAAAAGACATCTGAAAAAATCACCTCAAGTCTCACAAGAGAAATAAGGGAGATAGGGAACCGCACAGATGCCCTGGAAACCAAGGTAGATGAAATAGAAATCTTTACTCAGGAATGCATGTCTGATATAGATACCCTCAAAGAAGAAAATTTAACCCTGCAAAATAGACTGGAGGATTTTGAGAATCGGGCAAAAAGGTCAAACCTGAGATTTAGGGGCATACCAGAGTCTGTAGTAGACCTTCAATCCACCATTCTTGCCCTATGCCAAGAACTGCTCCCAGGCATCCCTGTAGAGCGCCTAGAAATGGACAGGATTCATAGGGCTCTCACCCCTAAAAAGGCTGACGGTCCCCCCAGGGACATAATAACCAAATTTCATTACTATAGGTCCAAAGAGCAAATACTGCAGGCAGCAAGAGAAAAAAACATCTTGACTTTTCAAAACTACAACTACCAAATTTTTGCGGACATCTCACAACAGACAATTAACAAGAGAAGAGCCATGCAGCCCCTCCTGATTGAGTTACAGCAACGCAACATTAAATACCAATGGGGTTTCCCTTTTTCCCTCCGTTTTACACTGCAAGGGACAAAGATAGTCTGCAGGTCACCTGACCAGTTACACCAAGCCCTTGTGGACTTCAAATTAATTAAGCAACCCTCTGCCACATCATCCACACGCAGAAGATCGCCATCATCCTCAGCCAACAACCATGCTACGCAGCAGGACCAAAATGAAGACTTCCATCAGTCAAGCAAACGAGGCAGATTCGTGTCACATCCTCCTGAACGAGAAGACTCAATGGACTGATCATCTTACATTATTAACCATTTTTCCCTTTCTCTCTAGGTTGGAACTCTGGTCACTTGCATCTGAGCTGCTTGTACCACCCTTAGGGTGACCCCCTCTTCTGGTAACGACCCCAAATCCATTCACTAGGTAATAATATTGTAACCACCACCCTACCCTTTTATCACACATTCCCCATAGTAGCCTACCCTAGTATACCCTTCCCTCCTTTTCTGGAACCACATCCATGGCTCTGTACTCTGAAACTTTGGTAAAATCCAGAGAAAGCAAGAATAGTTTATCACGCCAATCCCTCCTAACCGCAACAAATTCATGACCACCTTTCTTTAATTGTTAAATCCACTCTCTTTAAGCGAACGGTTGCCTACTGCACCCCCTCTCCCTCAAGTCATTCTGGCTATCGCAATAGATGACAGCCATATGGATTTAATCCTATTGTTCTAATCTATCCCTAATAATCCAGACTCCACTCTACTCCCACTCCCAACCTAACCTCCCGGTATATCTCCTGGGTGATCCCGCCTGTCCCAAGACCCCTATACCCCATTAGGCAGTACCATTTACCTCAGGTACAATAGGGTTCCCCCTCCCTTGCTCAGCTAATATTGTAATATTCTACATAGCCAAGCGCATCCTCTCATCTCTTACAATTGCTCTTCTCTCCCCTTTTTGTACACTACGGAACGCGGCACTCTGACCCTTGGAAAAACATGTGCCCCATTTGGTCTAACTCAGACCCCCAACTTAATATGTGGGGATCTGACGGAGACGTCCTTTTCCCTGGTGGGGATCCTTTTCCCCAACCACGGACTTATGCTAAATATGTTTGTTACAATTTGTTAACTGTTGTTGCACTAACCTTTGTTGTCTTTTATTTTTCCCCTGAAACCTCCTTTCCTGCCCTTCTCCCCATCCA
Organism: Rana kukunoris; assembly: GCA_029574335.1. Classification (NCBI taxonomy): domain Eukaryota; kingdom Metazoa; phylum Chordata; class Amphibia; order Anura; family Ranidae; genus Rana; species Rana kukunoris. The sequence goes on from CM056053.1 coordinate 310,866,820, forward strand.
GTCTGCACAGAGTGGTCCGGGTAATTGCTACACGCGGAAGCACGGTAAGATTGAGTTGTCGGTTTGGCTACCATGGCACCATTGAACTTATTGTCACTCAATGTTCAAGGCTTAAACATACCACAGAAGCGATCAAAAGCTTTCAGGCTTTTCCAGTCAAAAAAGGCCCACATAGTCTGCCTTCAGGAAACTCATTTCACCCCAAGCACAACCCCTAAGTACTTTCACACAGCTTATCCACAAGTTTACAATGCATCCGCCACAGTAAAGAAAAGAGGCACCCTTATAGCCTTCCACCGCTCGACCCCTTTCACATTGAACACAGAAATCAGAGACCCAGAGGGGAGATACCTGATCTTAACAGGCTATATTTTAGACACAGCAATTACGATTGTCTCATACTATGCCCCTAACCTCAATCCTATGCCATTCATGTCTCACCTTCTTCAAACCATAAATGCTCATAAACTTGGCTCCCTTCTGATTTGCGGAGACTCAAACCAGGTTCTTCTCCCTTTCTTAGACAAGTCCCCCTATATTCAACACAAACACCATCCTAAATGGAATCTTCCCAATCTCCTCTCAAAATACAACCTGGTGGACTCATGGAGGGAGATGAACCCAACAAAACGCAACTTCACCTATTTTTCAAATCCGCACCAATCATTTAGTAGAATAGATCACGTATTCCTAACAACCGGAATGATGCCTGAAGTCCTCCACTCCAATATAGTCCCTATTCCGTGGTCAGACCACAACGCAGTTCTTACAACTATTGCCTCAACCATTCCAAAAAAGCACGACCGGTCTTGGTATATGCCTGAACTATTACTTAACCACCCCACTCACTGTCTAGAAATAGAACAATCTTTAAGAGACTATCTAACCCACAATGAGAGCCCTGAAATATCCGCCCTCACACTCTGGGAAGCCCACAAGCCAGTTCTAAGAGGGACTATTCAGAGACAATTAGGGATCCTCAAAAAACAAAGGAAACAAATGGCGATGAAATTGGAAAAATAATTTAATCTAGCATTTTTAGACTTCCAAGACAATTATTCACCCAGAACTAAGGACCGCCTAGACAAAGCTCGCTTAGAGTATGACCTATTCCTTACAGAATCAGCCAATAAAAGTTTAAACAGGTCCAAACACACCTTATACAAACAAGCCAACAAGCCGGAGGCTTATTTAGCAAGATCATTAAATTTCTTTAAGAAATCCTATACCCCCATTAAACTGAAATTGGCTAACAACATCGGCCCAGATTCACGTAGATCGGCGCATTATCGGTCCGGCGTAGCGCACCACTTTTCCGTTAGACTTGCGCAATCTAGCCGCGTAATCCCGCGATTCACGTAGCTTTTGCGCAAGAGATTGCGCAAGCGTAAGGTTTTTTCCTGAGGCGTAAGGAGGAGTAATACAAATTGGGAGGGACGTGGGCGTGTTACATTGAAATGAGCCGTGACCCCATGCAAATGAAGGGCCGGCTGACTCGCGCATGCGCGCGTGAAGGAAACCATGTCAGCTCCGTTGTGCGCATGCTCACAACTCGGGAGCGGCGCAATCAGTGAAATTGGAAATGGACTAGGGCAACGTTGTGAACTACGCAGACAGCATAAATAGACACACACAAACGCACTTCCATTGCAAAAGTACATCCCTTTGTGTCCCTTCCCATTGAATCAAGTGCTTTTGCTCTGTTGTTCGTTAGAGTGTGTTTTGTAGTTGTCAGATTAGTGTTCTGTGTGATCTAGTGCTTGTTGGTAGTTTTGTGAAAGTGAGTTTTGATAAGTGTTTGAGACTGTTTGTTTGATTGATAGATTTCTGAGCGTTTGTTTTCTTGCTTTATTTTTTCATCTGATTTTTTTGTGTCTGTTTCTTGCTGAGTGCTAGTGTGATTTTTGGGTGTTCTTTTTCTCTTTGTGTGTGTTCTTGTCTGATTGGTTGTGCTTGTATTTGTGACAGATTTTTGGTGACTGCTAGTGAGTTTGTTTGGAAGTATGACTGAGAGAAAAAGAAAGCTTAATTTTACAGTGGGGGAAAAAAGAATTCTTGCCCGGGCCAATACCGACTATGGGCGTTTTCTCCACGGCCCGCAGAGTGCCACCACCACCCCGGCCAGGAGGAGGGAGATATTGGATATGATCACGGAGCAGGTCAATTCATCGGGGGAGGGGGAGACACGGACCCGGTCTGGGATTGAAAAGAAAATAAATGACCTCCGGCGTGAGGTGAAAAAAAAACTGGCCGCAATAAATGCCCATGCCAGGGGCACAGGAGGGGGCCCACCATGCCGGATTAGATTTACAGCGACGGAGCGTGTGGTGGCCCTGACCTTTCACCGGCATGAGGTGGAGGGCCTGCCAGGCTTTGACACAAGTCCGGTCCCCGCGGTGCCAGGTAAGGTGTGTAGCATGTGTGGGGGAGGGGGTGAAAGGGAATATGTGGCAAGTGTGTGGATCCTCCAACCTGTGAATGGTTTGTGTCATCCACAGCTGTGCAGGAGGGTGCAGGGCCATCTGGCCTGACCGCTCCAACGCCAGGACAGCAGCCTAATGAGGCCCCCCCAACAAGGCCAGAGTCCGCGGAGGAGGAACAAGAGGAGGAGGATGATCATGCGGAGGACGATCATGAGGAGGAGGAGAATCATGAGGAGGAGGAGTCCATGGCAGGCACTGGACGTTTGGTTTCTGCGGACTCTTCCCCTCTGGCTGCAAGAAGCCTGCCCTCCCTAAGGGGGAGCCCCCCCCTCCTCCCCCAACATGGCTCCCCTCACAAGGGCCTCCCCTTCTCCCCGGCCACAACCATCAGCTGGAGCCAGGAGGTCATCCCAGAGCACCAGGGGGGCGCCCAATCTCCTGCCCGCCTGTCTGAGAAGGAACCTGGCCACCCAGACCCGCCTTCTGAGACAGCTCTGCCAGACTATGGGGTGGGTGGATCAGAGCCTGTCCTCCATCAACGATAGGCTGGGTAACCTGGACTCCCACTCCCGGGCCTCCACAACCTGCCTAAATGACCTGCAAACTACAGCAGCAGGCGTTGGGCAGGATGTGAGGGCCCTTACCCAGGCTATCCAGGGCAACACGGCAACACTTGGTGCTGCCCTGGACAGAATAGCCGTGGCCTTGGAGGGCAGGCCGCCAGGTGGGCAGATCTCAGGGGCTGCTCCTCCTTCCCCGGCTTTTCCCCTCCCCCATGCGTCTCCCCTGAGGGTCCGGGGCCGTGGCCGGGGGCGCCCCAGGCGTGGCTCAGGCAGAGGGCATTCATTTTTCCCCCCTTTTTTTGGTTTGAAAGCATTTTTATTTTTGTTCTCTGCCTTTTTTTTTTTCTATGCATTTTTTTTTTCTATGCATTTTTTGTTTTTTTTGCTGACATTTTTGGCATTTTTTGGGTTGTGAATGATGTTTGAATGTGGGGGTGACATTCCTGCTGGAAAAGGGGTGTCATCCTCAATTTGGGTGGAGAAGGGTTCCCCAGGACCAGGGAGAAGTGATTCCCAGGTCCGTGTGAATGGTGTATGAATGTACAGTGACATAATTGGAGCCTTGACGTGGCGTTACTGCTCACCAGTCTTGCATGGTGGACTGGTGCCAATCCAATTTGATGAGGATGTGGGGTGTGTGTGCTAGGGACCATAGTGGTGTGCATGCATGCATTCTCATTGTGCCATGATTAATGTGTGTGTTTAACGTGCAAAGATGCATAATGTGAGCTGGCATGAGATGGGGTCATGAGATGGGGTTCCAGTTCATATGCAGAGTCACCTTGAAGGGAAAAGACAGGAGGATGTTAGTCATGCATGTGCCACTTGTGAGGTGTGCATCACGGGAGGGGATAGTCATGCCTGACTCCCATGTCACTCACCAACCAGCCAGCTGTCCCCATACATGTTCTGTTCGAAATCTGTGGGGATGGGGCTCCGATTGTATATGTAGCTGTCATGGGTGTCATGGGTGGTGCCATGTGTTGGGCTGCTGATGTCCTCCTGCAAGGTTGTGGTAATTCCATGATGGCATGAGGGGTGAATCTGAAGATGCGAGACACCTCAGAATCACTCATGCCAAAGATGTCTATGCGTGTGTGATATATCAAGTGAAGAGTGAGGGGCTTGTATCAGATAAGAATATTGTATTAGATTAAATTGTAAATTTTATATAAGCAAATTAAAAAAAAAAAAAAACATCTCCCGTGCCCTCCTTAGTGCCATCCTCCGTGCCCTCCTCCTTCTTTGTTCATCTAAAGTCAGTAGTATAGCTATGCGCGACGATGCCCCTGGCATGTTGGCATACAGATTGTTGGGCAACACGTGTGACTGCTGAACTCCTCACTAACAGTGTTGCTTTATCTGACAATTAGACTTTTTTGCAAAATTTAGACCAGCTTTTAGGTCCTCTAACTTTAGACAGAACATTTTGCTGTTGCGCACATCGCGTAGCCTGCGCAGCAACTGCGTTTTTTTGTGAATCCCCGTAACTCCCTCATTAGCATATTTGACTAGCAAATCAATGGTGTGTCTAGCGCAGTTTTGCGCGAAGGGAAGCGAATGTCTAACTCAATTACGCCGGACCAAAAAACGTAGATTTCTGGTGTATATTGTTTTGTGAATCGCGTGCAACTATACGCACGCGCACATTTAGACTTACGCACGCGCAACAGCAGTTGCGCACGCGTAATCGCTCTGTGAATCTGGGCCATCATTTCTAGCAACCCCCTTAAAATCGTACAAAAATTTAGCTCCCACCTGAAAAAACTGTACTCGGATACAAATGTAATCAATGAAAAGGAGGCGGACTCGTTTTATTCGCAACTCCATCTACCCCAAATGTCGGACTCCCAAAGATTGCAATTAGAATCACCTGTATCACATAATGAAGTAAGCAACGCGATAAAGGACCTTAAACTAAATAAAAGACCTGGACCCGACGGATTCACTGCTAAATATTACAAAACATTCACTGAACTCCTCTCACCAAGGCTAGCTGAGGCCTTTAATGACTTGCTAAACCGAAAATCCTTCCGACAGGAATCACTCATGGCCACAATCTGTATGATACCAAAACCACAAACCGATAACACCGCATGCGAAAACTTTCGTCCCATTTCAATGCTGAATACGGACATTAAACTTCTTGGTAAGATCTTGGCGGTGCGCCTAAACAGAATAATAGGCTCACTGGTCCATCGTGACCAGGTTGGCTTTATACCGAACCGACAAGCAGGTGACAATATTAGAAGGGCGTACTTGCTAGCTCATATAGCTAAGAAAAGGGGCATCCCAGCGTGCTTTCTGTCACTGGATATAAAACAAGCTTTCGACTCTATATCCTGGTCTTACCTAAAATATGCATTACAAAAATGGGGCTTTGGACCCAACTTCATGACATGGATAATGGAATTATACAATAATCCGAAGGCATGCGTCAAATACGCAGGCTACAAGTCAGACCCATTTTCCATTGGCAGAGGCACAAGACAGGGATGCCCGCTTTCCCCTCTTTTGTTCGCCCTCCTCATAGAACCACTTGCGCATAAGATTAGGTCAGACCCCAAGATCTTAGGTATAGAGGTAGGGGGCCATAAGCATAAACTATGTATGTTCGCCGATGACATCCTCCTTTTTCTCGCGACCCCTCAGGTAACAGGCCCAAACCTAATGTCTCTACTAAAACATTATGCGTCTTTCTCAGGACTAGTTATAAACCCCAAAAAGAGCTTGGCTCTCAATATATCACTCTCAGCTTCAGACCTTAATGCAGCTAAATCTGGTCTTCCCTTTCAATGGTCAGATAAAAACATTCCATACCTAGGAATCCGCCTTACGGCTTCTTTCACAGAGATATTTACAGCCAACTACCCCACCCTTCTAAAAGAGATATCGAATCTTTTAAAATCCTGGTCTCATTTACCTTTATCTTGGCTTGGAAGAATTAACGCAATCAAGATGTCAATTCTGCCTAAACTCCTTTACCTTTTTAGAGTTCTCCCAGCCCCAATCCCATCATACTACTTAAGGATTGTACAAAAAAGAGTTTCCAACTTTGTGTGGGGCTCCTCCAAACCAAGATTAAAACATCAAATCTTGCATCTCCCTAAAGTTAAAGGAGGACTGGGGCTACCCAACTTTTTGAACTATTATAGAGCTGCACAATTAGCCACGTTAGTAAAGTACCACACAACAAAGGAACCTCCCCTCTGGGTTTCGATTGAAGCAGTGGAATGCGACCCCATCCCGATTTCCAACATTATGTGGATCCCATCCAAATCACGCAAACATATCCATAACCCCATTCTTAAGCACTCTCTTTCCCTATGGGACAATTTAAAGATAAAGAACTCCCTTTTATCCTCCCATGTTCCACTCTTATCATTCTATAAAAATCCATCGTTCTACCCTGCTTGGATCTACCCCAACACCTTTAAAGAATGGGTGAAAAAGGACTGTACATGCCTGTATAAATTCTTGGATTCCTCTACATTTAGGTCCTTTCTGGATATATGCGAAATCTATAACATACCACAATCTGAAATATTTAGATACCTCCAAATTAAAAACTTTTTCAAACCTTATGCAGACTCCATCCCCAGCCCTCCCCGACTATCTGCCTTTGAAAAGCTCTGCAAAAGCACCCCTCCCTCTAGAGGTTTGATCTCATCAATATACTCCCAGTTGTTGACTAACTCTATTACGGGGAAACTCCCCTATGTAAACAAATGGGAACTAGACCTGGATATTGAACTAGATCCAGAAGACTGGAATCAAATATGGACCAACACTAAATCTGCTTCAATAAATGTACTAGCTTGTGAAACTAACTATAAAGTTCTTACTAGATGGTACCTAGTTCCTACTAGGATTGCGAAATTTGTGCCAAACTACCCTGAACATTGTTTCAGGGGCTGCTCATCTCCAGGAACATTCTTTCATATCTGGTGGTCGTGCCCTAAAGCACAGTTATTCTGGTCAGAAATGTTCACAATAATCAGTCAACTATCGGGTAAGGGGATCCCATTGGACCCCAAAAGCGCATTATTAAACCTCAAACCCAAAAATGTCTCACATAAACAATTTAAAACTATTAACACAGCTCTTTACAGCTGCGAAACAAACATTGGCAAAAGCATGGAAAACCCCTAATCTATCAATTAACGAAGTAACGAACAGAATGAACCTAGCTATGACTCACGCCAAAATGATGGCAATCGACATGGACGCGACCGCTGGATTCGAAAGAACCTGGAAACCGTGGTATGAATATGCAATACCCAATGAAATCAATGATATTGTATTATTACCATGGTAGCCCAGCCTGTTTAACAGTCTACCGCTTAGCGTATATTTGATATTGACAGCCAATTCCGGACCACTCCTGCAGACACCCCTTTCTCCCCTCCCCGCTTTCCTCCCCACCCTCCTCCCCCGCCTTGGGCTCTGACTATGAACCTCGTTATTATACATGTTCTTAGCATTGTTAAAAGGTTGATTTTGGTTGAAACACTTACGTTGACGCATCAGGACTCTTGCCTAAACCACAGCCCTAAAACCATCTGGGCTGGTTGGAAGAAACGAAGCATCTTTAAATAAACTCCAGAAAATTGGTCTCTTAGTTATAACCTTATCTGTACTATTAATATGTCCATTGAAGCCACCAGACTCACCTGTTGTGAACTTACCACTTATGTAAACCAAGAAATTATTCTGTGTCTGTAATTAACTTATTTTATCTTGTTGAATTGTACATTTCTTTATCACCTCAATAAAGATATATTGACAAGGAAAAACCTGCGCATGCTCAGAAGCAAGTTATGAGATGGGAACGCTCGTTCTGGTAAAATTAACGTTCATAATAGAGTATGAACATTCATCGCGCTGTAACAGACTGAAAAGCACGAATCGTCTTTTACTAACACGGAATCAGCTAAAGCAGCCCAAAGGCGAATAGAACTTCCCCTTTATAGTGCCGACGAAAGTTGTTGTACGTCACCGCGCTTTGCTAGAGCATTTTTTTTAAACGGTGGTGTGTGGGCAACGTCATTTTGATGATAAGGTTGGAAAAACAGTTTTTTCTACATGCCGAAAAAAATTGTTTTTTTTTCATACCGAAAAATGATTGTGTGTACGCGCCATTACTGAATGGAGTTTTCTTAAAGTGAATGTAAACCCCCCATACACCCAGTGAAGTGAACAGCCTCAAATGATACGCAGAGAAGAACCAAATCTCCTTACTTATTTTTTAAATTCATATCGGCTGTTTTCACATTTATATACTGTTTAGAATGTTCAGATCTTGTTAGGAAATCTTTTCTTCCTGGTTAATAGAGAGTGTGATGTCTGGGCATCCAGCCAACATAGCTAAAGTTACTGATTGGAGGAAATGCACACACCTCTCATCATAGGCAGAGACTCTCAGTGGTGTTTTGCAACAGGACCAGCTCCCTGCTAATCTATTTTAGCAACCTCTCCTGGCAGAAAATTCAGGCTGCTTTTATCTGATGTGTCAGAGAATTTGTCAGGAGTTATCAGGCGGTCAGGAGAGAGATAAGGGACTTAGCTCTTTAAAGAGTGATAACAAAATACTGCAGATATATGTGCCTAGCTCAAATTTCATGAATTGGGTTTACATCCATTTTAAGCTAATCATATTTTGTGATTCTCTTGTAAAATAATATAAGTTGTTCAACAATAATAATGTGTAGAGTTCCATGCACAGAATAAACCCACATAGCAGTGATCTGTAAGCCAAAGATGTTCTCAGATAGATCATCATATAAAATTGGGGTTTTTATCCCCCTGTTTGGGTAGTTGCCTGTGTCCATCATGTTTTTGCCAGCCAAGCTCAAACTTTTCACTTCCCTTTATTTACTTAGTGAATTTACCCAATAAGCTCAGCAGAAGGCAGACAACGGAGCTTCTCCTTCTTTTTTTTTTAACTGATGACCTAAATAAGAAAATAGTTCAGCACTGAAACCCAAGAAGGAAATTATTACCAAAACATCATGTTCCTGTAATAATAAAGAAACAGTAATTGTTGCAGCTCATTACTACATAATGGGAGACGAAAGGGACTACACGTGAGAACCAATGCAGATCAACAATACCAATTACTTGGGTTTGTTTCCATGTTTTGCTAGCTTGTTACATTTAAAGTAACTTTTTTTTAAGTTTTGGATTAAATGGGGAAAGTTAGAACCCTTATCAGGTTTTGTTACTATCCAAGGCTCTCTTATGCCTCGTACACACGGTCAGACTTTTAACCATGCAAAAGTCCGCTGTGAGTTCCTTCGGAAGCCCTATGGAAAGATAGAGAACATGTTCTCTATCCAAGGACTTCCGACCAAAAATGTCTGATGGAGGCTACACACGGCCGGACTTTCTGAGAAAAAAAGCCTAGTGTGGAACGATTTTTTCTGTGAAGGTGAAGCTCTCTAGGATCATCCTTGTTGCTGATTTTATTCATTTGTGAGGTGAGAGTTCTGTGAGACCAGATACACTTTTGATTAAGTTACTCATCCATCTCCACAATTTGAGGATATCTAGTTCTTCTCCTCTTAGGCAGTATCTACTGCTTTATCACATATGGACTTTATGGGCCAGATCCACAGAGCTAGTACGCGTAATTTCAAATTACCCGCATCGTATCATTCGTTTGAATCCTCAAACCATGATACGATGGCTTCGGGCTTCGATCCGACAGGCTTACGTCTTTGTACGCCTTCGTTTTCCGCGTCGGGTATTCAAATTAGCTTTTTACGGCGATCCACGAAGTTACGAACGGCCGTCGCATTCTCTAACGTCGTCGCTAGTCGGCTTTTTCCGGCGTAAAGTTAAAGCTGCTATTATCCGGTCTATAGTTAGACTGGCCATGTTAAGTATGGCCGTCGTTCCCGCGTCAAATTTTCAATTTTTTTTTTTTTGTGTAAGTCGTCCGTGAATAGGAATGTACGTAAATTACGCTACTAAAAAAAAATTACGTTTCAATGTAATTTCGCACAATGCACGGCGGGAAATTTCTGAACGGATCTAATTTAAATGCTTCACGCCCACTAATCGCGTATTTCGATTCGGCCGCGAGAAATACACTACGCCGCCGTACCTTACGGGCCAAAATCTTCCTTGATTCGACTTAGAGCCAGGTAAAATACAGCGGCGTAGTGTATCTCTGATACTCTACGCCGGGGCAATTCTCTGTGGATCTGGCCCTATGGGCCAGATTCAGGTAGATGGGCGAATCTTTATTTTGGAGTAACTTTTCTCATTTACGTTACTCCGCCGAAACTTTAGGAGCAAGTACTGTATTCACACAGCACTTGCTCCTAAAGTTGCGGCGGCGTAGCGAAAATGAGCCGGCGGAATTCAAATTAGGTGGGTATGGGGCGTGTATTATTTAAACTAGGCGCGATCCCGTGGCGAACGTACTGCGCATGCGTCGACTGTCAGTGCGCATGCTCCAAATTCTGTCAGTGAACGTCAATGACGTCAATCCCAATTTACGGACATTTTACGCAAACGACTTAAATTTTTTTTTTTCGACGCGATGACGACGGCCATACTTAACATAGGATACTCCACTAGGGGGCTGGTTTATCTTTACGCCACGTATCTCTTACGGAAACGTCGGAAAGTCACTGCGCCGGGCCCGAATACGATCGTGAATTGCCGATTCTCGCTGATTAACATATTCTCGGCGTTAATCAGCGGGAACGCCCCCAGCGCCATTTTTAAAATTGCAGTTCCGATACGACGGCGAAATACAATTACGCCGCTCGTATAGGAACTCCAACCCGGCGTTTCTTGTTTTCTGCTTACTGAAAACAGAAACGCCGGCTCAAAGTGAGAGTTAGGCTGGAGTATCACTGATACTCCAGAGTAACTCTACCTGAATCTGGCCCTATGGATTTATCCCACTTTTGATCACTATTTATTTCTGACTGGCACTGATTCCAAAGACTCCTCTTGTGCATCTGATGTCTGCTGTTCTTGGCTGGAGACCTCACAGGAGATCATGGCACCCATACTCCCCCCCCAGCAGGAATATTACACCCATACTCCCCCCCAGCAGGAATATTACACCCATACTCCCCCCCAGCAGGAATATTACACCCATACTCCCCCCCAGCAGGAATATTACACCCCATACTCCCCCCAGCAGGAATATTACACCCCATACTCCACCCCAGCAGGATTATTACACCCATACTCCCCCCCAGCAGGAATATTACACCCATACTCCCCCCAGCAGGAATATTACACCCCATACTCCACCCAGCAGGAATATTACACCCCATACTCCCCCCCAGCAGGAATATTACACCCCATACCCCCCAGCAGGAATATTACACCCATACTCCCCCCCAGCAGGAATATTACACCCATACTCCCCCCCAGCAGGAATATTACACCCCATACCCCCCCCCCCCCCAGCAGGAATATTACACCCCATACTCCACCCAGCAGGAATATTACACCCCATACTTCACCCAGCAGGAATATTACACCCCATACTCCCCCCAGCAGGGATATTACACCCATACTCCCCCCCAGCAGGAATATTACACCCCCTCAACTGTCTAGATCAGGGGTCTCCAAACATTCTAAACAAAGGGGGAGTTTATTTGTCCTTCAGACTCCTGGAGGGCCGGACTTTGGCCAGTGGGAGTGAAAATTTTCCTGGCATCAGTGGGAGTAAACATCTGGTATCAGGGGGAGGAATAGTGCCCCATTGTGGGTATCATAGGGAGGAATATTGCCCCATTAGTGGTGTCAGTGGGAGAAATGGTGCTCCATTGTCTGTGTCAGATGGCAGAATAATGTCTCATATCAGTGGGAGGGAGAGTGCTCCAAGGGCCGGATAAAGGCAAGCAAAGGGCCGCATCCGGCCATAGTGCCGCAGTTTGGAGACCACTGGTCTAGATGTACATTAAAGTTCCAAATACTAAAATCCATTATTGCTGCAGACCTCAGCACACGCCATGTGTGATGTAACCACTTATAGACCACAATAAATATATACAGCTTCTCATAAAACTACTGTAAGTACACCCCTCTGCGTGCGGGAGATCACATACAGCATCTCTCGCATTCATGTAAATCTTTTTTTTGTATCTTTTTATGTGACAACACTGAAGAAATTACACTTTGTATCTTCAATGTTGTGTAGTGAGTGTACAGCTTGTATAACAAATAACTCAACACACAGCCATTAATGTGGCAGAGCCGGTTCACACTGGGACTACTCAGCCGCCTGACAAGTCGCGTCCCATTCTATTCACCAGAACCGTTCTAATAGGAGCGACGCAAGTCGCTCCGACTTAGAAAAAGGTTCTTGTACGACTTCAGGGGAGATTCGGGGCGATTTGCATTAACTTCTATACAGAAGTCATTTTGCTAATCGCCTATGAAGTCGTCTTCAGGACGACTTGCCGAGTCGCCCCAGGAAGTCGTGCCGCCCCCTGTGTGAACCGGCTCTGAATCTGAAGAATTTTATACGGGACAGTCAATGGAAGAAAAGTGTAGAACTCTTGTCATTTGGAAGCTCAACCAGGCAAAAGTAAAAGGCGTATCACAAAACTGAGCACATTGCCTGAAACTAGAAAAAAATACCTACGTTTTGATGTGTATGACAAGTAGATCTTGTGGGCGTGAGAGCAATTTATAGAGAAGGAACCAAGATAATTTTTTTAAAGCTCTGTGCTGTAGCGATGACATCATCCATTCTAACCAGAGCTATGACTAAGCATTGTCTATCAATGTGAAACGCGTCAACTGTATTATCCCACCGTTTGCTGTTTTTGTTCTTGTAGATACTTTAGTTTTACATCCATTTGAGTGCGGCTGCTCATAATATTTTTTCTTCCATTTATCCACTCTAACCTGCCCCATAGACATTCTGTTTAAATCGCTAAAGTTTCCTGAAATGATCACTAAATGTAAACAGCTTTTTCACAAAAACTGTAAAAAGATAGCACACTGAAAAGATATAGCCAGATAGCTGAATATTTTGTGAACATTTTAAAGTTTGTTTGGTGTCTGTAGGTGAAAGTATGAAGGAGCTGAAACTTTTGGGAGCGGAAGGAGATTTTAAGGATTTGAAGCATGCTCTCATTGACTTCAATGTTAAAAAAAAAAAAGTGTTTTATAAAGTATAAAAAAGTACTACAAAAAAAAATTGAAGAAGTCCCATCATTAGCTTAAGAGTTGAACATTTTAAAAAGTTAAATATACAGAAGTTACGCAGAGACAAAAAACATACAGAAAAATAAAACACAAATAACAATAAGGGGAATGCTTTCCCACTAATAATAATAATAGTGTGTGACTGTGGGGGAGGGGACATTAGAGTGTAAGCTCCTCTGTACAGAGACTAATGTGACTGTGGGGGGGAGGGGACATTAGAGTGCAGGCTTCTCTGTACAGAGACCGATGTGACTGTGGGGGGAGGGGACATTAGAGTGTAAGCTCCTCTGATACAGAGACTGATGTGATTGGCTCAGTGATCTCTGTACAACACTGCGGTAATGTCAGAGCTATATAAATGTATAATAACAACAACAATAACAACTAGAAAATGTATTTCCTGCAGACAATGCGTGGGAATGCTGAATTGCTAAAGCTAACTGAATGAATAGCTTAAATCCGTAAGAAAAAGTTGAAGTGAGATTCAGCAATCCCACTAATTAGCATATTTTTAAAAGTGATTACCTTTTGCAGGCGCTGCCCCATAAAATTGTCCCATAAAATTTCTACCATCAAAACTGCTTTCATCAAAATGCCTCCATCAAATTTCCCCCATCAAAACTGCCCCATCAAATTTCTCCCATCAAAAACTGCCCCCCCATCAAAAACTGGACCCAATCCTATTGCCCCATCAAAAACTGCCCCAATCCTATGGCCCCATCAAAAACTGCCCCAATCCTATGGCCCTATCAAAAACTGCCCCAATCCTATGGCCCCATTAAAAACTGCCCCAATCCTATGGCCCCATCAAAAACTGCCCCAATCCTATGGCCCCATTAAAAACTGGACCCATCAAAAAGTGTCACATGCTCTATTGACTTCAATGTAAAAAAAAAAAAAAGTGTTACAAAGCTTAATATTTTAAAAAGTATGAATAGTAGAAAAAAGGTTGAAGAAGTCCCATCATTAGCTGAACATTTTAAAAGTTGAATGGTTTTAACTTCTTAACCACTTAAGACCCGGACCAATACGCTGGTAAATGACCCAAGGTGTTTTTGCGATTCGGCACTGCGTCGCTTTAACAGACAATTGCGCGGTCGTGCGTCGTGGCTCCCAAACAAAATTTGCGTCCTTTTCTTCCCACAAATAGAGCTTTCTTTTGGTGGTATTTGATCACCTCTGCGATTTTTATTTTTTGCGCTATATACAAAAATAGAGCGACATTTTTGAAAAAAAAACACTATTTTTTACTTTTTGTTAAAAAAAAATCAAATAAACTAAATTTTAGTCAAACATTTAGGCCAAAATTTATTTAGCCACATGTCTTTAGTAAAAAAAAAAATCGCAATAAAAAAAAATAGCTACCTAGCGGGAACAGCGGCACTAATACAGCGATCAGAAAAATGATCGCTTAGTGACGCTGGCAATAGGGAGTGAAAGGGTTAACTAGGGCGGTGATCAGGGGGTTAAAACTTTATTAGGGGGGGTGGGGGGGCTATCCTGAACCTAACACTAACTGTTTTTTACAGTGCCTGTCACACTGACACTAAATGCAGTGATTAAATCACTGCATTCAGTGACACTGTGACAGGGGGGTGGGGGGGGCGATCACAAGGGGTTAATATGCCTATGTGAGTGTGTGTCAGTGTTGTGTTGGTGCACACTTACTTGTGATGTCTTCTCTCATTAGCAGCGCTGGGAAACAGCGCTGCGATGAGAGAATACATCATTTCCTCCTTCCTGTGTAAACACAGGAGGAGGAAGTGACAGGCTGGGAGCGAGCTCCCATTGGCTGGGAGCGATCGCGGGGGGGGCGGATATCACGGACATCCGCCCGCAGATCCCGGATCGCTCCCAGAGGTAGGGGGACCCCCGCACGCCGCGGAGGGGGTCCCGATGGGACCCCCGAACCGCACTCAGGCGGGGACGTAAATTTACGCCCTTGTGCCTGTACGTGCCATTCTGTGGCCGTATATGTGCGTGCGGGGGTCCTTAAGTGGTTAAGGACCGCCTCCTGCACATTTACGTGAGCAGAATGGCACGGCTGGGCCCATTAACCTATATATACGTTGGTTCTAGTACCCAGCCGTGGGTCACGGGCGCGTGCCCCCGTGACCCGGTCCAAAGCTCCGTGACCGGGAGTGCGGCGATCGGTCCCCGGAGCTGAAGAACGGGGAGAGCCGTGTGTAAACACGGCTTCCCCGTGCTTCACTGTGGCGGCAGCATCGATCGCGTCATCCCTGTTATAGGGGGACGCGATCGATGACGTCACACCTACAGCCACACCCCCTACAGTTGTAAACACACACAGGGAACACACAAATCCTACAGCGACCCCTTGTGGTTAACTCCCAAACTGCAACTGTCATTTTCACAGTAAACAATGCAATTTAAATGCATTTTTTGCTGTGAAAATGACAATTGTCCCAAAAATGTGTCAAAATTGTCCGAAGTGTCCGCCATAATGTCGCAGTCATGAAAAAAATTGCTGATCGCCGCCATTAGTAGTAAAAAAATAATAATTAATAAAAATGCAATAAAACTATCCCCTATTTTGTAAACGCTATAAATTTTGCGAAAACCAACCGATAATCGCTTATTGCGATTTTTTTTACCAAAAATAGGTAGAAGAATACATATCGGCCTAAACTGAGGAAAAAAATTGTATATATATATTTGGGGAATATTTATTATAGCAAAAAGTAAAAAATATTGCATTTTTTTTAAAATTGTCGCTCTATTTTTGTTTATAGCGCAAAAAATAACAACCGCAGAGGTGATCAAATACCACCAAAAGAAAGCTCTATTTGTGGGGAAAAAAGGATGCCAATTTTGTTTGGGAGCCACATCGCATGACCGCGCAATTGTCAGTTAAAACGACGCAGTGCCGAATCGCACAAAGGGGCAAGGTCCTTTACCTGCATTTTGGTCCGGGGCTTAAGTGGTTAATAGCTGAAAGTATGCAGAAGTTATGTAGAGCCAAAAAAGTTACAGAATACAATTAAAGATAAAAGAAACAAACAACAATTGTGGGACTGCGGAAGCATTCCCACTAAATACAAAAAACGGTTTTATACATACATTTTTTTTTTAAATCAGTCTTTAAATTTTTTTTTTACAAAAAATTAAAACCGCAGACGTGATCAAATGCCACCAAAAGAAAGCTCTATTTGTGGGACATTTTTTTTTACATTTCATTTGGGTACAGTGTTGTATGTCCGTGCAATTGTCATTCAAAAGAGTGAGAAAGCTGAAAATTGGTCTGGGCAGGAGGGGGGATTTAAGTGCCCGGTAAGCAAGTGGTTAAGAAAAACCGTCCGTTATTTTTCAGTCATCAAGAGATTTAAAAAAACAACTCATGAAAAAAAGAAATAACTGACAATTTTTTTTAAAAGGAAAAAGCCTGACAGGTTCTAATAAAACCTCTCCACTCCATCCAACACAAAAAATAAACAGCATTTCCATTATGTATAATGTAACAAATGGGGGAGGGAGCGATTGGTTTGGCAGTTAAAGGGTTATAAATAATAATAAAAAAAAAATTATCCACACACAATTTCGTAGTGAAAGGGTTAAAATAGAGAAATAATTGGGGTGAAATAACGAGAAAATAAAAGAAATTAAAAGATGTTATCATAAGAATAGAGATCTCTATTTCAGCCATGGGACTGAAAGGGTTAAAATCTCATTCACAATAACATTGTGTCCCTATTAGAAGGAGAACCCAGCAACTGATAGAAGATGCTTAGCTTAGGCTGTGATCACACCTAGGTGTTCCGGATCGCGGGCGGAATTACCGCAATTTCCCGAATTGCCGCAAAACGTGTGACAAGCTTGTGATCCCGTTACTTTCAATGGCCCCCCAATCACGGGAGAATATCGTCACCCGACAAATCACACAAACAAAATGACGGGACGCCTGTTTTCTAAAAGCAGTCATGCGATTTGTCAGGCGACAATCGCGGCAAAAATCACGCCTTGATTGGGGCGATATTAAAAGTAAGGGGATCGCATACTCCACCCAGCAGGAATATTACACCCATACTCCCCCCCAGCAAGAATATTACACCTATACTCCCCCCCAGCAGTAATATTACACCCATACTCCCCCCCCCAGCAGGAATATTACACCCATACTCCCCCCCAGCAAGAAATATTACACCCCATACTCCCCCCCAGCAGGAATATTACACCCAGACTCCCCCCAGCAGGAATATTACACCCAGACTCCACCCAGCAGCAATATTACACCCATACTCCCCCCCAGCAGGAATATTATACCCCATACTCCCCCCCAGCAGGAATATTACACCCCATACCCCCCCCAGCAGGAATATTACACCCCATACTCCCCCCCAGTAGGAATATTACACCCATACCCCCCCAGCAGGAATATTACACCCATACCCTCCCAGCAGGAATATTACACCCATACCCCCCCCCCAGCAGGAATATTACCCCCATACTCCCCCCAGCAGGAATATTAGGGTCATCGTCAAATGCAACCTCTCCAACCAATAATAATATAATACACGATCTGTTTTACCTACACATACAGACAGATTTTCTATGTTTAGTTTTCCTCCCTAATAGGGTCCTCTTCCACCTCCAGGCCCTATGGCTGCAGTTACGCCGCTGAATGACAGATTGAACATTTTCCAGCATATAGTATGCTTTGCATCCTATGCCAAGACTTATCTGGGTATTAGCAACTGTTTTAATGTACAATGTTGTACAGTTTCCTGTCTATTGACTGCCAACTTCTTTTCTGGGTTCAGCTAAATGTATGTGTACTGATGGAGAAGAAAGAACAGGGTTTTCTTTGACATCAGTGACTGTATACTCAGAAACTGCCGCAGTCCCAGAAGTATTAACTATTGAGTTCAAAGGTGAGGGACAAGCAATGAATGAATTACATGATCACTTTTAAGAAACCACAATACGAGTACATTTTGAAGTTCATAAAACTGCTTCATTTAGGAAAAACATGTGTATGCTATATGCATTCCTTACATTAGCAGCAAGCTAAAAAGCAGGCTTTCCTAAAAACCGTATGAGGAGACAGGAGGGAAGTAGAACATAAAAAATTGGAGCAAATGTCCACTTTGACATCCATGTCACTGAATTTTACAGTGAGTAGAGTACGTGATTTTTTTTTTTTAATTGACCCTCCCCTTTGGTCTAAAAATAAAATATTAAGGAAATTCTTAAGGGAGTCATTCTTATGTATCACAATCCATCATTATGATGGCTGGAGAGAAAAAGAGGTCTATTTGGTGATCTGCAGCTGCTCTGGCTAAGAAGCAGATTATTTGTCCTCCCACTACTATTTACTGCAAATGTGTATTTACAATCATTGTGAAAAGCATCTCTGGGGTACAAAGCATCTATTTGTCATAGATCTTTAATGTGCTAAACAGCCATAATGAATTATATATAAATTGTAAGACCAAATAGCATTTCTGTAAACTGACTGCATTCAGATACATTTGTCTTTATATTTAAGGTAAAGGCAGTGGTTGACAACTTTAGCAACTATGCAAGAGTGGAAGCTAAAGGATTTAGCAACACTAACCAATGTATGGGGGTTTATTTACTAAGGGAAAATCCACTTTGCACTACAAGTGCACTTGGAAGTGCAGTCGCTGTAGATCCAGACGGGACATGCAAGGAAAATAAAAAACAGCATTTTAGCTTGCACATGATTGGATGATAAAATCAGCAGAGCGTCCCCTTAAAGTGGATGTAAACCATTGATGTCACAATGTAGAGTATAAGATTTCCTATCATCTGTGCCCAGTCTTGCCACACAGAGTTAATCCAGCTCTGATCAATCCTATTTTAATGTTCAGTGAAAATTAACAGAATAAGCGACTATTTTTAATGTCCTAGAAAAAATGAAGTTGTTTTCGACGTGATTCTTGGCAATCCTGCCTTGCATACACACGATCGTGGAAAAAAATGCTTGAGCAAAGCGCAGTGACGTACAACACATACGACGGCACTATAAAGGGGAAGTTCCATTCGGATGGCCCCACCCTTTGGGCTGCTTTTGCTGATTTTGTGTTAGTAAAAGTTTGGTGAGAGACGATTCACGCTTTGCAGTCTTCGTGCTTTTCAGTCTGTTATGCCCTGTACACACGATCGGTTCGTCTGATGAAAATAAACCAATGGATTTTTTCATCAGATATGCGATAAAGCTGACTTTCATCACTCTTGCCTACACACCATCCGTTAAAAATCCAATCGTGCAGAGAAAAATGAAGTTCAATGCTTCTGAGCATGCGTCGACTTGATTCTGAGCATGCATGGATTTTTGACCGACGGATTTTCCCACAGACAATCATTTTGTTCTATTATTTTTTTAACCATATGAAAAATTTAAAACAGGTTCTATTTAGGGAGCTGTGGTGGCTCAACGTGATTGGCACTGCGCTGACAAGCCATTCACCTCTGCAGCCAAGGGTTCGGATCCCGGTCTCGGCTACATGTGAATTGAGTTTGGTGGTCTCAGCCCGGCTCCCGGTGGGTGTGCTATGCAAGGTACGCCTGTGCTTAGTACGCCCACCCCCCCCCACAAAAACCACCACACTTGCACGCACACGAAATTGGTTTAAAAACACATGCACTTTGGCCATGCGGTCTCTTAAAATAAAGAGAGGCGAAGGACCTACGGGGCTGGCTGGGTGGGCTAGGCCCCCTCACTCCCTCATAGGGGGAGTCCCTCTGCCCCATTGGGGTCCCGTTGGGCCCCTGTTGGGCTCCCAAGAGGAGCAGGTAGGGCGGGGTGAGTGGGAGGCCCCCTTCACACCCGCCATTGCCACCAGGGGCATGGAGAAGGATGGCGATTGCCTCCGGGGGGAGGGTCTGCCTACTCCCAACTCCTGCAGTCCGGCTCCTCTCTCTCGAGTTCACGCACAAAATACACTTTAAAAAAAAAAAAAAAAAAAAAAAAAAAACAGGTTCTATTTTTTTTTCACAGATGGGAAAAAAACTGATGGGGCCCCCACATAATCGGTTCGTCCGATGAAAACGTTCCATCGGTCCATTTTCATCAGACTAACCGATCGTGTGAAATGGGCATTACAGCGTGACGAATGTGCTATCTCCATTACAAACGCTAGTTTTACCAGAACGAGCGCTCCCGTCTCAAAACTTGCTTTTGAGAATACGTGTTTTTTTTACGTCGTTAAAGCCTACACACGACCATTTTTCATGACATGAAAAATTACAACGTGAAAAACAACGAGAAAATTTAGAGCAGGTTCTAAATTTCTAATGGCCATTTTTCATGATTGTTTTTAATGACCATTTTAAAAAATTGCATTTTTCACGTCATGAAAAACGGTCGTGTGTACGCGACATAAGATCTACAGCATCTGTACTTCTCAGTGCACTTGTGTGCAACGTGGATTTGCCTTTAGTAAATCAACCCCATTGTCTGTATACAAACTGTTTGGTATGACTGGGACTTGAATATTTCAGATAGATTTTTTTTATTATTATGAACCAGTTATACAGTATATAGTTACATAGAAATATTGAATAAAGACAACAGTTGAATTGGTATGAAATTGTTATCATATTAAAAAACATTTTAAATCATATGCCCTTTTTCCACACTAGCATTGAAGTCCCTTTAATTGTTCATTGTTCATCAGCCTTATTATAGAAGCAAAAGCTTTTTGCTCAGTGACTGACCTATTGTAGTGCAGGAGACCCTGGTGTAAAATCAAAACATAGGTCTCCCCTATGTCTTATACAAACATTTTTAGAGTACCTATTAAAAAAAGCAGTTTCTTTTTTTTGGCATCAGATCTCGATGCTTTGTGCTACCGGCACACTGATTTTATGTTAGGCTTATGGGTTAAGTGTTAGGAATGTGTGAAAATGTATAAGGAAATTACAGAAAGGCAAATGAGATATAGAATAATACAGGTAATGTTTATCAGAATGAAAATGAAAAATGGAATAAAAATGAAAAAAAAAAAGAGTATTTCACAAAGTATAAAAATAAGTAGTGATATGAATTAATGCATTCTTATACAAACTATAGATATACTATACCGACTTTGAATTATATGTCATATAGTCATCAAATGCTTCTTCTAACCTCTGCAGTATGGGGTGTTATCTGCTCACACCTGGAAATTGTTCAACTGTTGTAGTGATATAAAGACGGAATGTATTTCTAGCTCTAATGTTTTATACATGATGATGCAAAATGGATGTCTCTGGAGCTTAAACAAACTGCACGGCTGTCTACACTGTGCATAACATGTAGTACAACAAGACTCCAGCAGAGAAAAAAAATCTAGACAAAATAATACGACTTCTCTTAATTTAGGACATCATAGCCATAGAAATGTCAGCAAAGGAGGAAACCAAAAAAAAGAAAGATTTTTTTTTTCTAAGTAACACAATTCTTAAATGTATAAATGCCATTGATTTTTAAATCTGTCATTACTATATTGTTTTACTTTACTTCTATAAATTATTACTTTTACTTAATTTCCTAAATATAGCTTAAAAATTTTAAGAAAATAATAGCCTTGCAGGGGTTAAAAATACCAAAAATTAGCTCCCACTGTAATTATCACCCGATCTCTAGTGCTGTATCCTGCACACTTGTAGGTGGGGTTCAATGTGTTGGTGCAGCAATTAGACACATAGTCCTAGTACAGTAAAATAACTTGTATTGAAACAATGCGAAGGCAGTTCACAAACAACCCAGTGGGAAGGCAACTTAGCCAGGAACACTCACAGGTCCATCAGTGTATAGCGAGCAGGCATCGGCCAAACTGAAAGCATCTGTAGAGAGGGGCAGAATGCAGCTTAGTCCTCTTGCGCCCAAGCAAGCATATGTCAAGAGAAGTAGAGAATCTGAGGCGGCGTACACACGACCGAGGTTCTCGCTAGAAACCAGCGAGAACCTCGCTGGGAGCTGCATTCCAGCGAGAACCTCGGCCGTGTGTACGCTCTCGGCGAGCATCCCGTCGGGAATGCCGTCGAGCCGAAATAGAGAGCAAGTTCTCTATTTGCTCGACGGCCCGTTGCTGGTTGCCATTCCCGACGGGCGGGTCGCCGAATCTGATGGCCGGCAGAGAACCTTGACGGGCGGAACGATGTGTTCAGCCCGTCGAGGTTCTCTGCCGTGTGTACGCCGTCTCAGGCCGCGTACACACGAGCAAACTAATCTGTTCAAATCGGTCTGACAGACCGATTTGATCAGATTTGTCTGCTGGCTGTTTTGGTTTGATCGCTGTACACACGATCAAACCAAAATCCCCGCCGGCAGACAGCGCGGTGACGTGGCAGTGACGTTGACGCCGCCACGTCACCGCACCAGGAAGTAAAACACTTCCACGCATGCGTCGAATCCATTCGACGCATGTGCGGGCAGATATGTCTGCTGGTTAGCGTACTAACCAGCAGACATATCGGTCCGACGGGTTCCCAGCAGACAGATTTTAAAGCAGGCTTTAAAATCTGTCTGCTGGACAAATCCGTCGGCTCGCCCATACACACGATCGAATCTGTCTGCTGAGACCGTCTGTCAGACCGTTTTCAGCAGATAGATTTGATCGTGTGTACGCGGCCTCACACTTTCCATCATCGTCAAGAAAACCTTTCCCTGCCACTAGTTTGGTCCCTACCAGACTGAGTACATGTCACTACTCTACAAACTCGCAAATGAACACCAAACCTGGGAGCCAGGACCCTAAAAATATGGCTGCAGGGGCTCACATGGGGTAGCAGCATCCAATGGGATACTTCTCCAGTGATACTTCCCCAGTGACCATAGAGAAACCCTGTTCCTTCTGACTTCCTCTACAACTGAGTATAGACTCACTGTCTGGCAAACCAGTACTGGTTCCTTTCCTGTGAGCCCAGAGTGCCAAAGACACTGGGGGGTGTATCATCAATCCACCCTAAGCTCACCAGAAAATTCTGTAGAATGCCATACCAAAATGATGTAATGGCCCTGTCTCTGTGGCATTTAGGATCATTGATGAAAGAGGGTTGTGATGTTGTATTACCAGACTGAAGACAACAAGATTAAATGCAGGGGTGTCCAATTGTTTGACCTTTCTGGACCACATTGGAAGAAGAGGAATTGTCTTGGGCAACACATAAAGGGGTCAATTCACAAAGCTTTTTTTCCTGATTTTGGTCGTTATTTTAACGATTTAGCACGTTATTGAAGCTAGTTCAATTCACTAAACGATTTAACGCTTTGAAAAATCATCAAATAACGTTTCACTACACTGAACCGATATTTTAAGGTGTGGATCCTTAAAGAGTCAAATCGTTATTTTAAAGAGTCAAATCGTTATTTTAAAGAGTCAAATCGTTATTTTAAAAATCGTTAAATATGTACAGAAGTGCAATTCACAAAGATTTTTTTGACAGTTATCGATCGTTAAGCAATCGTTAAATTAACACCTCCCTCAGGGTGGCGTTATGACATTTCCCAGGCGATATTTTGTTGTTAGAGGAAGCTTTTGGCGATTTTTGTAGTGTAGTGAAGTTTTTAGTAGTGTTGGGCAAGATAGAACCGTGCTCTATTTGAACTTAAAATTATCCAGAGGCGAAGAAGAACATGTTAGAATGTTGTTTAGATTTATAAACGTGTATTCCGTTCACATACTATTTTGGATGACTTTTCTGAAACCCAGGTGATAGCTAAATTCCGATTATCATCTCCCTTGATTTATTCTCTGTATGAGGAAATACACATGGCTTTATAAAAGCACACACTAGAAGTTTTGCACATCACATGCTCAATCTCCATGTGTCTTGCTTGTGTCTCTCTCTCTCTCTCTGTATTTGCTATTTTCCACATGCAACTATTCTCCTCCCCTTCTGCTCCCTGAATGCATCTCTCCAGCATTATTTAACGATCTTAAGAGTTATTTTAACGTCCCAAATCTTAATAATAACGTCTGAGTAGTTAGCATAACGATTGGATAAAGAGTCAGTTGAAAACCATAACGACTATGTTAAATAACGATTATAGCTTTCGTGAATACCATGTCTGCTAGTGTTAAATAAGGAGTGCTAATTTAACAACTGAAGAAAACCAATAACGTTTCTCTTTGTGAATTGACCCCAAAATACACTAACAATAAGGGTAGCTGATGAGCAGAAAAAGTCAGGTAGATCACAAGTTAATGGTCACTGATACAAATAATGTACTTATCTGAGTAATAAAACGTCATAAAAATATATATTTATATATATATATAAGAAGGCCAGTATGGTGGCCTGAGTTTATGGGAGGAGCCCGGAGGGTATTTAAGCAGCCCACTCACACATGCTCTTTGTCGGTTCAGTGTGCAGTACTACACGTCACTGGGCCGACTCTTCCCAGCTCACCTCATGTCCGTGAGTCTGCGCATTCAATCGCATTCGACATCGCAATCGCTTTGTGGCTTCTCCCTTCATGGTCTTCGCCGGCGGTTCCCGCTTACTGTCGCAGGTAGGATTCAAACCTTTTCGTATCTTGTGCAATCTTGCAAATCCTGCATCTCTTTTGGAAAAAAAATCTGCCTCTGAGTTATTGTTGCTCATGTTCCAACATCATTTGGCTCAGGCGTAGTACATTTGTAACTTCCTTCTGCCAAACATACGATTCATTTGTAAATCCATTTGGAGATTAGCATGTGTTTGTATGGGTTCTTTGGCAGATTGAGGTGGTAATTGGACTCACATGGTGCCTTGTCTGCACTTGATTAGCCTGGGGGGATGGGTGGTTGGTAGGTGTTCGGTTTCAAAGCAAGGGGTAGCATACACTCTACAACCAAATCGTATCAGATTCGTTCAATACTCCTTACTACCGATTCGTATCGAATTTGTTTCATGCATTTTTACAACCGTTTTGTATCAGATACATTGCATGCTTTCTACCGTTGTCATTCATTGTTCCCCCATGCCGTGTGTTTTTTTGCGGAACTTACGAATTGTTTGTTCATGGTTCTTCTCTCTCATTTATTTACCAAAGTTATTGCCTGTGCGTCATGCATGACGCCACACCACACTCTTCGGATGTGTTGCACATCCACTCCAGTCCAAAGCAAACCCAGTCGCACGTTCACTGTCCCAGGTAGGATTCGTTAGCTTGTTTGTCATGTCAAATTCGTGGCCACTCATGGTGTCACCCGTACCATATGTTTGGTTCCCGCAGTGGAGCTTACAAAGCATTGATACGCACTTCTCGTGTTCTATTTTCTACACCAAACCTCATTGTTTTGCCCCATGCACGGCATCACGCTACACCTTCCCGACATGTTTCACTCCAGCCACAGTCCGCCGCAAACTCACTTGCATGGCCCACTGTCGCAAGTAAGAATGTTATTACATTATTTATGTCCTATCAATTTGCTACCATTCGTTGTCTCCCATATCGTTCATTAGTGGTCCCTACGGAACCACGATTCAAACAGGCGTTGTCCTTCTACCTTATACTGCTTGCTTAAGGTACAAACAAACCAGGTGTTTCTATCCTTTCTCAGTAACCCAATTCTTATTGATTGAGACCTTGCAACCATGCAAATCATCTCAGCAGCCTGACACCCTTGTTAAGACCCTTGCAACACATGACCTTTACTAAACGCAAAATAAAAAAATAAATAAATATAAAAACGCAAAAAAAACAACAAAAAAAACGCAAAAAAAACAAACAAAAAAAAGGCAAAAAAAAAAAAAAAACGCAAAAAAACAACCTTTGCCACCACGCAATCTCAGCCCCTCAGCAATCTCAGCAACCTGACACCTGTTGAGACCGTTGCAACAACCACTCAAAATCGTCTCAGCAGCCTGACACCCTTGTTGAGACCCTTGCAAATGCAATATTGTCTCAGCAGCCCCACACTGATTGAGATCCGTGCAACCACGCATATATAGTCTCAGCAGCCTGACACCCTTAAGACCCTTGCAACACATGACCCTTACAAAAGGCAAAAAAAAAAAAAAGATATATAAAAACGCAAAAAAAAAAAGCAAAATTAAATATTAAAGTGCAAAAAATAAATAAAAAACGTTGCCACCACACAATCTCGGCCCAGCAACCTGACACCTGTTTAGACCATTGCAACCACGCAAAATCGTCTCAGCAGCCTGACACCCTTGTTGAGACCCTTGCAAACGCAATACCGTCTCAGCAGACCCACACTCATCGAGACCCTTGAAACCACACAAAATCATCTCAGCAGCCTGACACCCTTGACGCAAAGGAAAAATATATATATATATAAAAAAAAAAACGTTGCCACCACGCAATCTCGGCCCAGCAACCTGACACCTGTTGAGACCATTGCAACCACGCAAAATCGTCTCAGCAGCCCTACATTCATTAAGGCCCTTGCAACCACGCAAAACCGTCTCAGCAGCTTGACACCCTTGTTGAGATCCTTGCAAATGCAATACCATCTCAGCAGCCCCACATTCATCAAGGCCCTTGCAACCACGCAATACCGTCTCGGCAACCTCACACCATTGTTGAGACCCTTGCAAATGCAATACCGTCTCAGCAGCCCCACATTCATCAAGGCCCTTGCAACCACGCAATACCGTCTCGGCAGCCTCACACCATTGTTGAGACCCTTGCAAACGCAATACCGTCTCAGCAGCCCCACATTCATCAAGGCCCTTGCAACCACGCAATACCGTCTCGGCAGCCTCACACCATTGTTGAGACCCTTGCAAACGCAATACCGTCTCGAGCAACCTCCCACTTATCAAAGACCTTTGTGACCACGCAGTCTCGCCCCAGCAACATGGCATTCATTGAGACCCTTGCAGCCAGAAAAATGGGTGTTTTTTAGCCGCCCCTGATCTATTCCTCTATGTTATCTTACCAGTACGTCTACACAGGATCCCCAATCACTCCTCTATGTTATATTATCAGTACATGTACACAAGATCATTTATCGTAATTTCTAGGCAGTTGAGTTCAGAAACCTTCTCGAAAAAATAAAAATAAATGGGTTCAGACGGATGTTCAAAGGCATTCAAAACGCCGATGCCTGTAACAGCTTGTAAACACAGCCAGATGTGGTAAATCATGTTTACCAGCGTTTCATTTACAGTAGTTTTTATTAAAAAAAAAAGGGGGGGGAATATTGTCTCAGCAACTTGACACTCATTTGAGTCCCTTGCAAAATGTAATATCATCTCAGCTACCTCACACTCGTCCAGACCTTTGCAGCCGTACAAAGTCGTCTTAGCAAACTGACACTCATTTGACACCATTGCAAACGCAATATCATCTCAGCAACCTGACACCCGTTCAGACCTTTGCAGCCATACATAGTCATCTCAGCAGCCCGACACTCACTTGAGACCATTGCAAACGCAACATCGTCTCAGCAACCCCTCACTTGTTGAGACCCGTGCAACCACACAAGGCCATCTCAAAACAAACCTCATAATCATCGAGACCTTTGCAACCACGCAATATCGTCTCAGCAAACCAGACTGAGACCCTTGCAACCACACAATATTGTTTGCAGCAGTATAAAACACTTTGCAGCACCTATGTGCAAACCCGAATACAAACTAAACTTGCAAACACACCTCAGTGACAATCAGCAAAACAAACACACAGTGGCACCCAGTTGGCCATTCATCTTTAGTGGCACGCGGGCCACTCATCTTTTCCCTGTCTTTTTCCCTGCACTTAGTTCAGGTTTCCATCCAGCACCAGCGAGTGCACGTTGGTCAGCGAGTGCACGTTGGTCAGCGAGTGCACGTTGGTCAGCGAGTGCACGTTGGTCAGCGGGTGCACGTTGGTCAGCGAGTGCACGTTGGTCAGCGGGTGCACATTGGTCAGCGGGTGCACGTTGGTCAGCGAGTACACGTTGGTCAGCGAGGGCACGTTGGTCAGCGAGTGCACGTTGGTCAGTGAGTGCACGTATATCGTCTTGTTGAGCACCTGTGTATTGTCTTGATTTTTTCACACCAATGCAAGATCCAGTCCAAGTTCTCAAACTAGACCAAGCATCAGTAACAGACTTAGCTATGTGGGACAACTTCCCCACCTGACAGAACAGCATTTCAATCTTCATCCCGGCAGTGTCAGCCGAGCCACCACAGGCTTTTTCGTGCATTTTTCGTCCGCCACTGGTTCTCCAAACCTTGGCCCCCAGAAATTCTCTTAAATTTCTGCTTCACCCAGTCTTCATCACGTCTCGTGCTGTACCCCATTGTGGCAGCTGCCCAGGTTTGGGGCCACACTTGAACTGGACAGACAGTGTTCTTCACCACAGACAATCAGGCCACAGCCGACAATTAAGGTAAATCAAGCCTCTCCCCATCACGTCCTTCTTGCGCAGGCTCGCGCAGCTGTCACTCCGTCACCAGTTTAATATCTTCTGTAGTCATATTCCAGGCAAATGCAAAATCGCAGCTGATGCTCTGTCCCATTCTAACCTTATTTGTTTTTCCAGCAAGAGCCTGGAGCTGACCCAATAACCATCCCTGTCCCACCCTGGTCATTGCTGACGATGGACTGAAGTAGCATCTCACCAACTCAACCCAGCTTATTAACCACTCCTTGGCACGCAACACACTGAAGGCCTATCGCACTGCTTGGAACACTAACTGCTAATTTTTGGCCACTTGCCTCGGAGCAGCAATAGGCAACGTTAGACACGTCCTAGCCCTCATATCGTATTGCCACACGCAGCTGACCCTTTCTCACAATACTATCATGCCATATCTAGATGGCGTCCAGCATTTCCTGTCCCTGCAGGACCCCAGTAAACTGTCAGTATTCTCGAGCCCATGCAGTCAAGTCCCTCCTACAGAGCATACAGAAGCACCAACCTGTAGTCAGTGGCAAGCGCCTATCTTTCAAGAGTGCCCTTTTTAGGGACATGTCTGAAATCCTTACTCGTTCCCCATTTAGGGCCTTGCCCAGCATAGTCATCCTAGCAGCCATCTACCAGGCCTTCTACGGTTCCCTACGACCTAGTGAATTTACAGCCAGTGGCTCCGGCAGTCAGACACTGCTCCGACGCCACCCGACTCGCTTTCGAACCCCTACACTCTCAGTCTGCAAACGCAACAAACCAGCCCCGGGGGTTGACATCAACCTGTTTCAGACTAACAATGCCTGACGCCCAGTGATGGTGCTTGACCGACTACTGCTTCATCTACCCAGCCAATCTGATTGTAGCTTGATGCTACCCTTTCTAAACCAGCTCCCTGAGTGGCAGCCAGTTTGTCAAGCATGTCAGAATCCCAAGCAACTTGGGCTTCAAATCCCAGTCTGTTCTCAGGACATTCTTTCCGAATTAGAGCAGCCTCAACTGCCTCCCAACAGGGAGTACCAGACCACGTAATCAAGATACCAGGCTGATGGGAAGTCTCCTTGTTTTGCCACATACATCCCAAATCCTCAGGAAGGAATGGCACAAGCCTTTACCAAGCTGGCTCAATAAATACAAGAAATCAATATAAGCTATTTCCCTATCTGAGTCTTTTGCCCCCTTTTCTTGGCATACTGACCAGACCACCAAGGCACACTTCAGGTCTATTTATGTTGTAAGTCTTGTCGCGTGTTTATGTGATCCACATCACTCTCAGTCAGAGGGCCACGACCATAAATAAGAAGGCCAGTATGGTGGCCTGAGTTTATGGGAGGAGCCCGGAGGGTATTTAAGCAGCCCACTCACACATGCTCTTTGTCGGTTCAGTGTGCAGTACTACACGTCACTGGGCCGACTCTTCCCAGCTCACCTCATGTCCGTGAGTCTGCGCATTCAATCGCATTCGACACCCTCCCGCCCTTCCCTTTTTCAGGGCACTTCTCAGCATATCCTTCTTCAATTAACTACCCATTACTTACTTTGGGTATGCCCCTTTTTCTTGGCATACTGACCAGACCACCAAGGCACACTTCAGGTCTATTTATGTTGTAAGTCTTGTCGCGTGTTTATGTGATCCACATCACTCTCAGTCAGAGGGCCACGACCATAAATATATATATATATATATATATATATATATATATATATATATATATATATATATATATATATACTTATATATGTATAAATGTAAAAGAGGGCAACATAAAACGAGTGTGATATTTGACACCGTTTTTGATAAACAAACTTATCATTCTCAAGGTGCTCTTCTGATATTTTGGTTCTAATTTTGCCCTTTGTGTGCTTCATTCTTGAAAATAGTTTCTCACAAATATTGATGCTGCCGAAAACTGATGACATGAATAAGACGTGATTGTGAAGAGTGGGACATTTTTCCTTGGGAAGATAAAAGTTTAAGGCCGCGTACACACGATCAGTCCATCCGATGAGAACGGTCCAAAGGACCGTTTTCATCGGTTAACCGATGAAGCTGACTGATGGTCTGATGTTCCTACACACTATCGGTTAAATAACTGATCGTGTCAGAACACAGTGATGTAAAACACAACGACGTGCTGAAAAAAAATGAAGTTCAATGCTTCCAAGCATGCGTCGACTTGATTCTGAGCATGCGTGGATTTTTAACCGATGCTTGTGCGTACTAACGATCGGTTTTGACCTATCGGTTAGGCGTCCGTTGACCGAAGGATAACTGACCGATGGGGCCCACACACGATCGGTTTGGACCGATGAAACGGACCTTCAGTCCGTTTTCATCGGTTTTGACCGATTGTGTGTACGCGACCTTAAACTTTTATCTTCCCAAGGAAAAATGTCCCAGGCCGCGTACACACGAGGGGATATGTCCGCTGAAAACGGTCCGATGGACCGTTTTAGCAGACATCTCCGCTCGTGTGTATGGGCTAGCGGACAGATTTGTCCACCCGACAGATTTCAAAGCAAGCTTTGAAATCTATCCGGTGGGGATCTGTCCGCCCGACATGTCTGCTGGTTAGTACACTTACCAGCAGACATGTCGTCCCCCACCGCCGCCGCGCCGCTGCCGAATGGATTCGGCGCATGCGCGGAAGTGTTTTACTTCCTGGTGCGGTGACGTGGCGGTGACGCGGCGGCGTCAACGTCACCGCCGCGTCACCGCGCCATCCGGCGGCGGGGAATTTGATCCGATGGTGTGTACACGCCATCGGATCAAACTCCCGATCGGACATATCCGATGGAAATAGTCCGCGGACCGTTTTCATCGGATATGTCCGATCGTGTGTATGGGGCCCCACTCTTCACAATCACGTCTTATTCATGTCATCAGTTTTCGGCAGCAATAGAGGCCAATCACGTCTTATTCATGTCATCAGTTTTCGGCACCAATAGAGGCTGCATGTGTTCGCTTTGTTTAAACATATTTTTACAAAGATTTCCAAAAATCTTTATGATTTTGTGTTGGGCCACATTCATACCCGTATTGGGTAACCTATGGGCCATAGGTTGGACACCCCTGATGAAAAGCATGTATAGATATTTTTTAAAGATGTGGAGTTGTCCCATCAAAGCTGGAGTTGGGCTTCAAAGGAAATCTGGGCTTTGTCTTCGCATGACAAAGCAACAGCATTGATTTAACACTCCCCTTTCCAGCAACACATGCTTACATTTCCTTCCCTCACCCACTGCGTTGTTCACCCTCTTGAAGAGAAGATAATACCTGGTACGCCTTGGTATATTATTTATTTTTGGAACTTGTGTTTTGGAGACTTCTCTGTAGCATTGCATACTTACAAACAGCAGATTAGGGGACCGGAAACATGGATAAATTTCACAGTCAACCCCCCCCCCCCCCCATTAAATATTATTTTTGAAGTTGACAGCATTGTTGTCACATCCAGTAGATTTTGTTACTGGAACTTTAAAGTTAATTTCCTAATTTATTAATTTATTAACTAATATCAAATAATCCCAACACTAAAATTTTTGTTTGAGGTGAATTTTTTTTTTAGCAATAAGCATCAGATAAGCCATTCTGTAGGCACAAATAACTATCCTGAGCACGTCCTTGGTTGAGAGATGTCATTTGTTCTTGATGTAAAATTGTAGCAGGTAGATATATGATTTGTGAGCTCCTTTTTACAGCACAGAGCAGCAGGTGAGTTGCCGGTAGACAGAAACTGTGTCACTTATCACCTGATTCTTCCACCTGGTGGGACAGTTACTGAGGTGAGATGAAATCTTTAATTAGAGGTGTCCACAGGAGCAACTGTTATGAGAATGAAAAATCACAATGGATGCATGTTTTTTTCATTATTTCTTGTCACATTTTTTAATCAATTTAATTAGGCACATTTTGTCTGAGCTCTTCACTTGTAATATATTAGTTTAGCTTCTCATCAGGACTGACATGGGCCAATTAGTGCAGTGTAATTGTTAACCTAGGAATTAACTACTCTAAATACACATAATGCAGAAGAAATATGAGAGGATCTCAGGAAGAACAGGGAGAGAAAATAATGCAAGAAACATAAATCAAATAAAATGTATGCTGCATTTATGATTTTATGCTTACCGTTTTAAACTGATATCGAACTCATATTTGTAAAAGGCGCTGACAGGCAAGGTTTTTATAACAGAAGGGACCCTGGTGGTCTCTTCTATTACAAATGTTTCCCCTGCCTATCAGTGGTAATGTGATAACACATGTGCAGATCAGACCACATTTATGGCACCTCTTACGTATCTTGGTGATGTGACTCTTGTGTGCAGGTGTGACATCATCAGGGCCCAGTCATTCAAGCAGCCAAAGATATAGAAGACCAGGTGAAGATGGAAGTGCTTTGGACCCGCTACAGCGCCGTATTGGAGGACTCTGTTTGATAGGCAAGTCGGCCATAATGTGCTAATATGCCATGCATACTATCACAGTATGGCATAACACTGCAAAGGGGCAGTTTTTATAATTGTTTTACAGTCATTTACTATTTCTTTAATATAAGAAGTAATAGCATATTAGATTTCCTATAGTTTCCTATAACAGAATTGGTTGTCATGTACAGGTGTCAGGGAAAATAGGACATGAATGTTACCTGTATAATACCAAGAGGTTTCCACAGCCTAAAATCATAAGAGACAGCTAAATAAAAGTCACTTTGGCAAGGACACAAGTGCCTGGCCTTGTTTGGGTATGTAAAATTTGAAGGTTTTACCTTGTTTTAAAAAATGTCAATGTTCATTGTGTATAAATATCTCTAGGACTAGTGAAACTGGTTAATAAGCATTATAAAGACACTTTCCCTATGGAGATGATCTTCCACAGCCTCTTTGGAAACACTGTCTGTCTACATGTATGCACTCCAGTAAGGACTGCATGCCATTTCTAAGGGGGGGTTTCAACAAGGATGTGCTAAAATCAGTGGCGGCTGGTACTCAAATTTTTTGGGGGGGCGCAAAAAAAAAAAAAAAAACAATTGCAGCCTCACTGGGCCCATCAATTTTATCACCACTGTGCCATCAAACACAGCCACTGTGCCATGACATCAAATGCCATGCCATCAACTGTGTTATGCAGCCACTGTGCCTGCCATCAAATGCTATCAAACGCAATGCCATGCCATCAAATGCAGCCACTGTGCACTGTCACCACTGCAATGCCATCAAACGCAACCACTGTGCCATGCCATCAAACGCAGCCACTGTGCCATGCCATCAAATGCAGCCACTGTGCTATCAATTGTCACCACTGTGTTATGCCAAATGCAACCACTGTGCCATGCCATCAAATGCAGCCACTGTGCCATCAAACGCAGCCACTGTGCCATGCCATCAAATGCAGCCACTGTGCTATCAATTGTCACCACTGTGCAATGCCATCAAACGCAACCACTGTGCCATGCCATCAAACACAGCCACTGTGCTATCAATTGTCACCACTGTGCCATGCCATCAATTGTTACCACTGTGCCACCAATTGTCACCACTGTGCCCATCAATTGTCACTGTCCAAACATCCATCCACCTCAGAGCTTTATATTATAACCTGCTGGGACTTGTAGTTCTCCATCGTCTCCTGGGGCTCAGGTGCATGCAATCCACCATCTGGTGGATTGCATGCACCTGAGCCCCAGGAGATGATGGAGAACTACAAGTCCCAGCAGGTTATACATACAATAAGGCTCTGAGTTGAATGGGTGTGGATTGCATGCACCTGAGCCCCAGGAGACGATGGAGAACTACAAGTCCCAGCAGGTTATAATATAAGGCTCCGAGGTGGATGGGTGTCCAGACATCCATCCACCTCGGAAACTTATATTATAACCTGCTGGAACTTCACACTGGAGCGGTGCACTAGAAGGACGGGAAAAAAAGTCCTGCTAGCCGCATCTTTGGAGTGGTGAAGGAGCGGTGTGTATACCGCTCCTTCACCGCTCCCGCCCATTGAAATCAATAGGACAGCGCGGCTATACCGCCGCAATGCGCCTCGGCAGAGGCGCATTGTGGGCATTTTTAACCCTTTCTCGGCTGCTAGTGGGGGGTAAAACCGCCCCACTAGCGGCCAATTAGCGCTGCAAAATTAGACCTCCTGCCCCAGTGTGAAAGGGGTTTTAATGTCAATTGCGTTTGCAGACACATTTTATCGAAAAACATATGTTTTGGGACCAAAAACCCTGTACAAATAAGAGAACAATTTTCTTTGCACTGAAAAATCCATGTCTCAAAACTAAATGGGTGGCTTGAGTTACTCACATACTGGCACACATTAATTTACAATAAGTTGATTGCCAAAAATGTACCACCCAGTAGCAAAATATTACAGTCACACAGCCCGACCCTTAAAAGTAATATGCACTTTGCCAGGACCATTTTAATGTCAGCCCCTGCATCTGATTATACTAACCTTCTCTTCATTCCTCCAGCACATTGTATGTAGCCCACTCCCCTTCCTCCCACATGACAGTACTGCTACTTGGGGATTGGCCACTAAGGCACCTAGTACAGTCACATGAGGGCATGGTGAAAATCATTAACAACTTGGAGCTTGCACAGGGCTTCTTCTTCTTTCAGCTCCCACAAGTAAACAAAAAGGCCAGCATGCCAAACAAAGATAATTGTAAACAGCTGGTGAGATTAGCATTAAAGAACACCTTGCTTTGTCCTGCATGGGCAAAGCTCATGTTCATTTTAAATGTCAATTTTAAAACCAAAATGGGCTTATTCAGCTAGGCAAAAAAAAAGAAACCCATAGCAATCAATCAAGTGCTGACTTAATAGGTAAATCTAAATGGGTAATTTTTCGGTAAGTACCCTTATATGTTTAATGTCATACAATTTTAGTCAATAATTCTTCAATCTCTCATATGATCATTGCTTTAATTTGCTTGCTACTTCATTACCCTCATTCACAAGGGTCTAGCATAAGAGGTATTTTCATTTAGGTACTTTTCTTTTCATTAACGCTTAAAATATTACATTATTTTAGCATTATGTATATAATAGTCAATTTACAAGGATTATCAAATAGGTTTTGGTTCCTGAATTATGACTACTTTCTGACTGACATAACAATGGACTCCCAAGAGATATCTATTGAGGAGAACAGGAAAATGAACTATTCCTCGTAAAAATAAAACATGGACAGATAAAATACAGGTTTATTAGACAATTTAAGATGTATGGGAAAATATAGTGTTGCACTCCTTAGACTAATAATGAGTAAAACAAAAGGTGAAAAGTCACAAAACAGTGTAGTGACTGTAAATGAGCGTCCGCCATAGCTCCTTGCACAGTCCCCTGGAGTCACCTGCCTGACTCTCCATGTACTGCGTCAGGCAGATGAGGGTAAGTCCATAGGACTGTGCTAAGAGCTATGGAGGATGCACTTTTAAGATTTGTTTTGGATGTCATACAGTGCCACAGAGGATTCTTTGTACATGAGCCTTTGATTGTTTTCTTTAAAGTGGCAGGTCGATTCAGTCTGGTAAGCGTATCGATGTATGGTGAAGGATCACTGTGGTGTTATTTCCTACTCTTTGAGGACCATCACATATTTGTAAGAGTCACACATCTTAATATTACCCTCTACACTTGTAACGGTGGACTGTCACTACACTGTTTTTGAACTTTTCACTCCACTCATTATTAGTCTAAGGAGCACAGAACTATATTTTTCCACTTGTCTAATTGCCAATTTATGTTGATTGGTATGCTATCAGCTATATGTTTAGTTGTGCCTTTGAACACAAATTATGCATGTATGCAGTATTCATTTTTGTGAAACTACAGATTTTGTTCCAAAATATACAGTATAATGAGATAAAATAAACTCATATTTTATGTGGCTTTATGAATTGTTGCTATTATCTCTAATGTTCTCATTTTCTTTACACCATACTTCACTGTCTTCAACTACAAAGGTTATTTAGTAAATGTCATCTATAAACATCAGAGCTGGTGTTGTTCCAAGCTGCAAACATATTGTGCTGACCAACTGCGGGTGTTCAGAGCAGACATAGGATCAGTCTTTCCCCGCATGCAAACAACAAACAGTCATATTTTGCTTAAGTTGGTCATACACTAGTAAATTTTGGTACAAACATTTGTATGACTACATTTGATGACTTGATGAATGTTGTTTAAAAGTACTTCAACATTTTGTTTGCTTTTAACTCTTAATTTTGGAATGAGTGAACTTTCCTGAATTAAAAAAAACACATACACTGTACACACAACAGTTTTTCTCGGCAGGAAAAACAAAACAAAGTTTTACCCGATGGGATTCCTCTCAAGTCTGCCTTGCATACACAGGTTCAGGCCAAATACCGCCTGTCCAAAGCGTGGTGACGTACACCACGTAGGACGGGACTATAAAGGGGAAGTTCCATTCAAACGGCACCACCCTTTGGGCTGCTTTTGCTGATCCTCGTGTTAGTAAAAGTTTGGTGAGAGACGATTCGCACTTTTCAGTCTTCGTGCTTTTCAGTCCGTTACAGCGTGACGAATGTGCTATCTCTATTACTAATGCTAGTTTTACCACAACGAGCGCTCCTGTCTCATACTTGATTCTGAGCATGCACATTCTTTTCCCTTGGTAAAGCATACACACGACCGGTTTTCCCGACGGGAAAAAGTCTGCCGGGAACCCCAGCGGAAAAAAAGGAAACATGTTTTTTTCCGCAGTTTTCATGTCGGGAAAACTGCAATGAAGCATACACACGGCCGGGATTCCCAGCCAAAAGCTCTCATGGCAGTTTTCCACTTTTTTGTTCTAAAAATTCTTACCTATTATTTCAAATCTTCTAGTCACTGCAGTAGAAAACAAACGTCGATTTGACCCCACTAATAATTATAAATCTAACAAATGTTCTTTTAAGCAAAAAATAGCTTTTTCTATATCTGAATTTGTGACACCGCAAAAAACAGACGTGAAAACTGTTTACTTCTTCATCTTGCTTCATGTGAATTCTGTTGACTCTGGCTGTCCAGTTGGTGCACCAACAGTTATATAATGGTCTCTATTATTTTGCTATGGCCCGTAGCTTTCATGAGAACCCTTCCAGTTTCTGTTATGTGACATCAAATCATTTTTTAATAGAAAGTGTCCCTTGAGCAAGTATTTACAATATGTATGTAGCCTTCCACATGAACAAACTTTATTCAGTCGGCTTCAGGCCAAACTCTGCTCTTCACATGTCAAATTTCCTAATGGACAGAACAAATCCAGCATGCTGCATAGAATAAAAGGCAAGATGTACATGTGGCCTCTATAAGCATAATCCTGCTATGTCACTAACCATCATTTACGCAATAATTTACTTCTATTGGACAACAATGGGCCTAATGCAGACCTCTGGGTTATTTCACTTTCTACCTGTGAAATATGTAACAGGAGCAACTACCTTGAAACAAGAGTAAATGTGCCCAGAGACAAAGTCACCAAAGCTATGTTTATAGATGTTCATGTGATTATATATTATATACTGCATGTAGACTGAAATAGAAGGGTATTTTTTTTTAAAAACAATAAAAAAACCTCATAAAAATGTTTAAAACCACCTCTTTATTCAGTATGGCTAAAGTAACCAAGTATCAAAAAATTGAATAATAGCACCGCAGAGCCATGTCAGTTTTTTTTACATATGTCAATACATTTTAAGTAAACACTGCATTACCTACTGCTTTTATCTAGCACAAATGGACATTGACCAACCATATATTATGTATATACATAGAGCCAAGGGTATCCATTTACTACGACTTTGAATTTGTTACTGTGATTTCACTATATATACACTGTGGATGCATTCTTCCCCATTTTTCATATGAACATGAAACATTTTAAATAATAACTTTGATCTTTATATTTGAATACCTACTAGGACTGGTAGCCTAACATCATTTGTAGTTAATATATAATATGCATTGTAATGGACACAGCAGACAATAGCGGATTATAATTTTAACTAAAGTTTGGAACAGGCCTTGTCATTTTCGACCAAAGAAGTTGAGTGCATGTGCTCAGCATCATATCCAGAAGTTGTCTTTGGGAAATAGATGTATGAGTGCTGCCAGCATTGCTGGAGAGGTGGGGGGTCAGCCTGTCAATACTCAGACCATATGCCGCACACTGCATCCAATTGTTCTGCATGGCTGTGGTCCAGGAAAAGAAGATGATGCACAAGAAAGCCTGCAAACAGTTTGCTGAAGACAAGCAGATTAAGAACAGAGCGCTGTGCATGATGTCATAAGCCTAGGCTTTTTTCCAGACAAGAAACAGGAAGTTGGCTGTATAAGGTATTTACTGGCAGAAAAACAATGTTTTACTATCCAAAGTTAAAACAACAAGGGCAGAAGATTTAACAGATGGAAAGTTGAAAAAAATACTGAAGTTCCCCTTTAAGGCTGACCCAAATATTAAGGGCTATCAGAAGGGCGAGAAGGAATTTTAATCAAGTATGTATGCTGATGATTTACTTATGTTTTTACCAGACCCAGTGGTGTCTCTCCCAAACTTGATATCTACAGTAGTTTGCAAGTGTTCCACAAATTGTTTGGATTAGGAACTAATCTGTTCAGAATACGAGATACCGGAAGAACCAGAATTCTATCTTCTACACGTGAACCAAATTCAAGAGAAAGCGTACAGGGAGACAAGTATATATTTTTTTTTTTTTTTTTTTTGAATTCACATCAGCTCATTCCATACATGTGAGACCCGCTCATGCTTGAGGCTTCGATCGTCTCTACTAGCGGTTGCATCATTTGTGAATCGTTTTAAGGCTGTGCTTGTATCGCTAGATTATTAACCTTTGCAGGTAAAGTTTTTTTTTTTTTTTTTTTTTTCCCTTGACTTCTTCAAGAGGTACAAAAAATTTTCCCACCTCCCACCCAGAATCCCTCCCCCCACCCCCCTTCCCCTAGGTGGCTCCCGGGACCCCCCCTATATATTCTATTGCCACTAGTATGAGGAGAAAATTTGGGTATGTTGGAAGAGATAACGTCTCAGGGCCCCTCCCATGCATTTCATTTACAACTGACTCCCTCTACCTCCTCTGTCCCACTACAAAGTTCCATGTTGTCTTAAAAAGTCCCCACTTGCGCCATCTGGAGCGGTAGTCATTATTCATTCCCGTGGCAGAGTCTTTCAGTTCCTCCATCCTGTGTATTTGGTCCACAGCTTCTATCCATTCCCAGATCCGTGGGCCTTCCCTTTCTTGCCATTTCATTGGAATCATCTTTTTAGCTGCATTTAGAAGGTGCGGGAGTAGCGATCGTTTATATCTCTTCACTCCTTCATCATTACAATGGAAAAGGCAGGTCCACGGATCTTTCTTCAACTTGACTCCCGTAATCTCGTTTATATACGACAATACCGAGTCCCAGTACTTTTTGATTATGGGGCATGTCCACCAAAGATGGGCCATTGTGCCTCTCTCGCAGCACCCCCTCCAGCAGTCCGCAGACTGATCTTTTTTGTACTTACTCATTTGTACAGGGGTGAGGTACCATCCGGAGATGCATTTGTAATTCATCTCCGCCATCGAGGTATCTATTGCGGAGGCGTGGGTCAGATGCATTATCCTATTAATCGAGTTGTTCCCTCTGTCTATCCCTAATTCCTTTTCCCATTTTTCTACTAGTGGTGTAGCCCCTCGTGCTCCTATCTTGATGACTATTTTATATAACTTAGATATCGTGCCCCTGGTGTTCCCGGTAGTGCACAGCCTTTCCAAGGGAGTCAGCTCCGTCCCCGCCCGCAAAGGCTGTGGTAGCTTCCCAGTGAAGTGTTTGATTTGTGAATAGTGCCAAAAGTCTAAATTCCATGTATCTACCCTTAGTTTCAAATCCTCAAAGGTCATCAATTCACCTCCCTTGATAACATCCCCTAGGTATACCGTATCTTTTTTAATCCATTTCCCTCCAATTTTTTCTTCACCCGGTGCAAAATATGGATTATTTTTTAAATTCATAAGTGGAGAATTAGGTGGATTCTTGGTGAATGTCAGAGCCCTGTCCCACATTCTCAAAGTGCTTTTTGTGAGTTTTAGTAATTTGTGCTGCAGTGGTCGTTTTTGTGTAGGAATCCATAGAATTTTACTTAATTGGTTCTGGGTTAGGGATTTCTCAATTTGGACCCACCTTTTCTCTTTTTTATCTCTAGCCCATTCTACTGCTCGGGAGAGTACCGCCGCCTTATAATAACTTTTAATGTCTGGGACCGCCAGGCCTCCCTCCAGTTTGTCCTGTTTCAAGTTTAATAGGGAGATTCTATACTTTTTGTTTTTCCAGATGAAGTTCATTGCCACAGAGTTTAATTTATTCAGATATTGAGAGGGTAGAGGGATTGGTAATAGCTGAAATTTATATAGTATTTTGGGAATATATATCATCTTTAGGATATTTATTCGACCCATCCAAGAGATGGGTTTATTTTTCATTTTTGTTAATTCACTTTTAATTTCATTTAATAAAGATATAAAGTTGATCTTGTAGATCTTCCTTTCTGTATTTGCCAACTTGATCCCCAGGTAGTTGAGTTCTTTTTGCCAAGGAAAAGGGGAAATCTCCTTTACCAATCTAACTTGGTTTTTATTGAGATTAATGTTTAAAATCTCTGATTTGGTTGTATTAATTTTGAAATTAGAAATTGCTCCGTATTGCTCTAGCGTCAGAAGGATCTTGGGGATGTTTTTTTCCGGGTTGGTGATATAGAACAATATGTCGTCCGCAAAGGCGGATAACTTATGCTCTTCCTCACCAACCCGGATTCCTGTGATTTCAGGGTCATTTCTAATCACGGACAATAGGGGTTCAAGGGACAAGATGAAAAGGAGGGGAGATAGGGGGCACCCCTGTCTTGTCCCGTTGCTCAACTTTATGGTGTCTGATAGGGTGCCATTAATCTTGCATCTTGCTGTCGGCTGATAGTATAATGTCTTAGTCCAGTTTAAGAATCTGTTCCCCATTCCCACTGCGTCAAGAGTGTGAATCATGAGTCCCCAGTCTACCCTGTCAAAGGCCTTCTCGGCATCAATTGACAGGAATAGACTGGGGATCTCCTCTGTCTGGGTCTTTTGCATCAACAGCAGGGCTCTTATGGCGTTGTCCTTTCCCTCCCTGTTAGGTATAAACCCCACTTGATCTGGATGGATCAAGTCTTGCATTACGCCCTTCAGACGGTCGGCTAAAACTTTAGAGAAAAGTTTAGTATCGATATTCAGAAGGGATATAGGTCTATATCCCGAACAGAGGGATCTGTCCTTTCCTTCTTTGTGGATAATAGCCACTGCAGCGGATGAGGCCTCCAGGCTAAGTTGATATTGTATGCCCAGGCCATTGAAGTACTTACACAGTCTGGGAATCAAGATTTCACTGAACCTCTTGTAGTACAGGACCGTAAACCCATCTGGGCCCGGGCTCTTATCGACTGTCATATTTTTGAGGGCATTTTTTATTTCTATTTCTGTGATAGGCCTATCTAAGTATGCGCGTGAGTCCTCTTCGATTATAGATAGTTTCGCTCTGTCCAAAAAGGCCCTTAATTTTTGTCCCCTTACAGCTTCTTGCCCGTCAGATCTTTTTATCGAGTAAAGTTCTTCATAATACTTTTTAAAAGTGTCAGCTATATCTGCAGTTGCGTACACTAGTTCCCCATTTTGTCGCTTGATCTTTTCAATATAATTCCTAGTAGTTTTCTTTTTTGCCATTTTAGCAAGGTATTTGTTAGGTTTGTTTCCCCACACGTACCTCTCCCTGGTAATATTATTTAGTTTAATCC
Source organism: Rana kukunoris (assembly GCA_029574335.1). Taxonomy (NCBI): domain Eukaryota; kingdom Metazoa; phylum Chordata; class Amphibia; order Anura; family Ranidae; genus Rana; species Rana kukunoris. The sequence goes on from CM056053.1 coordinate 310,909,142, forward strand.
TTGTTTCTGTTTCCATTATATCCTTTAGTTCATTTCTCTTTATTATTAGTTTAAGATATGTATTTTTTTGCCCTCTGTCTTTGTGCCTTTTCTCTAGGTCCGCTATTTCTCTGATCAGTGTTTCCCTCTGTTTGTTTTTCTCCTTTTTCCTTCGGGAGCCTTCCCTAATTAGAATCCCTCTGATATAGGCCTTGTGTGATTCCCAAACAGTTGCCATGGAGATTTCGTCTGTGTTGTTTATGTCAAAGAATTGCTTTAGTTCTGTCCCGACCCTCGCCACTCCATCATCATCTCTAATCAGATAGTCATTTAATCGCCAGGGCATACGCTTGAAATCTGTAGTTGCAGTTTTGATTTTCATCATAATAGGAGCGTGGTCAGATATGGTCATTATCCCTATGCTGATTTCAGAGATATAGTCCAACAACCGGTGAGCTACCAATGCGTAGTCGATCCTGGAGTACGTTCCATGAGGGGTTGAGAAGAACGTGTAATCCCGCTCCCCCGGGTGGAAAGCCCTCCAGGCATCGACCACCTGGCAGTCCCCCATTTTTCGTGTGAATCGCCTTAGATTCGAGTTGTTGACATCTCTCCTCGGGCAGGTACTATCCTCCTTGGGATCTATGACAAAATTTAAGTCCCCCATAAGAATTAGATGACCCCCAGCGAATGTATTTATTTTGTCCAGGATCTTGCATAAATACTTTATGGGGTGTCGATTGGGAGCGTAGATATTGACTAGTGTATAAACCCTGTTTCCAATAGACCCTTTAAGGAATAAGAACCTGCCCTCTGGGTCTGCCAGTCTTGCCATCAGGGAGAAGCCCACCCCCCTGGTGAAGCCGATAGCAACCCCTCTAGCTCGACTTGTAATCGCATCGCCATAGTACCAGATGGGGTATGTGGGGGAGTAAAGTTTAATATTTGAATTCAGGGTCAGGTGTGTTTCCTGGATGAGGATCACATCTGCTCTGTATTGTTTGATTTCCTCAAGGATCTGCATTCTTTTTCCCTTTGAGTGCAAACCTTTGACGTTATAGGATAGAAACTTTACCTCCGCCATTTAACCCTGTCAGTCCTAGGTTGCGCTATGGAGTCCCTGAGAGCCACCTTCCCCTTGCCCCCACCTTCCCTCCCCCCACCCATCCCCCCCCCTCCCTCAAGCCCCCTTCTCTAAATACCCGTCCCACCTCCCCCCACCCCCCCCTCCCCAGCCTGTCTAAGGCCTCAGATCTGTGGGGGTCATCGTGCCCCATCCCACTAGATCGAAATATCGAGGTGGCACTAACCCGGGCTTCTCCCGCCTAGGGCTCTTCTCCTTCACCTTGGCCCTGATTTTTATTAGGCAGGAGGCTGGCCTGGGCTAGGGGTTTCCCCACTCCCCTCCCCTCTCCCCCGCCCTCCCCCCCCCTCCCTACTCATTCGGACCATCCTGGGGTTTCTATTATAGGTAAGCCCAGTTTGTCACAGAAGATAGGAAGATCTTCTGGGAAAGTTAATTTAGCAAAAGTCCCGTCTTTTTGAGCCAGTAAACATGCCGGGAAGCCCCACTGGTACTTAATATTATGGATCCTCAGTTGCTCTGTAAGTGGTTTAAGATGTCTCCTCCTTACTAGGGTCTCCCAGGCCAGGTCTGGAAAGATTTGTATCTCGGAGTCGTTATAGATTAGAGGCGGTTTTCCTCTTAGTTTCTGCCAGATCTCCTCCTTGTCTTCATAATGCCTGAACCTAGCAATTACATCTCTTGGTCGTTCGCTAGTGTTCTCTTTGAGTCTGCCTAGGCGGTGGACTCGCTCTATTTTAAGGGGTTTCCCAGCCTTGTCCTCCAGTAGAGGGGTAAACAGAGTGTTCATGATGTTTTTTAGATCTTCCCCCCTTACTTCCTTAATGGATCTAATTCTCAAGTTCTGTCTACGGTGCCTGTTCTCCTGGTCCTCTAGGCGGTATTGTAAGTTCCTTTGATTGACCTTCATTTCCCGGACTTGGTTTTTTAATTGGTCTAGCACAGAGTCTAGTTTATCCACGTTTTTTTCTATTTCTTCTACTCTCGGCAAGACGTGGTTTATATCTACTCTCAGGCCCTTGATTTCCTCTTTAATGGTGTCTTCCAGTCTCCTTAGCATTCTATCTAGATCGTCCATCGAGCTCGTATGCTGTTCTTCGCCCCCGTGGCTTGTTTCTATTTCTCCGTCCATAGATACATCTGTAGACTGTTGCTGTACTCCCCCTCCACCCTTTCTGGCGGTGCCTGTTTTACCAGTTTTCTTTTCATGCGCAGGGCTGTTGATGCCGGCGCCCTGGGACATGTATTGTCTAATGGTAGAGGTTACTGGGGGGTCTTTAGGGGTTTTTGGGGCCGAGCCCCTAGTTATCTTGCTCATATTATACTTGGATCTGGCTCTAATGCGCTTCCCCAGTTTTTCCGCCCTGTTATACCCGGGGAAGGGGTATCACCACTAAGGTCCGTTAGGCGTTATTCTCCCGGCGGTATCGTGGTCGCTTTGGAGTGGAAACACGGTCTGTCACCATATATTTGTTGTTTAATTTCGGCCCGGCACTCTCATAGAAGGTTGTTGGTTTTCAGCAAGGAAAGAATGGGTTAGGACGTGTGGGGGCTCAGGGTGGTTGTGAACTCGCCTCTAAAACGCCCCTCCAAACTGGTGGGTAGGTAGCTATTTCCTTTGGGTTTAGGGAGGGGAGAGATCATTAACTTTGTGTTTGTCGGGTCTGGCTTGGTGTCGGGTCGTGCATATGGCCATTCATCTCCCATCCGTAGAAAAACAGAGATGTGCCAAACAGCTTTCCTCAGACCGCCCTTCTCCCCTTCCTCCCCTAGGAGTGGGGAAGTTCTATTAGCACTGTTCGATTGAACTAATACTACTGATCCTATGATGATACTTGTGTTTCCCCTAAAAGCCTTTACCCAACACTTAAACTAGAGACTTACTACAAAGCATATATTGCGTTGAAAAGAGGTCCATGATGAAGATGCATATCAGTCAGCAAACATTGATAATTGGAATGTTCTTACCGCTGGGCTTCCCTTCTCAGCACGATTCTGTCTCTGATGGTTGCTGTGTCTGGCGGCGGGAGCTGGGTTACCTGGTCCGTGCTATAGCCTCTGAGTGTGATGGGGGGGGGGTTCGGGAGGGAAACCAGAGCTGTCCCCTGTCGCGGATCCGGCCGGGTCACTGACGAGCCATCCCTGCAAGGTCCGCGTCAGCCCCGGTAGTTGTGCGGGAGAGATGGGGGTGGCGCGCTGATGTTATGCGCTGGTGGGGTGGGTAGGAGCCGTCAGCGTCCCGCTTCCATGTCGCAGCCTCTCACGCTGCGTAGATGACGGCGGCTCTCCATCGATCACGCGGAGCGCGGCGTTCTTCCTCCCTCCTTCCCCTAGCCTCGGTCGCGTCGCGAGCTAGTCCCTCCCTCAGCACGCGCGCGTCACGTATCGCACGTCATGCCCAGCGGGAGACAAGTATATGTCATCTATTAGATGCAGCAAAGGCATGCATAACAAAGAAGTGGAAGTCATTAACCCCACCAACCATAGAGATGTGGATAAGTAAAGTAAAGGAAATCTGTAAACTAGAAGAATTAGTATTGATAGCACAACATTAACAGGAAAGATATTTAAGAACTTGGACCTCCTGGAAATCCTTTTTAGACTCTAGGGTAGAGGGGTGAGGAGGGTAAAGACTAACATTATAGATGACAGCCTGAATATGAAGGGGGGAGAGAGTAGGAAGGTCTAAACAACAGAGAGTGTTTTCTTTTTTTCTTGTTTTTCTTTTTCTCCTCTTTATGCAGTAGTGTTCTGGAGGGTATCCTAAGTTTAGAGGGGATACATATTGGTATGCATCTGCATGTAGACCCATTTGTATTATGTATTATAATTGTAACACTGCTACAACTATATAATGTATTATTATTTTTGTTTTAAAATAAAAAAAGGTTGACCCAAATATTAAGGGCTATCAGAAGGGCGAGAAGGAATTTTAATCAAGTATGTATGCTGATGATTTACTTATGTTTTTACCAGACCCAGCGGTGTCTCTCCCAAACTTGATATCTACAGTACTTTGCAAGTGTTCCACAAATTGTTTGGATTAGGAACTAATCTGACAAAATGTTCTGCTCTAGCAATAAATATTCCCCACAATATTATAGCTAACATCAAAGAATCGTTTGGCATTTCTCTAACTGATAGTACTCTTCAGTATCTGGGAGTAAGCCTAGCTCCCTCACTATGGGCTATGTACCATGCTGACTACCCACAAGCTTTTGCGAGTCAGACAGTGGCTCCACCTTCCCTAACTCCCTCATGGGAAGAGTTACAGCTATTAAGATGTCCATCTTGCCAAAGCTACTTTATTATTTCAGAGCCTTGCCTGTCTATGTCTCCCATCAGACCATCGAGCAGATCCAAAGGGATAAATAAATTCATTTAACCACAAAGGTAAGAAACCTAGATATGCTAAACTGCTAACCTATAGGCCCCTTTCCCAATGAGGCCTACCTAACATATAGCTGTACTACTTGGCTGCTAGACTAGCCCAAACAGCCCAATGGCACGTCTCCCCATCGCAGATCCCCTGGCTACAATTTGAATATATACCAATCTGCCTGTTCTTCCCTTTAGGCCTTTTATGGTATACTGCGTTTTGGCCCAGAGAGACCGGCCCTCTCAAGAGTATTGTCTGGCAATCATTACATTAATGGATATTATTCCACCAGAAATTCAAATTACGCTCCCTTAGGCCCCCTCTATCCTCATTCAAACACCTTTACTACTTTAACTCCATAACACAAGATTTGCAGTTCTGCTCCTTTTCGCACCTCAAACCAATTTATAATATTCCGAGGATAGAATTTTACAAGTATCTCCAGATTAGGAATTCTTTTGAATCACTATACTCCCTCATCATTAGACCCAGATTCATAGACTTTAAATCCATCTGTTATAATTCCTTCAGGGACAAGGGGGTCATTGCCAGGATATATAGCTATCTGAATGTGTAGCATATACCTGAGAAGTCCTCAGCCATGGTCTGAAGGGAGTTTGACATAGGTCAAAAATTTACAATTGAGAAATGGTCAGACATGCTCTTGAACATGCACAAATGCACACGCTTCATGTCTCTTAAGGAGACAGTGGTGAAATTACATACTAGAGGGTACCTAGTACATTTTTGTATCGAAGTGTCCCAGAAAACTGCTTAAGGGGTGTCAGGCTACAGGCTAATTTCTTCACACATTCTGGAGTTGCCCAGGCATTAAGCTAATTTGGCGTCAGGCTGCCTCTAGAGTGGCCCAAATGACAGGGTCTCTCATCACCCTTACCAATGTGCCTCCTCTTTGCGCCAACCCAAAAACTAGCCCACATGCTTTTCTGCATGATTATCTGGGCTATTGCATTAAACTCCTATAGTGCCCTGGACCCAGGTGGTTCAAATAATGGAAGTGTCACGTACCTGATTGTAGAGCCCGGTATGCAGAGGAAGACCTCTCTTACACCTTTGATTAAAAAAACTCGGATAGAGCAGACAGGGAGCTCGGGAATGCAGAATAGCACAAGTGCCTGGCAGGATCGCTGATGTAGGGACTGGTTAGAACTTCTGATGATGCCATGGAGAGACTATCAGCAATGAGGATAACCTAGCAGAACAGCTGGCAGACTGGATGCAGTCAGCGAGGAAGTGTTCTAGTGGACAGATCAAGAACAGATGTGGTGGCTGGAGCAAAGTCAGGGTACAGGCCGAGTTGGTAACAGGCAGGCAGCAAGGTAACCAAGGAAGAGACAGTAGCAGAGTCAGGACAAGCTAGGATCAGATGCAGGCGGATAGCAGAGGAAGTCAGAAACAAGCCAAAAGTCTACTGGAACAGGTTTTCAAGATAACGGGTAGCAAGAGTCACAGGGAACGCTATAAACCAGACAGCATGGAACCTGGGCATCAGCTTCCTTTAAATAGCGCATTTGATGTCAAGAACTGTCACAACGTGCTCCCCCCTTTTGCGCGCACCGTCATTCGCACATGCACTTGCAACGTGTGGCTCTTCTCATTGGGAATTGATGCACAGATGTTCTTCTGCTGTTGACATTTTGATTACTGGCTTGCCCTTCCTGACAGTAAGATATAAAATTAATGGAGTGTATACATTATACCATTCTTGATACAATGAACATCTTTGATCGCAAGTGGGCAAGTTGGGAATCATACAGTAGCTATTTGGGAAATGGATAATTACATTACAATATCACCCCAGGTCAGGCACAAGATATATATTCAAACAGTTAATTATGTATTTCTCACCTTTCTTTTTCTTTTTTTAACAATAGATTTTTATTGAAAGTATTTTACTTAACAGTCTCACCTTTCTTTTTCTTTTTATTGTTTGGTTTATTATGACATCTTTGTCTATAAGCCTACTTGGTTTTGTCGTTAGTTATTTCTACTACTTTGTTTTATGAAGCGGGAAACTAGGATATATCTAGCCTTGGTACTGTTACCCTTCTTGAACCCATAGGCTGGACTGTAGAATTTTTCAGATGTACAATATGTTATTTACTCATAACTCAGGACTGACTCCAAGCATATTTTATAGTCTCTAATGGTTATGCATACTGCCTTTTGTGCCTTGGTTGTATTATTTACTTTCATGTAGGAACCACATCCTGTTCACTGGTTCTCTTTGTTATGCTTTTTATTTCTCAATAAAAGCGTTTGTATTAAAAAAAGAAAAGTGCTCTATGAATGAAGCTTTTATGAATAGAGCCAGGGTTGGCGGAATGGGTGGGCATAATCTATATTGTTAAGGAGTGCCTGTGACAGGTCCAGTGGCTGTAATAACAAAGACTTCTATTTAAATAAAATGTTCAATAGCCATAAAAAATATAAAACTGCTTTGTGTGCATCAATTATCTTGATGAACCCAGATTTTATTTTGCACTGGGTACAAGATACTGGTGACAACATCACTGTGCTGCACATAGCCAGCAAAGCTGTAAGAGGGACATAGCAGCTCCTCCCATTACAGATTGCCTGCAGAAAACTACAGAGGAGGTGGATACAAGACCACTCATCAAATTTCTTCATCAATTTAAGCCAATATGTATTCCGCTACATATTTCTGGTAAAAAAAAAAATACCAAAAAGCCTATATTGATTGAAGTTTGCTCAAAACTTTTGAGCAATCTTCAAAGTATGAAAAACATAAAAGGTAGGTAAATGGCAAATATATGCTGTGCTACATCCAATATTTGTAATAGAGAAAAAGGGAGGGTTCCCCTAAGTTGGACTTTTTAGGCACAAAAAGTATTGATTTCAAATATACTACTAGTATTAAAGTAGAAAAAGTATTTATTCAAAAATATACAAAATTTACAAGGAATGGAATATTGAGTTAAAATATTGGTTAAAATACAATTTGGAAATGTGTATTTTAACACAATATTTCATTCCTTGTCGATTGTGTATATTTATGCATAAATACTTTTTATACTTCAATACTCTGTATATTTGAAATCAATACTTTTTGTGCCTAAAAAGCCACCCAGGGGAACCCTACCTTTTTCTCTCTCTTCAAACTATGAGTTATATTTTTATTTATTTTTATTAAGTAATGGTGGCAATCAGTGATTTAAAGCAGGACAGCATTATTGCGGCAGTCAGTCGGGACACTTACTGACACTTTTGACACTTTTTGGGGACCAGTGACACTAATACAGTAATCAGTGCTAAAAAAAAATGTACAGTCACTGTACTAATGACAGTGTCAGGGAAGGATTTAACATCAGGGTGATCAAAGGGTTAAATGTGTGCCTGACCAGTGCTTTACTACTGTTAGAGAGGTGCTTGTACTAGGAGAAGACAAGGATCAGTGCCCCTGCTTAGCAGAGACACAGGATCCATGTCTTCTGTAGTGACAGACCGGTAATCTGCCTTGTTTACATAGACAGGCTGCGTGTTCTGCCTGTGTACAGAAGAATTGGTGGGTGCCGGCGGACATCGAGTCTGTCCGGGTCCAAAAAAGATAATAGAAAAGGTCTGCATCCTCTTCTATTTTTTTTTTTACCTAAACATGATGGAGCGGAGGTAATCAAGATGTAAGCGGATGTCAATCCATTTACATCTGGTTGCCCATTGATCTAACATGGATTGGCAAAGTTCAGGTTTTATAAATTCATCTAATTTTTTTACAGACACAGGTAGATACAAAATGGACATCATTTTCGTTCTGCTTCACAGGCCCCCTGCTGATCAGACCAGTCATGAGCCATGTGCACGGGGCCTTTAGCAACTTATCTGGATGTCAAATACAATGGGAATATTCATAGCTTCAATAAAGTATTAGGCTACAGATGTTTACAGTACTCTGCAAAGGCATATGCAACTAAAGCAGCATACTATAATTGGCTTACAAAATTGTTATTATAATTATTTATTTATTTTTCAGATTTTAACTCAGATTTCCCCAACCTCCATAACCAACATAAAAAAAACCCTATAGGCCACATGATTTCACCTGCACAACCCCATTTTGATGATTTTATCTAGAACAGTCTTCCATGCTCATATGCTTAATTTATGCTCATAATAGATTAATAATAAGGACATTTAAGGCACATTGCTGTAAGACATACAAAACAGTTAAGTAATATTCCAGGTTTTATTGACGTAAACTGACCACCGTAGATGAAGTATTTCTCCTTGTTTCGGAGCACCACTATCAGAAATGAGACTGGTCAATCTGTATTTATATGTAGCGTAGAGTAAGGCAAATTCTATATTCGGTGTCTGAACAAAGAAGAGCCTACTTGATGGCAGCAGGAGAGGTACCCATTAATCACAGGAGACAGGAGGTGGCAGTTCCAAATCTCCGTATTCCTAGGAGTAGGCGCTAAATAAGCAGTGACAGAGAGTTTTTCAGGTCCTTGTCTGGCTCCCTTGAGAGGCTGTTCCTTTTGGAGGTAATCTGGAGCGAACCTTCAGCCTTACTCATAATTCTGCATGTTAAGTAAAGCGTTCACATTCTAGTCAAAAAATGACTCATGTCCTCTTCTTTGTTATTTGCATCACTCTTCAGGAACTTTCATTGCCAGCCTTTTTGAGACTATGTAGGCTGACAGGCCCAGGAAGCTTTCAATTCTCTGAAGAAATATAGATTTTGAAGGTGTAGCTACCAATATTAATCATCACTGTTCCTGCAGCTGCTCCTTTGTCATAAAGGGTTTTCTGTTGTTGTTTTTAGGTCACTAAATGTGAATATGTCACTCCTTAACCAGATTCACCTTCAGTAGTCTATACCATCACCAAACAGAAATAATCAGGTCAACCAAGCAGAATTTACACTAAGTAAAACTTGACAGTGAAGATTGTTTAGTTATACTGCATTTAAGTGCATGTATGTGTCATCATCAGGCCATGAATTTCAGCTATTTATTCTCTGATTTTATGTTTTAGTGCAGGTTTGTTCTTGATAATGCATTTACACCTGAGCAGAGCATATTTCAAGTGATTTTCCAGTGGGTTTTTTTTTTTGTGCCTTTTGTCAAACATAAACACATTTTTTTAGTTTTTTTTTTTAAATGTATTTTGTAAGAGTAACCAGATGCTGGGCTACAGCAATATGGAGAAGGAGACATTGCCTTTTATTCTTCCCTCCCTCGACTGAGATACTGTATTACTGTTATGCTGCACCATCCTACTCTGCCAGCAAGAGTAGAGCTAAAGCCAAACAAGCCCATAGACTTCTATGCAGAGAGCTGAGATTGCTGGAAGTTGTAGTTTGAAACTGCAGCCATATAATGGCTACACTATAGCCCCGTACACACGATCGAAATTTCCGATGGAAAAAGTCTGACCGTGTGTATGCCCCATAGGAGTAATTCCATCGGAAATTCCGATTAATTCCATCAGAGTTTAGATAGAGAACATGTTCTCTTTTACGCTGATGGAATTCCGATGTGATTTTGGTCAGACAAAGGTCCGATTGTGTGTACGGGGCTTTAAATGGTTACACTACAGATATAATACAATATACACTGTGCAGTAGGAGGAATGGAGAGACGATTTTAATTAAACTGCATGGTAAAGTTCTTCCTCTTAGCAAAAAGGGAGTTAGAGGGAGAGCACCTCTGTCTGAATATTCACCAGCCAGCTGGAGACCATACCAGCAGAGATTTTAGCCTAAGATTGGAAGTGAGATTACCTGGGGGCAGCGCACCACTGCTCATATCACAGTACATGCACATCTGCAACAGGGAGACTGGAATGTCCACTAAACCTCTGCTTCCCACTATTTATCACCAGAGGCTTTCGGGAAGAGACCAAGAGGGCGCACTTTCTACAGCGAGAGTTCACTGCTACATCCCAGGGACTGGTGAGAGGGCTAGACGCCCAATGCTGGTACTGCTAGCGGGGACTGAATCACTGAGAGCAGGACACCAAGTGCACTCAATCAATATCGCACCCATACTGCTCTCTATACTGCACTTAGTCCAAACAAAAATTGCACCCATACCAACCCTATACCACATTATACTGAACCTTTATCGCATCTGAACCACATCTACCATGTGCCTGTGCCAAGATTATACCATACATATGCAGTAACTATACCGCATGCATACTGCATCCTCCATTTCTTTTGGACAGCGCATACCCAGTCAATTTAATACTAGCATTGCCACCATAAATGCTCTCTGGCAGTATAGTTCCATCACTCAGTAGGTTACACTTTACCACTGCTTAGTGCTGCCCTTGAGGTGGCCTTGTTATTGTTTATGCTTATTAGTGATGAGCGGAATATGCCATATTCGATTTCGTGATATTTCACGAATATATAGAAGAATATTCGTGAAATATTCGTTAATATCGAATATTCGTGATATTTTATCAAAAAAAAAAATTTTGCGAAATTTCGCTAATGCGAATGCGAAATTAATTGCGAAATTCTCGTCAACACGCGAAAACGGAGATCGTTTCCTGGATTACTAAACTAATATGCACTAAACACTAACTCTACTTACACAAACTTATATGACTAAACTAAAGCTAATTTTTTTTTTTTTTTATACACAAAACACAGAAGGGCAGAGAAAGTATTCACGAATATTCGTAATACGAATATTCGCATTGCGAATATTCGGCAACATAAAAGGATCGCCTCAGCTACTCAGCCCAGGGTCTCTAACCATACCAGCAATGCTTTTAGACGTCGATAGAGATCACTAGGATGTGATCTGTTTTAAAAATAAATTTGAAAAAATAGCGAATATTCACTGCAATATTCGATTTATTCGCGAATACTCGAATATGCAATATTCGTAACGAATACTCGAATATGCAATATTCCTAACGAATATTCGCAATGCGAATATTCGTGAGCAACACTAATGCTTATCAAATGTCATCTTATGCCTAGTCCTTACTTCTAATCACATTGTAGCCCAAATTGTGTTAATACCATTGTTAATCCATTTTATGCTTGCCTAATTGCCAACCATACTAGGTGACAATATATTATTGCCTTTAATACAGCAATGTCCAAATCTTTTGATCTTCCTTGGCCACGTCGGAAGAAGAGAACTTGTTTTGGACCGCACATAAAATACATGAAAAATAAGGATAGCTGATGAGCAGTTCCTCCTGCGGCTCTCAGTATCTAAGTGAGCCCGATGGGCTCATTCATTCTAATGACAGGTTGCCGAAAACTGCACCTATTTGCGGTTCTCTACACAGCAAGGGATTACTTGCGTTGATCACGGCTGGATGCAAAGTGCATCCAGCAGTGATTACTGCAGGTAATTTCTCACTGTGTAGAGAGCTGAACTTGCCTGGCAGCTGCACCTACCCACTGAGAATCGCCAAGAGCCACAGAAGGAACTACAATTCGCACCAGCCTTAATCGCCTGTGTGAACGTAGCCTATGTGTGTGCTGTGTGGGGAGGTAGGAGAGGTTGTGGGCATTGGAAGGACTCAATTGAAATTTTAGATCCGGCAATGCAGCATTTACTTACCTGGCATGCCTGCATTCCCTGCTGCCAGTGCTAGTACAAACATGGCAGCTCTGGCATCCCTCCATGACTGCATTTGCCTGGCTTGTCAATATAGGCTGCCGCAGCTGCTATGTTTGCGCTGCATCTCCGATGTCCCTACAGATGTGCATTGGCCGACCTTGTGTGTGTCAGCTGCTGACGAGCCGGGCAGCATGCTAAACTCACTGGGGCTGCAGTTTGGACTACCCTGAATAAATACTTATCTTTTTTGTCTATTTTCTTTAAAACAGCACAACTATTTGGGTACTAAATATTACTTTCAGTAAATTCTTGTGATATTGTATGTTTGTACACTCAACCTGGTGTTGCAGAGAGGCTGAGGTTTTTGAGAAGGTCAAAGCAAAGAACAGAGGACCCATCCTATCCGGAAGCTTGTGTCACAAAGAACCCACACTGGGGGGGGGGGGTAGTTCTCTAATGTAACACAAATTTGGAAAGCATGGAGGAAGAGTCACCCGCTAACCACCATCACCCTTCCTACATGCTCAAAGAGTGATATCAGACAGATGGGCGATATCAATTGACCTGAGCATGTCGGCCTACATCCACACTCTAGAATGGCCTGCGTGCCCCAGAACTTCTTTAACTGTAATCCCTGGCCAGGGCGAGGAAGTTAGCCTGAAAAAACAGCTGTGTGTTTACACATATACTGACATACCACCAGACATGTGAAAAGTGATATGTCACCGCCCCACAGCCTGTTTCAACCCTTAAAATGCATTGTACACTTTTGTAGGATAGTTGCAGCATGTCAGTTTGTTTTTTCTATGGCCGTGAAGCCAGGCATCACTGGCAAAGCATGTGTAAAGCCCTGAGCAGCTGCCCCTTGCCCGTTTGTGTGAAATGGCTCTTATTGTCCCTGGTCAGCCCTTCCATTCATTGGGTGTCAGTTATTTTGAACATAGAGGCTCAGAATTACATGTGGCCTAGGGGAGTCTGCACTACCACTCCACCAGATTCACCTCTACCCATAATTTGTTTTGATATTTGAATGACTCCTGCCAACCAACTGCTTGCATCAGGGATGAGGGCTATTCAAAGGAGTATGGACCAAAAAGTACATGGTCATCTTTAAGCGTTGTGCCAATTCTTAACTGTCAAGATAAGGAGACTGCGAGGAAGATGGTATTTGTGAAATGCGTCGGCCTCTGGTATCACACAGCAAAGTTAATTTGTTACAGTAAATTATGGCCAACATCGCATAACAGGCTGCTGCTTTATGGTTTTATGAATTATAAAAAAAAAAAAAAAAAACATTATATACTTGTATTACCTTTTGTGGTTGGTTGTTCCTCTCTGGTGCCAGCAAAGTAAAAATTGCATTAGCAACTCCAGGCAAACAGCTAAATACACAAATTAAATACACACTGTATATAGGAGCTACTGTTTTACCTGCCAGAGGATTTGTATTTCTGTCCATCCAGTCTTGAGATTTACAATGCCCCCTCCAGTCTAACACACCGCACAGGCCTGCTTGACATGGGAGGGGACATTATCCTTCTGTAAAAAAAACATACTTGGGGGGCACACCCTGAATCCTTTATCCTTCTGTAGTTTCATTTTTTGCTTACAGGTTCCTCCACAGTCACACCCTATGAATGGACAGTAAGGCTTTGCTTTCTCCTCCAATCAGCCAGCTCCTTAGACTGCAGTACAATTGATTGGCACTCTGTACAGGTACTGGAACAGACAAGTCAGTTGTATTAATAAAAAAAAACATAGCATATAATTTGCGCATTGTTTTTTTTTTTTTTACCATAGATCTTTTATTTTGAAAAATTATAGATACATACGTCAGAAGAATCATATCTTCAAACATTGCATCAATAACAATAAGAACTGCATAGTGATCCAGGCATGCTGTGGGTTGATAACTTACCTAAGAAAGGCCAGAGCTTCTAGGCAAAAAAAAACAGTAGGGCAAAATAGTAGGGCTGTGCAAAATAACTTATAATTCATCGATTAATCTTTCATTTTTTTGATCGATCAAAATCTTTTTGATCGATTAAAATTCTTTTGATTGGTACTAACCTCTCCGCCGGGTTCTGGGCCTTCAGGGAGTTCCGTCGGAGATCCAGTAACGTCACGCACATCGGAGGGGCTTGCCGTGTTCATCTGAAGGGCTCCTTTGCTGTGCCTTCATATCTGCATGCCAACAGGGCCTTACTATCTGCCACACACAAGGGCTGTTACACTTCCCTCTATCAACCTGGAATTCTACAACCACCCACTGAGAGTTGTGATAGTTCCCTTCACGGGACATCTACATGCCGACAGACTGATGTTAACCCCTCCTCATCTGGATTTAGCAGTGGTATCGTTGTACCCATTTTTATACCAGTATCATACTTAGCTACATGTTTTTATGACTGCTTTTGCTACCGTTTGGTATTACTTGCACCATTTTTACAGTTTATGTAGCTCCATCGATTTTATTTCCAGTGCAATATTTATTTGGTTACCTACTTGAAGACTATAAAAGTTTTAATGCTATTCCCATCGAGCGCTGCCTTTTTGTGTCCTGCTATCCTTTTTTCCAATGGTTGGGAGCTGCACTGGAATCAGTCTGCAAGGAGATCAGCTAAAAGTAGTTGGATCTGTATGTGCATCATAATTAATCAAAATTAGTCGATTAATCGATTTAAAAAAAAAAACGATTAATCGAAAACACAACATTTTTTGATCAGTAACAGCCCTACAAAATAGCAAACAATACATGAATGAATGAAAATGAATGAAAAACTTATATAGCGTGGCACATGCGAACTGAATCGCCTCTGGGCAATGAGGTTAATTGGAATAATACATCATAGATAGGATCTAGCGTAGTAAACAATAAAGGTAAGGTTCCCTGAGAGCTTAGGATATATTTTTTAGGTTAGAATGGAGGTGGAAACAGGTAAAGAAGAAGGTGGAAACAGGAGTCAAAGGTGGGATGCACTTACAAACACAGATGCGGACAACAGCACTAATGTCATCATGTCAGTACCACTCTCTATATCAGCACTAGAGAACAATCAAAGAGGAAGAGGACCCTGCATATCATGTAACAAAACCAACAGTTATAATCCTTCTTCACTCTATTGATAGCAAAACAAAAAAACATCTATCTTCACATACTTTTAAAGTTGTATGTGAGCAAGATTGTGCTAGGCTTGTACAGAATATTTGATTTGCACATTAAAGGTGAATTCAGTTAATCAGCAATGTATTCAATATATCTAAATTATCATCAACATTCCAACAATATATTTAATAAATATCATCAAACACAAGACTTATGCCACGTACACACGACTGTTTTTCATGACGAGAAAAATAAAATGTTTTAAATTGGTCGTGAAAAACGGTCGTGTGTATGCTCCAGAGCATTTTTCTCAACGTTTTTCATGTCGTTCTTTTTCACGATTTTCACACAATCGTGTGTATGCAAAACAGGCTTGAGAGGAATCATGACAAATCACGTCGGGAAGAACAGCGTTTTTTTCCATGACATGAATAACGGTCGTGTGTACGCGGCATCAGACATCACTTTACCCTAGAAACATAAATTACAAAGCATAAGGATTCCACTTATTTGGTTACTAGCCACATTACATGTTTTAACAAGTAAAAATGAAAACCAAAGTGTGCCATGAGAGGGAGCATACTGCTTGCTTTATTTGACTTGCTGCACTGAACAATAATTCAGCCTACTAGTCAACAGAATTAGAAATAGCAGAAGGGACCCTTGGTTAACCTTAATCGGGGAAGTGAAAAATTAGGTTTGGTACACAACTGATAAAGTATTGCTGGAGACAAAGAATGTCTAGGTTTCTGTGTCAGGGCTAAATTTCTGTACAGCCAACATAGGTTATAGCCTTGAGCAGAAGCGCAACAAGGTAAGGTACAATACCACCAAAACATCATGTTGTCAACTGTAAAGCCCCGTACACACGATCGGACCTTTGTCCGACCAAAATCACATCGGAATTCTGATGGAATTCCATCGAATTAAAAGAGAGCATGTTCTCTATCTAAACTCTGATGGAATTCATCTGAATTTCCGAAGGAATTACTTCGATGGGGTATACAAACGGTCGGAATTTCCAATGGAAAAAGTCTGTCTGACCTTTTTCATTGTAAATTACGATCGTGTATACGGGGCTTGAATAACACATTCCTCTGTTGTATAAAATATTTCAAACTGCAGCCCTGTCTGGGTACAGTTAGATGCAGTTGGTGGAATAGTGTACTGTGCATGGTTCATTCACTTTGGTTCCACACATCTAGAACCAAACCGGTGGCTTGCAGGAAGGGGATTAGGAGTTAAAGTTCACCTACTCTTCCATTTGTTAGTTCCAGGTGTACTGACTATCTCTTGTGGCCTCTCTTCCTCCTGGCATATTGTGTCTTGCATAGTTATGCCATCTGGGCTGGTTGGTATGATGGCAATAGCAACAAGAGGAGGAAGATGGACAGCCGCACTCCAAGAGATCTTTTGAAAAAAGATGGTCTTTAATGTCAAACTGGAACATGTACAATCACCACAACCACAAGACAGGACTGCCGACGCGTTTCGCACTTAACTAGTGCTTAGTCATGGCTCAATGGTATGATGGCTAAGACTCAATTATTTTAGGTAGACAACAGAAGACAGGTCACTTAGAGTAGCAGAAAGTGTAAATCTAGCCCTGATCTCAATAAACCTGTGAACCTCTAAAATGAAAAATGAACATATCTCTCTACAGTGTGTTCTAGTCTCAACCAATAGCACCTAGTGTGGTTCTCCTCTGATCTCTCCTTGCTATGCTATTTGCATGACTTACTTCTGACAGGTTAGCTCAACACCACAAAATTCTGGGTGAAAGCTCAGCTCCCTCCAGCATGTCATTGATAGTCTCTACTGTGCAGGTTTCCCTATTATTCTGTGCAGAGGGTGTGTGCCCTTTCCCTCCACCTAGGTTCCAGGTTGAACTGATCTCTCCTCTCTAGCCTGTGCAGTGTGTAACATAAGAACGCTCCCCCCTGCCTGCAGAAGCTGAGAAAATTCCTTTGATCTGTGTGTTTTAGAAGGTCGTTAAGGAGAGAGGGCTGCGATAAACACATACTACTTATGCCTTATCTTAGCCACAAATAGTTAAAACAAAACCCTGCTTGTCTGAGAACTAACTACTGTCTAATTTACATGAAAAGTAAATTCAGCACTCATCGTGTTTCGGCAACACACGTCTCAGGATCCATAGGTATGCCATAGTTTCAGCCTTCAAAAGCTCTTACAAGTACATTTCAAACCCTAAACTACAGCTGCAGCTAGATACCTGGGTTGTGAAAAAGTACATTCCATAGTGATCTGGTAAATTGAAAATCCACTCTTCCCTTTTTAAGCATTTTCAAAATTGATTCAACCAGGGAAATTCAACTCTGCATATAATAAAATATGTATGGACAGAGGTTTTCTTCACTGAAATCTACAGATTACTAGAACCAATTGGTGTTTACAGTAAGGATTTGATATATATATATATATATATATATATATATATATATATATATATATATAATCATTTAGATTTTTACTGTAAAAGTCAAGCTAAGTTCCCATCCCATCTACCAGACACTCCTCCGGTTGGTGAGGTCAGTGGGGTTGTTTATTACATTAAAGGGCCATTCGATAGATATAAGCAAAGAGCCAGTTTAATGGCTTGGTGGGTACAAGCCTAAATGAAAATGTTAGATGTTTATATCAATTTAACTTTCAATTTGGCTAGAGTTTATAAATATTTTTTGGCATGCAACTTTCACTCAATATAACCTCTGCTTATGTATGTTTGCAAATATTTATGTTAGGCCCCTTTCACACGGTGGAACCGTTCAGGTCCGCCTGTCGGTTTTGTCAGGGGATCTGAACGGCGGCTCCACGCAATCCTATGGAGCGTCGTATGTCAGCGGAGATATAACCGCTGACATCCGATCCGCCAAAATCAGACGTATGCCGGTACGTCCCCAATCCGCCCTTGGCGGATCGGATCGGGTGAGATCTGATGAAAACGAACACGCTGTCCATTTTTATCAGATCTCTCCATAGGAGACAGTGGCGCTGCAAAAGCCCCTCCCCACTCAGTGAGCAGAGAGGGACTTGTCATCCGCCGACTCAGCGGAGAGATCTCCCGCTGAGCTGGCAGACTCCGTAGCGACGGAAGTCTGCCTCGTGTGAAAGAAGCCTTAAATTGTCCAAGTTTGTGAAAGGATTACTTCTAGGTTGATATACTTGAAAAAAAAAAACATATTTTCCAGCCACTTTCTTCTCCAGTGAATGTGAGAATATCTGTTCTGCATTGCCAACAAATAACACAAAGGGGTTTCCAGGTCAACCGGTGAGGGTGGACTTGGCTTTGTGGCCAATATGATAGTGATATGTTTTTGAATGTGCAAGCTTAGGATATGTCATCTTTATCCTTTTTTTGTTGGATCTTACCTTTAGGGGAGATTACATCTTTGTGCCATGTAGGGCAATGTTTTACTGGCACATGGGTGCACAGGTGTTACATGTATTCCCATGCTGGCAGTCCCATTGTTGTCTATTGGGATACAGAAGCTGAACAGACATAACTGATGCTCCCAATGGATATCACAGTGGATGCCCCCAATGGATATCGCATTGGGAGTAGTGGTTGTGTCTGTGCAGCTGCTGCATCACAATTGACAGCTGTGGGACTACCAGTATGGGGATGCATGCAACATCTGTGCACCCCCCTGCTAAACATGGCCCTGAGGGGACAAAGATGTGATCAACCTGTGTGAACGAGGCTTTATTGTCCTCCGCTGCTGCCACAATCCACCATCAGCTCTCCTCTATAGAAGTACCAATGTAGTTACACAAGACTACTTTTTTCCTAGTGACTAAGAACAAGTATATTTATTTATTTATTTTTTACAGGTACTTATATAGCTCTGTGAATTTACCCAGCACTTTACATATATACTGTACATTCATATCAGTGCCTGCCCTCAAGGAACTTACAATCTAAGGTTCCTAACTCACATTCATACACACACACCCTTAGACAGGATCCAATTAACCTAATAGCATGTCTTTGGAGAGTGGGAGCAAACGGGAGTACTCAAAGGAAATCCACACAGGCACAGGGGGAACATGCAAACTCCAGGCAGGTAATGCCGTGGTCTGGAATTCGAACCAACGACCCTAGTGCTGCTTGCAGAAGTGACTGTGCATATACATGCATAGTATGTATCCACTCCTTTCACTGGCTGCCGCCTTGGGTCAATAACTTTGTAAACCAAAGATGGCAGCTTCAAAGCTTGCACCCTCAAAATCAGCAAGCAGTGGCAGACAGGCCCCTTGGCAAAAATAGTATTATTAAAGGATCACTAAAGGAATTTTTTTTTTTAGCTAAATAGCTTCCTTTACCTTACTGCAGTACTGGTTTCATGTCCTTATTGTTCGTTTTTGCTTTGAAATTCCTGTAATCCTGCTCTGTTCTCTGAACTTCCTGCTTGACTGTTTCCTTATAACCACAGTGCTGGGAGCTTTCTCACGATGGTTTAAGCTGTCATTACTGTGTGTCTAAAACTTCCCAGAACCAATCAGATTCATTTTAAAAACAAAACACTGCCCTGGATTTGTTTGTTTTTGTTCTGTGTGTCTATTTCTACTTTGCAGAAACATGAAGCCAGTTCAAAAGTGAAACTAACCTGCAGGCACATTATATGATTGATTTTTATCTATTTTTAATCATTTTGAAAATGAATCAGTTAACTTTTATGTCTCTATACCCTGAAAACAGTCATTTCAGCAAAACATTTTTTTCCTTTAGTGACCCTTTAAGTATGAATTTTAATTCATACAGAAAATCCAAACCTAATGTGCCTACTTTGATTTGCCCAAAGATGTTTTGACCAACACTCTGACCACCTGATAATAACCAATTAGGCAACGATCAACCAGCAGCTATAGACTATTTGTAAAATGACAGAAAAAAAATTGTGTCACAGAAACACAACTAGAACCATTAATCAAACAGGCTTTATGTGTTTAGTCATTTATAAATCAATATTGTCCTCAGTTATATATTTTTCTTGTTCCCTTTTAATCCTTAAATGCTCCTCAAAACAACATCTGTAATAGTTTCTCAATTTTGTAATTTTACTTCAAGTTATTACCTTTTTATAGTAAATCTCAGCAGGATATATTGTAGTTTCATAAATAAATTATAGGTTGCTTTGAAAATAATGTTTGAAAAAAAAAATCAAAGTAATGGCTCCTGTGCTTGTAAATTTTTACATATATATTATTTAGGTTTATTTATATATTATTTAGGTTTAAATAACTTAATAATTCACTGTTATTTCACTTTATTGCATAATTAGATCACACTTATTAGATTTTATTTTGTATGTACGGTTTGTTTTTAACTCGCTTATCTGTGTGTTTAGCTCTCTGGATATTTATTTCCTACAAATATTGCAGAGACTGATGGGATAATGATGATATACACTGCAAATCAACAAATACTTTTTGTGCAAATGTTTTGCAGATATGCAAATTTATTTCTTTCAATTAAATGTGAGTGTCTTTGTAGCAGACAATGCAAATAAAAACTGGGCTGATTCAGCCCCAGCTACAGAGGTTCCAAGCCCACAGTCACATACTCAGTCATCGGAGAAAGAGGGTCATTAGCCTGTTATATCTGTATTACTGTACTCAAACTTTACCTGTCATCTGCTTGAAATATATTGCACATATTCAAATGAGTGAACAGTCAAATAAAAAAGAAATATCTTTTATTTCTCTGAATAAGATAAGAATGATGCTTTGCATGCGGCAGCAGAGTAGATGTGACAGTCAACCAAATTAATCCCATTATGCAAAATCCAGTTTACAAATGATTTCGCCTCTATTTTTTTTTTTGTGCAAAATTATGTCAATTTTCCCATAAACTGGAGCGACTGTGTCAGGTTTCTGAACTGCTCACAGACACTACAAAGAGCAGTATGTCTATTTTCCTCTAATGCAGGAGAGAAAAAATTATCTCAGTAGCATAAATTAGCACTTACATCTTTAATGCAGTTACCGTTATTTATTTGTACTGACCCTGATTGTATGCTTCTATACACAGATCTACTTATTTTGCATTAGAGTTAGAAATGAAAATGACGGCATTAAAATGAACTTTTCAGCTAGGGTGTTTTATCAATGCAAATACCCTGATTTAAAAAAAAAAAAAAACTCAATCTTATTTATTGTCCTGTATTGTATGTGGTTTTACTTAAAATTTTCAAATATGAAGAAATATAAGTTTGTTAATTTTTAAAGAAACAATACTTCTATCCCCATTATACAAAATTAATGCTCTGTGTGTCCTCTAAAACAATGAGCTGAAATTTGGAAAATTACCACCTTTGTAAAGCTACTTCTACAATAAAAATATTTTTGTAATTAGTTATGCATATAAGATATAAGCATAAACTAAATGAGTTGAGAATTGTTACTCAATAAATAGTAGCTGTGTTCTATTGGTTCTATGGAAATGCAATAGTTTTAGTAAATATAAACTGCTAAATACTTAGAACATCATCAGTTAGAACATCCTTTTGAATTCTGTAAGTGTCCAAGCATGGTTTACTGAATATACAGACTGATTTTTACTTTTGTGGGTTTGGCAACACTTTAATGAACTGTGAAGATACTCATCTACCTTAGTAAATCAGCCTCTCGTAGTGCCCATGATGGTGTACATCGAGGACACCCCTGATGTTCTTGAAGATCTATTACTTGTGGGTACAGGTTTGTGTGCCAAGATCTGAAGGTACCCATAGTTATTTGAATCATCGCCCAATAGGGATAGAAAAGGAGGGGAGAGGGAGACGCACCTAAGTGTAGTATTAGTAACACAGTTTATTGCACAAGATACATTGAACTTACAAGATATAAGCAGAACTCACGCATCGTGTTAAGAAATCATCATCCTCAAAGGCTGCCAAAGTCAAAACATTTAGAAGGGAAATCAAAGGAAAAGGTAAGTGAACCAACAATGCACTAGCTTAAAGGAACCTATTTAGAAAATAAAAAACAAACCTTTACAGCCCCTTTAAGTACATTTTCACTTAAAGCGTTAAAGCAGCTTGCTATGGGAGCATTTGGAGAAGAGGAGGAGCCTAGAACACCATTAGGGGACCCCAGAAGAGGACGTTCGGGGGTTGTTCTGTGTAATACTATTGCAAGTATAACATGTTCATTATTTTAATTAATTTAACTTCACATTCACTTTAAGGCATTTGCAGTTAAAGAAACAACAGACAATGATAGACATGATAAGCATCACCACGTTTCTGTAAGCTTTTTTGCAACATTTCTCAATTTATGGATCCAGATGGCTGTGAAGGAGAGAACTGGGAAACAGGAAGCCTGGGTTGCTCCGCATGGACCACACAGGAGGAAGTGATGTCATCCAGATCATAGAGAGGACAAAAGAATGGCTGGCTACGTGCTCAGAGGTCACAGCTCTTTCTACTGGCTCAGATCGCTTAGCCAGCCATCCTCCTCTGCCCCCTGCAGGGGGCGAGCAGGCAGCTCATGTACGGGAGGACGTCTATTAACACCCTTGCGGCAATTAAGACCCATGCTGTAGTCATCGGGAAATGGTTAATTTGTATGCTTTATATTAGCCCGGAGTTTGGCTTTAAAATAGTTCTAAAGGCAGAACATTTTTAACCTTAATGTAATCTATGTATTAAGGCAAAAAAACTTTCAGGTTTGTAATCCCCCCCCCCCCCCCCCCCCCATACCTAAGCACTTAACTGACACCACTCTATAAACAATGCTGTCCCAACCAGCAGCGCCACTTTGTTCTCTCTTCCTGTATTCATGGGCTTGGCTGAGACCAGTGGGAGCCATTGGCTCCTGCTGCTGTCAGTCAAATCCAGTGAGGAGGAAGCAGGGCCAAGCTGCGCTGCATGTGTCAATGGATGCACACAGCATCCATAGCAAGCAGCTTGCTATAGTGCCTCCATAGCAGGCAGCTTGATATGGGGGCATTTGGAGAAGAGGAGGAGCCTAGAACACCATTGGGGGACCCCAGAAGAGGAGGTTCAGGGGTCGTTCTGTGCAATAATTTTGCAAGTAAGTATAACATGTTCATTATTTTAATTAATTTAACTTTACAATCACTTTAAGGCATTTGCAGTTGAAGAAACAACAGACAATGGTAAACATGATAAGCATCACAAAGTTCCTGAAAGCTTATTTGCAACATTTCTCAATTTATGGATTACTAAATATACAAAACACACGTTTATCTTTAGTTGGTTTAGCCAGTATGAATGTTAGTGACTGATTATTTTTCGAGTTGAACTCTGAGTTATGTATAATCTAAGAACTAACCTTTTTGTCTTCAGTCATCATTTTTGAACTGCTCTAAATGATGGCAAACAACTTGTTTTAGTCTTGGGTGCCTCATAATAATGAACATTCTTCTAAGATGGATGACTGTAGACTGACTTAGTCCCATTCCAAATGAAAAGCAAGCCTCTAGTGAATATTCAACTCTCAGGCATCAAAATGATTACAGTATTTCAAATGTCATACAGCATTTAGAGTGTAAACATTACAAAATATGTGTTATTTTACAGATGTGATATATTTATCAAAATCAGTAGTTATAACACACAATAAAGCATATACTCTACAGTGAATATTTTTTGTCACTCAACACGCTCTAGACCTAGTGCAGAATTTTGTCAAGTCATGAGATGTAAGTTAGTATTTAAACAATATCTTCCATGAGAATATGTTGGGCTACCATTTGCTTAATCATTGTCATATGTTTACATGGATTTAATGTGATTATTTCTATGCAGAAATTAGAAAAAATTCAACCTGACACAGATGCATGTCTTTTGCAAATAAATGAACTGCAAGCACT
The DNA here is from genome assembly GCA_029574335.1 of Rana kukunoris. Lineage (NCBI taxonomy): Eukaryota > Metazoa > Chordata > Amphibia > Anura > Ranidae > Rana > Rana kukunoris. The sequence continues at coordinate 310,933,124 of CM056053.1, forward strand.
AACATGGTTGAGACTGATGTACCTGGACAAAGGTATGTGATTGTCCCCCTTGTAGTGGGGTCCCTAGCCTAAACATAGTGCTGTTCAGAGATTCTCCCCAAGCAGTGTTATTGTTTGATTTGCCTGCTGTTGGGGAATGTCCCTGACAACAGTGTGGGAACATATAGTAATCTGAATATTTATGTCTCCATGGCAAACCACTAAGAGGTTTATTGCCAGTGGTGTAAACATTTGGAGTGACCTTGGAAAGCTCTCTTGCATTCAAAACTCTGCCTGGTGTGGTTGTGTTGCTGTGTGTTCCCATCCTCCCAGGCTTGCTGACTGAGGGGGTGTTCTATGCTAGAGTCCCAAGCCTGAATCTTTCTTTTGTCCTGCTGGAGGGTATATACTGGAAAAGAGCAAGAAGGTGATTGCCTTGATTGGCGCACCAGGGGTGAAACTTTGTCTTCTGAAGAGTGTCCTTGAGCGCTGGGTAGAAATGAATGGCAGTGGGCATGAAAGAAGTTCTGGTGGCTCATCCAAGGAGTAAGTGTGCTGACTGCTCTACAGTCTGAATAGCGCCAGTCTGGTGTCAAGGTTCCTTTTCTGTGTTGCCTGGTAGTGGAAATACAGATTCTGCACATTAAAAGGTATTTTTGGGTATCCTGTGCCCTAATCCAGAGCAGACAGTGTACAGAGCCCACTCTGCTCTATGGGTGGCTGGTGGTAAAAGGACTGTGCTGTCCGTTTACACCCAAATACCCACCGATCTGATCCGCCTACAAGGAAGAGGATGAACCCCCTTCTGTTTGTTTTTAGCGAATCAGAACGGATCGAAGGTAAGCGAGTGTAAATTGACACAAGTCCGTTTACACCCACCAGTCCATAGGAATGAATGGACTGTCCAATCAGGCCCCCCTGAAAAGCTGACAGGCATACCTGATTGGAACAGTCATGTGAAAAGGGCCTATGATTTTCAAACTTCCTATGCGGTCATCAAGGTAGGAAATTAAGTAAAAGCTTCCGAACAAGGACAAGTAATACTCACCAGTTGCATTCCATTATACATCTTTAAAGGGAACCTGTCCATGGACCATGAATTTCAACAACAACCTTCCCATTAGATTATATATACGGTACATTTAAAGTACAATGTATTTTATGCACGCAATTTACCTGTAAAAGCATTTCTTGTGCAGACATCCAAAAGCCTTGAGTCTGTCACCGGGTGCTGCCATTTTGGATGTGATTCAGTAGTCCCAGCAGACTCGGGTCTGTTACTTACTGTAAGTGACACTTTATAGTACTTGTCCTCTATCCCCCCTGGCTGCTACATAAAAGGTTATGAAAGGAGGTAATGGGGGTGCAAAAGAGCTTGTGCAACACAGACAGTAAAAATACACTACTAGAAAAAGAGAGGGCTATGACTCACAGCAATGAAGAGGGGTGTGCAAAGGAAGGGATAGATAGTTCAGATACACTACATGTCAATAAAAGCATTGTTTAGACAGGGAAGATGGGGACACAGACAGAAATAAAGCTAAAATTACATAACAAGCTAGGTAAGGCATCCTGGGGAGGGCAGTCTTGTTAGTGGTTTTAAATGCTGCCTGCAAACACTGGCCGGGATTCAGAAAGGACTTACGCCGGCGTATCTCGAGATGCGCGGCGTAAGTGCATATTTGCGCCGTCGTATCTCTGGGCCGTACCCAGAAAACTAGATACACCTGAAAAAAGGCTTCTTCTGACCGACGTAACTTTCCTACGCCGGCGTATCGTGGGCGCACATTTACGCTGGACCATTGATTTCCTATGCAAATGTGCAAATGAGGGAGAAACGTACGTGCGCCCGTCGCAGGCTACGCGCGGTGCGCGTAAGCTGTACGTCCGGCGTAAAGTTACCCCTCAAAGCAGGGGTAACTTGAGGCCGGACGTGCACAGGTCAGCTGGAGAGCAGCTACAGAGCTGTGGACTTTCATCTTTATCATTGGGACTTTTCAATTACACAATACTTACACCCTATACAGTATATATGTATTTAATTATTTAGTACATCAATTAATTGATTGTGTATTTATAATCATTTATTTTTACTAGATTGTTTATTTTAGCGCGATTTTCTTTTCTTTTTTTTTTTATGTATTTATCCCAAGGGGGACCAAAGTTTTACTCAGAAAAGAAAAAATTGAGGAAACAGGACTTTAACCACTTAAGGACCACCTAACGCCCATTTTCGGCAGAAGCGCGATACAGATTTCTTTAAGTGACGATGGCGCTTCACGACCTGTTTCGAAGCTTGACCGTTTTGGACCACGATTCAGAGGACCTGAAGAACAGGAAGAGGTGATGTAAACCAACCTTCCCCGTTCTTCTCTGTCTTGTCTATTTTCTGTTCCCATAGGGAAGAACAGTGAATCTCCAGCCATCCCAAGGAATCAATCCCTTAGGGACCAAGGTAGTCATTTATTAGTCATTTTCACAGTACATTGTATAGCATTTTCCCTTGAAAATCAGTCCCAAAAAGGTCAAAAGTGTCCGATGTGTTCAAATGGTATGAATAAAAGGATCGCCGCCAACAGGAAAAAAATATTAATAAAAATACCATAAATCTACTTTAACCACTTCACAGAGCGAAGGACCACCTAACGCCAGAAAACATACGCCAGAAATATGTCGGCAGAATGGCACGGTTGAACACAGTTGCGGGGACACGTACAGATGCGCAACAGCAAAACTAAAGTTAGAGTTGCCCTTTCACAGAAAGCAAAGTTACTGACGACCACACACATGGCAATTTGCTGCCAACTGCCAGGGGCACGCTCATAGCTGCCTGAATTTTCCGAAGCTCCGTGACCGTGTCTGCTGGACCACGATCGGGTCAGAGGAGCAACACTCCATTTCCTGAGTGGCTCTTTTCAGAACAGTCACAATCCTCCATGAAGAGGTGAGTGTCCCAGCAAAACCAACCTTCCCCGTGAAGGCAATCTTCTCTGATTCCCACACACCATGGCTTGTCACTGATCCAGCCCCCCAGGAGACAGAGCACATTTCGGAAGAATTGTTCCCAGGTGATAGTTGATGGTATAGGGAACGACGATCAGTGACATCACACATCCAGCCATGCCCCCCTCACAAGGGGCACACAGTAATCCTCCTGTCTTTTCCCTTACAATCAATCCCTTAGACTCCTTCCGGAACCCCCACAGGAGAGGAAAGATACTCAAGCACACATCAAAACCCGAGCAACACCTTTGGCCTCCTGAAGTAGCGCCTGGATAAGTCTGGGGGTACCTGTTGTATTCCCCAAACTTCGTGGTTATCGTTGCATGTTGCATGCCCATCGCAGTGAGGAAGGGCCTATTGCCATGACCTGACCCCCCAACCAGACAATCCCCCCCTAACCGAATACCCCGTTTCTGAGGGAAGACAGTCAGGAGAATCATTGGGCATCTTTGCACGTTAAACACACACATTAATTGGCACAATGAGAATATAGCAATTTAGCACACACACCCCACATCCCAAATTGGATTGGCACCAGTCCACCATGAACTGGTGAATAACGCCACGAGGCTCCAATGTCACTGTACATTCATACACCCCAACCTGGGAAACTTCTCCCTGTGAACCCTTCTCCACCAAAAGTGACACCCCTTTTCCGATGTCAAACAGTGCACAACCCAAAATTTAAAAAAAACCTAAAAATGCCAAAAATGTAAAGCAAGAAAACAAACGCAGAAATATATCATCAAACAAACAGAATACCAACAAAAATCGAACACTAATCTGATACAAGACACACGCAATAAACCGCCACTTGGTTTGGGAAGGGACACTAGTAGTGCGTTTGTGTGTGAATGCTGTCTGCGTAAAAATATTAATTTCAATTGCGCCGCTCCCGAGTTGTGAATGCGCACAGCGGACCATGGTCTCCTTACGCGTGCATGCGCGAGCCGGCCGGCCCTTCTATTCCCTATTTTGTAAACGTCCCTCCCAATTTGTATTACTCCTCCTATCAGGAAAAAACCTTACGCTTGCGCTTTTGCACAAACCAATCGATGGCGGTGCGCTACGCCGGACCGAAACGCTACGTATTGCCTATAACTTTTGCACAAACCAATCGATAAACGCTTTTTATCAAAAATATGTAGAAGAATAAGTATCGGCCTAAACTGAGGAAAAAAATGTTTTTATATATATATTTTTTGGGGATATTTATTATAGCAAAAAGTAAAAAATATTGCATTTTTTTCAAAATTGTTGCTCTATTTTTGTTTATAGCGCAAAAAAATAAAAACCACAGAGGTGATAAAATTCCACCAAAAGAAAGCTCTATTTGTAAAAAAAAAAGGACGCCAATTTTGTTGCACGACCGCGCAATTGTCAGTTAAAGCGACGCAGTGCCGAATCGCAAAAAGGGGCCAGGTCCTTAACCTGCATAATGGTCCGGGTCTTAAGTGGTTAAAGGAGTATAGATCCTGTTTAACCACTTGCGGACCGCCACATGTACATTTACGTTCGGCAGAATGGCACGTACAGGCACATTGGCGTACCTGTACGTCCCTGCCTAGACGTGGGTCGGGGGTCCGATCGGGACCCCACCGGTACCTGCGTCGGTCCCCGTGGCTTCAGGAGCGATCCGGGATGAGGGGGCGACGGTTTGTTTTTGTCCGCCCCCTCCAGATCGCTCCCAGCTAATCAGCGCGCTCCCCCGTGTGTCACTTACTCCTCCTGTGTAAACACAGGAAGGGGGAAGTGATGTAATCTCTCCTTTCAGCGGTATTTTCAACCGCTGCTGAGGAGAAAAGTCAACACACAGTAAGTATGCACAGCACTACACTGACACCAGTACACATAGGCACATTAACCCCTTGCGATCACCCCCCCCCCCCCCCCCCCCGTCACAGTGTCACTGAATGCAGTGATCATATATGTACTGATCACTGCATTTAGTGTCAGTGTGACAGGCAGTTAGTGTTAGGTTCAGGGTAGCCCCCGTACCCCCCCTAATAAAGTTTTAACCCCTTGATCACCGCCCTAGTTAACCCTTTCACTCCCTATTGCCAGTGTCACTAAGCGATCATTTTTCTGATCGCTGTATTAGTGTCGCTGTTCCCGCTAGGTAGCTATTTTTTTTTTATTGCGATTTTTTTTTACTAAAGACATGTGGCTGAATAAATTTTGGCCTAAATGTTTGTTTAAAATTTAGTTTATTTGATTTTTCTTATAACAAAAAGTAAAAAATATTGTTTTTTTTTTTTTCAAAAATGTCGCTCTATTTTTGTTTATAGCGCAGAGGTGATCAAATACCACCAAAAGAAAGCTCTATTTGTGGGAAGAAAAGGACGCAAATTTTGTTTGGGAGCCACGTCACACGACCGGGCAATTGTCTGTTAAAGCGACACAGTGCCGAATTGTAAAAACCCCTTGGGTCATTTAGCAACATATTGGTCCAGGCCTTAAGTGGTTAATTTCGCAAAGAAGGCCCCAGGTTTTAACTTTGCCCAGGTCAATTGCCCCGGCATGGATTATGATCAAATCTGGATTGGCCCATATACAAGATAAAGGAATTAGAACATTCTGTAAATTTCTCCATCTTAAGCCTCTGATACCTTACCGTTAAAATGTATTTTCATTTAAACCAAGAATAATGGATATTGCTCTCTTCTGGGCCTGATATATAAAAGACAATCCAGAATGTAATTGTTAAAGGGTCTGAAAAATAAAATGAATATTTAAATCTGGATGAATGAAACCCAGGGAGCTAACGTGGCAGTCCCTATTCCTAAACAAGTGGGAGGAGAAGTAAAAACCTGAAAGGCCAAAATGCTTAAGGCAAGCAGAGAGGACAGAAGACAATTGGTACCTTCTAAGAGGGGACATATCCAAATGAATAAAAAGAGCAAAAAAATGCAATAGAAAAAACTTAAACAGAACTTCTTGAAAAGGGGAGAAACAGATGACTTAATTTTCCTAGCAACTCAATAGAAATAGGTCTTCTACCATCTTTAACTGGGTGAGAACACCTAAAACCCCTTCAGCCCCAGACCATTTGGCTGGCCAAAGACCAGAGTACTTTTTGCGATTCGGCACTGCATTGCTTTAACTGACAATTGCGCGGTTGTGCAGTTCGGCACTACGTTGCTTTAACTGACAATTGAGCGGTTGTGCGATGTGGTTCCCAAACAAAACTGACGTCCTTTTTTTTACCACAAATAGAGCTTTCTTTTGGTGGTATTTGATCACCTCTGGGGTTTTTATTTTATGCTCTATAAAATAACAAATGCTGTTTCAAGGCACTGTATATACAATAAGATATAAACCAATTCTGGAATGTTCTCGTTAAAGCTCTTCTTCTAGCTCCTTTTAACTTAGACAAAGGCAACAATATGTCAACATAGTCACATTTTCAAATGTTTTCCTTAACTGAAGAAGATAGGTGAAAACCTAATGGTGACATTTCACAAGGAAGCCCTCCTTTCATACAGGATTCGGCTATAATTGACTTAGGCTGGATTATTGGAAGATACACAGGGCTAGGTTATAGTGAAACAACATATTCCCTGTAGATTGGAGTGGTCTAGCTGTTAACCATGTGTGAATGCTTAGTAGTATTTAACAAGCCAATTTAGAAACATTAGTAATGTAATGCAGCAATAGGCTGTACACCTTGTGATGTATCAAAACGTGTGCGCCTTGTAATGCAGCAATAGGCTGTACACCTTGAGGTGTAAAAATAGGTGTACAAATAGGTTGTGCACCTTGTTATGCACCAAATATCTGTGAACCTTGTAAAGCACCAACAGACTGTGCACCTTGTAAGGCACCCAGAGATTGTGTGCCTAGTACTGCACCAAGAGGTTGTGCACCTTGAAGGGCACCCAAAGAGGCACCAAGAGCTTGTGCATTCTGTAGTGTATCCAAGTAGGGTGCACCCTGCGCTATGCCAGTAGGTTGAGGAAAATACCCAGTCCCAGCTGATTGTGATATATTAGAAAAGCCTTGGTTCTTTTCTTGTACATTTGTCAATGAAAAGTTTAAAGGATTGCACACAGTATTAGGCTCTTTAACAGAACATAAGGGAATCTCACCAGACAAATGGTCCGGAAAGTTGCCAAGTCCTTCCGTGTCAGCAGAGGTGCCTGGCTGCTGAATATTCTCTAAAGAGGAAGATGCGGGATTCCTGGGACCTCTGGACTGGGACCAATGGCTACTCCTGTTATTCCTACTGTATGGGGAGGCATGTTTTCTACCTCTTCTGACAGGGGGGCAAGAGCTGCCTGATGCAGAGTCATGGGGTCCCTGTACCTCAAGAACAGGCTGAGTTGGCACAGAGATGGGAGGAGGAGAAACTGCTGGTGAGTCTTCTCCCAAGCACTGTCTGAGCCACTCCTCACCCACAGAGCTCTCAGCCTTCTTTATTAGCCAGCAAAGTAAGGTTTCCATAATGCCAGCCATGAGCACAGGGCGCTTGGTCTGTTCCTCTTCAGGTGGCTGGCAGCATGAGGGAAAAAAACGGGTTATAAAGGCTCTAGAACAGCCTTTCTCAACCTTTTTACCACTGGGGAACCCAAAAAATAATTTTGAGGTCTCGGGGAACCCCTGATAAAACCCATTCATTGGGGGTCAGGAGAAACAATGCCACTTACTTTGGTGGTCAGTGAGAAGAATGCCCTTTTTTTACAGTAGTGGTAAGAATGCCCCCCTTACAGAGAACTATGAAGATTATTGTTGTAATACCACTGGCTCCTCCAAGTGGAATTGGCTCAGGAACTATGTAGGCACCATCAAACAGGAGGCAAATCCGCCACAGCTCAAGGAACCCCTAGCCACCTCTGGAGGAACCCTAGGGTTCCACGGAACCCTGGTTGAGAATGGCTGCTCTAGAACATGCAAATGCAGACCCGCCAAAAAACACCAATTAGCTGCTTTTGGCTGTGGGAGAAAACTGAGGGAGAAACCAATAGCAACCTGAAAGTGAGAGGAAATGGAGAACAAGGCAAAAAAGCCCTTTTGTACTCTCCCATGAGGGTCCCCGTTTATTGTAAGGGACCCGGACGTTCTTAGAAATATTCTTTAAGTTGGTGCAAAAGAATTTAACTACTGTACTGAATATTTTCTGAAAGTTAAAAATAAAATACTAACAATGCATGCATTGTTGCAACTATACATGGTCCTATTAGTCTGTTGCCTAGGTGTGAAGTGAACCAGTAACCCCCGCACAAAATAAAGACTTGGAGAGTGGTGTACAAAATACAGTAAGTATGGACTAGGGGACAGGGCCGGATAACAGAGGGGCTGATGGAGCTGCAGCTCCAGGCCCCTTTCTCAAGATAGGCCCATTTGCCCCAAAAAGTTTTTTTTTTTTTTAGATCAACTTCGGGGGTTGTAGCTCGATGACCAGAGGTCACAGAAACCCCACATTTGGGGGGTAGTCAGTTGAAGACCTACCCCACAACCGGTCAAAATATGGGATGGCTATCATTTATGGTTCCGGACATACGGGCTTGCTTGCACAGCCTGTCAGAAGCTACATACAGAGCGGCCATTATAAATACAAGCTGACACACTGCAGCACACTGAGAAAAAAATCATCATTTGTTTTTTGCTAGAAAATTACTCTATGGTGGTCTTTGCAACTTTTTATGTTGCACGGTATAGAGCTGCATGATTCTGGCTAAAACGACAACTGCAATTTTTTTGCTTAGAAGATAGATCACGATTCTCTCACGATTCGTACGGCATAACATCATCTTTCACATTAAAATGGAAAAAAAAAAAATGGGCCAACTTTACTGTTTTGCTTTTATGGTTTTTATTATTCAATGAAGTGGGCAAATGCAGCGTGACATAAAATATTGCAGCAATTGCCATTTTTGTCTCCGGTAATATATATATAATGTTTGGCGGGTTCCAAGTAATTTTCTAGCAAAAAATATTGCTTTTTAACTTAAACAAGTGTTGGACTTTAAGTGGTTACATTTCTTGCATTTACACACAGAAGTTTGATCTAAAAAGGAAGTTGATTACAATGTTTCATGTTGTTTACAAACTTGGCAGACAGTCGGATATTTTCTTTACACACAGAAGTTTATCCCTTTGATCTAAGAAGGAAGCGTTAGTTCCAATGTTTCCTGCTAAGAACTTGGCAGATTGCCCAGATATTTTCTTTTGACAGCTGAAAGTCTCTCCACTTGTTATATGAAAGAATCAGCAAACTCTGCATTGGAGATGTCAGGGGGGTTGAATCAAGATCACAATTTTAACGATTAATTATGCAGCTCTAGCACGGTACTGTATTTGCGCAGCAATTTTTCAAACATGTTTTTTTGGAAATAAACTGTTTCATACATTAAAAAAAACACTAAAGTTAGCACGATTTTTTTTTTTTTTTGGTATCCTAAGCGATGCTTTAAACATTTTTTAGGTTACATGTTTAGAGTTACAGAGGAAGTCTAGTGCTAGAATTATTGCTCTCGCTCTAACGATCGTGACGTATGTAACCTGTGTGTATCTGGCTCTGATACTAGCCAGTGCCTACCCAGCCACTGACTGGTATCTCTCCCTAGCCTGTCCCCACACACCCTCTCACCTGCTTACCTGTAGATGGGGGAATAACTCCTGTAGTGTTATTGTGTTCTGCCAGTGAGTACAATGATCAGTGTTGCTATCTATAACTGGCAGCACTGATTGTTTTTGGAAAAACAGGCTGGTTGTACTCAAGTCGATTAATAGATTGACTTGTGTAAAACCAGCTAGCCCATACATAGATCGACTATGGCTGGTCTCTGCATAATTGGTGTAATTTCAATTCATGTATGACCCGCTTAACCACTACGCAGTCCCTAAACATCCTTCCACTCCTATACACTGTGCCCACTTTCATACCCTCCACACTCCTCTCCTGTACATAGTGCCCACTATCATACCCTCCACACTCCTCTCCTGTACATAGTGCCCACTATCATACCCTCCACACTCCTCTCCTGTACATAGTGCCTGCTGTCATAGACTCCTCTTCTGTACATACTTCCCACTGTCGCACCCTCCACACGCCTCTCCTATACATAGTGCCCACTATCATACCATCCCCATTCCTCTCTTGTACATACTGCCCACTGTCATACCCTCCACACTTCTCTCCTGTACATACTGCCCCATTATACCCTCCACACTTCTCACTGGTACATACTACCCTCTGTCATACCCCCACACTCCTCCTGTACATACTGCCCACTGTCATATTCTTCACACTCCTCTCCTGTACAAACTGCCCACTGTCATACCCTTCACACTCCTCTCCTGTACATAGTACCTGCTGTCATACACTTCTCTCCTGTACATACTGCCCACTGTTATACCCTCCACACTCCTCTCCTATACATAGTGCCCACTATCATACCGTCCACACTCCTCTCCTGTACATACTGCCCACTGTCATACCCTCCACACTCCTCTCCTATACATAGTGCCCACTGTCATACCCTCCACACTCCTCTCCTGTACATGGTGCCTGCTGTCATACACTTCTCTCCTGTACATACTGCCCACTGTCGTACCCTCCATGCTTCTCTCCTGTACATACTGCCCACTGTCATACCCTCCACACTTCTCTCCTGTACATTGTGCCTTTTGCCGTACCCTTTGCACTCTTCTCCTGTACAAAGTGCCCAATGTTAGACCCTCCACATTCCTCTCACTCACTTGCACATACTTCCCACTTATATACCGTCCGTACTCCTCCCCTATGTCGCTTACCCACAAAAACAGTTCTTTAAAATGATACTGAATACCCTCAATGTTACCAGCTCTAGAATGGACACACTTTTGTTAGTTCAACTAAAGGAAATCTCAGTTCTCTTATTTGTTCTGTTGCATTATTACAACTTTTTTAATTTTGTGATTACTACTGTGATGTACAGAGGAACATAGGGGATCTCAGCTACTCTAAATATAGCACTTGTGAAAAAGTGTCCCTGAAAATATTTTTTAAATGTTGGCAACTATGCACTTATGCACTGCCCATGGGCCACTGGGTCAGTAGTGGGCCCCATGAGAGGTTTCTGGGATCCTGTGATATTAAAGCGGTAGTAAACTTTCCTGACATTACTACTTTTTAGAGGCCCTGGGGTAGGTTATGCCACAATGTACAAGTATGCACAGCATATTAGCACATTAGGGTACACTTAAATTTTCAGACTGGGCCCTCCATTGCTGCGCTGTGATTCTCACACATTTATTTATTATTTATAAAAGGCCCCACCAAAATCCTCAGCACCAGGCCCATGATGTTCTTAATCTGGCCCTGCTAGGGGAGCTTTTAATATGTACCCTCAGGATTATATAACTTGAGAATATGGATTCAGAGTACAAATACAGACAATGTATATCACATCATGTCCCGAACATTACCTCTGTATCTCTGACGATAAATTCTTCTCCTAAAAACTTCAAATTCCTTATTAAATAAATATGACATATATATGCTCTTATTCTGCACAAGATACACATTTCTGCACAGAACCAGCAGGCAAAATGTGCAACGTTGTGGGTAGAGGCATGCAAATCACCACCTTTTCACCTTGGGGCTGGAAAGAAATCTATGAAGATTGATGGAATCCCACAGCCATTGTTAAACAGACACAGGCACAACTGCAGTGTCATAAAAAGAGATTGGGTGCTGTTTTTGTTTTTTTGAGACTAGAGAAACATGAAAAAAGCTTTCTGGAAGATGAAGTTATTAAAGAGAGGGAACATCGCAGTGTTGTAACTGGTCAATTTGTCAAGGAATTTAATGTGTCCCAAAAGCTAATAGGGTGTGTCGTAAATGTAGAAAAGATTATTTACAGGAACATGTTTGCGGGAGCCATAGAATCTGATGAATGCCTCTGTTTGCCAATCTAACGTTTTCAAGTGAGGCATGCCAATGACATCTCTCACATAAATTTCGGCTGCATAAAAAAAATAGTTTTGAGGTATAATCATTTCTTATCCTTAATTAACTAGCATATGGCTTTTACAAATCTAGGTCCAGAATAGGGATTGTCATATTCTAACATTTTCAGAATATACTTAGCCAAATGTATACAGCCAGGAGATATAACACTCAAACAATCTGTTCAAGTCTGTTTAAGTGGTCCGTACATAAAAATCACTCATTGACTTAGTTGGAACTGGGATCACAATTTCCACATTCTGTAGCCAAGAAAAAAAAAGAAGTATGAAAATTTACAACACTACTTAGGGTCTCCATGAATCCACAGATACATTTTTTTCAATAACTAGTAAGGTACTGAATGCAACATAAACTTGTACTTTTGCTTTAACCACTTAAGCCCCGGACCATTTTGCTGGTCAAAGACCAGGCCACTTTTTGCGATTCGGCACTGCGACGCTTTAACTGACAATTGCGCGGTTGTGCAGTTCGGCACTGCGTCGCTTTAACTGACAATTGCGCGGTTGTGCAGTTCGGCACTGCGTCGCTTTAACTGACAATTGCACGGTTGTGTAATGTGGTTCCCAAACAATAATTGACGTCCTTTTTTTCCCACAAAGAGAGCTTTCTTTTGGTTTATATTTTTTGCGCTATAAAATAGCAAATGCTATTTCAAGGTACTGTATATATAATAATCTATAAACCAGTTCTTGTTAAAGCTCTTCTTTTAGCTTTTTCTTCCGATCGGTCAGCGGCCTTCTTATCTAACTTTGAAAGAGATTCTTTAGACAAAGGCAACAATGTCAACATAGTCATATTTCCAAATGTTTTCCTTAAAGGGGTAGTTCCCCCAAAAAACTTTTTTTTAACATTGATTGAGGCTCGTTATGTCAAGGGGAATTGGGTGGTTTTTTTTTAGAAATGAAGCCGTACTTACCGTTTTAGAGATGCATCGTCTCCGACGCTTCCAGGTATGGTCTCCGGGTCTAGGCGTTCCTATTTGATTGACAGGCTTCCGAGGTCGGATACATTGCGTCACGATTTTCCGAAAGTAGCCGAACGACGGTGCGCAGGCGCAGTATAGAGCGCACCGTCGCTCGGCTTCTTTCGGCTACTCGTGACGCGATGTATGCGACCGTCGGAAGCCTGTCAATCAAATAGGCACGCCCAGACCAGACGATCATACCCGGAAGCGACGGAGACGATGCATCTGTAAAACGGTAAGTACTGCTTCGTTTCTAATAAAAAACCACCCGATTCCCCTTGACATAATGGGCCTCAATCAATGTTAAAAAAAGATTTTTGGGGGAATTACCCCTTTAACTGAAGAAGAGCTTTCTTTTGGTGGTATTTGATCACCTCTGTAGTTTTTATTTTTTTGCGCTATAAACAAAAATAGAGCGACAATTTTGAAAATATTTCTTTAAAATATAATTTTTTACTTTTTGCTATAATAAATATCCCCAAAAATAATTAAACAAACATTTTTTTTTCTTCAGTTTAGGCCGATACGTATTCTTCTACATATTTTTGGTAAAAAAACGCAATAAGCGTTTATTGATTGGTTTGCGCAAAAGTTATAGCGTCTACAATATAGGGGATCATTTTATGGCATTTTTATTAATAATTAATTTTTTTACTAGTAATGGTGGCGATTTTTTTTTCAGCAGGAAAACAGCTCGAAATTGTCTTGCATACACACAGTCACTCAAACCTTAGCTAAAATTCCGAACGTCAAGAATGTGGTGACGTACCATTCTCACGGACATGAGGGAATGGTTTATACCCTCCCCCCCTACACTATGGGGAAAAATAGAAGAATCCTTAGTTCCGTGCAACAACCTTTCTTCCTGGTTACTCGCTACCAACCTTGGTGCTAAAGTACCCCCCTGCTTGTCTCCAACTATACTAGCGACCACTCAAGTATGGACCCGCTTCCATCAGATGTCCGCAAATCACCCCATACAATCATTAGTTTCCATTCCTATAGAAGTTCTGCGACATTTGATGATCTCATCATCCCACTCCTTTTGGAAAGACAAAGGAATAACACACATATCTCACCTGCTTGCTACTAACAGACTCAAAACATTCTCTGAACTACAAGAAGAATTTCAATTTCCAAACTCTGACTCATTCCTCTACTTACGCACCAAACACTACCTTACCTCTCTGGCACCTTAGACTTGGAAAATCCCTCAACAAGCTTGGATCTAAAGTGATAAGTGAAACTCCTGCGCTGTAATGGGTGAAAGGGGATTGGCCCGTGGGAAAGGGGCAGGGGAATTGTACTGCAGCAAACAAAGGATAGGTCTATCCAAATAGACAAAAAACAAAATATACAACAAGTGATATTGTTTGCGCTGTGATAGCGATACCTAAATGGTGATGGGGGATGGGTGAAAAGGGGAAGAGAAGCAATGCACTAAGTGGATGCAATGAGTGACAAGAAATAATAAAAAATAATAAAAGTATACACATATATAAATGTATAAGGCACAATGTGAACAAAGTGACAGTTAATTACAGTGACCGTAACATATATGGTGATATGTGGTGGACATAAGGAAACACATAATCAAACTCAGTCCTACGGACAAAGCTAAGTATAAAAGAAAGTCCAACTTAAACATGCAACTGAGTGCAGCAAGTGAGATCTGAAGTGAGGTCAGAAGGAGATGTTCCAGCAGCCAAATAGGTGAAGATGCAATGGAGGGTTCAAAATCGTGCAGCCCACACCTCTAGTGATCCTATCAGCTTACCTCAAGGCTATCTGATATAGCCAGACAGGACATCAAATTCTTGGTGAATGGAAGCCTCAAAACCGATGGTACATAGGAGGGGAGAGTACAAAAAGAAACAGCATAGAGTAGTCCTGTCACCACTGGGGGGATTTCTGCTTGAAATCAAAGATGTGCACTTACACAGAGTGGTGAAAGGGGGTGCCTATCTCCACGAGCAGCGAGCTCGTCAGGTGCCGCTCTGCTGCCACTGCTTATCTCAATGCTGCTCCACCAATGCTCGGATGATGGTATTGGAAAGAAGAAATAGGAGGGCACATCGCATAATACCGTACAAAAAGGTTTATTAAACAAAGCAAAAATGAAAACTCACATAGGACAAACTGAGGCGGTCATACATCCACGAGCAGCGAGCTCATCTACCGTCCGTCAGGTGTTATGCAGAGGGTCCAGTGCTCCAATCCCGACGCGTATTCGTCACACCACGTGACTTAATCAGGGGATAGCACTTGGATATTGTTCTGTGTTTAAATAGGGTCCGTGGAATAGGACGCCCGGCGGCCATTTTCTCGAAGTCCACATGCAATCCAGCTAAGGACAGCAAGCACTACCTCTCGTGTCGTCCCACCAGGTGGCATCTACATCAGAGATGACACTAGGTTTCACAGTGAGAGGCGTCCTGGTCTAAGCGAACCCAAATACAAACCAGACTCAGATTTGACATGTGTGTAAAAAAGTGTGAACGGAATAAAAGGTATGGATGGTTTAAACCGCAAACACGCTCCAGACAACGTCCATAGGGTCCCAGCATGTCTGAATGGTAAAAAGAGACAGACTAAAAGAATAAAATTGAAAACTCCCTCTTAGGTAGGTTCGTGGGGAGACCCCTAGTAAACATCCTCATTAGATATAATGATGGATGACAGGAAAGGTGTAAATACAAATAAAAAAATAGAATAAAATATAAAATATATAAAAGGTACATAGGTAAAAATCTGTATGGGAACAGATAAGTTATACATATATATACAAGTGACATATATATATATGTAAATAACACATAAAAGGGAGCATTTGCCAAAGTTCATCGGAAAGATCCATCACAGCTCAAATTTTGGGGGATAGTCACTGCGGACCTAGTGTCATCTCTGATGTAGATGCCACCTGGTGGGACGACACGAGAGGTAGTGCTTGCTGTCCTTAGCTGGATTGCATGTGGACTTCGAGAAAATGGCCGCCGGGCGTCCTATTCCGCGGACCCTATTTAAACACAGAACAATATCCAAGTGCTATCCCCTGATGAAGTCACGTGGTGTGACGAATACGCGTCGGGATTGGAGCACTGGACCCTCTGCATAACACCTGACTGACGGTAGACGAGCTCGCTGCTCGTGGATGTATGACCGCCTCAGTTTGTCCTATGTGAGTTTTCATTTTTGCTTTGTTTAATAAACCTTTTTGTACGGTATTATGCGATGTGCCCTCCTATTTCTTCTTTCCAATACCATCATCCGAGCATTGGTGGAGCAGCATTGAGATAAGCAGTGGCAGCAGAGCGGCACCTGACGAGCTTGCTGCTCGTGGAGATAGGCACCCCCTTTCACCACTCTGTGTAAGTGCACATCTTTGATTTCAAGCAGAAATCCCCCCAGTGGTGACAGGACTACTCTATGCTGTTTCTTTTGTACTCTCCCCTCCTATGTACCATCGGTTTTGAGGCTTCCATTCACCAAGAATTTGATGTCCTGTCTGGCTATATCAGATAGCCTTGAGGTAAGCTGATAGGATCACTAGAGGTGTGGGCTGCACGATTTGGAACCCTCCATTGCATCTTCACCTATTTGGCTGCTGGAACATCTCCTTCTGACCTCACTTCAGATCTCACTTGCTGCACTCAGTTGCATGTTTAAGTTGGACTTTCTTTTATACTTAGCTTTGTCCGTAGGACTGAGTTTGATTATGTGTTTCCTTATGTCCACCACATATCACCATATATGTTACGGTCACTGTAATTAACTGTCACTTTGTTCACATTGTGCCTTATACATTTATATATGTGTATACTTTTATTATTTTTTATTATTTCTTGTCACTCATTGCATCCACTTAGTGCATTGCTTCACTTCCCCTTTTCACCCATCCCCCATCACCTTTTAGGTATCGCTATCACAGCGCAAACAATATCACTTGTTGTATAAGCTTGGATCTACTTTAGGTACCTGAAGGTTCATCAAAAGGGTATATCTATGTTTTATCAATTACTTCGCTCTAAAACGGAATTCACTAGCTCTACTGCGTTGACCAGATGGGAAAACGATCTGGGACAACACTTCACGCTAGATCAATGGGAAAAGGCCTGCCACTCCACCTACAGGGCCACGTGCTGCTCCACTCTTTGGGAGCTGGCATTTAGGATTACATATCGTTGGTATATGACTCCTGACAAGTTGTCCAAATCTGACTCTTCAGCTGAGAATACTTGTTGGAGGAAGTGTGGTAAAAATGGTGACTTGCTGCATATTCTGTGGGATTGCCCCAAACTTGCCCTCTTTTGGCGACAAGTGTTTCAACTGATCTCTGATGTTACCAAACTGAAAGTAGACGAGCAACCGTCCTTGGCATTGCTATCCTTGACTATAGAATGCTTCCCTAATCCAACAAGAAATATCATACTACATATACTCTTGGCCGCACGACTCAGTATTACTAGAAAATTGAAAGACCCAGACCCCCCTAATCTTCAGGACGTGAATAATACTACCCATACGCATTTTGCACATCAAACGACACTTACATTACGACACCGCGACAAAACATAGAACCTCCGGAACTGACAACAGTGGACTGACTGGACTGACTCCCCTGGTCTAGTCAAATCGCTTGATTCTTATCTTTGATTTGATTTGTGACACCTGTGTGGATATCCAAGGTCAGACCTAGGGGGGGGAGCGTCCTCTCACGGACACAGTTTAGCTCCCTCTGGGGGTGTTCGGGGGGGCCCTTTTCTCCTCTCCTCTCCTCTCATATCATAAGTGTTTGCATCTATATCCACCTTGGAACACTGTGTTAGGCTTTGTTCTGGGATATGTTATGTTCTATACTTGATTTCCCGAACTGTTTATTGTTTATTGCATTACCTGCTCAGATGTGTGTGCCGTACTCCACCCATTCCACCAACTGACAGATTGTTGTACCATCCCGTTTACTGTTTTATTTGTTGTCTCGTACAACGAGACAAATGTCTTGCATGTGTACTTATGAATATGTTCCTTATGAAACGTTCAATAAAAAACTATTGAGTAAAAAAAAAAGAATGTGGTGACGTACATGTACAACGAACCGAGATCAATGAAGTTCAATGGGCAGGTCACCAGGTGAAATCAAAGAGAAAAAAGCCAGATGCCTCGTACACACGATCAGTTTTCCCGTCTGGAAAACTGCCATGACAGGGTTTGGCCGGGAAAACTGGGAACATGTTTTTTTTTTTCCTGCCGCAATTCCCATCTGTCTTTTTCCCGGAAGTTTCCATATGGGAAACACTGCGGTGCAGCATAAACATGGCCTGGTTTTCCAGCCAAAGCTCTCAAAAACCGGCAGTGTGTAGGGGGGAAAAGCTGCCGAGCATGTTCTCGGCTTTCCCGTCGGTAAAAAGTCCTCCGGGGAACCCCTACGTGTATACGAGGCATTAAAAAGGAAAAAGTTTGCAGTAACCACATTAAGAACTGGTAAGCTGCAATATTGTATATTACATTTTTGTTTTTTGGGTTTATTATCGCTTTAATGCAGTTCTTTAATCATAAATAAAATGTATTTTTTAAATGCAAACAGTATACGTACCTGAATTCGACCAGTACAACAGTGTTGGAGCATGAGTCTCGGTACAGCAGAAGTGGAGTTTGAAAAGAAGAAGCAGAATCAAGCCTCGTACACACAACTGTTTTTTCCGGCAGGAAAGCTGCCAGGAGAGCATATGGATGGAAATCCCGGCCGTGTGTATGCTCCCTAGCAGTTTTCCTGTCAGGAAAACAGCGGAGAATCCTGACAGGAAAATAGAGAACCTGGCTCTCTATTTTCTCATCGGGATACCCGGCAGAGTGTTTCCTGCCGAGAAAACCGGTTGTCTGTATGTTTACCTGTCTGAAGTTAAACGCAGTAGCATACAAGGCATAGTGTAGGGTGTAGCAAGATGGCGACGACGGCATCGAATGTGACAAGCATCGCCTCGTCGTAGTCGATGATGTCACCACGTTCTTGCCATTCAAAAGAATGGCAGGTCTTTTGAATGGCCGTCTGTATGTACGGCTTGGCAAGCCAAGTTGCCAAGAATCCCGCCAGGAAAACCAATGTTTTTTTCCTGGCGGGATTTCTGGCCGTGTGTACAGGGCTTAAGTTGCCAATCACTTTATGTGCTGGCAAAACGCATTCTGATAGGAAGAGAGAGGAGAGTGACAGAGAGATGGACTTATCACTGTACTGCATCTCCTTACAGGTCCAGGATGAAGAAGTGGGTTGAATGATGCTGACCTTCAAACATAGTAGCAGAAAAATGTACTGCAGGAGTAAATCTCTGGCCTGGTAAAATAAATACAGCAGCAGTGTGTAGTGTTACCCCCGCAGGGCTGCTTGGTAATTTGGGTTCTCTGTTCTCTATCTCAACTCCAAGAACACCCTCAGCCCATCTGACACATCTGGCTGAATGAAAGTAATTGCAAACACTTATAAGAACACAAGTATAGATCTACCTTTTACTCGGCTGTGATTTAGCACCAGTAAATAGACACAAGATCATTTAGTGGTAAATTAACTGAATGTATTGGCATGGTTTAGAATAAATGATGGTTTGAGCATAAATTAAACACACATAAGGTAGATTCAGATAGTGTCTGCTAGACAGTATAATCACTATGCTAAGAATAGAGTTCTGTAACACTAAACTGAGATTAACTTGTGAAAGTCAGCTATAAACAGTGCATATAAGTCCTAACTGCAGTGTGAATAATAATACTATAACTAGTCTAGAGTGCAATCTAGGAGAATGGCTAGGGTATGGTGCAATTTTCCCCAAAAGGTACCTCTTAGCATAAGTACTAGGTGAGGGTCTCTGTGTAGGAGCTATAAAGGGAAAGTCTTTAGTCATAACTCTTCAGCTGGCTAGAGTTGGGGCCCAGTTGTACTGTTAATGCATGAGAATACTCCCAGTGAAGCCAGGCAGGCAGCAATAGGGCTTCAAGATGGATGTATGGTCAGTTCCTAAAGGGCTTTGTCTCTCTAACAGCAGATAGTAAATTCCCATAGCAGCAGCTCAGTATCTGGTCACACACAGCGATTAGTATACTATCTGCTCTGCACCCTGGTGTCTCTGGCTCTTGGCACACAACACCCTGCATCCTGCTCAGGGCATCATTACACAGCGGTGGTAGTGCACACCAGACAGTGATGTTCAATCTCTGGGCTCCCTCCTCGAAAGAGCCAGCTGTGTCCTGTACAGCATTAGAAAATGCAGCTCTTTCCCCTCCTCTTGACAATCTCCATCTGGGAAATGCATTTCAATAGAAGTCCACAGTATGGCTTCCTTCCTGAACTTCACTTAAAGGGGTTGTAAAGGTTTGTCTTTTATTTTCTAAATAGGTTCCTTTAAGCTAGTGCATTGTTGGTTCACTTACCTTCTCCTTCCATTTACCTTCTAAGGTGGCGTACACACGACCGAGCTTCTCAGCAGAATCCAGCGAGAAGCTCGCTGGGAGACATATTCTGGCAAAAAGCTCGATCGTGTGTACACTTTTCGACGAGCGTCCCGTCGTGAAGCTCGTCGAGCCAAAAAAAGAGCATGCTCTCTTTTTCCTCGTTGTTCAATGAAGACTTTGACTTTGAGCTTTTCCGACCGCTCATCGGGAACCTCGTCGGGCGGAACGATGGGTTTAGCCCGACGAGGTTCTCGGACGTGTGTACGCGGCCTCAATGTTTTTTTTTTATTTGTTTGAAATTCTCACTTCCTGTTTTTCCTTAGTAAGCTTTCCACCATAATCCGAGCGATAGAAAGTAATTTAAAACAGTTTACTGAACACCTTACTGAGGAGGAACAGTAAGAGAGAACTTCAGACAAAGAAAACAAAGAAAAAAAACATTTAAAAGAGAAATTGAAGGAAAAGGTAAGTGAACCAACAATGCACTAGCTTAAAGTAACCTATTAGAAAATAAAAAACGAACCTTTACAACCCCTTTAATTTCCCCCTATTCCACTGTGGGCAGCAAAGAAGTCTATAGAACCCCTTGACTTCCCAGCTCCCCCTGCTGTTGGGAGGTAGACAGTGAGATGAATCAGCATATCAGTTCAGTGAAAGTATAAAGAGCCGCTGCAAGCTGTCATACTGTAACTTCATCATAGCCAAGTACCTGACTACAAGTGGTTTTGTTATTTTCTCTTCTATTAGGCTATTAGTTTTTATTTTGTTATTTTTGGCTGGATTTCTGCTTCAAGTCAAAACTGAACAATAACCAGAACACATGTCAAAGTTTGACAATTTTTTGTTTCATAGTAAATATTAGATTTCTCAATTTTTCTTTTTTAGAACGGATAACATTTTTTTGGTAGGTCAAGCAAGTTTCTTTAAAATTGTATTCTTTACCTTGGAAATGTTCTGCATAGTTGCCGCCTTACAAATAAACTTTTTTGTGTGGGCAAAAAGACAGCTTCTCAAAATTTCACAAACACTTGATCCAAATAGGCAGTACAAAAGACCTAAGTAGGCTTGATTTTTCCCTGGGCATTCCCCAGGTTTTGTTGTTAAGTACAAAAGGGCCTATCTAAATAAGAACTATAGACAAACAGTAATTTTATTTGTTTTTATCTGGATTAGTATTTTTGTTCATCCAGTTCCTAAGGCCGCGTACACACGATCAGACATGTCCAATGAAACTTGTCCGATGGACCCTTTTTTCATCAGACCACGCTGAAGTGGTCTGTTGGTCTGATGTGCGTACACACCATTGGTCCAAAATCCATCGGACTAGAACGACGTGATGAAAAAACAAAGTTCAATGCTTCCAAGCATGCGTTGACTTGATTCTGAGCATGCACAGGTTTTTGGTCCGATGATTTTGTGTACTAACCATCGAACCTGTCCGACGGAGAGGTTTCCATCGGACAGGTTTTAAAGCATGTTTTGAAACTTTGGTCCGCTGGAAAATGGTCCGATAGGCCGTACACATGATCGAACATGTCCGCTGAAACTGATCTGCGGACCAGTTTCAGCGGACATGTTCGATCATGTGTACGCGGCCTAAGGCGGCGTACACACGACCGAGAAACTCGTCGGACGAAACACATAGTTTTCCCCGTCAAGTTCCTAGTTCGGCAGTTAAAAAACTCGTCGAGCCAAATTTTCCCATTGCCCAACGAGGAAATAGAGAACATGCTCTCTTTTTGGCTTGACGAGTTTCCCTGACGGGTTTCTCGGTGAAAAGTGTACACACGACCGGTTTTCTCGGCAGAATACGTCTCCCATCGAGTTTCTTGCTGGATTCTGCCGAGAAAACCGGTCGTGTGTACGCCACCTAAGATTTACACAACTCTGCCACACAGGCTAGCCCTGTCTGGCAAGGGCAGGAATCACTTCACTGCTGCAGTTAAGTATCACTTACAGGCCTTGCCCTTTCCCAGTGCATGACTTATCAATGAGTTCATCTCTCTGCCACTCTGCTCTCTTCTGCTATCAGCAGACTTCTTTTTAGCACATAAGCAGTACAGCACAACAAACTGTCTCCCTCTCCCAGTCTGAGTTAGACCCCTTTCACACTGGGGCGGTTTTCGGGCGCTATTGCGATAGAAATAGCGCCTGCAAACTGACCTAAAGCAGCGGCTGCTGTTTCTCCAGTGTGAAAGCCGAAGTCTTTCACACTGGAGCAGTGCGCTAGCAGGACTGCTCCAAAAGCCCTGCTAGTTGCATCTTTGGAGCGGTGAAGGAGCGGTGTGTTTACCGCTCCTCCACCACTCCTTTCTATTGAAAGCAATGGGAAACTGCGGCTATACCGCCGGCAATGCGCCTCTGCAGAGGCGCACTGCCGGCGGTATTAACTCTTTTTTGGCCGCTAGTGGGGGGTAAAACCACACCACAAGCAGCTGAATATCGACGCAATGCCGACGATAAAGCGCCGCTAAAGATAGAGGCGCTTTACTGCCACCGCACCTCCTGCCCCAGTGTGAAAGGGGCCCTAGGGTGCCTACACTGCTTGCATTTAAACACATGTACAGTATAAACTACATATATATATATATATATACATCATTAATGATGTATTTAAAAAAAAATACAGTACTGCTCAATTTGTGTCTTTTAAACCTGCAGGTTTCCAAGATGTAGATAATAAAAACATAGGTTTTTGTTGTATACATTTGCAAATAAATATGAAGTCGCACGGTCACACCAAGGCACCTATACAAAATGTGGTCCCTAACTTTTTTTATAGATAATAACAAGTTTAAAGCGGTATTTCACCCTAAATATAAGATCTCCCATGCGCTTCAGCATACTGGCGTCAGCGCCAGTATGCTGGGTTTTTTTTTTTTTTATAGCACACTTACTGTTTTATCGTAGAAATCCTTTTCTGTCCCCCGTGGTGGACGGCGCCAGTACAGCGCGTCACATCTTAGCCGAAAGATACCCGATATGGACTCGGGTATTTCCGGCGCTATGCGGCGCCTGCGCACAGACGTTCTAGGAGCTGACTGCGCAGGCGCCGTATTTCTCCGAAATAGGACTCGGAGAAATACGGCGCCTGCGCAGTCAGCTCCTAGGTCTGTGCGCAGGCGCCGCATAGCGCCGGAAATACCCGAGTCCATATCGGGTATCTTAAAAGGAAGATGTGACGCGCTTCATTTCTAAAAAAAAAACACAATTGGCGCCGTCTTGACAACGCGGGGGAATAAAGTTAAAAAAAAGGATTTGGGGGAACTACCCCTTTAATGATGTATAAAAAAAAACAGTAGTAATTTGTGTGCTATAAACCTGCAGGTTTCCAAATGTAAAAAAAAACCCAGCATACTGGTTTTTGCTGTATACGCCAGTATGCAAATAAATATGAAGCGCATGGTCACACCAAGATCTTACAAAATGTGGTCCCTACTTTTTTTAGGGTGATAAAACTCCGCTTTAAGTATTTTTCACACAGTAACTTCAACAAGACTCTAAATCAATAGTAGTACAATTGCCAATTACCTAGAAATCCTTGTCCTTAAAAAACTTAGCATTTGATCTAAAAACAATCACTTTGAAATTCCTGCCAAGATACAAACATGAGCCATCTGGCTGTAAGAAGAAACCTACCCTTCCTCAATGTGCTATCATCCCTAATCTTGCTGGACCTTTACATGCGGTATGGCAGGAATATCTGGGCCTGAATGACATGTTTGAATATACGCTGCTCAATTACATCATGGATAGGAGTATATGAAACGTCATCCAGGGAATTACAGTATCCATTACATGCATGAGTAACAGAAGAGCTATGTGATTTTTAATAACAATGGACCAGCACAGAATTTTTAAACACTTTCATTGATTTTAAAGGTAAAACTGTTTAAAGAGGAACTGCAGTCTGCTCACAAAATATGTAATAAAAACATCTTTGCCATTCTGAAGCTTCCCTCCAACAACTTTGCATATTATTTTATATATACTGTGATTCTGTACTTGCTAAATATGCTGCAGAACTCTCCCTCCCTGAGTCTGGCTGCAACCATTTTAACTGTGGGCAGCTGAAGCTGCTGCCTGTTCACTTCCTGGATTTACACAGACACACAGAGGCACACCTCCAGCTCTGCAGCTCTCATTGGCCTTCTTTTGACTCATCCCCACTCCCTTCCTGGCAAACTCTAAGGCCCCGTACACACGGCCGAGGTTCTCGCTGAAAATCAGCGAGAACCTCGCTGGAATGCACATTCCAGCGAGGACCTCGGCCGTGTGTACGGTCTCAGCGAGCTTCCCGTCGGGAAGCTCGTCGAGCCGAAAAAGAGAGCACGCTCTCTATTTTCTCGACGGCCCGCCTGGAAGAATGGCTGGTTGCCATTCCCGACGGGCGGGTCGCCGAATTCGACGGCCGGGAGAGAACCTCGACGGGCGGAACGATGTGTTCTGCCCGTCGAGGTTCTCTGCCGTGTGTACGGCGCCTTACAAGAGTGAGAGAGAGCTGTGCATGCTGTCATAAGCCTAGGCTTTTTACCAGACAAGAAACATGAAGTGGGCTGTATAAGGTATTTAGTGGCAGAGAATTTTTTTTTTTACCATCTAAAGTTAAAACAACAAGGGTAGAAGATTTAATAAATGGAAAGATGAAAGTATGACTGAAGCTCCGCTTTAAACATTTTGTATACCACATTTTTAAAAATTGAAAAACATTTAGGCATTAAAGTATAACTAAAGGCAAAACTTTATTTTTTTAGTTTTGGATAGAGTGGAGAGGGATTAGAACCCCTGTCAGTTTTTATTGCTGTTTGTGTCCCTGTTAGGGAGATTTCCCCTCTCTATTTGCAGTGTTTACCATATTCATTGAAAGTGAAAGTAAAAGAAAATCCCAAATTTTGGGTTGTCCCCAGAATATCGTTGTAAATACCTATTTAGAGCTATCTTCAGGCTGGTCACATGACTCTCGCTTTACAGCTCCAATACATGGCTTCTGTGGGAGGCACCGAGAACTCCCTCTGACGTCAGGCAGGAAGATCACGTGGCTGCTCAGCCCCTCCCACAGAAGCCCTGTCTCAGAGCTCTAAAGTGGCCGCAAGTCATGTGACCGGTCTCAAGATAGCTGTAAATAGGTATTTACAATGCTCATTTTTAGAAATGACTTACATAGTGGTATATGCTAGGCTCTAATATTTTTAATAATAGCGGTGGGGGGGGGAGGCAGAGACACAGAGAAGGAGTTGACAGGCAAGGAGCAAGGGGTAAGGGGGAGAGCAGAGAGGACAGCTGCATATGACGGAGGGACGCACTCTGACCACAGTGATCAGAGCTCAATACAGAGAGGGGATACAGAAAGTGGCAGGTTCAGGGACATTTTTTTTACAGTTGTAGCGCCCCTCTACTTTCAGTAAAGGACACTGTTGTAAATTTTGTGGGGTGAGAGACTTATTTGCTCTCACCAGTTTGAATTGATTAAATTCAGCTGCTGTCAGCCCTGGACTGTCCTGTAGGTCATGCTGTGCTTCAGAGATGTAGTTCCATCCCTGGGCAGGGGTTGGCGCCAGAGGGGTTCAGGCGGAGCCACTTTTTCCCAGCAGCCAATTGGAGGGATTCTCCTCACGGGGCATGCTGGGGAGGGGTATATCTGTGGCAGACGCCATTTTACCGGGGTTTGCGGGTTCCTGGTTCCAGATGCGGCACCCACCTTCAGGGTGTGCGCACATCACAGGCCCCACCACTATGGCCTACCTGGCCGAGGCCCGTGCAACGCAGAGTTCCTGGCTCTAGGCCCATATGGCTCAGAGAGACTGAAGCAACCAAAGGGGGGATTCCAGTGACTTAGAGATCCCAAGCTGGATGCCGTTTGGTGGGGAGTCGGTCTGAGGTGAACCTGGAGGCAGGCGATCCAATAGGATTTAGACGGAACCATCGGGGATCTGGGTGATCCAAGACTGACAGGTTGTGAGTTGCAAACTGTCAGTCGGTGACCCCAACTATTGACTGAGAGGATCTGCTTTAATTCTAGTCCTTGAGTATTGGACCTATGGCAGAGGCCTTTACTAATTTACTAAAGCCAAGACGGTGGCAGAGACTTGTTCCTTCTCAGAACTCACAGTGACGCTCCAGCTGCCAGGCCAGGCGACGAAACAAGAGAATACTTGTTGGAGGCAGGACTGCTTCCTTTCCTATCCATAGCCTGAATCTGCAAAGTTGCTCTTTTCACCAACCTATCCTATCTATTCCAAGTTGGCTGTTGGTCGTGTTGGACCCAAATAAAAACATTTAAAACATCAATCAACTGCCTGGAAATTCCGTCACTGCTATCATCCCCTAGACACACTATATAGGTAACTTAAATTACGCTGATCCCAAATTAAACCAGCGGCTCCTGCGAGGGTAGCGCTACACAGTTTAGAGGGGGGCAGATTACACAGCACAATTACTGCTTTAAGAGACCAGGATATATATTTAATTTGTTTGGGTTCATAAACACTTAGGCCGAGATTCACGTACATCTGCGCATTATTGGACCGGCGTAGCGCACCGCCTTTACGTTAGACTTGCGCAATTTTGCCGCGTAATCACCCTATTCTCGTAGCTTTTGCGCAGAAAATTGCGCATGCGTAACGTTTTTTCATAGGCGTAAGGCGGAGTAATACAAATTGGGAAGGACGTGGGCGTGTTACATTGAAATGAGCCGTGACCCCATGCAAATGAAGGGCCGGCCGGCTCGCGCATGCGCACTTGAAGGAGACCATGGTCAGCTCCGCTGTGTGCATGCTCACAACTCGGGATCGGCGCACAATCAGTGAAATTGGAAATGGACTAGGGCAACGTTGTGAACTACGCAAACAGCATAAATAGACAGAGACAAACGCACTTGCATTGCAAAAGTACATCCCGTTGTTTCTCTTCCTATACAGCAAGGTGCTTTTGTTTATTAGCGTTTGTTTATTTGTTTGTGACGTGTCTTTGAGATATTTGGGGACTGTTTTGCAGAGTGATTTTTGTCTTTTATGCGTTTACTTTGTTGTTATTTTGTTTAAATTATATTTTTGCTGGGGCATTTTTTATTTTTGCTCGTCATTTATTTTCTTTTTTTGGTTCTGTTTGTGTATGATTTTGGAATGTGGGGGTGATATTCCTGCGGGAAAAGGGGTGTCACCCTCATTTGTGGTGGAGAAGGGATCCCCAGGTCTGTGTGAATGGTGTATGAATGTACAGTGACATAATTGGAGCCGCGGCATGGCGTTGCTGCTCACAAGTCCTGCATGGTGGGCTTGTGCCAATCCAATGTGATGAGGATGTGATGTGTCTGTGCTAGGGACCACAGTGGTGTGCATGCATGCATTCTCATTGTGCCATGATTAATGTGTGTGTTTTTAACGTGCAAAGATGCATATGTGAGCTGGCATGAGATGGGGTCATGAGATGGAGTCCCAGTGCATATGCAGAGTCACCTTGAAGGGAAAAGACAGGAGGATGTTAGTAGTGCATGTGTCCCTTGTGATGTGTGCATCATGGGGGGGGACAGTCATGCCTGCCACCCATGTCACTCACCAACCAGCCAGCTGTCCCCATACATGTTCTGTTCAAAATCTGTGGTGATGGGGCTCTGATTGTATATGTAGCTGTCATGGGTGTCATGGGTAGTGCCATGTGTTGGGCTGCTGATGTCCTCCTGCAAGGTTGTGGTAATTCCATGATGGCATGAGGGGTGAATCTGAAGATGCGAGACACCTCAGAATCACTCATGCCAAAGATGTCTATGCGTGTGTGATATATCCTCTCCCGTGAAGAGTGAAGAGTGAGGGGCTTGTATCAGATAAGAATATTGTATTCGATTAGATTAAATTGTAAAGTTTATATAAGCAAATAAAAAAAAATAAAAAATAAAACATCTCCCGTGCCCTCCTTAGTGCCCTCCTCAGTGCCCTCATCCTTCTTTGTTCATCTAAAGTCAGTAGTATAGCTATGTGCGACGATACCCCTGGCATGTTGGCATACAGATTGTTGTGCAACATGTGTGACTGCTGAGCTCCTCACTAACAGTATTGCTTTATCTAAAAGGTAGACTTTTTTTCTCTTTTTAGACCAGCTTTTCTATGGTCTAATTTTAGACAGGACATTTTGCTGTTGCGCACACTGCGTAGCCTGCGCTGCCCTAACGTTTTTTTGTGGATCCCCGTAAGTCCCTCATTAGCATATTCGACTAGCAAATCAATGGTCTGTCTAGCGCACTTTTGCGCGGACGGATGCGCCAGTCTAACGAAATTACGCGGGACAAAAAAAAGTAGATTTTTTGCGTATCTCGTTCTGGGGATGCCGTGCATCGAAACGCACACGCACATTTCGACTTACGCCGTGCATCTCCTGTTGCGCAGGCGTAATCGCTCTGTGAATCTGGGCCTTAATTTTTTTTTGACTATGGGACGTGAAATGGGATAAAATGGATAAAAAAAATCTGACAGAGGTTATTACCCTCCCTTACTCTATCCCCCAGAAAAAGTTTTGCCTATTGTTCTACTTTAAGAAAATGTTTAAAACTAAAAAAACTAAATTACAACTTAAAGTGATTGTGAAGTCTTAATTTTTTTTTCCCTATGAAAAATAACAAACATGTTTTACTTACCTGCCCTGTGCAGGGCACTTCTGACCCCTCCCACCTGTCGACTGCTCACCACAGCAAGCAGCAGTTTGCTGTGGGGGCACCCAAGCCGAGTCACAGCTTCCTGTGTCCATTCAGACACAAAACAGCGGCCCAGTCCCACCCCCTCTCTCCTGATTGGCTAACTGACTTTGACAGCAACAGGAGCTGCTGCTGTGTCTCAGCTAATCAGGAGGGAGAGTCTTGGATGGCCGAGACACTCGTGGACATCGCTGGACAAAGATGGGGCTCAGGTAAGTATTAGGGGGGCTGCTGCACACAGCAGGTTTTTTATCCTAATGCATAGAATGCACAATTGCAGAAAAAGATACAAACAAATCTACCTGGAGAAAATATGAGCATGGTAAAGGAAACTTCTGAGAGAAACATGAAAGATGCATTTGCTGACTATCGATCAACTTACATTCAGCCTGCCCATCATGTTTCAAATTTCATCCGGTTCCTGCTAAACCTGGCCAAGATTCGAACCGTCTATGGCCAGTTGAATTTATCCAGTTTAAATGCATTTAGCTCTAACCCAGATCTAGCTAATTCGGAGGACGTCAGATAGTCCACCAATAAAAAGAATGAAATCCAAGGCAGTGGTTTGGACTGGGTTCAGATATGAGCCACATGCAGTCACAACAGAGGTCTGGTGCATCCGGGTTCACGTTTCAAGT
This sequence comes from Rana kukunoris, assembly GCA_029574335.1. Lineage (NCBI taxonomy): Eukaryota > Metazoa > Chordata > Amphibia > Anura > Ranidae > Rana > Rana kukunoris. The sequence goes on from CM056053.1 coordinate 310,962,784, forward strand.
CCGATTTCAGACTGAATTTTGATCTTAATTCAGACCTGAAACTGACCAAAAGACGCACAGTGTTTTTGTGAAAATCGCACTGGACCTGTTGCGGAGATATGTGAACAGGCTCCATAGAGAGACGGTTAAAATCTACTGCTACTGCGAATTGGATGTAGAGAATCTACTGTAGTGTAAATCCAATTTGCAATGGAGTGAACCAAGCCTTATGCTGCGTACACACCATCTCTTTATGTGAAAAACGTCAATTTAAATGACCGTGTGTGGGGGAAAACGTTGTTTTATGTCTTGTGAAAAATGACAAAAAAAATTGAAGCATGCTTCAATTTTTTGTGTCGTTTTTCAAAAGGTCGTTTTTTGTTTCACCAAAAATCACCGCGTGTAGCAAAAAACGACGTTTAAAACAACGTTTTTCAACCCGCGCATGCCCAGAAGCTAGTTATGAAGCGAGCTTCAATGGAAAAGAGTGGTGAACGTAACCTCGCTTTGCTAGAGCATTGTGAAAAAAAACGATGGTGTGTAGGCAACGTCGTTTTTGAAAATTGAGGTTTCAAAAACTTTGTTTTTTACTTCACAGAAAACTTTGTTTTTTTTCCATCGCATAAAGTGATGGTGTGTACGCGGCATGAGAAATGTTCTCTTGCATTTTTTCCATTCTACAAAGTCATACCTGTTGAGGTGAATTCTCCAACAGTAAGTAGCCTTGTTTTCTTAGATTACATGACTTTGTGTTCAAAGTTTACCTGCCTATAAAATCTATATCTACTTTTCAGCTAAATAGGGATAACACCTATTTTATATATGTAACATGTTCTCATTCACATACCTCAACTTAAAAAATAAAAATGGTCACCATTTTAAGTGAACTTTTCTGATAACTCCAGCTCTGAAAAATCATACTTCGGTCGCGATCAGTCCATCCAATGAGAATGGTCCGAAGGACCGTTTTCATCGGTTAACCAATGAAGTTGATTGATGCTCTGATGTGCCTACACACCACCGGTTAAAAAACCGATCATGTTAGAACGCGGTGACGTTGACGTGTTTTAACACAATGACGTGCTGAAAAAAAATGAAGTTCAATGCTTCCAAGCATGCGTCTACTTGATTCTGAGCAAGCATGGATTTTTATCCAATGGTCGTGCCTACTAACGATCGTTTTTGACCTATCGTTAGGCATCCATCGGTTAAATTTTAAAGCAAGTTCTCTTTTTTTTGACCGAAGGATAACTGACCAATGGGGCCCACACATGATCGGTTTGGACCGATGAAACGGACCTTCAGTCCGTTTTCATTGGTTTTGACCGATCGTGTGTACGCGGCCTTAGACCTCTGTTTATGAGGCAGCTGGGAAGCTGTGTTTTCCATAATTAACCCTGTCATACTGTGCTTGCTTGGTCACATTGTTAGTTGTGAGCTAGATTTAAACACAGCCTGTCCTAACAAAGGGATAAAGATTAGAAGCTGGCCTCCTGTATGTATGTCAATGATGGGAAAAGCAGGGAATCCCCAGCTAGGTAAGCAAAAGGGTGGAGTGGTGGTGACATCACTGAGCAAATATGACCATGTCCATATTGTTCCAGTGATGTCACCACATCTCTGCTGCCTTGTTTAAAAATCTAAAGACAGATCAGGAGAGTTGTTATGAATGTAGAATTGTGATGCCACTGGATGATTGGGTTCACTGCTTCCTAGTGATAACGACCCTTCAGCCAAGGTTCACACTGGGGCAACACGACTTCCAGCACGACTTTGGGAGGCAACTTGGACACGACTTGAGTATGAATCATCAGGCAACTTACAAGGCAACTTCAAGTTGCCTCCAGGACAGTACAAGGTAACTTCAAGTCGCCTCCAGGACAGGAGGCTTTCCAGTGGCCAATCAAACAACAATCAGCTCTGGGGGAGGGAAGGGTTTGCCTGAGAAATGTATGTTATCTTCCTGTATTGTTGCTTCAGTTAAGACAGTGATCTGACTTCTGAGGGCGACTTCCATTGAAATTAATGGGTACAAGTTGCCTACAAGTTGCCTAGAAGTCTGATTGAAATAGTACAGGAACCTTTTCAGAAGTCGGAGCGACTTCAGTAGTGTGTATTAAGACAGCTCCATTCACTTCCATTGATTTTCTCAACCACTCGATTTGGGACAACTTGGGGCAACTTCAAGTCGGATCCCAGGTTGCCCCTGTGTGAACCGGCTCTTAGGCAATGCTTATTTGGGCAGCATGCTTGGCAGAGTAAATAACTGTGACAATAAGCATAAACAATGGCAAATATCAGTTGCAATATTAACATTTTGCAAACAATATAGTATCACAATTTTTTTCACAGGGTACCCAAAACCTGGCTTAAGGGAAAAGCCCACACCTCCTAGGGCCTTGACTTATGAAGGAGCCCTAAATAATGGATATATATGTATATATCTAGTATACTGTATCTACACTTAGGGGCTAAAAGTCAAAGTCCCTCTTAATCCCCTTCCACTGACTAGTGTTATACCTGTTGGTGGCTGGCGTTGGGGCACAAAACTGTGTTGGAATGCTTTCAGTCCTGGCTTCTGTTCTTCTCTCTCCTTTCTGTGCTCTCACAAGCTTGACTGAGAGCAGCGGGGGCCATTGGCTCCTTCTGCTATTAGTTAAATCATGTGAGTAGAGAGTGGGGTGTTGGTGGGACTGAGCCACACTGCGTGTGTCTATAGACACGCAGCCTAACTTGGGATCCAGCCTGCAGGAATGTTTCCATTGAAAGCTGCTTGCTATGGGGGCACTCAGAGAAGAGGAGGAGCCAAGAGTGCCTGCTGGGGACCTCAGAAGAGGAGGTTTGGGGCCGCTCTGTACAAAACCATTACACAGAGCAGATAAATATAAGATGTTTACTATTTGTTTTTTAAATAAGGGCCTTTAAACTCACTGCAAGAGAGATGGAGGGGAATGCTTTGGAACACAACCCCTGCACCCTCTCCATTCCCTTGGCAACAGCAGTCACTGCAATCACTAAAATGACTTCAAGGGAGATGGAGAGGACTGCTTTGGAACACAACCCCTGCACCCTCTGCATTCCCTTGGCAACAGCAGTCTCCAAATAAGTGCAGCAGCTAATCCCCAATTCCGCAACACGGTGTCACTTTTGGTGAATAGAAATATGGGAGACTGATATTGTGCGACTTGATTTCATTTTATTTATTTGTTGAAAGAAACAAATTTTCAACATTTCCACAGTACTTTACAAGCATAATGGCCTTTGATTTACCTTTTTTTGTTGACGGGGAAAAAGACATAGCTATATATACATCTGAATAGAGATGTATTGTGCACATTAGAACAGTTATAAAATGATTCTTCATTTCACTGGCAGATATTGTAATACTAAATGCTCTTATGTAGATAGGAAATGCATTGTTGCTTATCATAGCTTTGATAGATCTTATAGAGCTTTAAAGCTCATACATCTATAATTTAAACCATAGATATTATATTCACAGCTCCAGCATAGTGTCTGTTTTACAATTTAGGTGTTTCTTTCCAGGATATGCTGGGTGACAGCTGTAAAACACCAAATAAAACATGAAAAGTTCCGAAAATATTAAAACACAAATACAAATTATACTTTATATTTCATTTATAATAATCTTTAGGACATTTTAACAGTAGCAATTCTATTGAATATATGGCAATTGCACTGGACCGGATTAAAACAGCACCAGTGTATGTAATACGTCAGCCCAAAGAGATGTTCATCTCCAAACTCACCAAGCTCAAAGGAAAAAAAAACTGTATATGAATTGGCAACAATACTTTGCAATGAATACTGCAATTAATGTCCTTCTTATATTACCGTATATACGCGAGTATAAGCCGACCCGAATATAAGGCGGGCACCTAATTTTACCACAAAAAAAATGGGAAAACGTATTGACACGAGTATTAGCCTAGAGTGAGAATGCAGCAGCTTCTGTAAGCGGAAAAGAGGGTCAACAATGCCCATTTGCAGCCTCACTGTGCCCATTGATGCCTCACTGTGCCCATTGCAGCAAGTGACAACCAAGTCACCAGTGCTAAAAACATGGACAAAAAAGTGTGGAAGCAATTGGGGACGGCAATGGCAAAGATTAGGTGACATACCTGGCCTCCACATTATAGGTAACCCTTGGGGATGGATGAAGACTTACAGGTGTCTGTAAAGCCACAACTATCTGGCTATTAGTGCTATACTAATCCATACCTGGTGAGCCTGTTATGCATTGCAGTCAGACAGCGGCCATCCATTCCAGTCAGTGTACAAAAGCCATGTCTCCTCCTCGTTCTCGTCCGTGATAGGGTAACACCCAGTTTCCCAGCAGTGAGTCAGTGTTCAGTGTTTCACCTATCACGGACATCCTCTCGTCCATGGGACGAGGACGAGAGGCCGTCCATGATAGGTGGAACACTGAACACAGTCTCTGCTGGGAAACTGAGAGTTGCCCTATCACGGATGAGAACGAGTATGAGGCGTGGCTTTTGTACGCTGACTGGAATGGATGTCCGCCATCTGACTGCAATGCATAAGAGGCTCATCAGGTATGCAGACTCGAGTATAAGCCAAGGAGGGCATTTTCAGAATAAAAAAAATTGCTGAAAAACTCTACTTGCCTATACTCGAGTATATACGGTATGTTGTAAAACAGATAATTCCTAGCCAACCTACAAGAGCCCACATAATTTGACAAGTACTCTTAAGCTTGTCACAATTTTTTGCATTAACCAACACTACTAGATTGCCAGTGTAACCGGCATTCTGTCATTGGCCCATTCAGGACATGCATAGATTATAAAGTAAGACTATTTGTTATGTAGTTTCTCCTTTTGGCCACAAGATGGAGATAGGGAGATGCTGACCTTTCCTTCTTAAACATGAGGAGACACAGAGGACCCTGGGAAAAAGGGGAGTTTCAGGAAGTGATACGGGAGCTGAGGAGGAGAGTGTGTGTGACGAAGGGAGTTTGAGGTGGCTCACAGGGAGACAGAGACTAAGCCCCAGAAAAAAAAAACGTTTGCTGTGCTCCAGAGAGGTGACAGGAGTCTGTCTCTGGAGATGAAGACATAAGATTACTTGGGATGTGCCAGCCGGGGACACCTGAAGGAGAGAGAGCCATGTTTCTCCACAGCACTATTGGGGGAAGGCTGCCTGTGAGAAGGAAGAGGACCGGACGCAGAGGGAGAGGTGCTGCCATCCAGGGTCAGTGTTCTAATTTCCTGCCACAGATCCATGGCCTGTCGCAGACATCCCACCAGGGAGGAACCCCCGGGTGCGTCTCCAGGTGCATTTCTTAAAACAAGAGGAGTTCCAGTTGTGGGGTAGCCAGTCGGGCAACCTGAAGAACCTTTCTGCCAGAACATCTTCTTTGGGTCTCGGTCATAGGATTGGTGAGTAGAGATGAGCCTGATGTTCATGTCGAACGTAAGTTTGTCTCGAAGATCGAGTGTTTGCCGAATTTAGAACATTATGGGGCATTCACAGCAAATTTGAATGCCGTGGAACACCACATATTGCACTGCGAGATCAAGTGCATTGGCATCTTATGATTGGCCAAAGCATGCACCTGACCTGCATGCTTTGGCCAATCACAGCGTACTCTGCTAAGAGAGCCAAAGGCAGTGTTCCATTTGGCCAATCATGGCTCAGGGGGCTAAATCCACACCACACACTATATAGTGTGGCTTTTGCTTACACGGCGGCCATATATAGTGTAATGAATGAAGAGATATTAGGCAGCTTAGTTAGTGGTGTGCAGGCAGTGTATTTAATATATATATATACACATATACACAGCCTAGTGTGTATATATATATATATATATATATATATATTGTAAGATTTGGGGAATCAGACTCCAGTGATAGATGCAGTTTGCCGTGAGTACACCAAGCCAGAACAGCGTTTTTAAGAGCCTGGTAGCCCAATTTTATTTACAAGCTCACAAAATACAAAGCAGCTAGCAGCCCTCGAAGGGGTTCCACCATTCCTGTATATTGTATTTCAGACCTCCAACTTAGGCCCATGTTCTGCTCCTCAGAACTACCCGTTTCCTAACGGTAAGCACACAGCCAACTTACTCTACTCCTACCAGCGTCTTGCTGCTCAATCGCACAAGCCTGCCTCATGCAGTAGCTGCACCTATGCAGCGCCTCTGACTCCTCTCAGAGGGTTTTGGGAGCTCACACCTGGCTCCCAGGACCAGACTTCCTGTCTGCGGGTGGGGCCCTGAGCCACAGCCCAGGCCAGCACTAAAGAGCTGAACACACAGCTGTGTCCGTTAATGTGTCTGTCCATCCCAAAATATGGCGAAAACCAGCCATCTTTCAAGAAGGACAGAGTCAAACCATCACATACCTCCCCCCCTTGTTTCGAACCGGAGGGAGGAACACATAGACCCGTCATTATAAATGGGACACCTATGTACAAGCCATTGGCTGCATAGGCACATTTTTTACAGGTAGGTTTCCACCAACACTTCACCGTGGCGCCTTTGTGCCAACGATCAGCAGCAGGAGTCCTAATCTGCCCAACCTTTTCTCTAAAGGGGCACTCCACCCACATCTTCTTCCGGGTGTGCTTCCACCAGCACTTCTTCCTGAACCGTGAGCTCCCACTAATCTCTCTATCCCTTCTACCTTCTGGCCTTAGGAACCTTCTTTTTCCTCCCACAGACCTACTCTCCTGGGACTGTTGGGGACCCACTTGGATGAAACCTGTCAGGGACTGACCACTCTCACTACCTGACACAACACCAACCGACATTTGTTTCTCAGGTTCACTATCGCCTATATGGTTACCCGTGGCAACCAAACCATCTGAGGTCAACACCACATCCTTCTGTTCAATCTCACCAGCAATGTTCCACAAAGGGTTATTCAACTCAGCATTTTCATTGGGACCTCTTGTCCCCTTGTTTGTTAGAACAGTGTCTATGGAGGGACCACCTACAGGCAAGCAGCTACTCCCTATGGGACAGTCCCACAGTTTCACATCGCCCCCTGTTGTTCAACACTCCAATAGCAATTGTCCTACCAACGCACATTTTTCCATACCAATCTCTTTAACCATTTCTGAGACCATTGGTACCTCAACCAGGATCTCTGAGCTGTCTGACAGTGCTCTACAGTGCTTCTCATACACGTTTTCGTTACAGTTACCACTACTGTTATTTCCTATCAAAGTGTCTCCGGGTACCTCAAACTGCACCTCTCTGCTAGTGATGGACTGAATTCCCACTACTGTCACGTCCATTCCGAGCCCTTCCTTTTCATGAGCTCTAGAGGGCGAGACAGTGCGAGCGCCATGTACCAACCACTGCTCAGCCGTAACTTGGACCGCACCAGTAGGAATGCATTCCATCACATCAGCAGACGGAGAGACTTCCACTTTGTCTATTATTTCTGATTTCTCCAACAATTCCCCTGTCGCTCCTCTGCTGTGGATACACGCAGGTGTACATTGGAAATATTTTCACCAATTCCAACAACATCCCAGTTATTTCTAGACACGCCACATCTAAACACAGAACTTTAGGAACTTTTCCTTTACCAACGATGTGGAAGGGCTCATTTGCTAAGGCGTGAGAGGCTGAGTCACTTAAAGAGACCTCTACCTCAGAGGTAACTAACAAAACTTGCGACTCCTCTTGAGCACTGCAAATCGCATGTGCGACACTCATCCTCTCACTTTCAGCAACACTGAGCCATTCCAAATCGCTATCCATTACCATATCGTTCTGAAGCTCAACATTCCTCATCTCTTTTGTTGAGGACAAAACTTCTGCTATGTATGCGCCCTTTTCAGATCCTTCCAACTGGAGAGGGTTAACTTCTGCAAAAGCCAACGCACCCGTGTCTACCGGCCCTGCAGTCTCTCCATTTTGCATAGCAGAATTTGTGTCCACCGCAAACACATTTTTAAACACAGCAGGCTGCAATAACATAACTTGACCACTGTGTGGCGCTTCATTAAACTCATTAGGACTTTTTCTGTCAGCAGTGACAGACTGTAGTAACACATTATCATTACAAGTAATTCCAGACATTTCAGTTTTACCATTTTTCTCATCACGAAGGTGAAGTACCCTCTTATCCATCAGAGCGGCACCACAGTTGTCCCCGGCAACCTCTGGCTCCAACACACAGAGCTCCCTGGAGGTTTCAAAGGACACCTCTGCAACCTTACCTACTGTCGCTAAGGGAAATCGCATATCCTGCTTAGCGATCACCCCTACCTCAATACTAGTGAACACATCACCATAAGTACATGTATCATCATCATCATCATCATCATCATTCATAAACATAGCAGTTCTACAACCTTTATCAGATTGACTTTTATCAGAACGCATGGCACCCTGCATGCGACTCAGCACATTAACCTTCTTCTCTAAAGGAATTATTTTGCCCACTAGGGGCGGCTTCACAGTTGTCCAGGGAAACCATTTGCCTTACCATTACAGGATCCTTAGCGGTTTCCCTTGGCAACTCTGCAGCACCTGTCTCTATCGCTAGGGAACATGACACACCAACTGTTTTGGTCACCCCTAATACATCTCTCTCAGCACTCTGCTGAACTACCTTAGGTGCACACAAAGTCCACATATCACTTTCAGTCTTTGATCTTGCTGCAAGGAGGGTTTTAACGTGTGTTTTCCCACTGCTCTGGGAAGCACACTGCAGCAAGTCCATCTTTACACCTTCTGCAGATCTTCTCCCCGGACACATTGCTACTTCACTTGAATCACAAATTGCAACAGTCTTACCATTTCTTGAAGCAGGTAACTCTGTCTTCATTTGAGGGCGCTGTCTTTCAGCTGCATTTTTACTGGCCAACTCCCCCTGGTGGCCACAGGACGAAATCACAGTAGGCAACTCCCACTGTTTAGCACCCCCTGCAGACACAACAGAAGACTTCTTGTTGCCAGGGGTGACTGCAAACATATCTGCAAAGGAATCTTGGCCCACCAATAAAGAGTTCTGCTCAGCAACCTCACTTTCAACTGCACCCCAAAATCTAGGGCAAGAAAATATGCCGTGCCCCAGCTGACCACATTCCAGGCATGGCGTTTGGCGACTTCCTCCTGTTGCTAAGGGAGATGACACTCTCCCAACATGCAGAACTTCACTTGCATCTCTATGGGGATGGCGATACACCTCTTCCCTGTAGCTCCTCCTTCCTATTGGCACATGTTCTCCGGTTGCTAATGGAAACGGTGCTCTCCTAGCTGCTTGTTGCTGGTTCTCCGACACATATAGACGTTTCTCTCCCTGCAGCAATGTTGTTTTAAACTTGCCACAACTCTCTGTAGGCAATATCTTTGTCTTGCAGTCCATTGACCTGACATCGTAGACGTTGCTATGGGCAACTGCACCCATCTGCTTACTCATTCAGAGCAGGCTTTTCATATTTTTGCTTTGCTGTAGCTTGCGACAAAGGGCATTTGGAAACTTCATGCCCCCACTCACTGCATCGCAAACAGCACACTTGTTTCTTAACACTTTGCACATAAATAGCTGGCCGGCCTGCACCAGCGTTGCTAGGGGCACCAGCATGAACTTCCCCTTTATTTTGGGTCAGTGCGGCCAAGTGTCGCTTGCACCAATCCACTGCAGACTCAAACTTTGGTGGATTCTCTGCACTTGCAATCCCCTGTGCACTCATTTCAACTGTGTTGCTAGGGACAACAGCATGAACTTTGACTTTGGCTTGGTTCAGCGCAGCCAAGTGCTTTTTGCACGATTCTGGGGCTTGTTCTGTCGGCAACAAACCCTCCAGCCACAAAGTCCTGTCTCTCATTTCAGCAAACCTTGCTTTCTGTTTGCGATTTGTCCTTCCCATGGCTGCAAACAGGGCAATGATTTATAACACAGTTCCTTTTTAAACACAGAAAAAAAATGTTGGTGAGCTTTCTACAAGACAGCACACTTTCACACGCAGACTTCACTCTCTGCGATTCCACTTGAATTTTTCATTCCCTGGGCCTTCCCAAATGGATATGACTTCTCAGGCCACGCTGAGCTTACTTCCACAGGTATGCCACCTGTATGCAACACAGTCCATTAATTGAACTCCTGTGCAATGCAGTTCTCCTGACTGCCACACACAACTAACAGCAGTTCACAGCAGAAAACTTTAACTTTCAGTTCATATTGGCTGTTCATCATAGCATTGCTGCAAAAACGCACAGTTGCTTTCTACTCACTGTTTTGTTGGTATGCAAGGACCTGGAACTCTTCCAAATTGCCCGCAGCAATCCACCACTTGTAAGATTTGGGGAATCAGACTCCAGTGATAGATGCAGTTTGCCGTGAGTACACCAAGCCAGAACAGCATTTTTAAGAGCCTGGTAGCCCAATTTTATTTACAAGCTCACAAAATACAAATAGCAGCCCTCGCAGGGGGTTCCACCATTCCTGTATATTGTCCTCCGCGGCTGTTTCAGACCTCCAACTTAGGCCCATGTTCTGCTCCTCAGAACTACACGTTTCCTAACGGTAAGCACACAGCCAACTTACTCCTGACCAGCTCGTCTTGCTGCTCAATCGCACAAGCCTGCCTCATGCAGTAGCTGCACCTATGCAGCGCCTCTGACTCTCTCTCAGAGGGTTTTGGGAGCTCACACCTGTGCTCCCAGGACCAGACTTCCTGTCTGCGGGTGGGGCCCTGAGCCACAGCCAGGCCAGCACTAAAGAGCTGAACACACAGCTGTGTCGTTAATGTGTCTGTCCATCCAAAATATGGCGAAAACCAGCCATCTTTCAGGAAGGACAGAGTCAAACCATCACAATATATATATATATATATATATATATATATATATATATATATATATATTGTAACAGGAAGTCCGGTAAATCTGTGGGTGTTGTCACAGACGGGAGATTCATTTCTGCCTTGTTTAGACAATTCACCAATTACTATTAGGTGTCGGCTGCAGAAATAGCCAGAAAGGTTTAAGGGCGTTGGAAAACTTTAGCTGTTCAGAATGAGGTAATTAAGGCCTCTATAAGTCATCCAAAAGGATGACTACTGATTGCTGCATCCTGAGGCTTTTTGAGTTAAGGAGAGCAGTCAGAAAAACTTCTAAAGATGTGAGGTGGTTGTTAATTTTTCTGTGCGATAAAAATCAAAAAGACTATTGTTTCTCTGTGTATGAACAGCAGTGTCTGCCCAGCAGTAGGCTGTGCCAGACTCCATAGGTAGGTTCCTGTGTTGTGAAGGTAGATGTCCCAAGTGGCAAGGGTTTATTTTATATATATATATATATATATATATATATATATATATATATATATATACTCTGCAAGTCTGCATTTAGTGTAGATTAGATATTCAGTGTAGAATATTTATTTAGGCAGTGTAGTATATACAGTATAATATAGTGTATTGAAGTGGTTAAGGGGAACCTTGTGCCAAAATTTAAAAAACAATGTCATAGGGCCCCCCAAAATCCATATCAGGCCTTCAGGTCTGATATAGATTTTAGGGGAACCCCATGCCATTTTGTAAAAAAATTACGTGTTCTCCCCCCTAATCCATACCAGACCAGGTCAGGTCTGGTATGGATTTTAAGGGGGGCCCTGTGATCAAATGTAAAAAAAAAATGTTTTAACCATACCAAGCCACATCCCCTCAGGGATATATTGTACCCCTGCCCATTCACCCCCCAAAAAAGTGTCAAAAAAGTAAAAATGACAGAAGACTGTTTTGGACAATTCTTTTATTTAAAAAAAATGAATTGTCCAAAACTGTCTCCTGTCAACAGGATCTGAGGGCCCTCCCTTGTTAAAGGGTACTTCCAGATTCTGATAAGCACCCTGCCCATGGACCCCCACAACCACTGGGCAAGGGTTGTGGGGATGAGGTCCTTGTCCCTGTCCCATGTTGAGGGCATGTGGCCTGGTACAGTTCAGGGGGGGTGCTCTCTTGCCCTGCTCCCTCTTTCCTGTGTCATGCCAGGTTGCGTGGGTCCCTCTTAATATACATACCATACCCGAAAAGCCTGGTAATGGACTGAGGGGGAACCCACACCATATTTTTATATGATTTTTAATGTATATTGCCAGGATCCGACAATACAGCCGCAAACAATTTTAAATTACATTTTTTCCTGAATCATCAATGTCATTTTGCTGCAAGACTGTTATGAACATGGGGAAGATGCGCTACTTTACATGAAGACTAAGGGGACCCCCAGGTCTTGATATTTAAAGGGATATTTCATTTTTATTGTTTCACTTTAACCACTTTAGCCCCGGACCATATTGCTGTCCAAAGACCAGAGCACTTTTTGTGATTCGGCACTGCGTCGCTTTAACTGACAATTGTGCGATCGTACGACGTGGCTCCCAAACAAAATTGGCGTCCTTTTTTTCCCACAAATAGAGCTTTCTTTTGGTGGTATTTGATCATCTCTGCGGTTTTTATTTTTTGCGCTATAAACAAAAATAGAGCGACTATTTTGAAAAAATGCAATATTTTTTACATTTTGCTATAATAAATATCCCCAAAAAAGAAATAAAAAAACATTTTTTTTCCTCAGTTTAGGCCGATACGTATTCTTCTACATATTTTTCGTAAAAAAAAAAATCGCAATTAGCGTTTATTGATTGGTTAGCGCAAAATTTATAGCGTTTACAAAAAAGGGGGTAGTTTTATGGCAATTTGATTAATATATTTTTTTACTAGTAATGGCGGCGATCGGCGTTTTTTTTCGGTACTGCGGACACATCGGACACTTTTGACACATTTTTGGGACCATTGGCAATTTTATAGCGATCAATGCTATAAAAATGCATTGGATTACTATAAAAATGCCATTGGCAGTGAAGGGGTTAACACTAGGGGGCGGGGAAGGGGTTAAGTATGTTCCTGGTGTGTTCTAACTGTATGGGGGGGGTTGACTCACTAGGGGGAATCACTGATCTTCCGTTCATACATTGTATGAACGGGAGATCAGCGTTTCCCCCGCTGACAGGAACGAGAGAAATGTGTTTACACACATACCTCCCGTTCCCCGCTCTGTAACGAACACGCGCGCGTGCCCAGGGGCGATCGCGCCCGCCGGGCACGCGCGCGGGACTCGTGGGCGTGCGGGGGGTGCACACGCGGGCCGCCGGCGGCGCGCGCGTGCCCCCTAGTGGCCGAAAAAGATAGGACGTAGAGCTACGTGCTCTCGCCCAGCACTGCCGCAGTAATATGACGGCGGGCGGTCGGCAATCAGTTAAGCATTATTAAAATCACTGCTCCTGAATAAACGTCAATTTTTAAATCTTTTTTTGCATTGATACATGTACCCTGGGGCAGTACTCGGGTCCCCATACACTTTTTATGGCAATAACTTGAATATACAGGGAGTGTAGAATTATTAGGCAAATGAGTATTTTGACCACATCATCCTCTTTATGCATGTTGTCTTACTCCAAGCTGTATAGGCTCGAAAGCCTACTACCAATTAAGCATATTAGGTGATGTGCATCTATGTAATGAGAAGGGGTGTGGTCTAATGACATCAACACCCTATATCAGGTGTGCATAATTATTGGTCAACTTCCTTTCCTTTGGCAAAATGGGTAAAAAGAATGACTTGACAGGCTCAGAAAAGTAAAAAAATAGTGAGATATCTTGCAGAGGGATGCAGCACTCTTAAAATTGCAAAGCGTCTGAAGCGTGATCATCGAACAATCAAACGTTTCATTCAAAATAGTCAACAGGGTCGCAAGAAGCGTGTGGAAAAACCAAGGCGCAAAATAACTGCCCATGAACTGAGAAAAGTCAAGCGTGCAGCTGCCAAGATGCCACTTGCCACCAGTTTGGCCATATTTCAGAGCTGCAACATCACTGGAGTGCCCAAAAGCACAAGGTGTGCAATACTCAGAGACATGGCCAAGGTAAGAAAGGCTGAAAGACGACCACCACTGAACAAGACACACAAGCTAATACGTCAAGACTGGGCCAAGAAATATCTCAAGACTGATTTTTCTAAGGTTTTATGGACTGATGAAATGAGAGTGAGTCTTGATGGGCCAGATGGATGGGCCCATGGCTGGATTGGTAAAGGGCAGAGAGCTCCAGTCCGACTCAGACGCCAGCAAGGTGGAGGTGGAGGTGGAGTACTGGTTTGGGCTGGTATCATCAAAGATGAGCTTGTGGGGCCTTTTCGGGTTGAGGATGGAGTGAAGCTCAACTCCCAGTCCTACTGCCAGTTTCTGGAAGACACCTTCTTCAAGCAGTGGTACAGGAAGAAGTCTGCATCCTTCAAGAAAGACATGATTTTCATGCAGGACAATGCTCCATCACACGCCTCCAAGTTCTCCACAGCGTGGCTGGCAAGAAAGGGTATAAAAGAAGAAAAACTAATGACATGGCCTCCTTGTTCACCTGATCTGAACCCCATTGAGAACCTGTGGTCCATCATCAAATGTGAGATTTACAAGGAGGGAAAACAGTACACCTCTCTGAACAGTGTCTGGGAGGCTGTGGTTGCTGCTGCACGCAATGTTGATGGTGAACAGATCAAAACACTGACAGAATCCATGGATGGCAAGCTGCATGAGTGTCCTTGCAAAGAAAGGTGGCTATATTGGTCACTGATTTGTTTTTGTTTTGTTTTTGAATGTCAGAAATGTATATTTGTGAATGTTGAGATGTTATATTGGTTTCACTGGTAAAAATAAATAATTGAATGGGTATATATTTGTTTTTTGTTAAGTTGCCTAATAATTATGCACAGTAATAGTCACCTGCACACACAGATATCCCCCTAAAATAGCTAAAACTAAAAACAAACTAAAAACTACTTCCAAAAATATTCAGCTTTGATATTAATGAGTTTTTTGGGTTCATTGAGAACATGGTTGTTGTTCAATAATAAAATTAATCCTCAAAAATACAACTTGCCTAATAATTCTGCACTCCCTGTAAGCCTATGAACACTTTTGGTTTTCCATGTTTGTGTCCCATAGACTTTAACAGTGTTCGCATGTTCGCACAACATTTTTGCTTGTTCGCATGTTCTGCTGCGAACCGAACTGAGGGGTGTTTGGCTCATCCCTATTGGTGAGCAGGCACTTGCCCAATCCTCCACACGTCAGAACACTGCATGCAGGCACCCGTGTTTTTTCTCTGCCTCACCTAAGTAGGAGAACCTGTGTTACACTAATATCCTGCTGAGCAGTTATAGTATCAACCTTGCTTACCTAGATACTGCCAGCACACTTTACATTACCCTGCCTGACAGGACATCTGTAAAAACTCACTTTGCCAACAGGACACCAAGAGCACCAACACAGAGCTAGCAGAAGACATAAGGCCTTCTTCTTTCTAAAAAAAACTACAACTCATTTCACCTTAAGGGATTGGTCCTTTTGCTGCTTTGTGGGACCCGCATCTTTACATTTAGGACTCTATTGTCGGAAGAGTG
Source organism: Rana kukunoris (assembly GCA_029574335.1). Classification (NCBI taxonomy): domain Eukaryota; kingdom Metazoa; phylum Chordata; class Amphibia; order Anura; family Ranidae; genus Rana; species Rana kukunoris. The sequence continues at coordinate 310,978,223 of CM056053.1, forward strand.
AGTCTAGATATTTAAGGTCTATATTGTTTGAGTCAGTTAGAAACAGAATTCTCACAGTTTCTGGGACTATGGTGTTGAGGTATAAAAGGGAGTGGACTGATATACATATTGTCATCTTTTGCTGTTCTTATTGCCAGAGGCTATTCATCAAAGGTAAAACCGTTACATAGTTTTGTGTTTATAGTATTGCACTTGACTGCTTTTATATTTCAGTAAAAAAACAGATTTAACTGCTGTCACTATAACTTATGTCTGTTTACTGGTGTGCTTTTAATAAGGTTAGTACCAGGTGTGCCAGGGGGGCTGAGATTGTTCTTAAAGTCGAGGCGTGGAACAAGGAACCCAAAAATACCAAGTGGCCCCATTCAAGGGGTGGCGCTACACCAGTTTGTACCTGCATGAGACTTATGAATAAAGGAATAGTATCATGTACCTGGTAGAGACTTAGGCAGGCCATAAATGGTGCAAATTTCTATCCTGCAATCATGAGTTGCAGGAAAGAAACTTGCACGATTCCCCCATCAATACAGACAGTGCTGACAGGGGAATCCCTCCTGCGGAGCAATTGTCTTCTCCCAGCGGGGGGGGGGGGGAGCCGGGGCGGGCATGGGAAGTCGTCCCCACCGTGAGAAGACAGTGATTATCGCTAATGGCTATAGCAGCCGCTAGCAATAATTGCAAATTAATCTGGCAGGCTGGTTGAACCCAAGTTGAGTTAGCCTGCTTACACATGGTTCAAATCCCAGCCGGTTCCTGCAGCCTTATTTTTTTTTAAGCACCTGATTAGAGCCAGAGGCTCTATTACGCTTCAAGATAGGATAGGCTCCGGACACAGAGCATTGCGCTCTGAGCCCAGCCAGGTGTGTTAGAATAGCGAATGAATATTCACTATTCTAACATTGAATCGCTTTTCCGCCAATCAGGAAGAGCAGGTGTGAGACGCGTTTCCCAATTGTCCAAAAAGAGAAGCGTTCTGATTGGTTGTCAAGAAGGGGGGAGTTGACAGAAGCCGCCAAGCAGGGGAAGCAGATGCCCGCTCATGATGCCTATGGAGGAGAGCCGGAGAAGCCACCTGTGGTTGAGGTCGAGGGCTTTCACACTGGAGTGGTGCGCTAGCAGGACCGCTCCAAAAGTCCTGCTAGCAGCATCTTTGGAGCGGTGTGTTTACCGCTCCTTCCCATTGAAAGCAATGGGAAACCGCGGCTATACTGCCGGCAACGCGCCGGCGGTATTAACCCTTTTTTGGCTGCTAGTGGGGGTTAAAACCTCACCACTAGCGGCCGAATACCACCGCAATTCCGACAGTATAGTGCCGCTAAAAATAGACCACCACCGCACCTCCTGCCCCAGTGTGAAAGGGGCCTGAGGCAGGGAGCAGGGGGAGAGGCTGCAGGAGATGGAACTTGCTCCATGTTCTGCCCTAAATATTGGTGGAACATGTAACATGTTTAAAAATTTGAACTTTTCCTTTAAAATAAATCTTAATGCTAGAGTACCTCAAATAGATTGCATGATGGGATGCATGCAGGATATTCTTACCGACCACAGAGCTAAATCATCTTCTTTTCACCAAACTGCTTTCTGACATTGCAATAAGGTCAGATGATTCAAACTGCATGGTGCCACTTTGGACTTCCTAAATAAGAAAAAAATAATTAATCTACAACTGAAACACAAACATAAAAATAGTGTTACCTTCCTAACAATTTGTATCTCTGTCTATTGTTTTCTGAAATTTGCACAGTCCTGCTTGACAGGGTAGCTAATATATGCAGTACATATTGGTCACCCCCCTGCACCCAGCCACTGATTGGTTACAGTAGTTTACTATCTGCATGTATACAGATTTGTGATTAATAATTATTGTCCTAATGCAGTTTATATCTGCCTGGAGTTCAGGAACTTCAGGATGTGTAGTCATCAAGGTTATATAGCCAGTATGTATGTAAGACCATCATTGTGTTTAAAAAAATGTCAATAAACTTTTTATAAATTAATTCTCAATTTATACATTTTTAATAGACCCCATAAAACATGATATTCTGTTTGTTATGAGACAATATATTTATATAAATAGTAATGAATTAAACAGCAAATGGGATTTTCATTTGGGGCACTTTTTCAGATAAGCTTTAAGCTCCAAATTATTTTATCCCACTGGTACTTGTAGTATATAAAGAATAATTTACTAAAAATGCATAAAATATATTTTGAACTGGGTTTAATATCCATTCCTACAGAAGTTTCTACAAAACAGAGAAACAATTATGGAAATGTGACATTCTCTCTAGGAGAAATCATGTAGTGGATCCATTTATACTTTTTATTGTCAATTTAGAGCACTTGAGCTGGGCTTACCAGAGATGGATGTGGAAAGCACACAACACTTTAAGAATGTGCAGCTGAGAGCCTAAATTCTCCAGAACTACTAATGCAAGGAAGTGGTTTTTCTTGGTTTATTGTTTCTATTCCAGAGTTTAAACAGAAAATAAGAAAAAAAGAAAAGAAAAAGTCTTCAACCCTTTAACCTGTTGATGTTGTTACACTTTAATTTATTTACACTAAACTATATAACAAATTTATAGTGTGACTTCAGCAAAGCATATAAAAAAAACACAGACAACTAAATAAATACTTGAGATTGTATGTCCCAGGCATTAATGCATCATTGTCTTAATTAAAATTAGCATAGAACAAAATAATTGTTTTAAAAATGCAACACTTTTTTAAAGTGCATTTTGTTTAAGTACATCCATTGATAGGATGGTTAATAAATCATCATTCCTACGTTTTTCTATGAGCTGCTGTACCTGTCTGAAATATTTGTAAAATGCCTTGTCTACTGTCAAGGTTATTAACTCGGGATTACATTATGGGAGAGACTTTGGGGGTTATTTCCGAAAGTCACTTGGAAGTCCAGTCGCTGTAAACCTGAGGGGTAGATCTGAAATGAGGGGAAGCTCTGCTGATTTTATCATTCAATCATGTGCAAGCTAAAATGATGTTTCTTATTTTCCTTGCATGTCCCCCTCGGATCTACAGTGACTGCACTTCCAAGTGCACTTTGCACTTGTAGGGCCAGATTCACGTACAGCCGCGTATCTTTGTGCGTGTGTAGCGTATCTCATTTACACTACGCCGCCATAACTTTGAGAGGCAGGTGCTGTATTCACAAAGAAGTTGCGACCAAAGTTACGGCGGCGTAGCGTAAATGGGCCGGCGTAACTGTGCCTAATTCAAAATAGGCAGGTAGGGGGCGTGATCCATGTAAATGAATCGTGACCCCACGTAATTGATGCTTTTTCTGAGCGGCGCATGCGCCGTCCGTGGACGTATCCCAGTGCGCATGCTCAAAATTACGCCGCAAATACTCATTGTTTTTGACGTGAACGTAACTTTCCCAAAGCCCTATACGTGAACGTTTTACGTAAACGACTATACTTAACATTGCGTACACCTCATATAGCAGGGGTAACTTTACGCCGGACTTACGCTTACGCAAACAACATAAAAAAAGTATGTTCGTGAATCGGCGTATCTAGCTCATTTGCATATTCAACGTGTAAATCGACGGAAGCGCCACCTAGCGGCCAGCGTAAATATGCAACTAAGATACGGCGGCGTAAGAGACTTATGCTGGTCGTATCTAAGCAAAATTCCGGCGTATGTTGCTTTCTGAATACAGAAAAAAGATACGACCGCGCATCCTAGAAGTTACGCGGTGTATCTCAAGATACGCCGACGTAACTTCTTTGTGGATCTGGCTGTAGTTTGCACTTGTAGTGCAAAGTGGATTTGCTTTAGTAAATAACCCCCTTTGACCCTAATAGACACAATACTACCAAAGCTGCCCCTAGATTAATTTTTTTTTTTTTCACTAAGACAGAAGGCCAAAAAAACGAAAAACAAACAGATTCCCCCATTCACGCAAGATGGATAGAGAATGGTCAGCTTGTGGCCATATAACTAAACTCATCTTGCATCACAACTGGAAGTGACATTGCTGTCTGACCATTAGAGACAGACAATGGGAGGGTGCGCAGACTGATCAATGCCAAAGTTTAGAAACAACAGCATATGCACAGGATAAGGAACTAGTGTACATGTACAGGTCTTTTGCATAGTGTTTGCTTCTGGGATTATGACACTAGACATGTGCAGAATGGAAAAGTTTGTTTAATTTCAGTTAGATTAGTTAGGTTACCAATTTTGTTTTCTTGATTCATTTCGTAATTTGTTTCATTTAATTTTGTAAAAGTTTGTTTATTAATTTTCTAACAAATTCCACATTTTCAAAGCGATTCGAGTTTAGGCCATTCAAACAATGATCGATTCAAATTCTGTATGAAGAATAGCTGGTGGTTAAGGAGTGGGCAGGGAAGCCGGCTGCTGCATCCTTAACAACCGATGGCTCCTCAGCTGTTACCTGCCAGCGGGCTTCCCTGCTGAGAGCTGAAATGTAAGCAAAAGAATGGCAGCAATAGAAAATTCTGAAAAAAAAAAAAGTGTGTGGTACACTTGCAATCCATACGAGGCCCTTCAAGTCTGCTATGGAAAGGGGAACCCCACACCAAAATTAAAAAAAACAGCGTGGGTCCCCCCTCCCAATATCATTATCTGAGCATGCAGCACGGTAGACCAGGAAAGGGGGGGTGAGCGAGCACCCCCCTTCCTGAACCATACCAGGCCTCATGCCTTTAACATGGGGGGTGCTTTGGGGCAGGCAGCGGTTTTGGGGGTTCTGTGGGTGGGGGGCGCAAGAGGGCCCCCAGATTCCGCCACCCCCCTATGTAGAAACATAGAAAAGTGACAGCAAAAAAAATACTGAGTAGTTCATCAAGTCTGCCCATTTTATATATATATATATTTATTTATTTTTTTTATTTTTTTTTTTCGTTAACCACGTTAATCAAAATCCGAGGTTTCACTGTATTTAAATGTTTTAAATCATGTCTCCCCTTTCACTGGAGGGGGGAATTAGTGAGAAGGATTTGTGCTAGAAGGATGGATTTGCAGGGGGAGGTATTCCAGAAGCAGGGAGATAATTTGTGCTGGGAGGAGGAATTGGGGGGGGGGGGGTTCTGGGAGATAGGATTGGGTGGAAAGGATTTGTTCTGGGGATAAGAGATTTAAGGGTGGATGAGGATTTGTGATGGGGTGGGGAATTGGGAGCAAGAAGGATTTATGCAGAGGGGATTTGGAGTGGAAGAGAGTTTATACTAGAACTTGAAGGGGGATTGGGGGTGGGTACCGAGAGGGAGGAATTGAGGGATAGAGGAGAATTTGTGCTGGGAGAGGGTAAATGATTTGTGCTGAAAGGGGAAGGGGATTTATGCAGGGAGAGGGATTGGGGACTTGTGCTAGAAGGGGGTATTTGTGCTACAGGTAGGAAGGATGATTTGTGCTAGAAGCAGGAATGGGGGGGGGGGAATCAGTGCTATAATAAGTAGAAGAGCTTTGATGGGAGAGGGGTTTTAAGGAGTCGAAGAGGCTTTGTACTGGAAAGGGGAAGAGAATTTGTGCTGGGGGGGATTGGGGACAAAAAAAATGTTGCTTGGAGCTGGGAACAAGTAGATTGGTTTTGGATTTTTTTTTGAGGGGGGGGGGGTGTGAATTTTTGATTAAAAGGGTAAAGTGGGGGAGAGTATTGCTTCTAGGGGGGAATTTTGCACTTTTCTTTCACCTACACTGTGCATTACAGACCTCCGACTCCTGCACTATTTTCATTTTGTACTCCTGACCCCTACTGTGCATTACACACCCGGAACATACCTCTAACTCCTGCACTCTGTATTATGTAATCCTAAACCCGTCACTGACTTAGGTACAAGGAGGCTTGAGCGTTTAACCATGCCCCTTAAGCCCTTGCCATTGTCCAAAGTTTAAAAGGATAGTTCACCTTTACAAAAAAAAAAAACTGCCTCTGTGTGAAAGGGGCCTTAAGATGAATAATGCCCTTGCTATAGGTTAAGGCCATTTACATACCTCCCGAAGCCTGACTGGAATACTCCCAGGACATTGCTAAGTTCCCCCTAGAACGTTGTTAAGTGAGGCCTAGTCATCACTGCTTACCTCCACCATCACAGGAGTGAGCTCTTGCTCTAATTCAGGTCAGCATTTGGGAGCTCACTCTTGTGATGGTGGAGGTGAGCAGTGATGACTAGACCTCACATAACAATGTCCTGGGAGTATTCTAGTCAGGCTTCATAAGGTATGTAAATGGCCTACACCTATAGAAGAGCTTTATACAACTTTAGTCAGAGCTACACAGTTTGTTTGCCCCTTATCTGCATAGGCAATTTGGTGGTAAAAGTGAACTTTACTCTTTAACTGAAATGAAATTATATATTTAACATCTGATGTGCATGTGGATGTGTGTGGTATAATTGGGATTTCAATTTTTACACGTGTCCTGACCATATATTTGTGTGTGTGCATATCTGTGTGTACGTGTGTGGGATAGAGGGTTTTTTGAATTTTTTGACATCTGGAGAAGGGATCTCCCATCCTGGGTGGGCATCATATGACGTCCTCGGCTCCCCCTCCCCAGCCTCCTAGGGGGTGGGCGCGCGCCCGCCGTGTTGCTCAGGGACGGACCTGCGATTGCCTGTCACAGAGCAGGGACGTGGATCTCTATGTGTAAAGATACAGATCCACATTCTGTCAGGGGAGAGGAGACCGATCCATGTGTTCCTTGTACAGAGAAACACCAATCGGTCACCTCCCCCAACCAGTCCCTTCCCCCCAAAGTTAGAATCCACTTGACTGATTGCCCCCTAGTGTTTACCCCTTCCCTTCCAGTGAAATGTATACAGTAATCAGTGCATTTTTATAGCACCGATGCTGTATACATGTGAATGGTCCTAAAATAGTGTCAAAAGTGTCCGATATGTCTGCCGCAATGTCAGAGTCAATATAAAAATCACAGATCGCCGCCATAACTAGTAAAAAAAAATAACAAGTAATAACAAAAATGCCATAAATCTATCCTTTATTTTGTAGGTGCTTTTGCGCAAACCAATCAATATACGCTTATTGCATTTTTTTTTTTACAAAAAATATGTAAAAGAATACATTTTGTGAAAATTTTTTAAAAAAAAGAATACATATCGCCCTAAACTGAGGAAAAAAAGTTTTTTGTTAAAGTGTTTTTTTTAAACTTGTCGCTCTTCTATTGTTTATAGCACACAAAAAAAACGCATTTGGGTACAGTGCTGCATGACCGCGCAATTGTCATTCAAAATGTTACAGCGCTGAAAACTCAAAATTGGCCTGTAATGAAGTGGTTAAAGTATTGTTTTACTTTTGCAGCCAAATTTGGAAAAACCCCATTGTATGTTTATGTGTTCCCATTCACAGAGTATACGTAAAATAATGTTTAATTATTTTTATTTTTTTTATCTTTCTGGTTGTTTCTTTAGGTAGACTACAAGTTACTCTGAATAACTTAAGGCTGGATTCACACTTGTGCGTTGCGAATTCCAGCTCTGTTATCTCTGCGAAAAGATAAGAGAGCTGTTCAGCAGATCATCTCCGTTTTACCTGCGAATTTGGAGACCTGGGAGAGGGGAGGGGAGGGGGAAGTGTATTGAAGAGAATGAGAGAAATCCTGATGAGAACTGAACACATCTGCAAATCAGATGCATGCCCATAGAAGATAATGGGCCTGAATTCGCACCTGAGCCGCACACGTTTTTTCGGCAATGCACAGTGTGAATGCATCACACATATGTGAACCAGCCTCATTGAAAACAATGTATTTAGAAATGTTCTGCGAATTGGATGCGGTTTAACTCGCACTCAATTTGCATAGGTGTGAACCCGGCCTGAAAGTGAAAGCGGAAAACCAAAGTGGGATCAGGCTGGGCTTTCCCTTGTTGACATATGTGACAGACTCACCCGGGACATCCCCGGACCCTCTTATGTCTAAAATCATCCTGTGTCCACTAGGGGCATAGGATGACTGAGAAATGATATCTTGGACTACCTGAGATAGGATTATTATGTAATTATTATCCACAATATATTCTTGGATATCTGTAAAGAACTATTTACTGTTTGTTGATTCTGAACTCAATGGGTTAATTGTAAGAGTGACTCATTCATAATATTGGGACACATACTGTTATATGCTAATGTCACCAACTCCAGCCATCTGTCTGTTCTCTGTGCTAATTGAACCTGCTATTGTGTGAATATGTCCTGTGTTTTCACTTATGCTAATGTGTATTGTATAGCAGGTGAGTGAGGAGACGTGACATCTACCCTGAAAGGTCATATCTATGAGTCGCCTAGTCTGGGTAAATGATTAGTTAATTAGCTCATGTTAATTTATGTTCTGGTTACCTCCTTTTAGGAGATCTAACAGACCAGTATTGTGTGACTGCACAGAGGGGACCAACAATGTATGTAGTGAAATAAAAAGGTGTTTATTTACAAACATGTGAAGACAACCAGTGCACAATTAACAACAAATAGTATATACAATCAAGGGGAGATACCGTATTCGTAAACAAATCCAGGCCGAGGTCATACACAGGGGATGTGAGAAGATGGGTGAGGATGAGAACACAACAGAGCAGGGAGCGGATGGATGGACAGGCTGTGGGGCAGGAATCCAAGGGGAACAGGAACCAAGGTAATCAGGGAATAAGAAGGATAAGTCCAGGATGGGTTAAGGATAGGGATCAGAATCAGGGTCCAGATAGCAGGCTCAGGGTCAGGATAACAGGCTCAGGTCCGGAAGGTAGACCGATACCAGGGCGAGGTCTGCTTGAACTCTCCAGGTAAATATAGAGATAGTAATTAAGTTCAGGTCCAAGCTGAGCGCAGGAAGGGCCTTATGCTCCATACTGCCAGGGTCCATACGCTGGTGGAGACCAGTACTGCGTCCCAAGGGTGATATAACACCAGCAGGGAGAAGTTCTCCCGACAGTTTGGAACTGTCAGGAGACACCTGCTGGTGAGATGCAGTACTGCGAGCCAGGTAATAAATAGCACCAGCAGATGGAACCTTCCCTGACACCTCCTCTTTAACTCTATATAAGGTTGTATTCTTGGTTCTATTAAATACTCCATGTTCAGCAGACAAACAAGCCTCGTCTCGTTGTGTGCTTGTGAGCAGCTGGAATATCTGATATCTATATCCAGCGTTATAGGAAGCGGTATATGACGGAAGCACTCAAGCGGAGTGTGGGATGTTCCGTTACAACATACAATACAGAAGTCATGCCCTTTGCTAAGACATACAGTGGTCATATTTAGTTTACTACTGATAATGAGATCTTAATTAAGATAATCTTCAACTCCCCAGCCCCCTCCTTAATATTACAGAGCAGGAAAAACTTCAGTTTCGGAGCTTTCAGAAAAGTAGATATGTAAGCAGCAACCATACATATTTTGCTGTTGTGCTATGTAAATGGGTTGCAAGTAACAAATATAAAGTAGGCGTTATCCAGATTTGGCTGAAAAAACGTAAATACACTTTAAGTTACAATAAAGAAAATAGAATTTTGCAATAGCAGCCCTTACGACAGTGTCCCTTTACTAAAACGACAATAATCTCATTAACGTATGTATGATTTTTGTCAATCACAGTTTTTTTTTGAAAATGTAAATAAAATTGCTCTATTCCTTGGTACTAAAGCCCCTTTAAATAATGGAACTTAGTAAATATAGGCCTAATGCATCTCTAAGCTGTATGGTAATTTCCCATGGGAAGATTTATGAATATTATTTCATGTAAAATCCAGCATCTTTCGTTTTTACTGCTTGTAACTTGTAAATAGCATAAAACTGAAGCTGGCAGGACTTATTATGTGAATGAGTGCCAAGCACAAGCATTAGAGGAACTACAGTACATGAACATGTGGTTCTAAGCATAAATTGTACCTTTCTGTTTAACTTGTCTAATCAGCTCTCCACATCAAAACTTAATAAGTGGCTGCTTCTCATTTAGAGGTCTAGTAAAACTACAATTACCACTGCAGTAAGAGGCCTTGTTTGGAAAACAGCATAAAATAGTTTTATGGCTATTGTTAGCTCTACCCCAGTAGTTGTTCTCATGAAGGTCAGTTTAGAAGACAAGGACTCCATACAATGCAAACAAAAGTGAGAAGATGCAACTGCAGCTGTTTCTCACAAAATATGCTGCTAGCATGGTGTTTTTATGATACCTTTGGGGTATTCTTGTATAAATACTGTACGACATATGATTAATCATGTTGGGTTATGTTAAAAAACAAAACAAAAGAAACTTTGTTTCTGTATAAATATGTTGGTAGAAAAATGATGTAGGTAGGAAAATGTGGGAAAGGGGTTTGAGCAAGTAAAATGGTTCGAGTAAAGAGTTTAAAAAAAATTAAAAGATTATCAAAAAAAAAATCAATCAAAGGGAAATATGATATGAAGCAAAACGTGCTAAGCTAAAAAAAAAAATGCTGAGGGTTTTACCGCTTTCCGACCGTATAACTTACATATTCGGCAGCACGGCGGCTCGGCTGCGCACGTAGTACGTGATCCTGCATTACCCGCTGGCTGAGGGATGCACGTGTTCGGGCAGCTCCAGCTGTGATTAGACACAGCCAGGGGCGGAATGACCATTGAGTCACTCGGGCACTGTCCGAGGGCCCCATGCCACTAGGGGCTCCATTAGGGTTGCCAGGCTCAGTAAAACCAGGAACAGTATGTAAAAATCTATGTTTTTTTTACATCTGTCCCTGATATGTCCGAAAACCAACATGCTTTTGATGTGAAAATCCAGAGATTTTAGCTGCCCCGCCTCTGCACTGCCTCCTGGCGTGGTGGCCATCTGTAAGCCCAGGGGACCCATAATCTTTTATTGCCCGGGGGCCCCATGAGTTGTCAGTCCACCCCTGGACACAGCAGGAGCTGATCGGCAGGTATGGCGAACTCAGTGTCCGCCCGCACCCACCGTTGCTTTGGTACACATGCAGAACGGTGGCCGGCCTACGTAAACAAGGCAGATCGCTGTTCTTTCAGTACAGAAGGCATGTATACTGTGTCTTTGCAAAGCAGGGACAATGAATCATGCCTTCTCCTAGTACAAGCACCTTCCCCACAGTAGTAAAACACTGGTCAGGCACACAATTAACCTGTTGATCGCCCCTGATGCTAACCCCTTCCCTGCGATGTCATTAGTATAGTGACAGTGCCTATTTTTTTGCACTAATCACTGTATTAAAGTCACTGGTCCCCAAAAAGTCAGTTAATGTCCGACTGTCACAATATCGCAGCCCCGCTATAAGTTGCTGATTGCCACCATTACCAGTAAAAAAAAATATATATATATATATATATATATATATCCCATAGTTTGTAGATGCTATAACTTTTGTGCAAACCAATCAATATACTTATTGGGATTTTTACCAAAAATATGTAGCAGAATACATATTGGCTTAAGTTAGTTGATGAAGACGTAGTTTTTTTATTGGTTATGTTTTATAGCAGAAAGTAAAAAAAAAAACATATTTTTTCAAAATTTGTAGGTCTTTTTTGTTTATCCGCTTGCCGACCAGCCACTGTCAGTATACTGCGGCAGGTCGGCACGTTCCCGCTTGCCATGGTAGCCGTACGTTGGTCCTTTAAGCAGAGATAGCACACGTGCGCATGCGCCCGCTGCACTGCAGGGGAACGGATGCGGTTGGCCGGTGGTTGCGATGACCGCCAGCAACGCACGATCGCGGCACGAGAGCCAGAACAGGGACGTGCGTGTGTGTAAACACACAAATCCCTGTTCTGTGAGGAGAGACAGATTGTGTGTTCCTACTAGCTAGGAACAACGATCTGTCTTCTCCTCTAGTCAGTTCCATCCCCCTACAGTTAGAACACACATTGAGGGAACACAGTTAACCCCTTGATTGCCCCGTAGTGTTAACCCCTTCCCTGCCAGTAAATTTTCACAGTAATCAGTGCATTTTTATAGCACTGATCGGTGTATAACTGTCAGTGGTCCCAAAAATTTGTCAAAAGTGTCCAATCTGTCTGCCACAATGTCACAGTCCCGATGAAAATCGATTGCTGATCACCACTATTACTAGTTAAATAAATAATAATAATAAAAATGCCATAAAAATTACATAAATCTTTTCCATAGTTTGGTATGTGCAAAAGCTATAGCGTCTACACTCAATATACGCTTATTGTGATTTGTATTACCAAGAGTATGTAAAAGTGGTTTAAGAGCAAAAAATAAAAACCACAGAGGTGATCAAATACCACCAAAAGAAAGCTCTATTTGTTAATTGTTAAATTTTGTTTGGATACAGCGTCGCACAACCTCGCAATTGTCAGTTAAAGCGACGCAGTGCCACATCGCAAAAAATGGCCCGGTCATGGGAAGGGGGTAAATTCTTCTGGGGCTGTAGTGGTTAAAGTGCAAAAAATAAAAACCGCAGAGGTGATCAGATACCACCAAAACAGAAAGATTTATTTGGGTACAGTGTGGCACGACCGCGCAATTGTCAGTTAAAGTAACGCAAGGCCATATCGCAAAAAATGGCCTGGTCATGAAGTAGGGTACATTTTAGGCCGCGTACAGACCGTCTCAGCAGACAGATTCGATCGTTTGTACGGGCAAGCAGACGGATTTGGCCAGCCAACAGATTTGAAAGCATGCTTACCAATCTGTCGGCTGGGAACCCGTCCGCCCGACATGTCTGCTGGTTAGTACGCTAACCAGCAGACATGTCTTCTCGCACACGCGCCGAATGATTTTGACGCATGCGCGGAAGTGTTTTACTTCCTGGTGCGGTGACGTGGCGGCGTCAACGTCACTGCCACGTCACCGACACGTCAGCGCGCTGTCTGCTGCTGTACACGCGAGCAAACCAAAATACAAGCAGACAGATTTGTTCAAATCGGTCGGTCCGACCGATTTGAACAAATGGATTGCCTCGTGTGTACGAGGCCTAACGGTTAATACTTTATTAATTTTGCCTTATTAATTTACATCAATGCATTTTTCCACAATGGGTACATTTTACTGAAATTTCAGGAAAAATTAAGCCTCAATTTATACCTATTTATAATTCATATTACATGTATATATATATAAAAAAAAAAAAAAAAAAGGTTAGGAGTCGTTGGCAAAATACCAGAAAGAAAACAATTTGCATTAGTTGTAATCATGTGTGAAGAGTAACTATATATAGTTCAGATACTTTAAGAAAAATGTTTCCAACCAAACTTTAGGACTTAGCTTTCAAAAGTGACAGATTTTCAGCTCTCCGCAGTGACTCACTAAACGTTTATTTAGATGGTTGGTAAAACACCACATTGCTCAGTTCCCACGTTTTATGTTCCCAATGCTGATATTCCAGATTCTGTTTCAGGAGGCGCATGGGGCTACATGAAACATTCAGCTGACTTTATCTTCATCCCAAAGAAAGTTTTCCGAGTTCCAAACTGTTCTATGATAATTCTGAAAGCTACAACACAGCAGCACCCTCTTGTGCTTAAACAGGCCACAGTAAAAGTACACTTCCCCTTCCCCCAAACATCCTGTGCACTGGATCTACTGTATATTAGTATATTTACTCCTTAATATAATTTATTCATTAAAAAAAAAAAAAAAAAAAGAAGGACAGTCAGAGTGTTGTTGTTAAAGATAGAAGTAGAAAAATGTTTTTATCTCATATTATTTTTTGCACATGTCATGAAAGAAAGAAAGAAAAAAAGAAAAGAAAAAAAGAGTCCTTATACTATGGTTGCACTGTTCTCCATATTTAACAGCACGTAACAGGTATGCATTGTACCCACAGAATATATAGCCTGAACATAATGGATATAGCCCAGCAAGGGTCAAGGCAAGGGCTTCCAAGTCAAACAGTCTACAATCAGACCAAAATAAATATAACTAAGCAGTAGTTATAGCAGGCATACAGTTATACAGCAAGAAGCAGTCAAGTCAAGCAGCTGTAGACAGTGCTGAGGAATGATGCATCAAAATGTGGGGTTGGAGTCACAATTGGAAGTCAGAGAAAATTAAAAACAAGTGGAGATCGAGTAAGATCTGGACAAGCAAAGGGCCAGATTCAGGAAAGAGATACGACGGCTAATCTCCAGATAAGCCGTCTTATCTCTGCGTCTGAGCCCTCCTATCTATGCGACTGATTCATAGAATCAGTTACGCATAGATTTTCATTAGATCCGACTTGCGTAAGTCTCTTACGCTGTCGAATCTTTTTTTCATATCTAGGCTGGACGCTAGGTGGCGTTCCCGTGAGCCTATATGCAGATTCCCGAACGTACGCCCGGCCGGCGCATTTTTTTTACATCGTTTGCGTTAGCGTAGTTCCATCGTAATGTTACCCCTGCTGTATGAGGCGCAGGCAATGTTAAGTATGGATGGCGTGCCAGCGTTTTTTTTCCCGTCGTTTACATAAAACGTTCGCGAATAGGGCTTTGTGTAAGTGACGTTCACGTCGTTTACATTGCGTATTGGCGTCGTGATTTGGAGCATGCGCACTGGGATCAATTCACGGCTGGCGCATGCACAGTACGTTCGGCGCGGGATCGCACATTATTTAAATAATACACTCCCCCTACCCGCCCAATTTGACTTAAGACGGGCCATTTACGCTACGCCGCCTCAACTTTACAGGCAAGTGCTTTGTGAATAAAGCACTTGCCTGAAAAAGTTGCGCGGCGTAGTGTAAATACCATATGCTACGCACGTTTAGAATTACGCCGCTCCTACCGGAATCTAGCCCAAAGTCTAGAAAATAGACATGTGCATTTGTTTCAGAATTTTGTTTTCGTCCAAAAAATGTATGAATTTAGTTACTCCTGAAATTAGTTTTTAATGAGTTTGTTTTGTTAAAAAAAATGTATTAGTCCGAAAAACTTAAATTAATTAAAGTTGAATCTGTCATTGAAGGCTTATGGTGTCTGTTGAATGTTATAAGAACGGAGCAGCTAAACTGTACAATGCCGCAATCGTACATTTCCCGTTGAATGTTCCGCCTACAAGCTATAGAAGAGTTTTAATGTCGTATGACACTAGTAATAATTATATTTATAAATTATTATTACTAGTCAACCAACATTCAAATTCTTCTATAGCCTATGGGCGGAGCATTTGACCGGAAATGTACGATTGCGGCATTGTACAGTTTAGCTGCTTGTCGAATCTTTGAATTTTCGACAGACACCATAAGCCTTCAATGACAGATCCAACGTTTGGATGTTTTTCTCTGCTTTGTCGAATCTTCATCGTTCATGTCGAATGGTCTACCCCAACACTGTCTCTATAATGTCAAATCTTTTCTCTCTATGTTGAATCTTAACTCTCTATGTAGAATAATCTTGGACTAAAAGATTTAGGTTAGGCACATTCGACCGCATGGTCGACAGACACAGATTGCTATTGTCGCCGTCTTGTCGAATCTCCTATCTATATCAAACTGTTGTAGCAACGAAAACTAAAATAAAGTTGTTTTTATGTCCGATCTTTTGGATTTTGGATTCTGGGAATTCGTTTTAGTTTGTTAAAACAATAATGAAAATTCCCGAAATTCGGATAAAAATGCATTCTGTACATGTCTACTAGGAAATGCAGCAACAGGTGAGGACCTATTAGGAGACACAATGCCACACTGGCACCCCACCAGCACTGGTGCAAGCTTGGCCTCTCCACCACCTATGTGCATAGCTTGCCTGAAGGAATAAATAAGGCAAGTGTGCATGCATTATTAGTATGGAAATCTTGAAAGCACAAGGATGCAGAACAGGCAGGTAGAGAAGAAGTAACAGAAGCATCACCTATGGAGAGTAACAACAGACATAGCAGAGGAAGTAACTGAATGCCTAGCAGCAGCACAGTAATCAACAAGAGTCCAGAAGGAATGACCCACCGCTTTAACCAATCAATGGCTCCAACCGCAATTAGAGACCAACAGAAAATGACCCCTGGATTCCCAACCACACTCTAAAGCCTCATACACACAATCTGATTTTTCTGATGGGAATTGTGTGAAGACAGGCTGTTGTCGCAAAATCCAACCGTTTGTACGCTTCATCGGACTATTGTTGTCGGATTTTCCACAGACAAATGTGGGATAGCATGCTTTAAAATTGTCTACCAAGAATTGTGTGTTGTCGGATTTTCAGATCGTGTGTACACAAGTCCGTCGTACAAAACTCCAACGTACAAACACACATGCTCAGAAGCAATGCTCACCATAACACAAGTTGCCCAAAGGATGGTGCTAAAGAGCTGAATAACCACATTGTTTTATGTGTGTGGGCCGACAATTCTTTGCTGTTTGTATGCAAGACAAGTTCCTGGCCAAAGCCCTTCGGACAAACGTCCTACGCTTTGTCCGCAGAAAAACTGATCGTGTGTATGAGGCTTTAGTGACTGATCTTGTGTATTTCTGGACACACTGCTAGAATAAAGCCAATATGGTAAATTTAAATGTGGTGAGACTGTACAAAGATGGAAAGATACCCGCATAAAAAATTGCGAAAAACTATTTCCAGTTGCACGGCATGCAATGCACAGTAGACCTTATAGATTACCATATATACTCGATTATAAGCCAGGTTTTTCAGCACATTTTTTTGTGTTGAAGATGTCCCCCTCGGCTTATACTCGAGTCACCTTTTTGTGCCTGATCTCACGGAATTTGGGGATCCGGTACCAGCAGGCCGTAGGTCCCCTGGACCCCAAACTTGGCACACATGTAGCCCCACTCTTCCCCTACAAGTCTAGTGTCCAGGGGACCTACGGCCGGGGTGCACTGATTTTGCAAAGCTGGGCACCCTTTCCATAGACTCCCATGTTAAACGGTAATTTCTCTGGTGATTTTGGGGACCCGGTACTGGCCAGTTATAGGTCCCCTGGACCCGGAAATTGGCACTCATGTAGCCTCATTTCTCCTCTACAAGTGTGCAAATTTTGTTGCCTGGGAGACCTAAGGCTGGGGAGCACCGATTTTTCAAAGCCAGGCACCCCTTCCATAGACTCCCATGTTAAACGTCAGTCTAGTTATGGGCACAGTAAGGCATGGGCACAGTGAGGCATGGGTACAGTGAGGCATGGACACAGTGAGGCAAAGTGAGGCACAGTGAGGCATGCAGATGGACACCCTAGGCTTATACTGGAGTCAATAAGTTTTCCCATTTTTTTGTGGTACAATTAGGTGCCTCGGCTTATATTCTGGTTGGGTTATACTCGAGTATATACGGTATATTAGATAACGTTTTATTGACCTTCTACTAAGTTAGGGGTCAATTAAGTTCAATGTATTGATGATCACAAAACATCAAAGTTTTTAAGGGAAATCACATGTTGATGGTGGAGAACTAAAAAATGTTTGTGCAATATTTGGGTACTTTAATAGGTTTATACTCTAATATATTCATACATTGGATATTATTCTTTGAACTATAGTTTTATGCATTTGATTATTGCTTTCAAATGTTGATATTTAATATATTTACTCTGATATAGTACTGGGATTCATAAGTGTGTGTGTGTGGAGCTCTGTGCATGTTCACTCACAACATTTTAGTGCATTGTTTAAAGTCAAATATATAGACTTTCTGTATTTGCCAATGATTCCTGAATGATATTATTGGTGCTTAGAAGTTGTCTTTAAAGTTTTGCTGTCATTTAAAAAAATACAAAAGAATGCTGCAATAGAAGTCTGTGAATACTCACCTTTCTGACAGACAGCGTGACTAAACTCTATTGTGTTTAAGCTATACAACCTCCAGCAAAGTCTTCAGCTTTCAACACTTCCTTTACACACTGTGGTTCCTCCTGGTGGTTCCTAGGTCAATACAGGATACAGTAGTGATGGTAGAGGTTGGCAAGAGAAGTCTTTGAGCACAGTGGGAGACCGGGGATCTGAAAGGCCCAGTAGGGTGTCATATATTAAGACTTTTTCAGAGGCTATAAAGGATGAACACAGCAAAGTTCGTATCAGCCACCTGTAGGCAAATTAAGCAATCACAATCTTCTACAGCCGGCTTTATTCTTTTGGGGTTTTTGTTGCATTAAGTGTCATGTATAGGGTGTATTTTGGTTTGGGTAATTAGTAACCTTAGACATGTAGATAAAATACCATAATTTACAAATGCCAATTTAATTCCAAAAGTTGTTTAAGAGCCCTTTCACACTGCCAGAGCCCGAAAAACACTGGTAAAGTGCCACTAAAACTAGCGGCGCTTTACCAGCATTTTTCAGGCACCAGTGGGATGCTTTTAACCCTTGCTAGTGGGCGAATAAAGGGTTAAAAGCATCCACAAAGCACTGCTGCCGAGGAGCTTTGCAGGCGCTTTGACAGCGCTTCACAAGCGCCTCAAAGAAGCTGCATGCAGGACTTTTTTTGACGTCCTGCCAGCTAAGTGCCCCAATGTGAAAGCACTCAGGCTTTCACACTGGGATTGCAGATGAGGCTTTTTTCAGGTACTATTTTTAGCACTAAAGCGCCTGAAAAACGCCTCCAGCGTGAAAGGGGTCTTAAAGTGATTGTAAACATTCAAATAAGAAAAAAACAAAAAAACAAATAACAAACATGTCATACTTACCTGTTCCATGCAATGATTTTAAACAGAGCAGCCCTGTTACTCCTTTTCTCGGGTACCCCTGCCAGCACTCCTAGCTCATCCCACCAGCCCAGTTCCCCCATAACAAGCCTCTATAGGGGAACTTGTCCATAGACACACAGAGCTTGGCTTGGTTCTGCCCCCTAGTTCCTCCTCACTGGCTGCGATTGACAGCAGTGAGATCCCTTGGCTACTGCTGCTGTGTCTAAGTCAATGAACACATTGCTGGATTTAAACTGGTTAAATGTGCAGCTTTTATTCAAATAATACCAGGCAATCCTGCCATGAAGATCTTTGTTTCCTGTTATGGGTTGACAACTGTCTCTCATTTGTGCTCCTGTGTTTCACCCTGTCACATGCACTCTGGATGGAGACTACAGGTGGCCATTTTTACGCACATTGTGTAGGCATGGTCATCCACTTTTGACTGTATCAGTAAGCCCATCCTGATCAATAACATGCAGCTGACCCTCAAGTAAGAAAACCCCAAAAAACAGATCAGCAGTGCTGAAATGCAAAAAAAGATTAAAGAAAAAGGTCAAACAAATATTTTATGAAAAAAAAATACAGCAGCTGTTTATGATAAGGGTCCTTTGGCAAAATAAGTGTCATCCAGTAATAATTTAGATCTACTTTATTGACCCATTCCTCTATGTTTTTGAGTTTAATGGCAGGCAAGGTAGCATTTGATAGAAACGGAGTTATCCTGTGTGTGATGCATAGTTGACAGCCAGATTAGGCTCTCGGAGGTAGGCTATTATTACTGTTTGGATCAGGCAGGAGTGAGAGATATGGAAGACATTGTTAGTACAAGCCTAGACTGTGAGGAACCTCCTAGTCTTTGGGCTGATGCAGTTTATGCTTGAGTTTATATTAAAGAAGGGTACAATCACAAGCAATACTAGTTTAGACCAGCATATACTGTATGTACAGTAGATAGCCTGGTTTGGTTTAGGGTCATACTGACTTAGTATCTCCAGTGGGTAGCCAGACCAGCCAGAATCACTAGCTAACGAGGCTGTTTCAAGCTATTAAAAACTCAGTAAAGGAGGAATCATTTTTTAATTTCTTTCTCCTGGTGGCCATATCTTCAAAAATCATTGTTTATGCCTTTAGCCAATCAATAAACTTGAAGTAAATATATACACAAAGTCAATACATTTTATATAATGGTTACGTTTTAATACCAGTGGCCTTGGTGTGTGGGGCTACGCACCCTCGTTCAGTTTAAAACCATTCCTCTGTTGGTCAGAAAATCAGGACAGTTGATATTTATGCATTGTAGGAATACAGTGAAGAATAAATTTAGAGAAAACAGCATGTGGTGATTTGAAAAAGTCTTCTTTTCCTCCAACCAAGTGAACAGATTGACTGTTCTGTTTCAAGTAAAGAGCTTTTGTCATTCACAGAGAACTTGTCACCTTACAGTGTGATATTGCAAGGGCCTGGATGACAGGTCAGGCCTAATGAGAAGATTGGCAATGTGGATGCTTCAGGGAGAAAGGAATATAGAAGTAGCTTTTGTTTCCTTTAGGGAAATCCTTTCATGGTAAGAATCTCCACACTTTCAAGGAGTTGTTACACAGAACTGGTATTTGAGAGATTAGAGCTGAGAATGGCAAGGCACTATGATGATGATGTGGATTATACAGAACTGTGAAGAGAGGGATGCTTTAATATACAGTCGTGCCACAGACAGCTAGCTAGTGAATGTTATTTAAGTCTGTGTTTTTGAAGCAAACAAAATAATGCTTCATCTTCCATCAGCTACAGATAAAGTGCTGTGACAGCCGTGAAACTGTTCATAAAAGCGAAAACAATGTTCCCTTTCATTTCCACCTACAAGGGTTAATAAAACAGATTTTGATGGGCTTGGGAATTAGCAGTAAATAGTTGTTGGGACATATTATCTCAATCTCAGGAAATATTATTTGCTCTCGGCCAGCAGTTTACAGCTTTCTCCCTCATGTGCAGTCAACATTGATAGATACATTCCTATCTCATTTTTTCTATGCTTTCTTCTGTCTCATTTTCACTTTCCATTTGCCCCCAAAGGCACGCTGTGACTTTTCAATCACCTTTCCTCACAAATTCTCCTCAACCATTTGTAATTTCTCTTGTCCAGTCTTTATCTCTACCTCACATGTTTTCTGTGTATTGTCTCAAACTTGTCAGTTGTATTTTAGAAGTTTCTAGAGTATGCAAAGAAACAGAAACTTAGAAAAGCAAGCTAGGCATAGGCTGTGTTGTTTTTTAAACCTGTTTAGAAAAAAAATATGTAGGCTGCCATTGCCAACTTCTCTTTCTGATCTTAGCTGCCTGTCTTTATGCATATGCAATAGCTTTTTTACTTTTTTAATAACTGACTGGGAACAAGCATGCAGGTGTACTGACTTCACAAGCAGCCGTGGCCATTCTGCCGACGTAGATGTACAGGAACCAGTCGGCAAGCAGTTAAGCAATGGACTATGTATTATGCCGCGTACACACGATCACTTTATCTGATGAAAAAACGTTGTTTTCTGTGAAGTAAAAAACGACGTTTTTGAAACTTCAATTTTCAAAGACGATGTTGCCTACACACTATCGTTTTTTTCACAATGCTCTAGCAAAGCGAGGTTACGTTCACCACTCTTTTTCATTGAAGCTCTCTTCATAACTAGCTTCTGGGCATGCGCGGGTTGAAAAACGTAGTTTTAAACTACGTTTTTTGTTACACACGGTGACTTTTTGTGAAACAAAAAATGACGTTTTGAAAAAACGACACAAAAAATTAAAGCATGCTTCAATTTTTTTTTTTTGGCGTTTTTTACAAGACATAAAACAACGTTTTCCCCTACACACGGTCAATGAAATTGACGTTTTTAAAAACATCATTTTTTTTCATCACATAAAGTGATCGTGTGTATGCGGTATTAGGATTGATGCCTTATGCTACTCTAAAATGGAACATTTTGACACTTTATTGGACAAGTGAATTAATTTATGGATTCTTCAATAAACTGCCTTCTTTAGGAGTAAAGCCATTTTTCTATTTATTTAAACCCAACTGGATAGTCTTTACTCAGGGATGAACAACAGAGAGTGAGGGGTGTGGGAACTGTTCATACAGCCAGAGCTTGAAAGGTTTAGAGTATACTCCGGTCAAGACAGGGGTGAAATTAGTACTTTTTTTTGTGAAAAATATACTTTATTATATATATATATATATATATATATATATATATATATATATATATATATATATAAAATATATAGAAAACAAGCAAAGTTTTCAGAGCCATCACATCATGCGCAGTACCGCTTTCCCCCAAAAAGCATTGACTGAGATACATTGCCGAATTTTGCGGCACAATGTCTGACATGTGATGCTTGGGTTAGACCCCTGTCCTGCACGTCCTACATGGCACTGCAACTGAAACAGGTATGCAAACATAAATCAATACAATTTAATAAGCAACAGGTACAATGAGGGGTAGAGAAGAGGGATAAAGGAGGGGAAAAGAGTTCACAGGCACAAAAGCTTTATTGAAAGGCCAAAGGGAACACAAGGGAGAGTGGGGAAGGGGAAATATTCAGACATCCTCTTCCTTATTGAAGTCCATAGTCTCTGAGTTGACTGTGGATCAGTGTGCGACAGTCCCCAATGGAAATCCTTTCCAGCTGGTGGATTAGTTGTGATTAGTAAAAGTTCCACAGAATAGCCTGTTCAAAACACCAAAGTGTGTGATGGCTGTCTGTAATACAAAGTCCTTAAACTCTGGTTCCAAGGCCCTTAACAGTTCCTGTGCAAAGGGGCACTCCCAAAAAATGTGCAAAGCAGTTTCCTCCTTGATGATGCAGAAGGGGCAATGCCTGTATCTGCACAGGTTTCTGGCATGCATAAATGTCCTGAGTGGCAACCCACCTTGGATTGCCATGCATGCCAGATCCTTATGCCTGTTAGTGAGTCTCATTCCTCCAGACCACCTTGCAAGTGGCTGAAGGTAGGCCTGCAACAGGCTTCACAGTGTCCTTGGCTTTAATCATCTTGTAGATAGTCTTTGGCTTCCACAAATTGGGCTTAACTCCATGTAGCCACTGCTTCCTGATAAACGTAAATATGTCCAAGCAATACCAAGTAGTGTCCCTGCTGTAGGGGATGGAACTGTTCCAGTTATCTCATATAAGGAATAAGGCAGGAGGAAGAAACACGACATACAATTTCCACCAGAGTCCAATGTTCTGACCACCAAAGTGCTGCGAATAGAGTTGCAAGCAAAGAACACTGTCAGATGTGTATCGGTGTCGGGCACGCTCTTATCACCTTTGAGAGGCTCCTTGAACATGACTGCCCTTTTCTCTCTATCCCTCTTTGAGCCCAGGGTGAAGTAAAACATCACCTTAGTGATGGTCTTGCAGGTGTGACCCTGAGGAGCCAGGCCTTGGCGCTATACTGCAACACAGGGAAAATCTTGCTACAGAGTACCAGTGTCGATGGTGAGTTCGCTGAAGCTCCACAGTCCTTTTGCTTCATCTTGGACAGTCTCTACTTCAGGGCTGTGTGCTCAGCTCCACACCAGACTCCCAGAATGTTGATGAAGTCCATCTTGACACTGAAGGGGATAGATGCAGAGGAAGGCAGGAGCCACTTTCCAAAAGAGCATGACCTTTGACTTCACGCAGTTGACTTTTGCCCCTGAAGCTTTGCCAAAGTCCTGGTAGGTTTGGACGAGCAAGTCAATGCAGCGCTGGTCAGCACTGAACACCGTCAAATCGTCCATGTAAAGCACCTGGTTTGCTTTCTGTCTGGACCCGGTGCAGTGATCCCTCTGATCTCTGGATTTAATCCAATGCATTCAGTGAAGAGCTCTATACAACAAACAAAAAGGAGAGGTGAAAAAGAGCAGTGTTGCCTGACCCTGGAGAGAACCGAGAAGGGGTTAGTTTTCCGGCCATTCACCAACACTGTGCTGCAAATATTATTTTACATAAGGCTGACATAAGAACAAAACATTTCCCCAAGACTAAACCTGCGCAGGGCTCTGCACATAGACTTATGGGAGACACAGTTCAATGCCTTTACCTGGTCAAGACTGAATATATATATTTTCATGATAGGAGTGAAATGAGTGCTGATCATTACACTCATATGCTATGCCTATGTCAATAGGACAATAGAGCCCAACAGTATTTATAGAAGGAGCCATAAAATGCCAGCCTACAAACTTGTGGAGGTTGTCCGGGGAGAAGGTAACTGAGTTTTGGTAGATGTAACTGTGCCTTGGGCCACATACAACTAGACATTACCTAGAGTATACGTGGTATACTCTATTCCAGGCACAAGGGAGAGCAGGCCCACATGGCCATAAACTCCTACAAAGATAGATCCTCATATGCATAGGTATGATTCATAGATTATAAGGATGCATTCTGTACTCTTGAGCTACTCATGAATTTCAACTCAATAAAAATAGCATTGTTCCTGGATAAAGTTCATTGGAATTACTCCTATTTTTGTTAATTTGACTGCATTGTGGTAGTCCCTACACTCTTCCCAATCTCCTTTTAGAAGACTAAAGGGGCAAAAACATGGGATCCTTCCACTCTCCACAATCTCCTTGCGGGAGATAGTAGCAGCGATTGCGAGAGTCCAATGCACCACCACCAATTCCTGTTAAGCACTGATCGAGTGCGAAACGCGTTGGCTGTCCTGTTTTCTGTGATTGCTGTGACTGTACATGTTTTTGGATTTACAATAAAGACAACTTTTTTCGTTTGAAAATCCTTGGAGTGTGGCCGTCCTTCCCTCTTTTCTTCATCATCATTGCTATTTGCATCGCCAGCACCTTGGTAATCTAATTATCCTTGATCGTCTACAGGTCTCACCTGGAGCGGTGATTTATTTTCTTTTGTCTGTTTAGCTGTCTGCCCATACCTCTGATACAGCCAGACAGCTACACTGACAGGAAGACCCAATGACTTACTAGACTTACTAGAGCACTCAACAGCGCCCTGGTAGTATAATAAGAACTAAAAGCCAACAGATGCAAAAAGGCTGTCAAGTACTTGTTTTTTCACATATTCACAGAACACTGTAAATGAATGATGCTGCTGAGCAGGAGGAGCCCCACAACGCTGTATTTTCTTTAGATTGGAGGGCAGAAGATCCCCTGCTTGCAGTCAAAACGGGGGAGAAGGGGGTTTCCGGGGCCGGTACATCTGTAAAATGTTACATGGTACACCCTGAATGCAAGTGTCATGTGTTACCAAAGATGAAATGTTCAAAATAGATGGGAAGAGATGTTTATAGGCATATTCTGCTGAAATGCTAAGAACCGTGCTGGAGGGAAGAATGGGAGGTGTCCCAGAAAAGCTTCACTGCAGAGTCAGTCAGAGATTCAATAATTTGCTGAGCCGTGTGGGGGGGGGGGGGGGCATTGACTTTTACAGGGATACTGTGAGGGCAATGATGAATCAGGGGAGGGAGGACTCCAAATTCCAAATTTGGTGTGCTGCAGAGCCAGGGATGAAACACCAATAGGCTCTTAGATGCTAAATAATAAAAAATAAAAGGAAAGGAAAAAGTGTATGGGATTTTCCAACATATTTAAAACTGTAAGAATTACGAAATGAAAAATAACACCTTTGGTTAACCGATGAAGCTGACTGATGGTCAGTCGTGCCTACACACCATCGGTTAAAAAAAGATCGCGCCAGAACGCGGTGACGTAAAACACAACGACGTGCAGAAAAAAAAATGAAGTTCGATGCTTCCAAGCATGCATTGACTTGATTCTGAGCATGGTATCCATTGGTTAAATTTAAAACAAGTTTGCTTTCTTTTAACTGATGGATAAATAAGCGATGGTGCCCACACATGATCCGTTTGGACCGATGAAAACGGTCCATCAGACCATTCTTATCAGTCTAACCGATCGTGTGTATGCGGCCTTACTGTGTGCCATACATTGTATATGTCTTGCTACAGTACATATATTGTAAGATTAACACAAAAATGCGCAATAAGCATTTCTACTCATATAATCATTCAAATCAATCTTAAAAGTTCAGGTGTATGTGAAAGTCAGAGGGAAAAAGTTATTTGTCTGATACCTATAGCCTGACCTTCATTTTATGTTCACTTTTAGATTTGCAAGTGTTAAAGATGTTGCCTTACTGCATATTCTTCAGCATATTGAAATATATTCTGTTCTTGTAAATTCAGTTTGATCCAGTTTTTATGTAACTATACAAAATTATATAATTTATTGTGTGGTACAAGTATCACATACGAGCTGACAAAGAAGGTGCCTGAGCATGGTGGTGAGTAAGAGATGATAGAAAGGAAAGCATTAAAAGAACCCTTGAAACAATTGTGCCTACATGTTCAATGCTAAAATCAGAGAAATATTCTTTAAATCATGAGTGGAGATAAGAGATGGTGCTCTGGAGAATGCATGGAAACACTCAAGATAAACTGAGAGAATTCAATAAAACAAACCGTTGTTTCTGCTTGTCCTTCAGCTAAGGGCAGAAATACCTTCATCAGCACCCTGCTGCATATGTTTTAATTGGTTCCCAATGCTAAATTAGCAGTGATATTATTCTGTGCTGTCATATTATCAGTGATATAATTGTTTAAGCATACAGACAGAACTGTGATAATCATAAACAGCTATATAAATCCTGTATAATAATAATAATACTTTAACTATTTTATTTTCACAAACCCAGCATGAAGCTGTATTAAGTGTATGTACTGTATAGCTCAAACTTTTCTTTTTAGCTTTGAATAGAGTAGGAAATGGTTAAATCTCCCGTTTATATATTTTTTGCTGTCTGTGGTTGGAAGATTTTCCTTCACCTCCTGTCCCAAAAACATAATAGGAAGTGAGAGGACCTCTATCTAAAGTGAAGGCAAATACTCTCTTCGGCAGTTGTAACTGGAACAGGTATCCCTGTGGAAGCTATACCAGCTATTCCTGTTATAGAGAGAACTGTCACATTTAAGATTTGTCCATTACTTTCTTACTTGTTGACAGTGGTCACCAGGACATAGTTAAAGAATCCAAAAGGGCTTTTGACCAGTTCATATTTTGGACTATTTTTTTAATTTACTAATTTTTTTTTAGGACTCTTTAACCAGCAGTTTGGTGCTATGATTACATCTTTTATCCTTGGACATCTACTCTGGGTCCCCCATTTAGGGGCACAATGTCTCATGAGGGCAGCATCACCAGAGCTAGGGAGTTTTTTTCACATTAACACTTTCCTGTCTGGCCTTTAACATATTTGACGCCCAGGCACGTCTTTCCTCCTGAGTGGATAATAAAATGATGTTCCCTCGAAAGGGACTGTGCAGCGGCACGTTCTGTCACCGCCCGGCTGTGTCCACTGGAAACAACCGATGATGACTGATCAAAACAAGCTCACTGCCAGTATTATGTGATCACTGTGACCAATCCCAGCAGATCACATGACAATTGTAAACACTAGCTTTGGCTAATCACAGCTACACTGAATGAATCAGTTTCATTCAGTAAACATGGTTGCTTATACCAATACAATTCATTGGTATAAGCCAAGGGTGTCAAACTTTTTTTTAAAGAGGACCAGATTCGATGCGTGAGGGCCGAACATTTTGCCTGACATTCTTTGAACCATTAAAAGTCTGTCTTTGTGTGTTAATCCGAGCACTAATACACTACAAAACAAGAATTGTATTGCCTTTGTGGCTGTGTGTGGTGAAGAGATGAGGTCAGGCGTGTTATTTGTAAATATATATATATATATATATATATATATATATATATATATATATACATACACACATACACACATACACACACACACACACACACACATCTTTTGTGGCCCCAACGGATCCCTGAGCGCCATTTAGGACTAAGGATGAGCTTGGGTGTGCTATTTGGATAGACCGTATGTATCAGCGTACATAACACGCACCTTCACTTTAAGAGGGAAGTTTCAGGAAAAAACGTACATTTTAAATGAAGAACTGTGAAGCAAAATAAGGGCCAGTGCCCACCAATGCAGCCTCTCCATTGCCATCAGTGCAGCCTGATAGCTGCCCATCTACAGCCTCGGAGGGGATGAGAGGCGGGACAAGCGCCAACAGATAACATACAGGAGAATCTCCTGTTTACACAACAGCCTTTTTAATACAATGTCCCGCCTCCTATGATAGACATAGGAGTCATCCAATGGCAGCCCAGGAGACGGGACTTCCTATTACATATGTGGCCACAAAAAATATATATATATACAAATTACCAGGGGGGGCACATTAAACCGTAACAGGGGCCGCAATTGACCCGCGGGCCGGACTTTGGACATGCCTGGTATAAGCAATCATCTTGTTTCCCTTATCACCATCACACCAGTTATATGATAACCCTGTACTGCACTGATGACAGTATGTACAAACAAAAAAGAAAACATTTTGATTTTTTTTTTAGTTTCTTTATTTTACTAAAAGTTGTAAAAAAAATTACAACTTCAAAAAACCCACCATGCCTCTTAGTAAATACCTTGGACTGTCTACTTTACAAAAAGGGGACTGTCCTGACATTTTTGGGCCTCAAGAAAAGAGATAGGTACATCAGGATTGATACATTTTCAGATATTTACCTTAGTTTGTGGATTCTATAACATTCCTACAGAGTAAATAAAAAAACACTGATGTGGGTTATTTTCACCAAGTAAATGTAGCAGAATACATTTGACCTAAACTTATAAAGAAAAATTATATATTTGCTAAATTTTATAACAGAAACAAAGATTTTTTTTTTTTTATATGACAAAAAATAGAAATAGGATCAAAATTAATAATAAGTAAAAAAACAAATTGTGATGTGAAGAATCAAGATGGTCAATAAAGTTTAAATTAACATGACACAAAAACAGCACCAAAAACTTTGTATAGAATATATGCTCTTATTGTGGTAAAAACACTTACAAATAATCAAAGTAAAAGCAGCAATAAGAAATAAGACGGGCGGCCATGCGAACGCCCTTCCGCCAAACTGTGTAGATTAGCTGGATGGGAGGGCAGGAAAGACTGAGGATGGGGTGCTGAGAAAACTTGGGATGGAGGGTGGACTGAGGATGGTTGAAGGGACTAAGAAAACTGAGGATGGGGGGGAGACTGAGAAGAGTGAGAAAGGGGAAGCTGGGTAGAGGATGGTGGGGGGGGGGGGCTGGAAAGACTGAGGATGAAGAGGGGACTGAGCATGGGGGGTCTGGAAAGACTGAGGATGGAAGGGATGGGAAGACTGAGGATAGGGGGGAGACTGTGAGGAGTGAGGATGGGGGGAGGCTTGGGTGTGAGAGGGAGAGTGCAACAAACATTTAACTCTTAGGCCCCTTTCACACAGGTGTCCTGTTTGTTTCATCAATTATTTTTCAAAGAAAAAACAGATTGAGTTTACATCAGTTTTACATCAGTATTTCATCAGTTTTTACGTCAGTTTTTTTTTTACATCCCCCCCTGTCTGTTCTGTTTTTGAATGGAACAAAAATAGGACTTTGATTAGGCCATTTAAGAAAACGTATGTTTGTCGGATGCGGATGTAAACAGATCATTTGTTTATGTTCGGTTTTCCATAGGGATGCATTGATATCTATGTTTTATCCGTCAACTGATGCATGAAAAACAGACAAACGGAATGCAATGTAAAAGGGCCCTTAAAGCGGTGGTCCGCACAAAAACTTAACTAATTAAAAGTCAGCAGCTACAAAATACTGCAGCTGCTGGCTTTTAATAATAGGACACTTGCCTGTTCTGGAGTCCAGCGATGTCGGCACCCACAGTTGATGTTTCCATCAGCTGTCAGGTGCTGCCGCAGCCATTGCGGCTGGTGGTA
This sequence comes from Rana kukunoris, assembly GCA_029574335.1. Lineage (NCBI taxonomy): Eukaryota > Metazoa > Chordata > Amphibia > Anura > Ranidae > Rana > Rana kukunoris. The sequence continues at coordinate 311,007,670 of CM056053.1, forward strand.
CCCGGCAGTGTAGCCTTTCAGCATCATGCCGGGAATCCTACTGCGCATGCGCGAGGCCCGCTCCTCTCTCCTACTGGCCCGGTGGTCAGGGGGTGGGAGGAAGGAGCCCCAGCCATGACATCACCACCTGCGGCTGAGGCTCCCGGAAGTAGGAAAAGATATCTGTCAAAGACAGGTGTAGTGTCCCCCCTTCCCCCCCAAAATGTGTCAATTGTGACACCAGAGGCGGGAATCAGTAATCACTTTAGGGTGGAATTCCGCTTTAAGTATTTGACACTAAAATTGTTACATTGGAACCTTTGGCTAATTCAGTGTTTCTCAACTCCAGTCCTCACGCTCCCCCAACAGGTCATGTTTTCAGGATTTCCCTCAGATGAAAAGGCTGTGGGAATTACTAAGGCAGTGAAACTGATCAAATCACCTGTGCAAAGTAATGGAAATCCTGAAAACCTGACCTGTTGGTGTGCCTTGAGGACTGGAGTTGAGAAACACTGGGCTAGTTGGAGATAGTCCATAGCTAAATATTTTCCATAAACCATAATCAATATCTACAGATAAAGAAGCTGCTAATGGAGGTTTTAATAGAGTACAATTTAGAGAGGAAGCTTATGTTGAATTTAATGACTCTATGCTTTATTTGTGTTCTTTGTATGCTATGGTACATAGACAGAGTACCACAGCTAGCATACCGCTGGAATTGTGTTACAGATTTCATCGCTACCAGCCTGTGTGTATGTAATTTACATAAACAGTAACTTTTAATGTAATTGCTGTATCTATACTGTACTTTTGTATCTTTTTAAAATAAAATAAAATGTTCACGAAGAAAACAAATGCTTTACATTTGTTTTAAAACAACTATGGGGTTTATTGGTGGGATTTACTTGTGTGCTCTAGATTTTCCAGTCTGGAATAGTGTAGTGATAGAGATGACATGGTGAATGTAGTTAATAATTACCACATGTACTAAGTACTAGCTTTCACTCCAGGCTACTGTGACTTACCAATTCATATAAGTGTAACAAGAGAGCATAACATGTACTCATACATGGGAGTCTACAAAGAGATCTGAAGTTTGAGTATGCACCATAAAATTGATTTCCAGTTGGGTTTAGAGGCCACTAGTGTTACATCATTAGCGAGGAAATCAATCATAACAATGTTTACCTATGACAAGGAAAATAGATTTGATTTAATCTTAAACTTCTAGTCAGTTATGCAGTCCCTCATTAGTAACGCGGACTGTATTGTATTTGATCTCTGTATACTTTCGTATGACCATTTTTAATTATCATAATATTTACTGAGGTTTAAAAAATACAACACAAACATTTGCTTAAAAGGATACGATATAAAGCAGATGTAGTTAAACTAATTCTCAATAATTACAGTAAAATATAGCAATTACTAGAAGCTGAGAGTAAAGAAGAAGACATAAAGGGCCGATTGAGCCAGTTTAGGTTCTGTTTGTCATCCAAATCTTAGCCATTATGGGGCTAATTCAGCAGGTCTAGAAATAAGTGAAAGGAGTACTAAACTGGGGCTGCTGCTTATGGCAACCAGTTAGGTTTCACGTTTCATTCTATGGGAAACACAAACAAGTTTCCAGATGCTGTGTGCAGCAATAAAAAATTGTGTTCGCTAGTTCTCCTGTCCAGTTTTGGAGTATCAGCATTATTACCTGTATTTCAAACTGTCATTTAGTGGCTTGACATACTATATTTATGCAATAACAATTTTCTGAACCCAATAAAAAAAAACATTATTTTTTTCATTTGGCAATGCTGGTTCCTCATTAAAGTAATAGTAAAGGCTCATGTTTTAAAGAAATAAAATAATATATATTATATATTTGGTATACTTACCTGATCTGGGTAGTGGTTTTAAATAGAACAGCCCTGATCCTTCTCTGGACCCCTGCTGGTGCTCCTGGCTTTTCCCACTTGCTGAATGCACCCATAGCAAGCCACTTGTTATGGGGGTGCTTGTGTGTGCTCCGTAAGAGACACAGAGCTTAAGTATGTGGCTTTATAGAAGGGTAAGGCCCTATTTACTGAAGCCTTCCAAGACTCTACCGATGGAGGAGAAGAACTCTTCCAAAACAAAACTATGTGTTTCCTAGCATGGAAAAATAATAAAGTAAGTAAGATCCATATTGCTATAGTGGATGTGCCCCTTTCTTTAAGGCTGGGTTCACACTTATGCAACTTGGGTGCGGGTTTCCCTGCACCCAACTGGCATTACAAGAGTGTGTGACTGGGTCACAATGAAGCCGGTTGCACACATCTGGGCAGCCGCAGAGCACACAGCAGAAGGGTCCTGCGAGTATTTGGCTTCTTTTCAGATCTGAATTCAGGCAAAAATGTAAACCTGATTCAGATCTGAAACGGTGAACGGGGACGCACCAGGCATACCTTCAGCCTAAAATCTAATTATAAATAAGTTTGATTGCTATTTAACTATAGTGTTAAAGCTAAGATTCAGGCAGATATAAAAGACACAAAATAATGCATATCTGCAATTATTAACCACTTGCCGCCCGCCCTATAACAAAATGACGGCGGCAAAGTGGTTTCAATATCCTGACCAGGTGCCATATGACGTCCTCATGATATTAAGCCGCTGCGTACCCCCGGGGGCGCGCATCGCGGAGATCGTTGTTGCAGAGTGTCAGTCTGACACCCCGCAACACCGATCTAGGTAAAGAGTCTCTAACAGAGACTCTTTACTACGTGATCAGCCGTGTCCAATCATGGCTGATCATGATGTAAACAGAAAAAGCCGGTTATCGGCTTTTCCTCACTCGCGTCTGTCAGGCGCGAGTAGAGAAGAGCCGATTGGCTGCTCCTCTGACAGGGGGGGTTTGTGCTGATTATCAGCACAGCCCCCCCAAGGATGCCCACACTAGACCACCAGGGATGCCCACCACCAGGTATGCCACCATATACCACCAGGGATACAATCAGTGCCCACAATGGATGCCAATCAGTGCCCACAATGGGCATCACTGATTGGCAGGCATTGTTGTTTGGCACTGATTGGCATCCATAAGTACAATACAGTACATCTGTGCCACCTATAAGTGCCCATCCATGCCCATCCGTACCACCTATCAGTGCCCATCCGTGCCCATCCGTACCACCTATCAGTGCCCATCCGTGCCACCTATCTGTGCCCATCCATGCTGCCTATCTGTGCCATCCGTGTCGCCTATCCATGCCCATCAGTGCCGCCTTATCAGTGCCCATCAGTGCAGCCCCATCAGTGCCCATCAGTGAAGGAGAAAACTTACTTATTCACAAAGTTTTGTAACGGATACAAAAAAAAGCATTTTGTTTTTCCAAATTTTTGGTAGTTTTTAATTTTTTTAGCAGAAAATAAAAATCCCAGAGGTGATCAAATACCACCAAAAGAAATCTCTATTTGTGGGAACAAAATGATACAAATTTAGTTTGGGTACAGTGTAGCATGACCGCGCAATTGTTATTCAAAGTGCGACAGTGCTGAAAGCTGAAAATTGGTCTGGGCAGGAAGGTGTATAAGTGCCCTGTATGGAAGTGGTTAATATTTTCATGATGATATTCAATAAACAAGTTAGCTTTAAAAAAAAAATATTATTTACATTAATATATATTTATATATGTTTTATTATAACAGTTTTATTTATTTATATAATAGAAATATTGGGCCAGATTCACAGAGCCATTACGCCGGCGTTACAGGAGATGCGCGGCGTAAGTCTAAATCTGCGCATGCATATCGATGCGCCGCATCCCCAAAATGATATACGCATGAAATCTACTTTTTTTGGACCGGCGTAATTTCGATAGGCCGGCGTATCCGTCTGCGCAAAACTGCGCTAGACACACCATTGATTTGCTATTCAAATATGCAAATGAGGGAGTTATGGGGATCCACAAAAGTAAGTTGGTGCAGCGCAGGCTACACGATGTGCGCAACAGCTGCACGTCCTGTCTAAAATTAGTCCATAGAAAAGGTGGAATAAAATTAGACAATCCGTCTACATGTCAGCTAAAGCAACACTGTTAGTGAGGAGCAGAGCAGTCACACTTGCTGCACAAAAAACTGTATGCCAACATGCCAGTGGCATCCATGCTCATAGCTATACTAATGACTTTAGATGAGCAAAGAAGGAGGAGGGCACGGAGGAGGGCACGGAGGAGGGCACGGGAGAGGATTTTTTTTTTCAAAAACCTTTTATTTGCTTTTATAAACATGTAAAAAAAAATATATACATACATATATACATCAATACATAACATACATACAAATTACAAACACGGTCTCACTATATTTCAATAGCCCTTAAAAACCTTGATGGATATAATAATCTAATCTAATAGAATATTCTTCTCTGATACAAACCCCTCACTCTTCACTTGATATATCACACACGCATTGACATCTTTGGCATGAGTGATTCTGAGGTGTCTCGCATCTTCAGATTCACCCCTCATGCCATCCTGGAATTAACCACAACCCTGCAGGAGGACATCACCAGCCCAACACATGACACCACCCATGACACCCATGACAGCTACATATACAATCCTAGCCCCATCCCCACAGATTTCGAACAGAACATGTATGGGGACAGCTGGCTGGTTGGTGAGTGACATGGATGGCAGGCATGACTGTCGCCCCCCATGATGCTAAAATCACAAGGGGCACATGTCCTACTAACATCCTCCTGTCTTATCCCTTCAGGGTGACTCTGCATATGCACTGGGACCCCATCTCATGACTCCTATACGGAACCCCCCATGGTACCCTGTTGTATTCCCCAAACTTTGTATGCCAGATCATCGGTGCATGTTGCATGCTGCACAACTTCGCAGTGAAAAAGGGCCTGGAGATTGACATACGTGATGACCTGACCCCTGAACCAGACAATCCCCCCGTAACCGAGGCTACCCCGTCTTCTGAGGGAAGAGCAGCCAGGAGACAGCTCACATTAGGCATCTTTGCACGTTAAACACACACATTAATCATGGCACAATGAGAATGCATGCATGCACACCACTGTGGTCCCTAGCACAGACACATTACATCCTCATCACATTGGATTGGCACAAGCCCACCATGCAGGACTTGAAGGCAGCAACACCACGCCACGGCTCCAATTATGTCACTGTACATTCATACACCATTCACACGGACCTGGGGATCACTTCTCCACCACAAATAAGGGTGACACCCCTTTTCCGGCAGGAATGTCACCCCCACATTCCAAAATCATTCACAAACAGAACCAAAAAAAAATGACCAGCAAAAAAAAAATGCCCAGCAAAAATATAATTTTAAAAAAACACAACAAAGAAAACACATAGAAGACAAAAATCACTCTGCAAAACAGTCACCAAATATCTCAAAGACACCTCACAAACAAACGCTAATAAACAACCGAACAAAAGCACCTTGCTGTATAGAGAGGGATACAAAGGGATGTACTTTTGCAAAGGAAGGGCGTTCGTCTCTGTCTATTTAAGCTCTCTGCGTAGCTCACTAAGTTGCCCGGTTCCAATTTCACTGATTGCGCCATTCCCGAGTTGTGAGCATGCGCACAGAGGTGCTGACCATGGTCTGCTTCATGCACGCATGCGCGATCCGGCCTGCCCTTCATTTGCATGGGGTCACGGCTCATTTCAATGAAACACGCCCACGTCCTTCCCTATTTGAATTACTCCGCCTTACGCCTCGGAATTTACGTTACACCAGCGCACATTTCTGCGCAAATACTACGAGGATACGGTGATTGCGCCTCTACATTGCGCTAGTCTAACGTAAAGGAGGTGCGCTACGCCGGTCAAAATATGCGCCAATGTACCTGAATCGGGCCCATTATTCTTAGTACCTAATGAAGGGAAAATGTTTTATTAGTGCATACACAAATATTCATAGAAAAAGTAAAGAAAAGTATTCTTCACCTACACAAGTTTTATTCAACTTGTTAGATGTCTGGAAAAAAGTATCCGGAAACTGCAACAATAGTAACCGGGGATATAAAGAAACATGATAAAACTTCCACATTTTTTTTTCTCTTACAATTGTCAAGAAAATGTAATTTAAATGAGAAAAAAATAAATAAACAAAAAACGTTTGCATTTGTCTTAATATACTGTAACATTCTGTACATGTAAACGGGCAGGTGGTTCTATGTGTTCTATCTCTGTTTGTGGTACTCAGCTGGTACCTGGAGTTAAAAAAGAGAGACAATCCTCCTAATCTCTTAAAACATAATTGGGCAATACTGAGCGGTCTGTGCACATTTCTGGAATTCTCTCACCCAATTTCCTATACCCTCAATCACACTCGCACTAGATTTCTCCCAAAGAAACTAAGGGCCAGATTCAGATACACTTAATATTGCGCTGCGTAATCGAAATACTCTACGCTGCCGTATTTCACCAGGCTCTACACCGAATCCTGGTGGAGTTTTGCTTGTACGTTATGGCGGCGTAGTCTATTTCTCGCCGCGTAATCGAAATACGCGATTGGGGGGCGTGAAGCATTTAAATTAAGCGCGTCCCAGCGGCGATCGAACTGCGCATGCTTCGTTCAGAAATTTCCCGTCGTGCATTGCGCGAAATCACGTTGTTACGTCATTCATTGTTTGAGTAGCGTCGTTTACGAACATTCCTATTCCTGGACGACTTATGTAAAAAATAATAAAAGACGTCGGAAAACGTAGAAATTCAACGCGGGAACGACGGCCATACTTAACATGGGCTGTCTAATAGCAAAAAGCTGGTATAGTGTTACGCAAAAAAAAGATGACTAAAGGTGCCGTAAGAGATTGCGAATGAAGATCGTAATTTCGGGGATCGCCGGCAAAAGCTCATTAGCATACCCCGACGGGGAAAACGACGGGAAGTCCACCCAGTGGCCGCAATTTTATTGCAGCGTAGATCCGAAGGCGTAGGAACATGTAATCCAGTCGAATTAAAGCGCGCAGCCGTCTATTCATGGTTTGAGGTTTCCGACTAGCTAGAAAATGCGCGCAATTTGAAATTACTCCAGTCTAACACCAGTTAGACAGGCGTAATGGCTCTGTGAATCTGGCCCTAAAGTTTTAAAATATAGATAAGCAGGGCCGCCATCAGGAATTTTGGGGCCCCTTACACAGCTTCAGGCATGGGCCCCCTGGAGCAGAGAACCGGGGGGCCCTTTACAATGATATATATAAAAAAGGGGGGTAGCCATCCGGGGCCCTGGGGACCTTTGGGCCCTTTAATAAAAAGAAAATATATATATATATATATATATATATATATATATATATATATATTTATTTTTTTAAAGGGTGGTTGCCATCTGGGGCCCTGGGGACCGCTGGGCCCTTTAATCATTTTTTTTTTAATAAAAATAAATTACAAAAAAGGGGGGATTTCCATCCAGGACCTCTGTGCCCTTTAATAAAAAAAAAAATCTCTGGGCCCTTAAATAGAAAATAAATTAAAAAAAATATATATATAAAAGAAATAATCATTTATAAAGAAAAAAAAGTTGGTTGCCTTCCAGGGCCCTGGGGTCCTCTGGGCCCTTTAATAATAAAAAAGTAAATATATAAACAAATAAAAAATAAAAACAAATAAAATAATATAAAAAAAATGTAAAACATAATATGTATACATAAAATAAAATAAAAATAAAAGAAATAAAAAAATATATAAAAAATATATATATTTTTTTTAAAAGGGGGGGTTGTCGTATGCTCCATGGGGATCTCTGGGCTCCTGGGGACCTCGAGACCCCTAAAAAAAATGTCCCTTTAATAAAAAATTAAATAAAAAAATATTAAATATTTTTTTTTAAAAAAAAAATAGGGGGTTGCCATATGGGGCCCTGGGGGCCTCCGGGCCCCTGGGGACCTCCAGACCTCTAAAAAAATAAAATAAAAAAAATTGGCCCTTTAATAAAAAATAAAATAAAAATATATTAAAAATATATATATTTTTGTTATAAAAAATAAATAAAAAAGAGGGAGTTGCCATCTGGGGCCCTGGGGCCTCTGGGCCCCTGGGGACCTCTAAAAAAATAAAGAAAAAAATTGGCCCTTTAATAAAAAATAAAATAAAAATATATTAAAAATATATATATTTTTGTTATAAAAAATAAATAAAAAAGAGGGAGTTGCCATCTGGGGCCCTGGTGGCCTCCGGGCCCCTGGGGACCTCCGGACCCACCCCTACATGTGTACTGCCTGTACCCCCCTGATGGCGGCCCTGTAGATAAGTACCGTAGATCATGTGCAGTCATGTAAATACACTGCAAGCTAACCTTGTCCCCACCTTGTACTCCCCCTCAGAAGAGAACACCATCTGTCACTTACATGGAGGACCTAGTTGAAGAATCCAACCACTGAAGAGGTCAGTACCTCTCCTTCCAGCTACCAGCCCTCTGCACACATACAAAATAACCTTAGTTACACGCTACATCAGATGAATTCAGCAAAAGAACCTGTGAGTTCTCTTTTTTTTCCATGTTAGGTTTTTTTTTTTTTTTTTATCAAAAAGGTGTTTATTAAACAAGTTTAAACAATTTCCAATGTACAAACAGTGCATTTGCATACATTTATAGTTACAATGCACGATCACCCCAGTGTCCTTCACATTCATCCTATCATCACAACCTTCAAGTCTGCAATATACTGAAGCATATATACTTAAAACGTGCATCTGGTGTTAAACATCACTAGTTCAATAGGGTCCACCCATAGGGCATTGCAAGATTCTGGGCATCACCAATTCTGTGGGACTAAGTCCAGGGGTATCTAGCCATGATGCCCAGAGTCTTTCAAATCTACTTGGGCTTCCCCTGTGTTGATAGATATTTCTTTCCATGACCAGAGTGTTCCCCATATGTGTCATGCAGGAGGTTACCGTGGGAAGTGAGACCGATTTCCAGCCCATCAGGATGAGTTTACGAGCCTGGCACAGTGCTCTAGAGAATGCTATTCTAGCCATCTCCTCCGAAATAACTTCCTCCAAAACCCCTAAGATACAGTGAATTGGGTCCAGGGTGACGGTCATCTGGAACACTCGGTTAAGCGTCCCAAGTACTGCTCTTCAGTACCGGTGGAGCTTTGGGCACCTCCAGAGCAGGTGAATGAGATCTCCCTGGTGTCGCCTACATCTGCCACACAGGGGGTCTGGCGCCTGCCCATCTTATGTAGTCTAAGCGAGGTGTAGTGCACCCAAAGTACTATGTATAGTTGGGAGTTTGGGCCACATTAAGAGAGCAGGTAATTGATTGCAGGCCTTCCTCCCATTGATCTCTCGTAAGTGTACCTATGTCTTTTTCCCATAAGGACGGTGCCTAAATGGTGTGTCAATAACATTTGGTATCAATGTGAGATGATGGCTTTAGTTTCAGTACTAGTTTGTAACAGGTAAAAATAGGGTTATTAGACATTACCCAGTGGTTAGCATCTCCCTGCGCGCTGACCGCATGCCTGAGCTGAAGATAGGAGTAGTACATGGTAGAGGGCAGATTAAATCTGTTCCGGAACTCAAGGAAGGATAGCAACTTGCCGTCCTAAAATATGTGCGATAGCAAAATCACGCCGAAGGAGCGCCACCTGGGTCCTTGTTGTAATTTTGCCAGTTCGACATAGGAAAGTTCCCCCATATCGGAAAGTGAAGCCCATCACCTTGTGTATCTGTCTGCCCTTGTTTCATATTTTCTGGATTAGAGTAAAAGTGGGTGTCTGCTTATTAGATTTACGAAACATCTGTGCCTCCAAGTCCATGGGAATAGCATCAGCATCAATCTTGCCCAAAGGCAAGAATTCATGGGCCATGGATTCAATCAGATGCTACATTTGGGCTGCAATATAGTACAGCCAATGATTGGCACTGGATGGGATGAAATCAAATGAAGTCCCAATTGAAAAAGGGGGAAAAATATCCAGATGAAGCCCACTAGGACAAAACGCAGCGTCGGGTGGAGCGAGTATCTTCGGACGTCACCACGCTCTCAGCTGATCGGCTCAGCAGTCGCAAGATTCGATCCAACAGTGGAACAGTGGAACACCCAGCATCTGTTTTTGCTACATGAATCACAGTGCCGTGTTTGTTATATACCATACTTGCGCCCTGCTGTGGCCATAGTATATATATTTCTTTATGATGTCAGTAAGATTGGAATAAAATCCCCTTGTTTTAACAAACTACTGCACGATGGAATCCTTCTCTTCTTAAATGCACATACTGTTGGTCTTCCTGCTTTGGACACACCATCCCACCTTGGAGCATACAGGTGCTGTTTTCTTCCTCGGTGAGAGATCCTGCCTGAAGTGCCAGACATCCCGCATCCGTGTAGAGAGGATCATCTTGGATCATCCAACCAGGAGAGACACCGGTGTGTTTGCAGTGCCCTAAAGACCCCTTGGGGTCCAACTGTCTAGTAAGCTGCCACCTGTTTTTATAATCATTTGATCAGCTTCACCTCCAGACAAGTATAAATACCCAAGTGACATGGATGTATGAATATAGATTTGAACCATCATCTGGATATTTTTCCCCCTTTTTCAATTGGGACTTCATTTGATTTCATCCCATATGAAATGGGAGCCTCTGGGATAAAGTATATATATATGAGATAAAGTGTACCATCATCCTTGCAATTTAGATAGAATGTACTTGGGTCTAAGGTCCCCGAACCAAAGAGCCAAGAAGGGGAGGTTTGGGCCAAGTTGGACTGTTGCGGTACTAATGTGCAGATAAAACATAAGAATAAAGGATTAAAAATGTGATAATTTTATTACAGTACACAGACACAACAAAATACAAAATTAAAATTATGGCAATCACAAACGCAGCATCAGGACAGAAATCCCCGCAAAGGGAAAAACAGTGCGATGGGTTGAAGATTGTCACAAGCTCTCTACTAGTTTCGCGGTTGAAACCGCTTCATCAGGAGAAGATCTAAAATAGTTAGACAATAAATCAATAATCAAAGAAAAACATAAAGAAACACAATAAATACAAAGGGGAACCACGGGTTGAATTGCTCACCTAGACAGTCCCGCCTCCAAGTGACGGCAGGCGGAGACAGACAATATCCCAACGGTGGCCGGGGTGGGCACATGTCAGCAGGGACCAACTTGTCTAGTGTGGAGAAATATATATAGGAATATGTAAGTTTTTGTACATACGGCCGACCTCATCAGGTGAGGAGGGTGTGTGGGTAGGTGAGACACTGGTGGTGATAACTGGTAAAGTGCTGCAAAATGAAGTGATGGACGTGTGAGGGGGTGACCAAGCCAAGGGAAGTATGGTGGGGGAGGGGGGAAAGGGGGGGGGGGCGAGAAGATGGTAAGGCGAAGAAGGGGGTGAAAAAGGGGAAGGAAATAGGGCAGGGAAAAAAAATAAGGAATGTGAGAAAAGGGGACAAGGGGAGGAAAGGGAGGTGAGGGGAGAAAGGAAGAGGAAAAGTAGGGGAAAGGGGGGAAGAGATAGAAGGACAGGAAAGGGAGAGGAGCAAGGGGGGAAGAAAGGGAGATGAAGAGGGGGGGAGGGGAAGAAGCAACAAACGGCTGGAAAACTGAGGAACAAAGGGGGGAGGAAAAGAGGGAGGACATAAAGGGGAGAGGAAGATGGGAGGAAAGGAGGAAGGAAGGAGGAGGGAGAACAAGGCGGAAAAACAAGAGGGAAAAAGGGGAGGGGAGGAGGGGACGTAAAGGGAGAGGAAGATGGGAGGAAAGGAGGTAAGGAAGGGGAGGGAGGGAGAGGGGGTAATCTAAAACATAGTGCTAGTGAAAAAAATATAAATGAATGACCATTATGTATAAATACCTGAGTGACAAGAGAGATAAAACTGAATAGGGGGGCTCCCAGGAGCAGGAGCCCAATAATGCCACATATTAGAATGTGAATGTACGTATGATAAAAATGGTTGTGTTTGCTGGGAGGGGGAACCAGACTTGGTCCCAGGGAAGCATCAGGGTAATGATGCTGACCGTCCGTGCCTATAAGAGAAGGTGTAAAACAAACTGTGTGAACAGGGGGTGAGGCAGGCTGGGGATGAACAATTAGAACGCTGACAACAAGGGGATTACTTACACTGGGCTGGGTAGAGCCACAGCAGTCCCAGGATCCATCGATAAAGGACGCTGGGAGTGAGAGGTCCTATATATGTGTCCACAAGCCCAGCTGTGTGTACATGCAGGGGCGGAAGCCCTGTAGTCACGTCGCTGGGAGAGGGGGCGCGCGCATGACGTCAGCGCGAGAACGCACATCATGCGTCAATGTCGTGACATGTGGGTGGAAACCCATGCTACAACATCCAATTGGAACACAGCTCTGTGGGAGGAGCCGTGAAGCACAAGAGAACGCCCCCAGGCTCACCGAGGAGGGGAAGAGGGAAAGGGGAGGGGGAGGAGGAAGGGGAGTGTCTGGCAGCGCCGTGCTAATCCACCATACAGACGGGGATGGTGAGCAATCAAAACCCGGTCAATAAAAACATATAAAACATAAACGGCCTATACATAAATAAAAAAGGGATATAATTGAATTATACAGCATACATAATGATAGAGGTGTCTACTGGAGAGAAGACGCCAGGATGGTCTCTAAAGTTGTTTATGAGCGTGGGAGACAGGCATGTGTGTCTAACCTTAGGTGGTATCAACAGTTCCTCATTGAGGGAGCCATGTGTAGGATAATACACATGATGTATAGGGCTGGTGAATAGCATAGAGGTTAGTTTGGAGGGGTGTCAGATATATCAGACAGGAGGCTCATATCTTTTGCATGATCCTTCTTTATTCATCCCCATAGCAGAAACATTTTTCTATTCAGTTGTGTAAGAAAACAGAAAACTTGTAAAGACTACAGTTCCCAGCAGTCTCTAGGTCACTATAACCACTCCCATCTGTAGCCCTATATAAGGCTTGCTTCCTTCTAGATCCTCCTCTTTCTTTCTGCTCATAGCGATAGATAAGTATACTGTTTTCATAACCTATATCTCGGTATATCTTGTTGTTGTTGATTACAAGGGACTTGCTTTCTGTTGTTGTAAATGTCCCCACAAAATGCTTTCTAGGTGTCTCTAGTGTATTTTTCCCGACTGCGTCTGGCTTTTAGCCCCCAGGGGACACCCCCCCCCCTCAACTCTTATATCCCTTGTGTGCGTTTTTTTGTTATTCCCTCACCACTGTGTGTTCCATCTCGCGCTGCGCACTGCGCGCTTCCCCCCACCTCTTTCCTCCTCCCCCCACCTCTTCCTCTCCCCGTGTGTCCTCCTCACCTTGCTGAGGTGATCGCCGCCATATTGGCAAGTTTTGACCCAATATTTTCGCGCGCGCGGGTCGGAGAGGGGCGGAGCCTCTATGAGTGCTCAACTCTCATCTTCCCCCAGCCAATGGGAACTCTGGAGGCCGTAATCTCGCGAGATTTCACCCCGGAAATTCACCTCTGTTCCAGGCTCTCCTCCCACCGCAACACTATCAGCGCTGGCAGTGTTTGAGGTAGGAGCCTGGTACCATTAGCTAGTTAGACGCTATAATTGCCTAATAGTCAGACAGGAGAAATTACCTGGGAAGGAATTTATTCCCTCCCTTTACATTTACCACCTATCAACAGCTGCATAGTGGGTCCCTAAATAGATACAGAACTTCACCTTCTGCATTTAACCCTGTACATCCCTACCTCAAAACCATACACATAATGGCTGAGGAGAGGTCTGTCCCCACCAATGAGGAGGAGGTATCGCTGGATACAGCGCAATTCCTGAGTACATCTCAGATTCAAGACCTCATAACTAAATCAGTGCAGGCCGCCCTGGCTTCAGCAGTCATGCCACCGGGATCACAACAGATCCTGCCCCTCACCCCTGTTCCGATACCCCATAACGGTGAACCACCTAAGAAGGGCAAATCCTCTTTTAAGAGGAAACATCTTGTGGCAACCCATGACTCCCCGGCAGGGGAAGCAAATAATATGCACAAGGCAATTCCCCACACGGACTGCCGCCCCATGCATTCCTCGGACTCTTTTCAACCCCCGGGCCTCGGGGAGTCACCAAAGAGGCATAGATCCGCTAAGCGGAACAAAACCAGACTCATACGTAGTTTTTTCTGGAGAGGATTCTTCCTCTGAGTCCGGTGAGACTGAGGTCTCAGAGTCCGAATGTGAAGATGAGGAGGATGCTGGGACAATGGCGTTCAACCAAGACGCCACCCCTGAAACTCAGGGCACAACCATACTAGACGCAATGGGCGAACCACTATTCCACCCAGATGCCATCTCCCACCCCCGCTCTGGAGATTGGTCCCCTTTGCCCCACGTATCTCAATACGTTGAATTTTGGGCACGTAGGCCCATTGAGAGAACTAACCGTAACAAATTACGGGCAGAATGTCCTCGGCCATTTATTCCTAAAAAGGTGGCCCTTACACCAGAGATAGATCCTATCCTATCTAAATACTTGCTAAAAACAGGGAAATTCCCCAAAAAGGGGATAGACCGCTCTTTTAGGACCATCCAGGACAGGGTCCTTGATCTCCTTGGCCCGCTGACAAAAATCCTAAATTTGTCAGAACAAGCGGCAACATCTGACCAGACAGTCGACGTAACCCAGTTACGTGGGTGGGCCCAAAGGGCCATTTGTCTGGTGGGCAGCGCAAACACCGCCTGCTCTGTCGAACGCCGACGTTCTATTTTGATGCGGCTTGACCCACAATTGGCACATCTGGCGGAAACCGAACCAGGTCCAGCAGCAGAAGGAATGCTGTTCGGTGAGTCCCTAGTCAAGGACATTAACAAATTTGTGGGGCTCTTTAATAGCCTCGACAAGGCTCAAAATTCACTAAAAAAGACAGGAACGAATAGGGTTTTTCCCCGGGCCAGCAGAAGTAGGGGCCGTTCTGCCGGCCGCAACAGACCATTCCACAGGGCGGCTGCCCAACACCAATACACCCAGGCTCCCGCTCCATACACCACAGCGGCACAACCAGCGCCGTTTTTCCCGCCCCGTGGTAGACCGTGGAGAGGACGTGGAAGCAGAGGATACCCCCGCTCACGCCCATACACCGGTGAGTACTACCTTCACTCCACTTTATCACACACCTGTGGGGGGACGAATAAGACATTTTACCCACGCTTGGTCTGCAATTACGGCAGATTCGTGGATACTGAACACCGTAACAGGTTTTCACATAGACCTTCTGTCACCCCCGACGCTGAACGTCATCCCGCGCCCTATTCAATTTACGAAACAAAACGTTGCTCTTATAGACAACGAACTACAAGACCTGATCTCCAAACAGGCAGTGATCGAAGTCGACCCGTCATCCCCGGGGTTTCTCAGCAATCTTTTCCTGGTCAAAAAGAAAGGGGGAGGCTACCGCCCAGTGATAAACCTTCGGGACTTGAATCAACATGTCGTATATCGACATTTCAAGATGGAGGGTATCCACTGCCTCCGGGACCTTCTGCAACCGGGAGATTGGTTAGTGAAAGTAGATTTGAAGGACGCCTACCTCACCGTCCCTAAGCACCCAGACTCCCAACATCTGCTCCGCTTCCTATGGAGAGGACGCACTTGGCAGTTTACGTCCCTCCCGTTCGGACTCTCCTCCGCTCCGTGGTGCTTCACCAAACTATTGAAACCGGTCGTAGCATCATTGAGGAGCAGGGGTGTACGTCTGATCATTTACTTAGACGACATCCTCATTATAGCTTGCTCCAAGACACAGGCTCACCGCCATATGGTTTGGACGATCTCCCTGCTACAAAAAACTAGGTTTCTTGATCAACCGGGAAAAGTCAGTTCTTTCCCCGGCTCAAGAACTGGACTTCCTGGGTTTCCTGGTGGACACCAATCAGGCTGTCCTGCGCTTGCCCAAAGCGAAACTAGCCCTGATCCGCAAGGAGATCAGAGCAGTGCTACGCAAAAACTGTATATCATTACGCATACTGGCCCGCCTGGTAGGCCTGCTCACGGCTTCCATACAAGCCATATTTCCGGCCCCTCTTCACTACAGGGCACTCCAACGTCTCAAAATCCTTCATATACGTCAGGGTCTCAGATACGCAGATGTAGTACCTCTCTCTACGGAAGCCAGAGTAGAATTGCAGTGGTGGCTTCGACATGCCGTCGAGTGGAACGGCAAGACAATATTCAACTCGTGTCCGGAAGTCATCATAGAATCGGACGTGAGTCGTCGGGGCTGGGGCGCTCGCTTAGGCGAGGCCTCGACGGGAGGGACCTGGTCCAACACAGAGTCTCTCCTACACATCAATGCATTGGAACTTCTGGCGGCCTCGTTCGCCATCCAGAGTTTCCTTCCGGGAAGATCCAATTGCTGCGTATTATTGCGCATGGACAATATTGCAGCGGTGCAATACATCAACCGCTTAGGGGGCACCAGATCCAAAGTTCTGGCGGACATCGCCAAAGAGTTTTGGCTCTTCTGTCTATCCCGCAATATCATTCCGATGGCAGAGTACATTCCGGGAATTTCCAATACCATTGCAGATTGGAACTCCCGCTACCTGGGCGATTCCAGCGATTGGCAGCTGGACCGGTCGATATTCACTCATCTGAATCTCCTTTGGGGTCCTTTAGGCATAGATCTTTTCGCCTCTCGCCTCAATCATCAACTGCCCCGATTCTTCAGCTGGAGACCGGATCCCGGGGCCTCAGCAGTGGACGCTTTCCACCACTCTTGGACGGGGGAGACACATTATGCGTTTCCCCCATTCTCGTTGATCCCCAGAGCGCTGCTCCAGATAGCGAATCAGAAGGCGACGGTGGTATTGGTCACCCCATGGTGGCCAACACAACCGTGGTTCCCTCTCCTGTTGGAGATGGTCATCGACTACCCCAGACTTCTACCTTCTTCCCCACACATTCTCTCTCATCCAACCAAGGGCATTCACCCTCTGGTAGCGGAGGGATCATTAACCCTTCTGGCGTGGCTAGTTTCGGGGAACCAACCGCTGACAGCGACCTTTCTAAAGCAGCTAGGGATCTTATCGCCCTGGCCTGGGCCCCCGGGACTCGATCGGCATATCGATCAGCCTGGGGACTCTGGGTGCGTTGTGTGATCAACGGCAGATTGATCCAGTACAAGCTCCTGTTCCAGTAGTAATAAACTACCTGGCGGATTCTTTTGAATCTGGTAAGTCATACAGCTCCATAAACGTGTACAGATCGGCTATATCAGCCTACCATTGCCCAGTGTATTCTCTGCCAATCGGTAAACATCCTCTAATATGTAGACTGCTGCGGGGCATCAAATTCAAACGGCCTCCCCGTCCGAAGTATCAATCCACCTGGGACGTCTCCAAGGTGCTGGACATGTTCTCTAGTTGGGAAGACAACGATACATTACCTCTCAGGCTACTATCTTTCAAACTCACGGTTCTTTTGTGTCTTGTCTCGATCAAACGAGTTTCCGACGTTAAAGCATTGGACATCTCCAGACGTCAATTTTCACCTCAAGGGGTAAAATTCTCGGTGGTCCGTAGGACCAAGACAGACCTTCACTCAGTATGTTACCCTTATTTCCCTACACATCCGAGGCTCTGTGTAGTTAGATGCCTTCAATCCTATGAAGCGCGTACTACCGATTTACGCTCTAATGCCTTCTCACAACTACTGATATCTTACGTCAAACCTCATCATCCGGTCACTTCCGCCACTCTGGCACGTTGGGTTAGATCAACCATGGAGATGGCGGGCATTGATATAACCCTGTTTGGAGCACACTCTTCCAGGGGAGCTATGGCTACCAAGGTCGTTACGGCGGGAGGGTCTCTCGCAGACCTTCTACTAGCAGCCGATTGGTCCTCTGAGACCACATTTCGCCATTTTTATTTCAGACCGGAAGATCACGTATCCATGTCTGTCTTATAGTACTCATGTTACATATATGTGTACAGGATGTGTACAACGTATAATATCATTGTTCTTATCAACATTTACTGTATTAAGCTTTGAACCTGCATAAGATATGAGCCTCCTGTCTGATATATAATTCGGGATTTTCCTAGCTTGTGACGGAAAATAATAATTATATGAAGACAGGAGGCGAGTATCTTCCCTCCCTACCCATCCCTATGACGACTCTGTATTTTCTTTCAGGCTATTGATCACATCCGCACTTCCTATGTGCAGACGACCCGTTGATCTGGAGAAAGTGTTTCTTTTCCTGCGTACGGATAAAAATGTTCGACAAGGACGTTCCTTAGCTAGTCCCCGTTGGGACCTGTTCCAGTTACTCAGGTGTCCCCAGAAGCTGAGACGTCAGGCCGGCTGGCCGAAGATCCCGGCGATTATACTGTTCAATGTTGGCTCCTGGTTCTTGTTTTGGGAAGGCTACGCATAAAGAAAGAGGAGGATCTAGAAGGAAGCAAGCCTTATATAGGGCTACAGATGGGAGTGGTTATAGTGACCTAGAGACTGCTGGGAACTGTAGTCTTTACAAGTTTTCTGTTTTCTTACACAACTGAATAGAAAAATGTTTCTGCTATGGGCATGAATAAAGAAGGATCATGCATAAGATACTCGCCTCCTGTCTTCATATAATTATTATTTTCCGTCACAAGCTAGGAAAATCCCGAATTATACAGCATACATAATGATAGAGGTGTCTACTGGAGAGAAGACGCCAGGATGGTCTCTAAAGTTGTTTATGAGCGTGGGAGACAGGCATGTGTGTCTAACCTTAGGTGGTATCCACAGTTCCTCATTGAGGGAGCCATGTGTAGGATAATACACATGATGTATAGGGCTGGTGAATAGCATAGAGGTTAGTTTGGAGGGGTGACAGATATGTCGCAGCCATGTTGGTTAGACATGGCACAGACTAGGCACCAGAGCTAGGGAATGTCCTGGATAACTGCGTCTCATCTGGGGGTAATCAGGCCAAAGGCAACAGAGACGCGGTGTGGACTAGGTCTCTAGACCATGCCCACTCCAGTCCCCAAAAAACAACATTGAGATGACATCACTTGGTAAAAATTTAAATAAGAAAAAATATATATAAGAGGCCACTCCACAGATAAACTGTGGAGTGTGAGGTAGGCGCAGTGCTGGAGGCGAGGCCGAATGCCAGTCGCATGTCGCCATATAGGGGCCCAGGTGTGTTATCCACCTAATATGATATGAAATGGGAGCCTCTGGGATAAAGTATATATATATGAGATAAAGTGTACCATCATCCTTGCAATTTAGATAGAATGTACTTGGGTCTAAGGTCCCCGAACCAAAGAGCCAAGAAGGGGAGGTTTGGGCCAAGTTGGACTGTTGCGGTACTAATGTGCAGATAAAACATAAGAATAAAGGATTAAAAATGTGATAATTTTATTACAGTACACAGACACAACAAAATACAAAATTAAAATTATGGCAATCACAAACGCAGCATCAGGACAGAAATCCCCGCAAAGGGAAAAACAGTGCGATGGGTTGAAGATTGTCACAAGCTCTCTACTAGTTTCGCGGTTGAAACCGCTTCATCAGGAGAAGATCTAAAATAGTTAGACAATAAATCAATAATCAAAGAAAAACATAAAGAAACACAATAAATACAAAGGGGAACCACGGGTTGAATTGCTCACCTAGACAGTCCCGCCTCCAAGTGACGGCAGGCGGAGACAGACAATATCCCAACGGTGGCCGGGGTGGGCACATGTCAGCAGGGACCTACTTGTCTAGTGTGGAGAAATATATATAGGAATATGTAAGTTTTTGTACATACGGCCGACCTCATCAGGTGAGGAGGGTGTGTGGGGAGGTGAGACACTGGTGGTGATAACTGGTAAAGTGGTGCAAAATGAAGTGATGGACGTGTGAGGGGGTGACCAAGCCAAGGGAAGTATGGTGGTTCCCCTTTGTATTTATTGTGTTTCTTTATGTTTTTCTTTGATTATTGATTTATTGTCTAACTATTTTAGATCTTCTCCTGATGAAGCGGTTTCAACCGCGAAACTAGTAGAGAGCTTGTGACAATCTTCAACCCATCGCACTGTTTTTCCCTTTGCGGGGATTTCTGTCCTGATGCTGCGTTTGTGATTGCCATAATTTTAATTTTGTATTTTGTTGTGTCTGTGTACTGTAATAAAATTATCACATTTTTAATCCTTTATTCTTATGTTTTATCTGCACATTAGTACCGCAACAGTCCAACTTGGCCCAAACCTCCCCTTCTTGGCTCTTTGGTTCGGGGACCTTAGACCCAAGTACATTCTACCTGATTTCATCCCATCCAATGTTTATTTCCTTTGAATTATATTGCAATCTTTTGCTGTTTATATGTAGCGCACATTTTTTCTGATATACACTTGCTTCAGGAACCCATATATTGGTTCCCTTTATTGGTGCAGCACTATTATTTATTTGTACTCAATTGTTATTTTCATTTACACCCTATCATTCACCTAAGACAGGTGTGGAAATAGCGCGGATTGCTCTGCTCTACAATGATTGGCACTGCCAATCCTCCACTGTCCTTGGGGTGCTGCAACAGTTCTAATTTAGTTCTGGGGGGGACTGTGTTTCACAGTAGGCAACTAAGGAGGTTATTAACCACCCTAAATATTTTCAAGTTAATCACAACTGGGGAGTTGTGTAGAAAGTATAGTAGCTATGGCATCAGTATCATTTTGATTAAGTTGGCTCTACACGCCAGCAATAGTTTAAGATTATTCCACATGTTAATTTTGTCCCAAAATCTGGATAGTAGTGGATACACATTTAAAGGGCAATAGTCTGCAAGTTTAGGTGATATTTGTATTCCCAGGTATTTGAAGGAGGTCACTACCGGGATCAAACAGGAATCAGGCAGATCCACTGCCAGCTCCCCATCAAGCACCATCAAGGCCGACTTGGGCCAGTTGATGGTCAGACCCGAGTAGTGCACAAACCTAGATATAATGACTGTCACCTCTGCTAAAGAGACATGACGATCACCATATCTCAACCCTGTAATCCCCGGTATAGCCCTCACCATTGCCACCAGTGGCTCAATGGTGATAGCAAAGAGCAGGGGAGACAGGGGACAACCCTGCCTCATACCCCTGCCCAGAGAAAATGCGTGTGACATTGTGCCCAACATCCTAATGGTCGCCTGTGGGAAGGCATATAGCAATTTGATCCAAGCTATGAATCGGTCTCCGAAGCCAAATTTGGATAGCACTGCCCACAGGTAACGCCAGCCAATGCTGTCAAATGTCTTGTTGGCATCAAGGGACAATATAGCCCTGTTTCCCCCATGTAGTTGCATGTTCAGAAAAAGGCGCCTGAGATTAGTGGCTGTGATTTTTTGTAGCATAAAGCCTGCCTGGTCAGGGTGTATTATGGAGGCTCTAATCCCATTGACCCGTAGTGCCAAGACCTTAGCCAGGATTTTAACATCGCACTGGAGGAGACAGATAGGGCTATAGGAACCCATTTCAACCAGATCCTTCCCAGGTTTAAGTAACAAGAGCACATTCTCTCTGACTATTGAGGGCAGAAAATGCCCCTCCTCAATGAAACAGCTCAGAGGCAGCTGGCAGCACTAGCGGCAAAAAAATTGCAAAAACGTGTGCAAGGAGAGGATAAAAGACAGGATCACCAGCGGGATCTCCGTGCAGCAGGTCTGCTCACATGCCTCGTCAGGCCACACCACCCCCTTTATGTTAGGTTTTGATTTTAATTTTTGTTACAGCTTATTTCCCTCTTGAAGTTCTACATTATACTTTTGCTACACTTGGATATATTTCAGTTAAGTATTTATTTCCTGAATATGCAGGTCAAAAGGATGAAAGGTATTGATAGTATTTTATAATTAGTAAAGTAAATGGCAAATATTTATTTGAGCAAACCTGTTTGCTTTACATTGACTAGGTTGATGATGACAATTTCCTTCTTTTTTTAATAAAACATAGTAAAATTACCAATGGGCCATGTACTGTTAGTTATGCTACGCATATATAAATCTTTGTTGAAAATGTTTTCCTCACCTTCTGGACCATGACATTCAATATCTTAAAATTGTTGTTTTTTTCTGATACTTTATGCATAGATGGTAGAAACAAATCAGAAAACCAGTTGATTTGTTAATGCCAACTGATATTCAAAAATATTAAGAAGTATGACCACACCTAAAAAAATTATAATATTAAAGTGACACTGTCACAATGGAAGTACATAGGCTGCCCTTTCTGACTTCATGAAGAAAATGTGAGTGGCTTTTCTGTGTCTGACTTAAATACTTTTGAATCAGAGACCCAAAACAAGTATGCTTTAAATAGGTGTCTTATCCCTATATTTGTACTGGGTCAGCAACTTAAACAGTTCAGATCCCAAAGTATTAGAATGTCAGCTGGGGAACTAATAATATGAAACGGGAGTTTAGCAATGGCAGCTTATGTGAATCTCATGACAGAGTCCCTTTTTAAGTAAGCATTCAGCTTTCCTACATCCTAATCAAAAAATAAATGGCAAGGGTTATCTATCTGGTGATAATCAGAAGTTTCAGTCAGGGGGATCTCCAGCCTGAAAACAATCGGTTTATATGTTATGCCCTTGAAGCAGCTGCTCCCAGCCACCATTAAAATTAGCTGAGAGGAAGATAAGATATAGAGTTTGTATTAGGATAAATCAGCAGTCTGTCTCACATGTTTCCCTACCTCCCTCTAGCAGTGACCTGGGAAAGCTGCTGCAGAAAGAGATGATATAAGTAGACTGCTTCCAATGAGGAGGCTCTTGTGTCAGCATCTGGATCTAAACCTACAGTGTCTGCAGTGTCTAGCTTTAGATCTTCTTGCTGAACCACCTGAGAAGCTGGAAAGCTCCCTGTCCATCCCTTGGACAATCTTGCCTTGAAATGCATTTCTGATGAACCTTGAACTCTTTGCTCTTCCCATGAACTTCCTGATTTAAGCCATGTCACTGTTCCTGTTTGCCAGATCGTTGTGCCCTTCTCTAGCCAATATCTTGCTTTTTTCACTACTGCTGCCGTCCATTTCACTACCCATTGTTTACTACCTTTGACTCCCTCCTTCTTAGAACAAGACAGCAAAACTTGCAACTTAATATTTTTGCGTGATGAATAAGGTTTTGATGACCGCAACTGCTGTGCTACTGCTACAAAAAAGTTGCATAATTTGCAGCAGGGTAGACGCTCTGTTGCTGAGTACACAGCTGAATTCTGACGTTGGATTTCAGATACTACTTGGAAACCAGCAGTACAAAAGAGTCAGTTCCGCCAAGGACTTTCTGAACACATAAAAGATCTGCTTACCAAACAGAGACTTCTAATTATCTGGAGGCTTTCATCCAATTATGTATCCAAATTGATCAGAGACTTACAGAAAGGAGAAAGAAGAGACTGGGAATGTTTTGAAGTAATGGTGGCATGCGTTTCTCTGCTAGTCAGTCATTCACAAGGATCCAAAAGCTTCTTCGGATTCTATCCTTCTATGCAGGTTCATGTCATTTAAAATCCCATTTTATTTAGGATAAAGAGAGAAGATGTTCTGAAGACTTATGTCTATATTTTGGTTACTCTTGGCATTACACAGTTTAAAGAACAATTGTCTTGACTGATGTTTTAATGCCTGAACAAATAAACTCCATTACCCAGTCTCTCACCATTGATTAATGAAGAAAATAAAGTTAATTCTCTACTCCTTTTGTCACCCCCAAGAGCCATGAAATTCCTTGCTCTGCTATGATGGACTCTGGGACCAGAGGAACTTTTTGAACATATAATTCACCCACAGCGATAATATTCACATTAACACATAAAAAGTGTAGCTGCTGACACTTACCTGTTTCACGGTCCAGCAATGCAGCCGCCCGGAGCGTTGCTCCTCTCCCCCACTCTCTGCCGGCGTCTCAATTCAGA
Source organism: Rana kukunoris (assembly GCA_029574335.1). NCBI lineage: Eukaryota > Metazoa > Chordata > Amphibia > Anura > Ranidae > Rana > Rana kukunoris. Next base: position 311,031,536 of record CM056053.1, read on the forward strand.
CTGTGGGCACCCTGCCCGTGGCGGTTTTCGGCTTCACGGCTGGGCACGCACTGCGCATGCGCAATTCACTCTGCGCACTAGAAGTGGACAGGCGATCTCCTGGGACCTGTCACATGTCCCAGGATATCGCCTAGAGGGAGGGGCCGCCTAAGGCAAGAGGAGTCGTCACCTAGGCGGTCAATGGGCGGAAGGAGGAAGTGGGACAGGAAGTCCCACTTCTACCGAAGTCCCCCACTCCCCCCAAAAAAATGACATGCCAAATGTGGCATGTAAGGGGGCGAGGAGTGCTTAAAGCGGAAGTTCCACTTTTGGGTGGAACTCCGCTTTAAGATATATTTTTACTACAGAAGGAGTGAGCATGGATCCCAAGAAGATTAAAGCAGTGGTGGAATGGCCTTCCCCTGAAAATGTTAAGGAAATACAACAATTTGTTTGATTTGCAAAATTTGAAAGAAAGTTCTCTATGACGAAAGCTCCAATTACACAGCTGACAAAGAAAGGGGTGCCCTTTATCTTCATCTCAGGCACAGGGTGTCTTAAATAAGCTAAAAACTCTTTTCACTGATCTAATATTGGTACATTCAGATCCTGAGCTTCAGACTCCCACTGGGTGCTCGCCTTTCTCTGTGTAGAGGAGAAAATATGCAGCTTCATCTTTTTGCTTATTTCTCTTATTTAATGTCTTCACATGAAAGAAATTATAACATTGGCAATAAAGAGTTTCTAGCAATTAAGAAAGCCTTTTCTGAATGGAAGCATCTGCTGGAAGGGGCTTACTGTTCTCACTGATCATAAAAAATTGGAATTCATTTGTTCTGCCAAGAGATTGTCTCTATTGCTTTCTAGGTTCAATTGTATTATCTGTTATTGACCTGGGTCAACAACTGATAAGGCTGATGCATTAACAAGGGTTTTGTCTGAACTTCTCCTGGGAGGCAGCTCTGAATGTACAACCCTTTCTAACAAGAACTTCATAGGGGCCAAAAGTTCCAAGACAGTCTTGAGTCTCCTCAAAGAAGGGTATGAAAATGACAAATTTCTTAATCATCCTCCCAAGGACCCTAACCTTGAGTACAAAAACAGGTTTTGGACTCAGGCACATTAACTGTATTTATCTGAATCAGTTTGGGTAGAAGCACTCAGGCAGGTGCATCACTCTAAACTTTATGGGCATTTTTTGGTTTCTAAGACAGAATAATAATTTTTGATGTACCTTTGGTGGCCTAGTTACAGGATAGAGATCAAGAACTAAGTGGCCTTGTGTCTGACCTGTGCACCCAGTAAGACACCCTAATCTTCTCCTTTGGGGTTACTCCAACCATTCCCTGTTCCATCAAAAACATGGGGGTCAATTTCTATGGACTTCATGGATCAATCTTCCTCCCTCAAAAGAGATTACCACTATCTTGGTTGCCGTTGACTGGCTCATTTTAAACCTGTTAAAGTATAAACAATTTGCAGAGTTGATGGTTAGAGAACTACATAGTAGTACAGTTTACTTTCACATTTGGGGAAATTATTCGCTAAGCTTTAGGTGTAAGTTATTCTGTTTTCTGCTTTTCATCCTCATTCTAATGGTTAGACGAAGAAGAGCAATTATTGGAGCAGTACTTTTGAAGTTTTGTCAGTTATCTTACTACAGCAGAGTTGGCGTATAACGATTTTAAACATATAGTAGCTCTACTTCTCAAAGCTATTTTCTCTTAAATACCAGGTATTATCCAGTTTTAATTACTGATTTCCCTATCTCCACTACAATTCCTGCTGTTACCAACAGATTAACTACATTACAGGAGATTCAAGAGAAGTTGATTGATACTTTGAAGGAGGCTCAAGAATATTCCAAGAAAGCCACTGACAGATATAACAGATGTAGGCCGGGGCGTTGCTAGGTGGCAAAAAGACCAGAGGCTTCAGCTCGAAGTCCAAGGCCGGAAACGGGGGGGGGGGGGTGGTATGTGATGCAGACTTTTTTTGGCAGGGCCATGGGGTTGTGTGGCTTACTAGTGCCCATCAATGCTGACCACTAAACGCATTGTAATTCCCGCCTTCTGGAGCCTGCAGTGCCTATGATGGACATCACATGTCCCGCAGTCCCGGCTTTGGACCAGTGGGACGTCCATCATAGGCGTTGCAGGCTTCAGAAGGTGGGACCTGCTATGGCACTCAGCCGCACTCAGCAGGACTCGGCCACACTTGCGGCGCTCTGGATCAGATTGGTCCTGAGCTGGAGAGCTGCATGCCTGAGACTCTGGGCTTTTTCGAGAACCCATTTGGGGCTCCATCCCCCAAGCCCCACCCTCCCGAAGCCCCTGGATGTAGGTGACACAGTTTGGTTACATATCAAAAAATGTAAAGTTCATGTTGCATCTGCTAAGTTGGTTCAAACGTTTGTGGGGTCTTTCCAGATCTCTGCTTAAATCAACCCAGTCATTTTATCTTAACATTTCCTGACAGTATGCAGATTCACCCTGTTTTTCATGTATCACTACTCACAGTTTCATGAAAATCCTTTTTTAGGAAGCATTCTTCCACCTACTTCAGGTTGCCTAGAATTTCCCTCTAGCCCATATCCTTCCCATTTAACTTGGGACCGTCTTGGAAGGAAGGTGTACTGTCAGGGTCCAGATCTGAACCTGCTACCTCTGCAGTGTCTAGCTGTAGTTTTTCTCGGCGTGCCACCTGAGATACTGGACACCAATCTGATTCCTTGGACAATGTTGCCTTGTATCTTGTTTCTGATAAACCTTATAATTTTTGCTCCTCCCATGAACTTGCTGATTTACTCACTGAACAGGAAGTCACTGAACTTCCTGTTTGTGCTCTTCTCCAGCCAATAGCTTGCTCTTTTTACTCCTGCTGCTGTCCATATCTTCAGTTACAGTCATTAGCAGAGAAGCAAAGAGCAGGGTGCTAGGTTAATACCAACCCACAACATCTTTAATAAAAAAAAGCAGCAAACTTATATGTACGGTATACATCAATTTGCCAGATTGTGGGGACAAAGATAAGTAGGACAAATGCATTTAAAAAGGAGACTCTTGTCACCCTGCAGCATGGCTTGAGATGGCGCCTGTTCTATCCACACTACCGGCTCATACTGGAGCCTTGGTATCCAGTGCTGCTGTATGCATGGCAATTTCCATTTAATATACTGTGCATATACTGTGCTTACAGCTGCCTTGTGCCTTGATGCTCTGCTCATACGTGTCTCCACAGTCTGGTGGATTGACATGTACTGTAAGTGTGCTGCTTTTTTAATAAAGGTGTTTTGTCTTGGAATTAACCTCAGCGCCTTGCTCTTTGCCTCTTTTCTACTTCATGAGGTGATCCTATCCAGATCCACTATAGGAGCTGCAGGGATGAGCAGCACTTCCATCATTATCTCTCATCCAGCCATCCCTTCCTCCTCCATCCCATTCTGCGGCCTCCACCATGGACTTTACATGTATATGGACTACCTTACTTTGCATACCCCAGAGGAGTGCTGTATCCACTGTGTACTTAGTACACATTTTTGTTGTTACCACTTACGGTTCCCCAAAATTAGGTCCTGCCATGAAAATAAGACCTACTGCCATTTTCGAGGAGGGCTGCAATATGAACCCTACCATCCCTCCTGCCCTGAAAATAAGCCCTAGTTTAAAGTGGTTGTAAACTGCTGAAATCCTCTCTATTACAGTATTATATGTAAAAGGTGTGTGTTTCTGTAAAATTATTACGAGTAAACGAGTAAAATACCTTCTTATATCGCACTCGGCACTCAGCTGACCTGAGCGGCACTCCTCCTCTTCTCCCAGCTGTTAGTGGGGGGATCTCGCCCCCCCTGCATGCTCGGAGCAGGTAAGAGGGCTTTGGCGGGCCATGGAGGCACCGAGCCACGCTCAGCTGATCCCCCACTGCTCTCCTCTCTGACAGCTGTCAGATCTCAGCCCCCCCTCTACAATGCATGGGGGTAGATTGATTAGGCTGAAAGCGTATAGAGCAGCACTATAAGAAGGTATGTGACACAATTGGATTACAGAAACACATACCTCTTACATTATATACAACTGTAATAGAGAGGATTCTAGCAGTTTACAAGCACTGTTAATGTTCACACAGAGGATTCCTAATAGGCAGGAAGGGAGAGGGGGAGAGATGACAGCATATTAAAAGGCAAGCCCTACCCTGAAAATAAGCCCCACTGTGTTTTTGGTTGCCAAAATTAATATAAGACCAGGGCTTATTTTTGGGAAAATATGGTATTACCACTTTCAGGAGCTCTGGTGAATACCACTTAGTGCTTAGACCCCACACCAGGGTGACCTGCTTGTGTACTTATCCTGCTGGTTAATGGGAACCTCTCTACTGCTATAGCTACTAGTCTTCGAACCTGACCCCTGATTGACGCTGTGTCTGAAACTTGTGTTTATAGGAAAATCGGGTACCCTTTTGCCTTTGACTTTTTAATCACATCCCAGGGACAAGACTAAAAAAAACATACTGAAAGTACACTAATCCTTTGACAATGATACAGATAGCACTTAGAGTTTGATACTGATTTCAAGTATCTTCTGGATTCAGATTAACATGTGGTTCAGGATGAGTCTTTGGACAGCTGCTTTTCCCTGCTGACAAAAACATATTAACATTAGATATGTAGCAACCTATTCAACTCGTGCACTTACCTCAAACAGAGAAACATCCGCCTATCAGGAAATTCATCTAAACTGAATTAATTAAGGTCCAGTGCTGAAACATCAAGGTGCTTTGACCTTAGCTAGGCAGCTAGAGACAGAATGAAATCCTTTCGGATTGTTTATGGTAAATATAAAATTGAGATCGATCTTCTGAACATAGCAATAACTCAGGCTGTGACACATACCAAAAAAAAAAAAATAGATTAGTAAACTTACATCTTGAACAAAGACATTCAGATCTTCTGCTAGAACCAATAGTAAGTCATCCTCGAAAATTTGTTTCTGCTTTTTTTCAGTTTCTTTGAAATGTTACCAACAGGAAAGAAATACATTTTTAACATATCTTTCTTGCAATTTTCAAAAAAAAGCTCTGCGAGCCATTATGTCCCTGCTGAAAAAAACAAATTAAATGGCCAGTTTTGGCCTTATCCCCCATTCAAACCTCTGACTGCTACTGCAGCCAGAAGCAATTTATGTAGTGGCAGTACCACAACTAAAGGAATTTCACATTTTTGACTACTTGCCTACTGGGCACTTTTACCCCCTTCCTGCCCAGGCCAATGTTCAGCTTTCAGCACTGTCACACTTTGAATGACAATTGCACGGTCATGCAACACTTCACCCAAACAACATTTTTATAGTTTGAGACAGATAGAGCTTTCTTTTGGTGGTATTTAATCACCACAGTTTTTTTTTTTGCCAAAAATGTTGAAACACTGCTTTTCTTAGTTTCTGTTATAAAATGTTGTAAATAAGTAATTTGATTGGTGGCACTGATGAGCAGGCACTGATAAGCAGGCACTGAAAGGCAACACTGACTGACATCACTGATGGGCATTCTTGGGGCTGCACTGCTAATTAGTGCCCTAATTATCTGTGCAGATCTCCCCTGTAAGGAAATGCCACTGATCGGCTCTCCAATCTACACATGCTTTCAGTGTGAGGAAAATAATTCCGATAGACGCCATTTACTTGTTTACATGTGATCAGCTGTGATTGGACATGGCTGATCACATGGGTAAAGAGCCTAATCATCAGCTCTTTACCGAGGTCGGTGATGTACCGTGTCCCAGGGACAGAGTCCACCACCGATTGCTTTTTTCTGTCAACATAGACACAAAATGTGGCTTGGAATTATTTTTATAGAAGCTGTAGTAGTCGTTTCTAGAAATAGATAGCCATCCCCCTTTAAAACAAGGTAAGTATTGTCCTTAAAATACAGAAATTAAACCAAATTACATGTAAGATTATTTTCTTTCATTAATTATGAACTACAGGCTAACAGCTAGATATACAGTTGAAATACATATATGAGAATTGTTTACCTACCAAAGGGTTTGCATTTCTGTCCAGCCAGTCCTCTGACCCTTGTGCTGCTTTTTCCTTTCTCCCTCTGGGGTTCTGGTATTTGTCAATCTAAAGAGAGACAACCCCTAAATAAACTGAAAAAATATATATTCTTACTAAAATGAAGATGGAAAAGCCAGGTCCACAACTATGTACAAATATACAATGAAAAAAATATATTTTGGGGTTAATCAAATGATATGTACCCAATTAGATAATGGATGATTGACATCTTATCCTATGATTTCTGTAAGACTGTATAATGACTGGTCCATACATAGGTGTTATGGACCAACATGTTCACTTCCATGACCCAGAGCTGCTTTCCCCAGGACAATGGCTGACAAGGTAACCTTCTTCCTTGCATAAAACTAGTGTAGAGTGGTGGGTTGTGTGCACAGGGAGAAAAGCTCATCAACCAGCTTCCATAATCTGTCCCCGGCACCCACATGTAGATTCCACCACTTCACCTCATCTTATGCTGGACACTAGGTAGTCAGACCCCCCTACTGTGGCCTTCTGTCCCCTGCAAGCTACCCAGCCAGCTGCCATCCTGTTGCTCAGTGCCCACACAAAACATACCACTCCCCTTCTTGTGATCTTGCAATCTGTGTGGATCTGAAGCTGCGGATAGATCACATGGAACCTTTACCTATCCCAGGAACCAGCTTCTCCCTCTGCTGATCATCCTGCATTAATCTCCCTCCACCAAGGTTGTGCTGGATGACCAAAGTGTGAGTAATTTACAACTCATTTACTATACAGTATTGCTTTCCTGTGATCTTACTGCCTGCCCATTGCTGTGCCAGACTGACCTTGGACTGAATGTTTGCTGTACCATATTGATGTGTATTTCTGGACGTGCCTGGATTGCTACCCTGTGACCCTGGAGTTAATCTTTCCTGTACCATATTGCTGCCTGTCCCTTACTGTGCCCAGACTGCTGCCGTATGGACTTACCCTTTTCATAAACTCTCTTTTTATCATATTTTCGTCAGCTAACCTTCACAAAGACATTGGGCCAGATTCACGTACATCGGCGCATTTTTTGACTGGCGTAGCGCACCTCCTTTACGTTAGACTGCCACAATGTAGCGGCGCAATCACCGTATTCTCGTTTGATTTGCGCAGAAATTAGCGCCGGTGCAATGTAATTTCAGAGGCGTAAGGCGGAGTAATTCAAATTGGGAAGGACGTGGGCGTGTTAAATTGAAATGAGCCGTGACCCCATGCAAATGAAGGGCCGGCCGGCTCACGCATGCGTACATGAAGCAGACCATGGTCAGCACCTCTGTGCGCATGCTCACAACTCGGGGACGGCGCAATCAGTGAAATTGGAAGTGGACCCGGGCAACTTAGTGAACTACGCAGACAGCATAAATAGACAGACACAAAAGCACTTCCTTTGCAAAAGTACATCCCTTTGTATCCCTTCCTATACAGCAAGGTGCTTTTGTTCTGTTGTTTATTGGCGTTTGTTTGTTTGTTTGTTTGTGACGTGTCTTTGAGATATTTGGGGACTGTTTTGCAGAGTGATTTTTGTCTTTTATGTGTTTTCTTTGATGTTATTTTGTTTAAATTATATTTTTGCTGGGCATTTTTTATTTTTGCTGGTCAATTTTTTTTTTTTTTGGGTTCTGTTTGTGTATGATTTTGGAATGTGGGGGTGACATTCCTGCCGGAAAAGCGATGTCACCCTCATTTGTGGTGGAGAAGTGATCCCCAGGTCCGTGTGAATGGTGTATGAATGTACAGTGACATAATTGGAGCCGTGGCATGGCGTTGCTGCTCACAAGTCCAGCATGGTGGGCTTGTGCCAATCCAATGTGATGAGGATGTGATGTGTCTGTGCTAGGGACCACAGTGGTGTGCATGCATGCATTCTCATTGTGCCATGATTAATGTGTGTGTTTAACGTGCAGAGATGCCTAATGTGAGCTGGCTCCTGGCTGCTCTTCCCTCAGAAGACGGGGTAGCCTTGGTTAGGGGGGCTCCGTATAGGAGTCATGAGATGGGGTCCCAGTGCATATGCAGAGTCATCCTGAAGGGATAAGACAGGAGGATGTTAGTAGTGCATGTGCACCTTGTGATTTCAGCATCATGGGGGGGACAGTCATGCCTGCCACCCATGTCACTCACCAACCAGCCAGCTGTCCCCATACATGTTCTGTTCGAAATCTGTGGGGATGGGGCTATGATTGTATATGTAGATGTCATGGGTGGTGTCATGTGTTCGGCTGGTAATGTCCTCCTGCAGGGTTTTGGTTAATTCCAGGATGGCATGAGGGGTGAATCTGAAGATGCGAGACACCTCAGAATCACTCATGCCAAAGATGTCTATGCGTGTGTGATATATCAAGTGAAGAGTGAGGGGCTTGTATCAGATTAGATTATTATATCCATCAAGGTTTTACAGGGCAGAAAGATACAAGGTTTTACAGGGCAGAAAGATTCTTTTTTACAGAAAGATAGTGAGACCATGTTTGTAATTTGTATGTATGTTATGTATTGATGTATATATGTATGTATATTTTTTATCAAAATGTTTATAAAAGCAAAGAAAAATATTTTGTAAAAAAAAAAAATCCTCTCCCGTGCCCTCCTCCGTGCCCTCCTCCGTGCCCTCCTCCTTCTTTGCTCATCTAAAGTCAGTAGTATAGCTATGAACATGGATGCCACTGGCATGTTGGCATACAGATTGTTGTGCAAAACGTGTGACTGCTCAGCTCCTCACTAACAGTGTTGCTTTCTCTGACATGTAGACGAATTGTCTAATTTTATACCACCTTTTATATGGTCTAATTTTAGACAGGCCGTGCAGCTGTTGCGCACAGCGCGTAGCCTGCGCTGCACCAACGTTCTTTTGTGGATCCCTGTAACTCCCTCATTAGCATATTTGAATAGCAAATCAATGCTGTGTCTAGCGCAGTTTTGCGCGGACGAATGCGCCTGTCTATCGAAATTACGCCGGACAAAAAAAAGTAGATTTCTTGCGTATCTCGTTTTGGGGATGCGGCGCATCGAAACGCATGCGCAAATTTAGACTTACGCCGCACATCTCCTGTAACGCCGGCGTAATCGCTCTGTGAATCTGGCCCATTGATTTGAATAGGCTCCAGTTTTCATGTGATTTTTATAAGTTAAATAAGCAAATAAAAATAACATGAGTAAGAAAAAACATCAGTGTATTACATATTACCATTCAATCAATTTCAAAAATTATATTTGCATTGTCCAATCTTTGCATAGTCATCATAATATCTGCTATTGCAGGTCCTTGCAGTTTGCTTTTTTGTAGCTCCTTGTTTGGCATTGCCTTCTGAATACACACATTTTGCTATATTTATCTAATCTTCACTACATATTTCAGGCAGTAGTTTACCATCAAACCATGTACCTTGCTTTCTCCACAGCTGCCTTTGTACAATATTCTTCTATGCTGCCATTCACTCACCAGGATTTACAAGGTTTGGCATGTGTATCCTAATAAATGGACTGAGCTGGAATATTCCCCAGTATCAACATTTTCTGCCAATGGTGTTGTTACTCACAGAATGAGACTTTCATATGACAGGGCTATAAGCAGTGTTTTGTTCCACTAATGCATTAACTGTTTATACATGACGTACACAGAGCTGCCTTGTTGGACTTTGGCTTCAACTCTTCAGCTATACACTGTTCAGTGTGATTGGGAGCAGTATAAGTATTTCTTCTGTAGCTGTTAGTTAATCATTTTTCAAAAATCATGCTGTATGGAAATGTAATTCTGGTGGTAAACATCCACTGCCTGTGGGAAAAGCTGCCCCAGAATTGAAGGGTAGGGTTAGGCAGAGCCTAAAAAACAAAACATGTTCTTTCCCCACTCTAAACTATTATGCTATTTTAACTGCCAATAAGGCCAATAAAATCTTTCAAGCACTAAAGAAAAAACATTTCCCTCATCAAATGCTTATTCTTTCTGTGCAAGGTACATGTACCCAAGAAGGAACCAATAAGCAGATACCGCTGTAATTATGGTTGCCACTATGTAGGTAGGAAGAACCTGCATCCAGTAAAAACCTCACCACAAACTTTAAACAAGTGGTATTTGTATATGACAAAGGTCATGACAGTGCTATGCAACAGATACATACTAAGGATGCTATTTCAATGTTTAAAAACAGCACCTCCATTAAAGGATAAAAAAGAAGATAACGACATATGGGGGAAAAGGTAGTTATTATATATCTAAAAAATATCTAGAAATGTATACTGTAGAAGTAACCTAAATTGTAATCATCAATAGCTTTAAAATGTAATTAATTGATCTAAATGTTATTAAATATGTAGCATTTACTAAAATAATACATAGTGGTCCTGCCATGAAGGTCCTTGTTCAATCACTTCTTGTTATGGGGTGACAACTGTCTCCAAATTGTGGTCTTATATTGTCACATTAGTTCCTGTTAAAGATTACATGTGGCCTTACATATGCACAGGCATGGTCCACCATGGTCATTTCCAAGCTTATACTGAGCACAGATGTGCAGCCAATGCTGGACTGAGTGCATGTAGATAGCAAGTGGCTGAGAAAGGCCCAATAATCCATTTTAAAGTAAAACTGACCTAGCCTTAAATGTTTGTAAAATAATAATAGTTTAGAAGTGCATGTATGTTGGAGTTCCTGCAAGTGCCTAAGCTAGAATTTCAGCAAATTGCCCATTTACTCACAATGCTTAGATGCAGGTTTAACCCATTTAACTATTTTTGCACTTTTTTTGCGTTCTCGGACATACTCGGGGAAGATAAGTCTCTTTACTTCCCTCTCTCATGGACTTAGAGAGACCACATCTAATGAGGTTGAAGTACTTGGGAAAGTGATCTGTAGCCAAATGAGAGACCCAAACCCACTGTCATAGCCAGCGTGTGGGCAGCCAGGTCAGAATCTAATAGCATGCATCTTCGTCAAAAGACCCAGCTACTGTAAGAAGCAACTCCCCAATTGTTACCAGAGTACTGCAGTTTCATTCTGATGGTGCTTTGTTCTTGGGCCTCAGATCTGTTCACTTATGTTACCAGAGCTACCCTGGGCTTCACTGTGAGTGGCACTGTCTACTAGGATTAGGGATGAGCCGAACATCCCCGTGTTCGGTTCGCACCAGAACCTTCGAACGGAACTCACGTTCGCGCAAACGTATCGAACCCCATTGACGTCTATGGGACTCGAACGTTCGAAATCAAAAGTCATCATTTTACAGCCCAATATACAAGTTATTGTCAGAAAACGTGTTTGGGGACCCGGGTCTTGCCCCAGGGAACATGTATCAATTGAAAAAAAGTTTTAAGAACAGGCGTTTTTTCTGGAGCAGTGATATTAATGATGCTTAAAGTGAAAAAAAAAATTCCTTAAAATATCGTACCTGCTGGGTGTCTATAGTAGTGGCACGTGTTTAGAACTGTCCCTGTACAAAATGAGACTACTATAAGAAAAAAGTAATTTAAGACTGCTTGCGGCTTTAATGTAATAAAAATAAAAAAATAAATTAAAAAAATTGTGCCAACTAAAAAGAACCAATTAAGTCCATATATACAAAAATTGTTTAAAGTCCAATGAAGATGTTGATAAATATGACATGAAATATGACATGAACAGCACCCAGGTGCAAATGAAAGACTCGTGAACCACCACCACATGGACTGAGGCTTACCAGATATAAGTCTAATAAAGGCATATATTAAATCCGAAGTGGAATATCCCACAGGTATGTGTCACAGCTTATCAGGAATCTTGTAAAACCCAGCTGATCATGGAATCCACATCGGAATAGAAACAGGATGCAGCGTTGGATACTCGCCACCATTAGTATCATGCAGAGTAACGGTAGACCATATGAAAGGAAGGAGACCGCAACGGTTGCGGTCTCCTTCCTTTCATATGGTCTACCGGACTTTTCATTGGACTTTAAACAATTTTTGTATATATGGACTTAATTGGTTCTTTTTAGTTGGCGCAATTTTTTAAATTTTTTCTATGTTTGTGTTAGGTCACGTGAATGCTGCCTCCTGTGATTTCACTTATCACGCTGTTATTTATTAATTTTTGGTTTAGCGCAAATTTCTCTTCTTTATATTTGGCTTTAATGTAATGTTTAGTCCCTGCAATATGGATAAAAATCACTGAAAAAAATAGCATGGGTTTCCCCGCCACCACTCCCCCCAGGTCATTAGAAGCCCCTTTGGCCCTATATACTTTGCACAGCAGTATACAGGCGGTGCAAACAAGACAGGGACTGTAGGTTTGTTGGTAAGTAGAATCTGTTTGTCATTTTCAACTGGTACTTCTTTAAAGTGTAGCTTCAGCCATAAAATCTTTTTTTAAGCTTTTCTGAAAACATAGAGAATGGTTATTATCACCCCTGTAACATTTGTTTTTTCTGTCTGTGTGCATCTGTTCAGAAGATTGCACCTCACTTTCTGTCCCAATGACAAATGTTTTTTATTTTTTTTTGGTGAAACAAGGATTGGTGATAAGTATCAGTGGACAGTAGACACCTTTTACAGAAGAGAATTTCCATTCCTGTTGTCTCCTTCCGTTTGCAAGTAGGAGTCGTTTGTAAGTTGGATGTTTGAAAGTAGGGGCCTGACGTATATACTCTGCAGAAATTTGGGCCCTAGGTGTTGGTGTTGCCACAACACTGTAAGCCCTTACAGTTAGTCTTGGTGGGCGCTGGAACGCCCTGCTGTGAAATATTAGATCAAGAATTGTAATTACACGCCCCTGTTGAACAGGTGCAGAAAAATTGGGCCTTAGGCACTGGTGCTGGTGCCACAACACTGCAACCCCTCACAGATACTGTAATTGGAGCGCAGCGAAGAGCCACATGTAAAGTATTGCATCAAAAATTGTTATTACACGCCCCTGTTAAACAGGGGCAGAAAAATTGGGCCTTAGGCACTGGTGCTGGTGCCACAACACTGCAACCCCTCACAGATACTGTAATTGGAGCGCAGCGAAGAGCCACATGTAAAGTATTGCATCAAAAATTGTTATTACACGCCCCTGTTAAACAGGGGCAGAAAAATTGGGCTTTATGCACTGGTGGCGATGCCCAGAACCAACAATGTTCATACTAGCTATCAGCAAGATCATTGAGGAGGAAAAGGATATTCAGTCAGCATAACAGGATAGTCACTCGGCATTAGCATAAGCAGTCTCCAAGGAATCTGACACTTCCAAAAAATTATTCAGTTACATCAGCATCAGGTGCTTGGTAGCTGGTGTTGATCCAAGCCTGATTCATTTTTATGAAGGTCATTCGATCGACGGAGTCGGTGGAGAGGCGCACCCTGTGATCGGTCACAAAGCCTCAAGCAGCACTGAATGTGCGTTCTGAAAGAACGCTGGATGCAGGGCAAGCCAGTAGCTCAATTGCGTACTGTGCAAGCTCTGGCCAGTGATCCATCCTCAAGACCCAGTAAGCCAGAGGATTTTCGGTGGGGAAGGTGTCCAAGTCTGATCTTGCCCCTAGGTATTCCCGCACCATGTAAACCAGACGCTGGCGATGGTTGCTGGAACCGGTCATACCTTGGGGCTGCGGACTAAAAAATTGTCTGAATGCATCGGTCAGACGGCCACCTTCTCCACCGCTCCTTCTGTGACTCACCGAAGCCTCAGCAACACGTTGTCCAGATTTTTGTAATCCCCCAGGTTCTGGGAACGCATTGCACAGACCTTTCTGCAAGGCCTCCCAAAGATGTTTCATCTTCTGCTCCCTCTGCGACGGCAAGATAAGGTCCCCAAACTTACTCCTGTAACGTGGATCAAGGAGAGTTGCCAGCCAGTAATGATCCCTCTCCTTGATACAACGAATACAAGGATCCTTACGCAGGCTTTGCAGGATCAGGGAGGCCATGCAGCGTAGGTTTGCTGATGCATTCGGGGCACAGTCCTCTGGGTCACTGAGGACGACAGGATCGGCAGCCACCTCATCCCAGCCACGTAAAAGTCTGTGGGGTCCTTGGGACTGTAAATGATCCCTTGAAGACTGCTGGTGCTGATGCTGAGTGCTAGGCTTCACCTCCATGCTGATGATACAATCATCATCCTCCTCCTCCTCCTTGTCCTCTTCCTGTGTACTAGGTGGGCAAGCAGGATCACAGTCTGGATAAAGGGGGCCTTGAGAGGTAAGGAAGTCCTCCTCTTCCTCCCTCTGTTCTTCCTCAAGGGCCCTGTCCATTATTCCACGTAGCGTGTGCTCCAACATGTGAATAAGAGGTACAGTCTCACTGATGCATGCACTGTCACTGCTCACCATCCTTGTGGCCTCCTCAAATGGTGACAGGACAGTGCATGCATCCCTGATCAAGGCCCACTGGCGTGGGGAAAAAACCAAGCTCCCCTGACCCAGTACTGCTGCCATATTGGCACAGGTACTCATTGATGGCCCTCTGCTGCATGTGCAGCCGCTGCAGCATGGCCAATGTAGAGTTCCATCTGGTGGGCATGTCACAGATTAGGTGGTTCTTGGGCAGGTTGTATTCCCTTTGGAGGTCTGTCAGCCGAGAACTGGCATTATATGACCTTCGGAAATGCACACAGACTTTCCTGGCCTGCTTCAGGACATCCTGTAAGCCCGGTTACCTGCCCAAGAACCGCTGCACCACTAAATTCAGGACATGAGAAAAAACAGGGCACATGGGTCAGTTTTCCCTGTCGTAGGGCAGAGAGAAGGTTGTGCCATTGTCGCTAACCTCCATTCCTGGCTTAAGCTGGCATGGCGTCAACCACCTCTGAGCCTGCCCCTGCAGAGCTGACAGAACCTCGGCCCCAGTGTGGCTCCTGTCTCCCAACCACAACAGCTCTAGCACCGCATGGCATCTCTTTGCCTGCATTCCTGCATAGCCCCTCGTATGCCTACGGAGCATGGCTGCTTCCGAGAACATATGAGCACAGGAAGAGGCCACAGAGGAAGAAGAGGAGGGGGTTGGATTAGAGAGGTGTGTCACAACCAGTAGTGGTGTTTTGGAGGCGTGGTGGCAAGACAACCTCCAAGACTACTGTACCTTGCCCTGCATCCTTCCCAGCTGCCAGCAGAGTCACCCAATGCACCGTGAAAGAGAGGTAACGTCCCTGTCCATGCCTGCTGGACCATGAGTCAGCGGTAATATGCACCTAACCACTGACCGCCCAGTCCAGCGAGGCATGGACATTGCCTTCCACATGGCGGTAGAGAACCAGGATCGCCTTCCGTGAGAAAAGGTGGCATTTGGGAACTTGCCACTGAGGTACCACACATTCCACAAACTCACGGAAGGGGGCAGAATCTACCAACTGAAAAGGCAGCAGTTGAAGTGCTAGCAATTTCTCTAAGCTAGCATTCAACCGCTGGGCATGTGGATGGCTGGGAAAGTACTTCTTTCGGTGCTGCAGCAGCTGGGGCAGGGAAATTTGGCTGGGACAATCTGACATTGGTGTACCGATAGTAGATCGCCCACATGTACTACTAGGTTGTGACACACCTAATTCTACACCTTCAGTCCTATCAGTGCAGGCTTCAGAGAGGACTGAGGGTATAGTGGGGTTGGAGATCCCAGCTGATGAGGGGCAAGGGGAGGTCCGCTTTGTTCTTTGGTGTGGGTCTTTCAGGTATGCTTGCCAACGAACTGCATGGCAGGTCGACATATATCTGGTCAAGCATGTGGTGCCCAAGCGGGTCATGTTTTGGCCACGCGAGATACGCTTAAGACATGTTGTAAATAGCAACGGTGCGATCTGATGCACATGTCTCAAAAAAGGCCCACACCAAAGAAATTTTGCAGTAACGCTGAGACACAGCAGCGCCCTGCACAGGCGTATTCTGTGATGTAATGCAGTTGGTGTTCTGCCCTTAAGCTGTGCCCTGGAAGGCATCCTGCCTCTTTGGAGATGTGCCTGTGCCTCGTCCTCCTCCTCCTCCTCTCTCCTATCAGGCACTCACGTAGAGTCAGTGACCTCATCATCCCCTCCCTCCTCATCAATGTCGAAAACCTGGCAGTATGCTGAAGCTGGGGGAACATGACTGCCAGATTGCTGTCCCTCTCTGGCACCCCCTCTCTGGGCTCACATTACTGCCTTCCTCTATCTGTGTTTCATCATCCGAGCCTTCAAAACACTGCACATCTTCAGGCAGGATGTTGAAACAGTTCAGGGGACTCCTCAGGAGGACATGGTGGGACTAGGGAAGGAGTAAGTGATGTCCTTGAGCAGAGGGAAGAGGATGCCTTGGCAGCTAATTTGCCAGACAAAGTACCCTGAGCCTGGGTGAGAGAGGATGAGGAGGATGAGGATGGCTTGGTCATCCACTCTACCAATTTGCATGTTGAAACTCAACAAGGCCAGCTCCCAAAAAGGAGGACGAGCGTGTGCAACGGCCACGTGCTGAAGAGGATGCACTGTGTCCACCACCAGCACTGTTGCCTCTAGATGCAGAGCCTGCTTGCCCTTGTGACTCTCTGCCTCTCTTTGTTGTCCTTCCAGACATTATAATGGCCTGCAGAAGACAAAATCAGTACACACACACCTCGTAGCTTAAGGTGCAAACTGCAGAGGACACGTGGAGTACACACCAAGTAGCTTTATGTGCATACTAATGAGCACACTTGCAGTATACACCAAGTAGGTTTAGGTGCAAACTATACAGCACAAGTGCAGTAACCTCCAAGTACGTTTAGGTGCAAACTATACAGCACAAGTGCAGTAACCTCCAAGTACGTTTAGGTGCAAACTATACAGCACAAGTGCAGTAAACACCTGGTACGTTTAAGTGCAAACTATACAGCACAAGTGCAGTAAACACCTGGTACGTTTAAGTGCAAACTATACAGCACAAGTACAGTAAACACCTGGTACGTTTAAGTGCAAACTATACAGCACAAGTGCAGTAAACACCTGGTACGTTTAAGTGCAAACTATACAGCACAAGTGCAGTAAACACCTGGTACGTTTAAGTGGAAACTATACAGCACAAGTGCAGTAAACACCTGGTACGTTTAATTGCAAACTATACAGCACAAGTGGAGTCAACTACAAGTAGGTTTAAGTGCAAACTATACAGCACACGGGCAATACAACACATTAGAAGACTGCAGCTAGCACAATCAACTGCCTGACAAATAGGAATAGCTGATCTAGCTAAACTATACAGGGCCAGATTCAGGTAGATGAGAGCATCTTTGCTCCAGAGTAACGCTTCTCATTTACGTTACTCTGACGACCCTTTCAGCGCAAGTACTGTTATTCACATAGCAGTTGCGCGTAAACTTGCGCCAGAGTAACGATAATGCGCTGGCGTAACCCGACGCAAGGGGAAGTGGGTGTGATCATATGTAAATGATGGGCGGAGCCCAGCGCAGAGGCTTACGTTCAGCGCATCAACCACGGAGCATGCGCAGTGAGTGAGGCTCCACTCGCCCCTTTTGTGCGCATGCTCACAACTTCCGTCGGCACCACTTCACGGGAAACGTCAGCGCAATGCCTTCCGTTGGGCGTTTAAATGCGCCCGTAGAAGCGCCATTCCGGCACTAAAGTATATCCTGCTCCCCCTCCCCGCAGTGATGTTACTTTTGTTCTGAGATGGCTGCTCCCGTTCCCCGCAAACACACAGGAGAAAGCTGAACTTTAATGGCCAGGAGCTGTCAGCCGTCATCTCGGCTATGAAGACCTATGATGTCTTCCTCCATGGCTGTAAAATTTGACAGACAAGCATGGACAGAGGTGTTGTCCTGCAAGTGGGGGTGCTCAGCTAGCTCTTATCGTCGGTAACGCTGCTGTAGCTGCTCTCCTGCTGACCTGTGGCCATCTGGAGTAAAGATAAAGCAGCCTTTTGTAG
Source organism: Rana kukunoris (assembly GCA_029574335.1). Lineage (NCBI taxonomy): Eukaryota > Metazoa > Chordata > Amphibia > Anura > Ranidae > Rana > Rana kukunoris. The sequence continues at coordinate 311,049,411 of CM056053.1, forward strand.
AAATAACTTTGCGCCGGACGGACGAGATACGCGCGGCGCATGTAGCCAGCGTATGGTGCTAATCCGTTCGTGAATTGGGAAAAATCCCTCATTTGCATATTTGCAGGGGAAATCAATAGGCGCGACTGATGCGCCAATCGAAATTAAGCGCTGACGATACTCTGGCGTCGGAACGTTCCGCCGGTCGCAAATGGCCCGTTATTGGGCGCATCTAGTTTGGTGGGTACGGGCACATAGAAACAACGGCGCATCTTCACAGTTACGCGGCGCATATCGAAATACTCCAGCGCAAGTGTTGCTGAATCTGGCCCACAGTGTATAAATATATGTACAACTCCTGGGATGTATATATATCCTCTACACACTGTAAATTTAACTAAACTGACTAGCCTGCCTGCTCTATCTATCTATCTATCTAGTAAAAAAGAAACTGTGGGCCAGATTCACAGAGCCCTTTTATCCGGTCTATCTCCTGTTAGACTGGAGTAATTTCAAATTACCCGCGTTGTATCATTAGTTTGAATCCTCAAACCATGATACGACGGCTTCGGGCTTCGATCCGACAGGCTTACGTCTTCTTACGCCTTCGGATCTACGCTGCAATCTTTTTTTGCGGCCGATGGGTGGAGTTCGGGTTGTTTTCCGCGCCGGGGTATGCAAATGAGCTTTTTCCGGCGATCCACGAAGTTACGATCGTCCTTCGCAATCTCTTACGGCATCTGTAGTCATCTTTTTGCTGCGTAAAGTTATACCAGCTATTAGCTGGTCTATAGTTAGACGGCCCATGTTTAGTATGGCCGTCGTTCCCGCGTCGAATTTCATTTTTTTTTTTACGTAAGTTGTCCGGGAATAGGAATGTACGTAAACGACGCTACTCAAAAAAAAAAATGACGTAACAACGTTATTTCGCGCAATGCACGGCAGGAAATTTCAGAACGGAGCATGCGCAGGGACGAGCCTAATTTAAATGCTTCACGCCCCCTAATCGCGTATTTCGATTTCGCCGCGAGAAATACACTACGCCGCCGTACCTTACGGGCCGAAATCTACCTGAATTCGTCTTAGAGCCAGGTAAAATACGGCGGTGTAGTGTATCTCTGATACTCTGCGCCAGGGCAATTGTACCTGAATCTGGCCCTGTCTCTCTCTCTCTCTCTCTCTAGGACTGATCTTTTCGTTAACACCGCCACAACACACTACACGTGGCCGCCCAGCAGGCGGCCTTTTATAGTGTGGGGCGTGTGCTAAAATTGGCTTTGGCCAATTATTGCTCTCCGTTTTTTGCGCGCTGTGATTGGCCAAGCATGCGGGTCATAGTGCATGCTTGGCCAATCATCAGCGCGCAATGCCTCAGTGAATTATGGGCCGTGATGCGTCACTCGAATTTGGCGCAAACGACCGATTTGTTTGAATTTTGACATGGGTTTGAGTCGAACACGAAGCTCATCCCTAACTAGGATAATTAGAATTAGTTACAGCTCTATATGGTTTTACCATATGTCATAACTGTCCCTCATTTGGAGGAACTGTCCCTCTTTGCACTCAAATCGTCCTGTGCCTAGTCAGTCGTCCCCTATTTTGGACAGATATGTAGGCAAAAGTGTTACAATACAGAAAACTTCCCATTCAAAGTTTTTTTTTTTTTATCACATTGTTGTTTCAAAGAGCAAGCATATAGGAAATGTGATGAAAAAACACTTGTGGATTTAGCCCTTAATTTTTTTGCTTATAAATTCTTTGCGGGCCATGTAACTGGGGGTGTGGCAGGGAGTGAGTTCTTTGCCAGCACACTTCGTCCCAACGGGTGTCCCTCTCTCATTTCAAAAAGTTGGGATGTATTGATTTGCAGATGTGATTTAGTGATTCTCAGCTTGCCTCTCTGTTGTTAAAGAGCCTTATAAAGGCTATACTTTGCAGCCACATGTTACCCCAATTTAGTCACAGAGACATTACTGTGAAGAGTTCAATTTTCATTATTCTACAGTGTTTGCATTGAGGTTTGCTGTCCTGAACCTGTTTTGCATTAATGCTGCAAACCTTGCTCTTGTTTAGTAAACTACAAGATACAGCTACTCTCTGTCTGATCATTGGGTCAATTACCTATTTTGTTAAAGTACTCACATTGAGCCCTCTGGGTCCCCATTGCATCCTATACCCAGGCTGCAAATAGGTCCTCAACTTTTGTCTAAGTTGAGATTAAGTACAGTATTACCTCTTACCATTCAGCTCTCAAATGCCAGAACTTTAATAACTTACAAAGGGTCTGGCATTTGAGAGTTAAGGGACAACTATCATTTAACTAGATTTACAGGGTGAACCAAAACCAGGCTATGTAGGGTGCACCAGTCAATTACTATGCAGAGAGTTCCGAATTTCTCTTCTATACAAGAAGAACACACTCCCTGCCACACCCGCAGTTACATGGCCCACGGAACTGTTCAGTTATCTTCAAATCTGTAATTACATGCAATACTTGCTAAAGTACACTGATTCCCTGTTGATTCTAATTTCCTTTGAACACACATGTCTCTGTGACCCTTTATTCAAAGTTATCATATCTATAATCTATAGCTTTCCTCAGGAGGGAGACTCTCAACATTTCCCGTGTTCTTTTTTCTTCTGGGAGAGGGATCTTGATAGATACCTTGAGTCACATCAATGGTCCAAAATTTGGGATGTGATTGCTCATAGATGACCTAATTCTGCCTTCACTGAAGCGAATTATAAAATAGTATTCCAGTTGGACATAGTACCTCAAAAACCTCAAAGACTGGCTCTCTGTTTTAGGGGCCACAGTGCAGTGAATACACTTGCTCATATTTGGTTGAATTGTCTCAGAATCCAACACTTCTGGACTAGAGTGTTTGAATTATTATATACTGTATTGATCAATGGCATCCCTCAGGCCCCATACACACGAGCGGACAGATTTGTTCAAATCTGTCCGTCCGACAGATTTGAACAAATCTGTCTGCTGGGATTTTGGTTTGCTCGCCTGTACACACGAGCAAACCAAAATCCCCGCCAGCAGAGAGCGCGCTGACGTGGCGGTGACGTTGACGCCGCCACGTCACCGCACCAGGAAGTAAAACACTTCCGCGCATGCGCCGAATCCATTCGGCGGCGGTGCGGCGGCGGAGCGGGACGACATGTCTGCTGGTAAGTGTACTAACCAGCAGACATGTCGGGCGGACAGATTCCCACCGGATAGATTTCAAAGCATGCTTTGAAATCTGTTGGGTGGACAAATCTGTCCGCTAGCCCATACACACGATCGGAGATGTCTGCTGAAACGGTCCATCGGACCGTTTTCAGCGGACAAATTCGATCGTGTGTACGAGGCCTAAGGGCTTATTTCCACTGGCGTTTTTACAGCCACTTTTCTGAGCGTTTTTTGCAGCTTAAAAATGCCTGTCCATGTTAGTCTATGGCCTCATGCCCACCATGACGTTTTTGAGCTGTAGATGGCTAAGCTGCAAAAAAAAAACGCGGCACCAGTGCGTTCTGAAGCTCCAGCAATAAAGCTGTAAAAATGGCAGACATTAAAAAAAAAAAATTTTTTCTAAAGTAAACATGGACAGGCGTTTTTAAGCTGTAAAAAACGCTCAGAAAAGTGACTGTAAAAACACCAGTGGAAATGAAGACCTTTACTTAACCTTAAACCAATAGGATGTACTGCTAATCCATTAAGCTTTTCAATAGTCGGTCTCAGAAGTTAAAGAAAAAATTACATTACAACTAGTAAATGAAAAACTGTCAGGTGTTTTTCATGATAAAGTTAAGAAATTAGGGGAAATGGTTTTAAGCTTGGTGGTGCACCTTCCCACTTTCCCCTTATCTTACCCTATACCAACCCTTCCTCCTTCCCCTTTTCAACTTTCCTTTCTTGGTCCCTCTTCCTCTATTTCCTATAATGGGGTTTAGATTATTTATAATGTTTTTTTTTTGTTTTGTAATGTTTAAATGTTGTATACAGTACAGTATAGGGCTAGAATTTTCTATAAGACAAAGCAATACATTTAAAGTCCTATACCTTATAGTATGGATTCCTCTAAAGTGATAAAAAGTGAACTCAAATTGTTTGTATGAATTAGTGCAATTTGCAGATAATTATTTTGTGCTTAAATAAGTCTGTTATAATGTAAAGTGCTATGAAGCAAATTTAAAAATAAATAAAAGATTGTTCCTATTATTGACCATTTACAATGTATGTGGCATTGCAACCCATATTTAATCACATTACTGTAGATAAAAAGGGATGAACTGACATTTTTAGATGATAATGCTCAGTTCAAGTCATTACCTTAAATCACCAACATTGGTAATTTCTTATGGTGAACATGATTTCAGTACATTAATTAATTGCATATATTAATACATTTTTTATGAAGATACTGATTTATACTGGCTATGTTGTCTTGTATTATAAACAGTATGAGAGCAGTAAATAATGCTTTGTCTCAGCAAATTTTTAGAGCAGTGAGATAGAGAGGAGAAAATACTTCCATCTCCTCTATATGCTGACATTTTAATAAAAAGTGTATTGAAGTTTTTATATACAGTAAAACCTTGGTTTGAGAGTAACTTTGTTTGAGAATGTTTTTCAAGACAAGCAACATTTTAAAATAAATTTTTACTTGTTATACAAGCGATGTCTTGATATACAAGTAGCGTCATGTGGGTATAAAACAGAACAGAGTCATCTCTAAGTGTAACAATATGGTTGCATGAAGGTACAACCTTTAGTAAGTCACATGGTTGATGATTAAAACAGGCACATCTAAGTATGCAGGCATTCGGGGGAAAGCTGTCTACATAGACCATCCTCCGCACCACCATCAATGTCATCCTTTCCACGAGCACTTCAAGCCCTACTTCAAATTGCTCTACTGCAGGGCAGTCTTCCCGGTCACGATTGCAGACTGACATCGGTGAGAGCCGGCAGTGCAGAGGATGGTCTATATGGACAGCTTTACCCCAAGATGCCTGTATACTTACAGTAGATGTGCCTGTTTTAATCATCAACCATGTGAGTTGCTAAATGTTGTGCCTTCATTAAATGCAACCATATTGCTACACTTGTAGGCGCCTTTCTTCTTTTTATACTCTGTAGCTCCTGCTGGATTTTGCTCCTAATCCCCTTGTGGAGGCTTCCATTTGTGGATGGACATTTTATGATTAAACAACTTATCACATTGCTATAATCTTTTTTTATATGGAATATAAACTGAAGGATTTATGAATAAATGGTTGTGGAACGAATCATCTGAGTTTCCATTATTTCTTATGGGAAAATTTGCTTTGATATACAAGCACTTTGGATTACGGGAACATTTCCGAAACAAATTATGCTCGCAATCCAAGGTTTTACTGTACTTGCCAAAATGAATATAGAGTGGAATTTACGTGGCCAATGCCACCCTAGTACATCTCTTTGTACCATGCCTGTCTCTGAGTGCTGGCCAGGCATTGCTAACCATAAGATGCTTACTAATCACGCACCCTGATTGCTCTTTCTGTGGACAATATTTACACATTAATGTTGCAGACAGAAGCAAAGAAACAAACAAAGCAACTGCACTGTAAAATACTCAAAGTACCTTCTAGCTGTGAAAACTTGCAGTGGATTTCACAGAACATTGCAAGAGCTATGATTATTATTTTTACAATTACAGAAATCCATGTGATAAACATATTTCAAGGTAGGCTAGGTAAAATAGTTTTGCATAATATTTTTTGAAAATTCCTTTTTTTTTTTGCGAATTCTATAGTTAGCATTGTGCTGTAGTTCCACCTTACTACACCCAGTTGACAGTGGTGTTTTTCTAATCACAGAGTATATTTTCTCTGAAGTATGTTGTTCAAGCTTACTCCAGCAGCTGTGCTAGTAAGATAGGATTCTGTGTTATGGTTATCTGATAGCCCATCCAATCAGTAAGTCTTGGGAAACTGCTAAAGCATGCTAGGAAGATCTATTAAATATCTGAGCCCCTTTATGTAATGATGTCAGCTTAGAGGTCAGACTCTCCTAGGCCTTAAGTGTAGGCACAAGACTTAAGGAGACTCCCCCTCTTGTGTGGAAACCCTTAAGTTGTTGGCTTACTGGAAAAAAAAAGAAAAGCATAAAGCCTAGTGGAAGCAAGCTGTGACTGTTCCCCACATAAGGAGATATAGAGAAGTATGACTAAGTGGACTTTATACACAGGAACCTTTCCATGCTGTCCTTCACTGGAAGTGAAGATTTAAATACCAATTAAACCTCAACTGCCAGGGAGCCTGAGCTCTGCATGGAGTCCAGGTAGCACATTTTGAAAGTAACTACCACAGACTTTAACCTCCCTGGCAGTATGATTCTTTCAAAATTTTAGGTGCTGAAAGCGGTACCATTATTCGCAAGGAAATTTGGCGTTTTATACTGTAGGCCTGTAATTCTTAAGAATAACTCACTTAAATCTGACCAAACAAGAGTCTAATAGGCATCCCGGGTATGACATTTTTGTTAAAAACACAATTATAAATTATAATATAATAAATAATTATAACAAATAATAATATAATTATAATAAAAATGATTCAATATTGTAATCAACTCAAAATCACTGAAATTTGCTCAGTTGCAGAATTGTCACTGTCATTATTAATTTTTTTTATGACGAATTTCCCCACAAATCGCTATCGCTCAATTCTGCAAGTGATTATAATTTATTATCGCTGTTTTCTAGCTGCTCTAAAATCACTTTTGACATAAAGGGACACTTTTGGTTGCTATGGACAATCTACAGTTTGCAGGCAGAAAGAACAGTTTTTATTATGTAAAAGAACATGTAGGACACTGGGCAGACCACTAGGGACAAAGGGGATGTGTATTTTTTACATACAGTACTGTAATCTATAAGATTACAGTATACTGTATGTAATGTGTTTGTTTACTTTCTTGAATATGGCGCCATTCTCCGCCCCCGTGCGTCGTAACGTCGCAGGGAACGGAGCTCGGCGGCACACAGAGGCACTGTGTGAATCGAGCGAGCACCCGCTCGCTCACACAGCGCGGATGCATCGCTGGATCCAGGAAGAAGGTAAGTAAACCCTGTCTGTGCACTCTGCGAGGCGAGCCCGACTCGGGGTTACCGATCGCAGCATAAAAATGTAACCCCGAGTCAGACTCGGGAATACCGCCAGGGGGGTTAAGATATATCTAAAGGAAATTCAATGTACTTGAAGATATCCCAATATGTATGACATCCTCATTACCATATTGCATATACAATAATCTGTTTTCTGTTTTAAAGGCAAATTATTCCACATTTTTCAAAAAATATATATAATAATAATAATAAATGCACCCAAAGTAACAAAAAAAAATTGCATCTACTTTTTTATTTTTTGGTGGATCTCAATACAATGCTCAGGTTCCTACAGACTAGTCCTCCAGCCCAGGGCAATTCCAACTTGGGTATAGACCTTCTGTTATAGGACTGGAGGAAATATCACAGAACTGAAAGTGCATTGATGCCATCACACTTATGATCAATTGAGAACTATGCAACCCTCTGCTGCAGTTGCAGATGGGACTTTCATTGTATTGCCCAGATCCTGCAAATACATTATGTGACTGTGCATGGCTCCACACCAAGTTCAAAAATACACAGGGTACTCCATGGAGAAGAATTTACCCCTGAATTCAGTTAGAGGTGGGTGGTTGGCTGCAGACTCTGATCATGTTTCAGCCATCAAGCAGCTACATTTGGAATTCTCATATACAGTAAAGTTTTAGAAAAATTTATCTCAGGTGTGGTTCTTTCTCTAGATGTTCATAAATAATGGGCACCAGTAGACGCCATTTTTTGATGGAAATACAATCTAACTTTTTTTGACATGGACATTATTGCAAATTTTTACCTAGGGTGCCCGAACTTTCGATGCCCACTGTATGTGTGTGTGTGTGTGTATATATATATATATATATATATATATATACACACATTGGGCCAGATTCACGTACATCTGCGCATTATTGGACCGGCGTAGCGCACAGCCTTTTACGTTAGACTGGCGCAATGTAGCGGCGCAATCACCCTATTCTCGTCGGTTTTACGCAGAAATTTGCGCATGCGTAACGTTATTTCAGAGGCGCAAGGCGGAGTAATACAAATTGGGAAGGACGTGGGCGTGTTACATTGAAATGAGCCGTGACCCCATGCAAATGAAGGGCCGGCCGGCTCGCGCATGCACGCTTGAAGGAGACCATGGTCAGCACCTCTGTGCGCATGCTCACAACTCGGGAACGGCGCAATCAGTGAAATTGGAAGTGGACTAGGGCAAATTAGAGAACTACGCAGACAACATAAATAGACAGACACAAACGCACTTCCTTTGCAAAAGTACATCCCTTTGTATCCCTCCCTATACAGCAAGGTGCTTTTGTTCTGTTGTTAGTTGCGTTGTGATTTGTCTTTGTCATATTTGTGTACTGTGTGATCTAGTGTTTGTTAGAAGATATTTGAAAGTGATTTTTGGTGACTGCTTGTGAGACTTTTTGGTTGATAGTTTTGTGTTTGTTTGTTTTCTTGCTTGATTTTTCCTGCTTGTTTTTGTGAGTGATTTTTGCTGACTGTTTGGGAGAGAGTTTTTGTCTGAGTATTAGTGTTGCTCACGAATATTCGCATTGCGTTATATTGAGTTAGTGTTTAGTGCATATTAGTTTAGTAAACCAGGAAATGATCTCCGTTTTCGCGTGTTGACGAGAATTTCGCAATCAATTTCGCATTCGCATTAGTGAAATTTCGCATTTGCATTAGCGAAATTTCGCATTCACATTAGCGAAATTTCGGAAAAAATGTTTTTGAAAAAATATCACGAATATTCGATATTAACGAATATTTCGCAAATATTCTTCTATATATTCGTGAAATATCGCAAAATCGAATATGGCGTATTCTGCTCATCACTACTGAGTATGACTGAGAGAAAGAGGAAGTTAAATTTTACTTTTGGGGAGAAACGAATTCTTGCCCGGGCCATTTCCCAATATGGGCGTTACCTCCACGGCCCGGAGAGTGCCAACACCACCCCGGCCAGGAGGAGAGAGATTTTGGACATGATTACGAGGTGAATGCATCGGGGGGGGGGGGGGAGACCCGGACACGGTCGGGGATTGAAAAGAAGATCAATGACCTCCGGCATCTGGTCAAAAAGAAGCTGGCCAAAATGCTAGCCCATGCCAGGGGCACAGGAGGGGGCCCACCATGCCCTGTTCGGCTGACAGACAGACCTTTCATAGGCAAGAAGTGGAGGGCCTGCCTGGCTATGACTCAAGTCAGGAGCCTGTGATGCCAGGTAAGTTTTTTTTGCCCTATCAGGTGTGTAGCATGTGGGGGGGGGGGAAAGGGAATATGTGGCAAATGTGTGGATCCTCCAACCTGTGAATGTTTTGTGTCATCCACAGATGTGCAGGAGGGTGCTGGGCCATCTGGGCTGACCGCACCATCCCCAGGACAGCAGCCTGATGAGGACCCCCCGACAAGGCCGGAGTCCTCGGAGGAGATTGAAGAGGTGGAGGTTGAGGAGGAGGAGTAGTCCATGTCAGGCGGTGGACTTTTGTTTTTGGAGGACTTTTCCCCCTCTGACTGGCAGCAGCCAGCCCTCCATAAGGGGTAGCCCCTCCCACTCCTCCCCCAACAGGGCACCCCTCCCAAGGGGCTCCCCTGGCCACAAGCATCAGCTGGAGGCAGGAAGGCGACCCAGAAGACCAGGGGGGTGGCCGATGTCCTGTCCGCCAATCTGAGAAGGGACCAGTTCCTTCAGACCCGCCATCTGGGACAGGTCAGCCAGACTTTGGGGCGGGTGGAGGAGAGCCTGTCCTCCATAAAGGACACGCTTGGGAACCTGGACTGCCACTCCCGGGCTCTTACAAACTGCCTAAACGACCTGCAGACTACAACAGCAGGCGTTGGGCAGGATGTGAGGGCCCACACCCAGGCTATCCAGGCCAAGACGGCAACACTAGGTGCTGGCCTGAACAAAATTGCTGTGGCCTTGGAGGGCAGGCCGCCAGGTGGGCAGAGACTAGAGGCTGCTCCTCCTTCCCCGGATTACCCCCTCCCCAATGAGTCTCCCCTGAGGAGCCGGGGCCGTGGCCGGGGGCCCCCCAGGCGTGGCTCACGCCAGCGGCATTAATTTGTTTTGCCCCTTTTTTTTTGCCTGTTTTTTTTTTTGCTGGGAAAAAAAAATTTTGCTGGGCATTTTTTTTTTTTTTGGGTTGTGAATGCTGTTTGAATGTGGGGGTGACACCCTCAATTTTGGTGGAGAAGGGTTCCCCAGGACCAGGGAGAAGTGATCCCCAGGTCCGTGTGAATGGTGTATGAATGTACAGAGACATAATTGGAGCCTTGGCATGGCGTTGCTGCTCACAAGTCCTGCATGGTGGGCTTGTGCCAATCCAATTTGATGAGGATGTGGGGTGTGTGTGCTAGGGACCACAGTGGTGTGCATGCATGCATTCTCATTGTGCCTTGATTAATGTTTAACGTGCAAAGATGCATAATGTGAGCTGGCATGAGATGGGGTCATGATATGGGGTACCAGTGCATATTAGACATGTGCACCGTTTTTTTTTGTTCCGTTTCGTATGGCCCCGTCTGTTCGTTTCCGTTTTTCGTAAGACGCCCGTTTTCCCAGTTCGTTCCCGTTCGTTTGTCGTACGACGCGATTTTTTCGTATTCCGATCGTTTCGTATTTCCGTTACCGTTTTATTTTCGAACATGCGGGATGATTCGTTATTCTGTTTAATTCATGTTCGTTTCTTGTTAGACAATAATTATCGTGAATTTTCATCACTTTGCATTCTGTGTATCTTGAATGCTTTTCTTTTGTTAGTGTCAGTTGTATGTTCATTGTTCAATGACATCTATAACAAAAGAATTTCATTATGTATATTGAATGAATTCCTTTTTCTGTTTTCTGTGTATTCAAAATACTGAAGGCAAATCTTTTGTTACAGGTGTCATATCAACATACAAAAATAACAAAAGAAACGGGTTCAAATGCAAATCTTTTGTTTATGGTTTTTTTGAATGGCCAGAGAGTTAGGCTGGCCATACATGATACAATTTTCTGTGCAATTTTCTTTAGATTTACCTTCAACTATGTAGTGCAAGGGCCTGCCTGATTGCATACAATTGAAAGTGTTGTTTAGTTTGACCTCATATATGGTTTTTGGTAAATCTAAAAGAAAATTGTACAAGAAAATTGAACATGTATGGCCAGCCTCAGTGACTGAAAGCAGCTTCTCTTTTGTGCTGAGTACTAGAGTAGTGAGTACACTTGTACAGTAAAGCCTAATAAACTTTTCTGTGGATTTTCATCTGAAGAGAGATCAGTTGGCCAGACTTTTGAACCCAAAAATGGTTTTCTGATGCAGTTTAAAAACGAACAAATTTTCTGAGAACGATCGGAAAACGATCGTTTTTATGTTTGTTGTTAAAATAGTCTGACCAAGTGTATGGGGCTTAACAATACTATTGTTAAGCCCCATACACTTGGTCAGACTGTTTTAACAACAAACATAAAAACTATTGTTTTCCGATCGTTCTCAGAAAATTTGTTCGTTTTTAAACTGCATCAGAAAACCATTTTTGGGTTCAAAAGTGAAAATCCACAGAAAAGTTTTAGGCTTTACTGTACAAGTGTGCTCACTACTACTCAGCACAAAAGAGAAGCTGCTTTCAGTCACTGAGGCTGGCCATACATGTTCAATTTTCTTGTACAATTTTCTTTTAGATTTACCAAAAACCATATAATATGAGGTCAAACTAAACAACACTTTCAATTGTATGCAATCAGGCAGGTCCTTGCACTACATAGTTGAAGGTAAATCTAAAGAAAATTGTACAGAAAATTGCACAGAAAATTGTATCATGTATGGCCAGCCTAACTCTCTGGCCATTCAAAAAAACCATAAACAAAAGATTTGCATTTGAACCCGTTTCTTTTGTTATTTTCGTATGTTGATATGACACCTGTAACAAAAGATTTGCCTTCAGTATTTTGAATACACAGAAAACAGAAAAGGGAATTCATTCAATATACATAATGAAATTCTTTTGTTATAGATGTCATTGAACAATGAACATACAACTGAAAACAAACACAAAACGGATTCAAACAAAATAAACAGTGCAAACCTCTTGATACAGATTTCATTTTTGTTATTTTGCCGTTTTCGTTTTGTCGTTTTTTCCCGTCGGATCGTTCGTTCGTATTTGCGGTCGTTCGTTATGCGGCTCATCTGTTATCCCGTCGTTTTCGTATTTTGGTGCTTTACCGTTTTCGTATGTACACATTATCCCGCGGGTACGAAAATGAACATTTTCGTACGAAAATAACATTCGTACGAATGGGAATGCACATATCTAGTGCATATGCAGAGTCACCTTGAAGGGAAAAGACAGGAGGATGTTAGTAGTGCATGTGCCCCTTGTGATTTCAGCATCATGGGGGGGGACAGTCATGCCTGCCACCCATGTCACTCACCAACCAGCCAGCTGTCCCCATACATGTTCTGTTCGAAATCTGTGGGGATGGGGCTCTGATTGTATATGTAGCTGTCATGGGTGTCATGGGTAGTGTCATGTGTTGGGTTGGTGATGTCCTCCTGCAGGGTTGTGGTTAATTCCATGATGGCATGAGGGGTGAATCTGAAGATGCAAGACACCTCAGAATCACTCATGCCATAGATGTCTATGTGTGTGTGATATATCCTCTCCCGTGAAGAGTGAAGAGTGAGGGGCTTGTATCAGATAAGAATATTGTATTAGATTAGATTAGATTGTAAAGTTTATATAAGCAAATAAAAAGTTTTCAATAAAAAAAAAAATCCCCCGTGCCCTCCTCAGTGCCCTCCTCAGTGCCCTCCTCCTTCTTTGCTCATCTAAAGTCAGTAGTATAGCTATGAGCATGGATGCCACATGGATGTACTGGAGGGGGACTGTATAATATATGGGGGTATGTATAATGTATGGGTGGGCTGTGTACTGGATGAGGGCTGTATACTGGGGAGGGGGGGCTGTATACTGGATGGGGTAATGTATAATGGATAGGGGCTGTGTACTGTATGGGGGGTGTATAATGGATGGGGGCATGTATAATGTATGGGGGGGCTGTGTACTGGATGAGAGCTGTATACTGGGTGGGAGGGGGGCTGTATACTGGGGAGGGGGCTGTATAATGAATGAATGAAAAAACTTATATAGCGCAGCACATGCGAAGTAAATCGCCTCTGGGCGCTCAATAATGGATAATGTATGGGGGGGCTGTGTACTGGATGGGGGGAATGTATAATGGATGAGGGCTGTATACTGGGGAGGGGGACTGTATAATGTATGAAGGGATGTATAATGTATGGGGGGCTGTGTACTGGATGAGAGATGTATACTGGATGGGGGCTGTATACTGGGGAGGGGGGCTGTGTACTGGATGGAGGGATGTATAATGGATGGGGGCTGTATACTGGGGAGGGGGACTGTATAATGTATGAGGGGATGTATAATGTATGGGGGGCTGTGTACTGGATGAGAGCTGTATACTGGGGCAGGGGCTGTATACTGGGGAGGGGGCGTGTATAATGTATGGGGGGATGTATACTGGATGGGGGTTGTATACTGGGGAGGGGGACTGTATAATGCAGTGTTTCTCAACCTTTTTCCAGTCGGGGCACCCCTAAAAAGTATTTTCAGTCTTGAGGCACCCCAGTCCAAGGCTTTGTTCAGATTACGGTGTCGCATAACACCCGCAAAAGTCACGCTCATTTCTGACACACAGACAAATGCTCTGCTCTTTAGGGGTACCATTAATTCTTAATGATACCCCCATACATTGGAAAACGTGGGGTGCTTCTGCTGCAGTGCAATTTAAAAAGAAAAAGGTTGGAGACTTATTTCCCTGCATTTTTGTGGGTACGGAAATTAATGGACTGCCCTACATGCAGCTACACAAATGTGAACCAAGGGCTTGTTCACATGTCATAGGGGCGGTAAAACCACATGGTTGAGCTGTTTTTACCACCCCCAACTTCTCCACCTTTAGCTGCAGAGGCAGCAACTGAGGGTGTTCACATGCTGTGGCTGCAAATGGAGGTATACCGAGGGTGAATGGGGATGCACTGCAACTACCCTGCAACTGTCCATAGCATGGTTGCGGTGTAGTGATGCTGTATTTACAGGCTTAAAACGGGTGGTAAAGAGGCAACATAATTTCACTTTACCGCCTGTCAAATTCCTCTGAAAAGCAATCTGTGCATGAATTGCTTTTCAGAGGAGCAGCAGTCCTTGCTGCTATCAAACAAAACACTACAAAAGCCACTTTTTTTCATAAAAAAAATTATTATTTTTTTTGCTTATCCAAAAATGATCCGATCCGTGACTCCTGATCCGAGGATCGATCCGATCCGTGAGTTTTTTTGATCCGTTGTACGACTAAGACATACACACACACACACACAAACACAGACACATGTATAAAGCCATTTTAAAATGAATCTAGCTTCTAGCTCAGTACCTTTCCAGATTCCTCATTCAGCCGGGTACTGCACTCTAGGGGGAAGCAGAGAGCACAGCACACTCCTCTGAACTTCACTTTCACTTTGGAAGCCGACAGATCTTCTCAGGCCTCATACACATGACCGGTTTCCTCGACAGAATCCATCAAGAAACTTGGTGGCAGAGTTTTTTTGCTGTCAGAGTTTGTCGTGTGTCTGTTTTACGTCGAGAAAACTGTCGTGGAACTCGACGAGAAAAAAAGAGAACAAGTTCTCATTTTACACGTCGCAAGTCTCAATTTCCACGTCGTGTTTCTCGACGGGCTGGTTTACGACGAGAAACCCGCGCATGCTCAGAATAAAGTATGAGATGGGAGCGCACCTTCGGTAAAAGTAGCGTTTGTAATGGAGATCGCACATTCGTCACGCTGTAACAGACTGAAAAGCACGAATCGTCTCTCACTTTTACCGAAAACGCAGTAACATGAGATTAGCAAATGCAGCCCCAAGGGTGGCGCCAGTGGAATGGAACTTCCCCTTTATAGTGCCAACGTGCGTGTTGTAAGTCACCGTTTGAGAACGATGAGATTTGGTCTTGACAGTGTGTACGCAAAGAAAGCTTGTCAAGATTCTCGACAAGCCTGACAAGGAACCCGTCGAGGAAAACGATGTTTAATTTATGACGAGTTTCTTGGTCATGTGTATGAGGCCTCACAGTTCGGCAAGAGATCAGGCTCATCTGACGGCCTTTTCTCCACTGACCCTGCAGCACACCTGAGAACCTCTGACGGCACACCAGTGTGCCGTGGCAAACTGATTGAGAAAGGCTGGTATAATGTATGGGGGGGCTGTATACTGGGAAGGGGGGCTGTATACTGTATGGGGGGCTGTATACTGGATGGGGGAGGCTGTGAATTTTTTTTCCCTTAAACTCCCCTCCTAAAATTGGGGTGCGTGTTATACGCCGATAAACACGGTAATTACTTTTAAAAAGATGCTAATTAGTGGGAATGCTGATTCTCACTTCACCTTTTTCTTACGGATTTAAGCTATTCATTCAGTTAGCTTTAGAAATTAAGAATTCACACACGTTTTCTGCAGGAAATGCATTTTCTAGTTGTTGTTGTTTGTTATTATTATTATACATTTATATAGCTCTGACATATACCGCAGTGTTGTACAGAGAACCCTGAGCCAATCACATCAGTCTCTGTACAGAGGAGCTTACACTCTAATGTCCCCTCCCCCCCACAGTCACATCAGTCTCTGTACAGAGGAGCTTACACTCTAATGTCCCCCCCCCCACAGTCACATCAGTCTCTGTACAGAGGAGCTTACACTCGAATGTCCCCTCCCCTCACAGTCGCACACTTTTATTATTATTATTATTATTATTATTAGTGGGAATGCGCTCCAACATTCCCAGTATTGTTATTTGTTTTTTATTTTTCCGTATGTTTTTTTGGCTTTGCGTAACGTCTGCATACTTTCAGCTATTAACACTATTCAACTTTTTAAAATGTTCAACTCTTTCAGCTAATGATGGGACTTCTTCAATTTTTTATTTTTTTTGTACTATTTATACTTTTTAAAACGTTAAGCTTTTAACACTTTTTTTATTTTTTGTTAAATTGAAGTCAATGAGAGCATGCTTTAAATCCTTAAAATCTTCTTCCGCTCCTAAAAGCTACAGACGCCAAACAAACTTTAAAATGTTCACAAAATATTCAGCTATCCGGCTATATCTTTTACTGTTTTTGAGAAAAAGCTGTTTACGTTTAGTGATCATTTCAGGAAACTTTAGCGATTTAACCACTTCATTCCGAATCACGTCCCTGGACGTCCTCGGCTTTGTGCGGGGATATCTGAGTGATGGGGGCAGCTGCAGGCATCATTCAGATATCGCCGTCTTCAGCCGACGATTCTGTGCACCAGAAGAAGGAACAAAGCGTTCTTCTAGGCAGCGGGAGGGGACGCCCCCCCCTCCCGCCGCCATCCGGTGCTTCTCCGGGCTCTCCCGTGCCATCGGGGGTTTGGAGAGCGAATTGGCCGGCGCTCGTTGGTGAAGCATAGAGATGACTGGTGACCAGACATCGCAACAATTCTAGCACTAGACCTGCTCTGTATCCTAAAAATTGTAACCTGTAAAAAAATTAAAGCGTTGCCTATGGAGATTTTTAAGTACCGAAGTTTGGCAGCATTCCATGAGTGTGCGCAATTTTAAAGCGTAACGTGTTAGGTATCTATTCTCTCGGCGTAACATCGTATTTCATACTGTTTTGTTATTTTTTAAATCATGAAAAACTATTGCGCAAATACCGTGGAGAAAAAAAGTTGCAATGACCGCCATTTTATTCCCTAGGATGTCTGCTAAATAAAAATATATAATGTTTGGGGGTTCTGATTAATTTTCGAGCAAAAAAATTGTGATTTTTACATAAAGGAGAAAAGTGCCAAAATAGGCCCGGGGCTGAAGTGGTTAAACAGAGTGTCTATGGGGCTGGTTAGAGTGGATAAATGGAAGAAAAAATATTATGAACAGCCGCACTCCAATGGATGTAAAACTAAAGTATCGCCTTTTAATAAGGTAAAAATAAAAGCACTACAAGAACCAAAACAGCAAACGGTGGGATAATACAGCTGACGCGTTTCACATTGATAGACAATGCTTAGTCATAGCTCTGGTTAGAGTGGATGATGTCATCGCTACAGCACAGAGCTTTGAAAAAATGATCTTGGTTCCTTCTCTATAAATTGCTCTCACGTCCACAAGATCTACTTGTCATACACATCAAAATGTAGGTATTTTTGTCTAGTTTCAGGCAATGTGCTCAGTTTTGTGATACGCCTTTTACTTTTGGGTGGTTGAGCTTCCAAATGACAAGAGTTCTACACTTTTCTTCCATTGACTGTCCCGTATAAAATTGTTCAGATTCAGAGCCGGTTCACACTGGGGGCGGCACGACTTCAGGGGCGACTCGGCAAGTCGTCCTGAAGACGACTTCAGAGGCGATTAGCAAAATGACTTTTGTATAGAAGTCAATGCAAATCGCCCCAAGTCTCCCCCGAAGTCGTACAAGAACCTTTTTCTAATTCGGAGCGACTTGCGTCGCTTCTATTAGAACGTTTCTGGTGAATAGAATGGGACGCGACTTGTCAGGCGGCTGAGTCGTCCCAGTGTGAACCGGCTCTAACACATTAATGGCTGTGTGCTGAGTTGTTTGTTATACAAGCTGTACACTCACTACACAACATTGGAGATACAAAGTGTAATTTCTTCAGTGTTGTCACATAAAAAGATACAAGAAAAGATTTACATAAATGCGAGAGATGCTGTATGTGATCTCCCGCACACAGAGCGGTGTACTTAGTTTTATGAAAAGCTGTATATATTTATTGTGGTCTATAAGTGGTTACATCACACATGGCGTGTGCTGAGGTCTGCAGCAATGAAGGATTTTTGTATTTGAAACTTTAATGTACATCTAGACCAGTGGTCTCCAAACTGCGGCACGAGGGCCGGATGCGGCCCTTTGCTTGCCTTTATCCTGCCCTTGGAGCACTCTCCCTCCCACTGATATGAGACATTATTCTGCCATCTAACACCGACAATGGAGCACCATTTCTCCCACTGACACCACTAATGGGGCAATATTCCTCCCTATGATACCCACAATGGGGCACTATTCCTCCCCCTGATACCAGATTGTTTACTCCCACTGATGTCAGGAAAATTTTCACTCCCGCTGGCCAAAGTCCGGCCCTCCAGGAGTCTGAAGGACAATAAACTCCCCCTTTGTTTTGAATGTTTGGAGACCCCTGATCTAGACAGTTGAGAGGGTGTAATATTCCTACTGGGGGGGAGTATGGGTGTAATATTCCTGCTGGGGGGTGTATGGGTGTAATATTCCTGCTGGGGGAGAGTATGGGTGTAATATTCCTGCTGGGGGGTGTATGGGTGTAATATTCCTGCTGGGGGGGAGTATGGGTGTAATATTCCTGCTGGGGGGTGTATGGGTGTAATATTCCTGCTGGGGGAGAGTATGGGTGTAATATTCCTGCTGGGGGGTGTATGGGTGTAATATTCCTGCTGGGGGGGTGTATGGGTGTAATATTCCTGCTGGGGGAGAGTATGGGGTGTAATATTCCTGCTGGGGGGAGTATGGGGTGTAATATTCCTGCTGGGGGGAGTAGGGGGTGTAATATTCCTGCTGGGAGGGAGTATGGGTGTAATATTCCTGCTGGGGGGGAGTATGGGGTGTAATATTCCTGCTGGGGGGAGTATGGGGTGTAATATTCCTGCTGGGAGGGAGTATGGGTGTAATATTCCTGCTGGGGGGGAGTATGGGGTGTAATATTCCTGCTGGGGGGGAGTATGGGTGTAATATTCCTGCTGGGAGGGAGTATGGGTGTAATATTCCTGCTGGGGGGGGAGTATGGGTGTAACATTCCTGCTGGGTGGAGTATCTGATCCCCTTACTTTTAATATCGCCCCAATCAAGGCGTGATTTTTGCCACGATTGTCGTCTGACAAATCGCATGACTGCTTTTAGAAAATGGGCGTCCCGTGATTTTGTTTGTGTGATTTGTCGGGTGACGATATTCTCCCGTGATTGTGGGGCATTTAAAAATTAACGGGATCACAAGCGTGTCGCACGTTTGGCAGCAATTCTGGAAATTGCGGTAATTTCCACCCGCGATCCGGATGCCTAGGTGTAATCGCAGCCAAAGCTAAGCGTCTTCTATCAGTTGCTGGGTTCTCCTTCTATAGATTCTGGGGGAACGTTTTCTTCCTCGAACATTCCACACGTTCTCTTCATTCTTTATTTCACCGCTAATCTATACTCCGCATTGACCTTGTATAGCGCTTTTCTCTCTGAGGACTCTAAGTATTGGAGATTGCGTTGACCGGGAATCGAACCCGGGTCAGCTGCTTGGAAGGCAGCTATGCTTACCACTGCACCACCAACGCAAAAGTAGCATGTCTTTGTAGTGTAGGAGGAAACCCACGCAAGCACAGGGAGAAGATGCAAACTCCATGCAGATAGTGTCCTGGTCAGAATTTGAAACAAGGACCCCAGTGCTGCAAGGCTCACCACTGAGCCTCTGTGCTGCCCATATGCGGCCCCTGTTCTCTAAGGGCCGCCCCCACTGAGCGGAGTATATCACTTAAGTTCACTCAAAGTGCCTTCAGAAGAAATCCAAACTTCTCCTAAACTACAATCTATAACACACCCAAATAACAATAAAGAGGGGTACAGTGTTCCCCTAATTAGCAACACAATGGAGCAAAATATTCCATTTACTCATAGGCCTCATTCACACGGGGGGTAATAATCCGTACCCCATGGGAGGGCCGTGTTTACCGGAATGGGGATGCACAGGTGTTCCAGCATCCCGTGTAGGCAGTCCCATTGCTGTCAACTGGGGTGCAGTGACTGTTCCCAATGTGACATCTGTGTGGGTGCCGATGCACGGCCCCGAACGCACCCAGGATGCGTCCGCGCAGCTGCACCCACATGGATGTCCTTTTTGGGGTTAACACAGGGTACAGATTCATACCCCCGTGTGAGTGAGGCCTTGGACTTCTCCATGAAGGACCTCACTGGCAGTAAGAGTTTTCATTTCTCCAGCAAAGAAAGCCTAAAGAAAGCTGGAAAGACTTCTCCGACCCTCTGAAAACCAAAAGAGTTCCAACCTCCACTCTATAGCCAGTCCAACACACGCCTCAAAAACATACCGGCCTCCAACCTCCCCTTAGCCGGTCCAACACACGCCTCAAAAAATATACCGGCCTCCAACCTCCCCTTAGCCGATCCAACACACGCCTCAAAAATATACCGGCCTCCAACCTCCCCTTAGCCGGTCCAACACACGCCTCAAAAAATATACCGGCCTCCAACCTCCCCTTAGCCGGTCCAACACACGCCTCAAAAATATACCGGCCTCCAACCTCCCCTTAGCCGGTCCAACACACGCCTCAAAAACATACCGGTCTTCAACCTCCTCTTATAACCGGTCCAACACACGCCTTAAAAACATACCGGCCTCCAACCTCCCCTTAGCCGGTCCAACACACGCCTCAAAAATATACTGGCCTTCAAATTTCACAACATGATCAATTTTATGTCGATCGACAATACATAGATCAAACATATCACCTGTAAAAATGTGCTTGAAATGTTGGTGGTAAACAGCCTGCTAGGAACCAAACCAAGTCCTCCATATTCCGCCTCATATCCAAAAGTTGCCAAGAGTGTAAATGTAGACATTAAGCTTTAAGGTTAATCAAAAATATCACATTCTAAAGGGAAAGGTAGAACAAGGGGAGGGGAAGTATGGAAGAGGCAGAGAGGGAGGAAAGTAGAGGGGATGGAAGGTTCCCGGTAGGAAAGGGGTGTGGGGGCCCCCCCAAACCCTCACCCCCCTTCTTCCTCCAACCTTCCCTTCTCCACCCTTTCCTCCCTCTCTCCCTCTTCCATACCCTCCCTTTGTTCTACCTTTACCTTTAGAGTGTTATATTTTTGATTAACCTTAAAGCCTAATGTCTACATTTACACTCTTGGCAACTTTTGGAGGGCGTGGTTCGGTTCCCCTCGGGCCTAGCAGGCTGTTTACCACCAACTTTTCAGATGTTTGGGCGATGTATTGTCAAACCTTAACGCTTCTGCAGAAGCTACAGAAAGGGAAATAGAGGGCTGATAGGAAGACCCTCCGGTTACTGGAGTGGCAGCCGCCACCAGTGTAGGGACCTGTGTTGGTACAGCCGTACCTGGTCCCTGGGAGGGTCCCTCAAACTTTTTGTTGAGTCTTTTTCTAGGAACAGTCAATTGTCTTGTTTGTCCAGGTACGTTGATAGTTGGTGATTCAGAAGCTGTAGAAATGTAAATGGAGGTCTGATGGGAAGACACTCCGGTTACTGGAGTGGCAGCCGCCACCAGTGTAGGGACCTGTGTTGGTACAGCCGTACCTGGCCCCTGGGAGGGTCCCTCAAACTTTTTGTTTTAGTCTTCTTCGAGGAACAGCCAATTGTCTTGTTTGTCCAGGTACGTTGATAGTTGGTGATTCAGAAGCTGCTTAGTGGATTCCTGTCATGATGGCTTGAAATGAAGATCCTCTCTCTCATGTTCACTAGCAAATCGTCCTCTTCTCATCGCCTAGTTTAAATTTTCTTCCAACATTTTGGCCATCTTCCTTCCCAAGAAAGCTGCACCCCTCTCATTTAAGTGCAATCCGTCACTACTATAATGATGGTAACGGCCTGAAAAGTCGGTCCAGTTCGCCATGAAGCCAAACCCCTCCTCCCTGCACCAGTTCCTCAGCCACTTGTTAAGTACCATAAGCTCTTGCTGTCTCTGTAGTGTGGCTCGAGGTGCAGGCAGTATTTCCTAAAATATTGCCTTGGCGGACCTTTTCTTCAATATGGCCCCCAAGTCCCTGAAATCATTTTGTAGGGAGCTCCATCTTTCTCTAACTTTGTCATTGGTACCGATATATACCATGACAACTGGGTTTTCTCCAGCGCCATCCAATAATCTGTCCATGCAATCTGCAATGTTCCGAACCCGAGCGCCCGGTAAACAACATACTGTTTGGCGATGGTCTTTGTAATTGCCCTCTGTATTCTTCCAATAACTGTCTTTGTGACTTTGTGGTAATTGCCCTCTGTCATATTCTTCCTGAACCTCGCAGGCCTGTAGTCTCGGCCTGCACTCGCAGGAGCTGTAGTCTCCACCTCGCACGGCTGTAGTCTAGTCTCGGCCTGCACCTCGCAGGCGGCTGTAGTCTCGGCCTGCACCTCGCAGGCGGCTGTAGCGGCCTGCACCTCGCAGGCGGCTGTAGTCTCGCCTGCACCTCGCAGGCGGCTGTAGTCTCGGCCTGAACCTCGCAGGCGGCTGTAGTCTCGGCCTGAACCTCGCAGGCGGCTGTAGCGGCCTGCACCTCGCAGGCGGCTGTAGTCTCGCCTGAACCTCGCAGGCGGCTGTAGTCTCGGCCTGCACCTCGCAGGCGGCTGTAGTCTCGGCCTGAACCTCGCAGGCGGCTGTAGTCTCGGCCTGAACCTCGCAGGCGGCTGCTTTAGTCTCGGCCTGAACCTCGCAGGCGGCTGTAGAACCTCGCAGGCGGCTGTAGTCTCGGCCTGCACCTCGCAGGCGGCTGTAGTCTCGCCCTGGAACCTCGCAGGCGGCTGTAGTCTCGGCCTGCACCTCGCAGGCGGCTGTAGCCCTGCACCTCGCAGGCGGCGGGTGAAGTCTCGGCCTGCACCTCGCAGGCGGCTGTAGTCTCGGCCTGCACCTCGCAGGCGGCTGTAGTCTCGGCCTGCACCTTGCAGACGGCTGTAGTCTCGGCCTGCACCTCGCAGGCGGCTGTAGTCTCGGCCTGCACCTCACAGGCGGCTGTAGTCTCGGCCTGCACCTCGCAGGCGGCTGTAGTCTCGGCCTGCACCTCGCAGGCGGCTGTAGTCTCGGCCTGCACCTCGCAGGCGGCTGTAGTCTCGGCCTGCACCTCGCAGGCGGCTGTAGTCTCGACCTTCACCTCGCAGGCGGCTGTAGTCTCGGCCTGCACCTCGCAGGCGGCTGTAGTCTCGGCCTGCACCTCGCAGACGGCTGTAGTCTCGGCCTGCACCTCGCAGGCGGCAGTAGTCTCGGCCTGCACCTCGCAGGCGGCGGTAGTCTCGGCCTGCACCTTCGCAGGCGGCGGTAGTCTCGGCCTGCACCTCGCAGGCGGCGGAGGCGGCTGTAGTCTCGGCCTGCAGTCTCGGCCTGCCTCGCAGGCGGCTGGTCTCGGCACCTCGCAGACGGCTGTAGTCTCGGCCTGCACCTCGCAGGCGGCTCGCAGGCGGCAGTAGTCTCGGCCTGCACCTCGCAGGCGGCGGGCGGCTCGCAGGCGGCGGTAGTCTCGGCCTGCACCTCGCAGGCGGCTGTCGCAGGCGGCGGAAGTCTCGGCCTGCACCTCGCAGGCGGCTGTAGTCTCGGCCTGCACCTCGCAGGCGGCTGTAGTCTCGGCCTGCACCTCGCAGGCGGCTGTAGTCTCGGCCTGCACCTCGCAGGCGGCTGTAGTCTCGGCCTGCACCTCGCAGGCGGCGGTAGTCTCGGCCTGCACCTCGCAGGCGGCGGTAGTCTCGGCCTGCACCTCGCAGGCGGCGGTAGTCTCGGCCTGCACCTCGCAGGCGGCGGTAGTCTCGGCCTGCACCTCGCAGGCGGCGGTAGTCTCGGCCTGCACCTCGCAGGCGGTCGCAGGCGGCGGTAGTCTTGGCCTGCACCTCGCAGGCGGCGGTAGTCGCAGGCGGCGGTAGTCTCGGCCTGCACCTCGCAGGCGGCGGAAGTCACGGCCTGCACCTCGCAGGCGGCGGAAGTCTCCGTGTAGAATTCATATTCTGTCTCGCTCACTAGGGCAGTCCTGCCCTGTGTGCTGTCTCTGCAGTAAATACTGCGTACATCTGCAATAAAAAAAAGAAGAATCAGGTTTAGCACTTTCACCTACATTATATATATTTTTTATACATCAAATTAGACAGAGAAAAGTTTGAAATTCCAATGCCAGGGACAATAAATAAATCCGACATGACGGGGACACAGGGATCACTAATGGTGGCCTTCATATAAAAATTCTGGTTGCGTGGCAGTTATGCCGACCCACTAAAATGAATGGAGTCAGAAAGGGAACGGATTCTTAATTTTCATGTGTGGGGGAGTAATCTGCAGTGCTTCTGTTACTTATTATTAAACACCCAGCCTCTATGGGGGGGAGGTAACCTCCTAATCAATATCTATTTCCATTCCTATACATGTGTTACTTTGGACTCCAATAAAGTTGTTTTTATAACAAAATATTTTTTGGTGTGTTTTGGCACTATTAAAACTTCCTTTAAAGCCTGTTATAGTGCCTGTGCTGTGTATGAAATATCTGGCTGATCCTACCGGTTTCTACCCTCCCCCTCTCTGATCTGACTCCTATGTATCAGGGTTGCAAAGTTCTGACACTGGAGTCGGTACGTGTCTCCATCATACACTGCTATCTGCAGCTCTCCCTGTGTCTCCTCCCCCTCCTTTTCCCCCTTACTGTACGTGTCTCCTCCTCCTTCCTGTACATGTCTCAATCATAAGCTACTATATGCAGCTCTCCCTCCCCCCAATACATGTCTCCATCATACGCTACTATCTGCAGCTCTCCCTGTGTCTCCTCCCCCTCCTTTTCCCCCTTCCTGTACATGTCTCCATCATATGCTACTATCTGAAGCTCTCCCTGTGTCCCCCCCAATACATGTCTCCATCATACACTACTATCTGCAGCTCCCCCTGTGTCCCGCCACCAGTGTAGCTTTGTAACAGTTTTTGTTTTTTTTACATTGAAGTCAATGAGAGCATGTGACACTTTTTGATGGGTCCAGTTTTTGATGGGGCCATAGGATTGGGGCAGTTTTTGATGTGGCCATAGGAGTAGGGAAATTTAATGGAGGCATTTTGATGAAAGCAGTTTTGATGGTAGAAATTGTATGGGACAATTTTATGGGGCAGCGCCTGCAAAAGGTAATCACTTTTAAAAATATGCTAATTAGTGGGATTGCTGAATCTCACTTCAACTTTTTCTTACGGATTTAAGCTATTCATTCAGTTAGCTTTAGCAATTCAGCATTCCCACGCATTTTCTGCAGGAAATGCATTTTCTAGTTGTTATTGTTGTTATTATACATTTATATAGCTCTGACATTACTGCAGTGTTGTACAGAGATCACTGAGCCAATCACATCAGTCTCTGTACCAGAGGAGCATACACTCTAATGTCCCCTCCCCCCACAGTCACATCAGTCTCTGTACAGAGAAGCCTGCACTCTAATGTCCCCTCTCCCCACAGTCACATTAGTCTCTGTACAGAGGAGCTTACACTCTAATGTCCCCTCCCCCACAGTCACATACTATTATTTTTATTAGTGGGAAAGCATTCTCCTTATTGTTATTCGTTTTTTATTTTTCTGTATGTTTTTTGTCTCTGCGTAACTTCTGTATATTTAACTTTTTAAAATGTTCAACTCTTAAGCTAATGATGGGACTTCTTCAAAAAAAAATTTGTACTACTTTTTTATACTTTATAAAACACTTTTTTTTTTCTTTTTTTTTTTACATTGAAGTCAATGAGAGCATGCTTCAAATCCTTAAAATCTCCTTCCGCTCCCAAAAGTTTCAGCTCCTTCATACTTTCACCTACAGACACCAAACAAACTTTAAAATGTTCACAAAATATTCAGCTATCCGGCTATATCTTTTCAGTTTGCTATCTTTTTTACAGTTTTTGTGAAAAAGCTGTTTACATTTAGTGATCATTTCAGGAAAATTTAGCGATTTAAACAGAATGTCTATGGGGCTGGTTAGAGTGGATAAATGGAAGAAAAAATATTATGAGCAGCCGCACTCCAATGGATGTAAAACTAAAGTATCTACAAGAACCAAAACAGCAAACAGTGGGATAATACAGCTGACGCGTTTCACATTGATAGACAATGCTTAGTCATAGCTCTGGTTAGAATGGATGATGTCATCGCTACAGCACAGAGCTTTAAAAAAATTATCTTGGTTCCTTCTCTATAAATTGCTCTCACGCCCACAAGATCTACTTGTCATACACATCAAAATGTAGGTATTTTTTTCTAGTTTCAGGCAATGTGCTCAGTTTTGTGATACTCCTTTTACTTTTGCCTGGTTGAGCTTCCAAAATGAGTTCTACACTTTTCTTCCATTGACTGTCCCGTATAAAATTCTTCAGATTCAGAGCCGGTTCACACTGGGGGCAGCACGACTTCGGGGGCGACTCGGCAAGTCGTCCTGAAGACGACTTCATAGGCAATTAGCAAAATGACTTCTGTATAGAAGTTAATGCAAATCGCCCCCGAATCTCCCCTGAAGTCGTACAAGAACCTTTTTCTAAGTCGGAGCGACTTGCGTCGCTCCTACTAGAACGGTTCTGGTGAATAAAATGGGACGCGACTTGTCAAGCGGCTGAGTCGCCCCAGTTTGAACCGGCTCTGCCACATTCAAAAGTCAAAGCCAAAGTCAAAAGTCTCGGGGTCATTTTTGACTCCTTTATGACAATGGACGCACAAATAGGGTCAGTAGTCAGCGGATCTCACCATCTGCTGCGCCTACTACGTAGACTTACCCCTTTCATCCCCAAAGAAGATTTAGCGGTCGTGGTGGGTGCAATTGTTAACTCCAGACTGGATTATGCAAATGCCCTTTACCTCGGACTTCCCAAGTACCAAATCGCTCGTCTGCAAGTCGTTCAGAATACGGCCGCCAGACTTGTGACTGGGAAAAAACCTTGGGAATCCATCTCACCTTCACTGAGAGCCCTTCACTGGCTGCCAGTTAAAGACAGGATTGCTTTTAAAGCTCTCTGTCTTACGCATCGATGTGTCCATGGGAATGCCCCCCATTATTTATGCGAAAAAATAAAAGCTCATAATTCCAATCGCATTTTGCGATCCACCAATCAAAACCTGCTCCAGGTTCCGAAAGCCAACTACAAGTCCAAAGGAGATAGAAGATTCGCGATCCAAGGTCCCAGACTATGGAACGCTTTACCAATCAGCATTCGGTTGGAGGAGAACCACCTAGCATTCAGGAAAAAGGTCAAGACTCATCTCTTTTGATATCAAAGGAGACAGGAACAACAAGCGCCCAGAGGCGATTCAGTTCGCATGTGCTGCGCTATATAAGTTTTCATTCATTCATTCATTCATTAATGGCTGTGTGTTGAGTTATTTGTTATACAAGCTGTACACTCACTACACAACATTGGAGATACAAAGTGTCATTTCTTCAGTGTTGTCACATAAAAAGATACAAGAAAAGATTTACATGAATGCGAGAGATTCTGTATGTGATCTCCCGCACACAGAGGGGTGTACTTACAGTAGTTTAATGAGAAGCTGTATATATTTATTGTGGTCTATAAGTGGTTACATCACACATGGCGTGTGCTGAGGTCTGCAGCAATGAAGGATTTTTGTATTTGGAACTTTAATGTACATCTAGACCAGTGGTCTCCAAACTGCAGCACGAGGGCCGGATGCGGCCCTTTGCTTGCTTTTATCTGGCCCTTGGAGCACTCTCCCTCCCACTGATATGAGACATTATTCTGCCATCTGACACCGACAATGGAGCACCATTTCTCCCACTGACACCACTAATGGGGCAATATTCCTCCCTATGATACCCGCAATGGGGCACTATTCCTCCCCCCGATACCAGATGTTTAGTCCCACTGATGCCAGGAAAATTTTCACTCCCGCTGGCCAAAGTCCGGCCCTCCAGAAGTCTGAAGGACAATAAACTCCCCCTTTGTTTAGAATGTTTGGAGACCCCTGATCTAGACAGTTGAGGGGGTGTAATATTCCTGCTGGGGGGGAGTATGGGTGTAATATTCCTGCTGGGGGGGAGTATGGGGTGTAATATTCCTGCTGGGTGGAGTATGGGGTGTAATATTCCTGCTGGGTGGAGTATGGGGTGTAATATTCCTGCTGGGGGGGAGTATGGGGTGTAATATTCCTGCTGGGGGGGTAGTATGGGTGTAATATTCCTGCTGGGGGGGAGTATGGGTGTAATATTCCTGCTGGGGGGGTATGGGGTATAATATTCCTGCTGGGGGGGGGAGTATGGGGTGTAATATTCCTGCTGGGGGGGAGTATGGGTGTAATATTCCTGCTGGGGGGGAGTATGGGTGTAATAATCCTGCTGGGGTGGAGTATGGGGTGTAATAATCCTGCTGGGGGGGAGTATGGGGTGTAATATCCTGCTGGGGGGGAGTATGGGTGTAATATTCCTGCTGGGGGGGAGTATGGGTGTAATATTCCTGCTGGGGGGGAGTATGGGTGTAATCAGGGCCGGACTTACCATTGGGCTTGACTGGGCTCAAGCCCATGGGCCCCGCCTCCAGGGCCCTGGACAGCAACCCCTACTTTTTTTCATTTATTTTTTATAAAAAAATATGTTTTTTTATATATTTAGTTTTATAATATATGTATATATATTATTATTATTATTATTAATATTATTAAAGGGCCCAGAGGTCTCCAGGGCCCCTGGATGGCAACCCCCCCCTTTTTTTTATAAAAATGTTTAAATTTTTATATATATATATATATATATATATATATATATATTTTTTATTAAAGGGCTCAGAGGTCCCCAGGGCCCCATGTGGCAACCCCCCCCCCATTTTTTTTTTATTATAAATGTTTAGTTTTTTATTTTTGTTTATATTTGTTAATTTTTTATTTAAAGGCCCAGAGGTTCCCAGGGACCTCTCTTTTTTATGTATTTTTTATAAATGTTTTTTTTTTAGGGGTCTGGAGGTCCCCAGGGGCCCAGAGGCCCCCAGGGCCCCGGGCAGCAACCCCCACTTTTTTTATTTCAACAACTGCAAAACCTCCCCCAGGAGGAACCAGAGTGGTGTGGGGATGTCTGCTGAAGGGAAGAGAGCTGACACATTCCGTGCACAGGTGAGAGTCATCCCCACCGCTCAACAACTTTAATGCGCACCCCCCCCGCTCAACAACTTCAATTTGCCACCCCCACCGCTCAAGAACTTTAATGCCACCCCCCTGCGCTCAACAACTTTAATGCCCCCGCTCAACAACTCCAATTTGCCACCCCCCCGCTCAACAACTTCAATTCGCCCCCCACGCCCGCTCAACAAGTTTAATCCCCCCCGCTCAACAACTTTAATGCGCACCCCCCGCTCAACAACTACAATTGGCCCCCCTCACTCAACAACTTTAATGCGCACCCCCCCCCGCTCGACAACTATGATCCCCCCCCTCACTCCAGGGGGCCCCTTCAACACTCAAGCCCAGGGGCCCCCACCACCCTAAGTCCTGCCTATCACGGACAGTCCGGAACAGTCAGAGGGGGAGGCGCACTTTTTAATAATGGAGGATGGCCGCCAACGATGACAGGGAGGACAGTCAGGACGGGACAGTCAGAGGGGAAGGCGCAACTTAAATTAATGGAGGATGGCCGCAGAAGAAGGTAGGGAGATTGTCGTTGAGGCATTTTACAGGCACAGTGAGGCATGTATGATGGCACAGTGCCTCACTGTGCCTGTAACATGCCTCACTCACTGTGCCTGTAACATGCCTCACTCACTGTGCCTGTAACATGCCTCACTCACTGTGCCTGTAACATGCCTCACTCACTGTGCCTGTAACATGCCTCACTCACTGTGCCTGTAACATGCCTCACTCACTGTGCCTGTAACATGCCTCACTCACTGTGCCTGTAACATGCCTCACTCACTGTGCCTGTAACATGCTGCACTCACTGTGCCTGTAACATGCTGCACTATGCCTGTAACATGCCTCACATGCCTCACTGTGCCTGTAACATGCCTCACTGTGCCTTTAACATGTCTCACTCACTGTGCCTTTAACATGCCTCACTCACTGTGAGGCATGTTACAGATGGCACATTGAGGCATGTTACAGATGGCACAGTGAGGGGTCGTCTTATACAGTGAATATATCCCAAAACCAAAATTTTAGCTGGAAAATTAGGGGGTCGTCATACGTCGGCAAAAACATAGTCAGTTACTTTGCTGAGTAACTAATTACTTTGCCAATGTAGTAACTGAGTCAATAACTCAATTACTTTTTCGGACAAGTAATTTGTAACTGTAACTAATTACTTTTTTAAAGGACGATGAGCAACACTGCTCACACATGTGGTATCTCCGTACTCAGGAGAAGCAGCAGAATGTATTTTGGGGTGCAATTCCACATATAACCATGGCATGCGTGAGCAATTTATCATTTAGTGACAACTTTGTGCAAAAAAAAAAATCAGTTTGTAATATTCCCACATTGGGGCTAAATATTCAATGAAATCTATACAAACCAAACCTCTATGTTTTTACAACATTGCAATTTGTAAGACAATGGGCCAGATTCTCAGCGGCGCTACGACAGAGTATCTCAGATACCCCGTCGTATCGCTGTTTTTTTTGCCTCGTATCTATGCGAGTGATTCTTAGCATCACTTTGGCATAGATACGGCTGAAGATCCGACAAGTGTAATACCATTACACTTGCGGATCGTAGTTGTAATGACAACTCCGGCCACTAGATTCGGGGCGATTTGCATTAACTTCTATACAGAAGTCCTTTTACGTTGTTTTCTTATTTGCCTATGCAAATGAGGCTACTACGCCGATTCCCAATCGCTTTTACGCTGCCCGTCGTCGCGTACGTCGTTTTCGTTCGCGTAAGGTTACCCCTGCTTCTATGAGGGGTAACCTTACGAAGTAACGTCGGATGCCGTCAGGTGCCATCGGATGCCATGTTAAGTATGGCGTCGGGTCAGCGTCTGCTTTTTCCGGCTCTTACGTCGTTTTACTAACTCGTTCCCGAATAGGGCATTGTGTAGTGACGATCACGTCGTCTTGACGTCGGTTTCAACTACGCTTTCCGCCGTGAGCTGGAGCATGCGCACTGGACTTTTTCCCCGGCCGGCGCATGCGCAGTTCGTTCGACGCGGGGGCGTGCTTAATTTAAATACAAGCCGCCCCCTTTGAATTACGCGGCCTTACGCCTTGCGATTTACACTACGCCTCCGCAAACTACGGAGCAAGTGCATGAGGAATACGGCACTTGCTCTGTTACGTTGCGGCGGCGTAGTGTAAATGGCTTACGCTACGCCGCCAGATTTCTTAGAGAATCTGACCCAATGTCTGTTGCTAAGTATATTACCTAGGAATAAAGCTGGGCGGATATCCATAGAAATTAATTTAAAAATGTTCATCTTTTGTAAAGTTTTTTTATATTTTTTTCCCACAGGTTGGGGAAAGAAATTCACATGATTCTCCCATCAAAACAGTACGTGTTGACATCCTAATCAGCAATTGTCTTCTCCAGGTTGGGGACGGGAAAAGACAATGATTATTGCTACATTGAGCCTTCCTATTATTGGTTCTAATATAGGCCGATTCCTGATGAACCGGCCAAGCCTCCAACCATGTATGCCTGGCCTTAAACAGCAATGTATTTGATTAAAACAATGAGGGAGATTTACTAAAACTGGTGCACACAGAATCAGGTGTAACTGTGTATTATAACCAATAAAGCCTCTTGGCTTTATTCTCAAAGCTTTACTGAACAAGCTGCACCAGATTCTGTGTTCACTAGTTTTCGTAAACTTCCCGCAATGTATTTATAATTGTAAATTGCATTCTGCCACCTGCCTTTCTACCTGCCAAAACAGACAATACTCTACACTACCCTTGCCCTTCCCCTTCACAGCTGGGCTTCTTGGGGGAAGGGATGCTAGAAGCAGGGTTGCATCCTGTACAATTGTAATATCTGGTATATGAATTAGCAGTTACTGGAGTAATTAGGCATTTTGTTGCTAGTGTGTCATGGGAGCATGAGCTGGCAGCAGAGCAGGTCACAGCCTTATATCTCAGCCAGGGTTCATGCTATGACTTGTAGTCCTTTACTTTTGAGGATGTTACTCCCAAAAGTGAAGGACTACAGGTCCCAGCATGAACATCTCGGAGCTCAGGATGTGTCACAAGCCCCAGCCCCCAACTAGTGAAGAACTACAGGTCACAGCATGAACTCTTAAGATCTAAGGGGGTCACATCCTTAGATCTCAGGTCTTCATGCTGGGACTTGTAGTTCTTCATTGGTTGCTTCAATTGGTTGGTTCAATGGGCCACTTGACTGAACTTTCCCTCCAGGCCTAAGGCTGCCAGCCCTCCCTGAGTACACATGTACTGAAAGTTTTCAGATTCCTGTTGAACCAGACAAATTGTAATATATGTACACCCATCCAAAAATTTTGCATCATTTACTCTTTAAATAAAAAGCAGATAAAGGGTCTTGAATTCCTTAAATCTCAAATTAAACTTTCGGCTGTAACGGTATAGTCAATCTGTGTGCATATATATTATAGATTGTCATACATTGCTCTAGATTTTCACCAACAATAAATTGTTCTAGAAAAAAAATATTTCCATTTGGAAGTTTTGAGGTCTTTGATTTCATGATAGAGGAATGAAAACAAAACTTCAACATCTACATTGGCAGAGACAACTAAATTACATACATAATTACATGAATCAAAAGACATCAAAATAAGGCGACAGATAAAAGTCCCACTCGTGGAGAGACTGTGATAAGCTTTCAGAGTGGTGATGAACACAACCAAGTCATCAGAAAAAGCCAACCAATGAATGATAGTTTGTATGTTGACTGGAAATGATCAGTAATAGCATGTCATCCTTCTTTTTTCACAGATTAAATTATTTATATCATAATACTTTTTGTAATTTGATTCTGTCACTTTCAAACATTGATATTTTTTTTCTACTTTCTAATTAGCATAGTGCCAGAAACAACAGCGCTTCTATAATCCTGCATACTAAATACACCAATGTTGTATTGGGCTCTCTAAACTCAACAGCAGACAAGCTGTGCATAGCTCACACACACAACCAGCTACAAGATCTATATACTGCAAAAGTTTTACAGTCCTAAAAGATAAACAAAATCATATTAACGATATATAGATCAAAGAATTTCCAAAAGTCCAAAAAGTCTAACTCTATTTTTTTTAAAAGTTTCCTTTCCGGGTCAATAATTTACACTGAAACACTTTACTTGCTTCTGACTTGTGAAAACTATTTATCGATGATTTACTGTACCTCCAACTCCAAAGAGCAACCTAGGATTTGTACATTTTTCCACTGAATTCAATAAAAAGAAATTGAATTTTGGGGTACAATCTGTATGAATTTTTTTTTAGAGTTGCCATTGTTGCAAGAAAGCAACATGTATGTTTTTTAAATCAGAGGGTTTGAGATTGCCAGAATATCTTGCATAAAAATTCAATATCAGGGCGTGCAGCAGGGAGCAGTGTGAAGCGTGTTTCTTTTTTTTCCTCAACTTTGTTTGAACTGCAGAAAGCAACACTTTGTTGGCGTCACTGCGCAGTAGAGCAGTGCTTTGCGCTGCTGTGCAGTGAAATGCATTGCCATCCAGTGTATCACAGTAAAATGCCCCATGTCTGCTTTTTATCACAGCTTACTGCACCACACATGCAGGCTGCATTGTAGTGAGAATAGGGCACATAGAAAACACTAGTGTGAACAGGCTCTTACTGTGCATCCTGGCAGGGCACCGTTTTGTGTAGAGGAAGTCAGAAGCCACATATGGCACTCTGCTCACCCCTCCAATCTGCCACCATGGGTTCCAGAATAGAATAGATCCAGTGATTATCTCACAGGGTCTAAATATGCCATATTTAAACACTGCACTGGTCAAGAAAAACAATATTTCTACTGCTATAATACAGGCAAAAATGTACAGTAAGTAAAGATAATGGGGCCCCTGGCAACCTCCCTACTAACATTGATTTAAACAGTATGTCTAAGACAAGGACAGGTAGTAAGAGAGCTGTCAGCATAGTTAATCCACTATTAGGGATCAGTGCTGTGGGCAGAAATTGTCGGGGCAAAGGGGGAATCAGTGTAAGAAATTACCCTTTTAACATTAATTTTCTAGCTCTGTCTACAGAAGCTCAACAATCTTTTTATACATTTCAGATCTCAAGGATACAGGGTACATGCTTAGCTTTTCAACCCTTTTAATAGCCACAGCAAGAAGGTGCTGAAAGAGAAAGAGGTGGTGTAGTAGTGAAAAAACAAACAAATAAAAAACAAAACATGCTATATTGTCCTGTATAGTAGCAGCCCTAGCCGATATTTGGTGCTGCTAGGCTGCAGTCAGCATGAGCGTGGCTTGATAGTTGAGGAAAACGGTGTTAGGCATTCACATGGTTACAAAGTTGTTGAGGTTGACTATAGTCACCAATCCATCCAGTTCAAACTTAGTTGTCCCAAGGATCACCACTGATCACAGCCCATAAACAGTTTATGAAACAGAGATGATCGGGGGAGAAGTGTTTGAATTTGTTCTCCCGCCTATTATCTCCACACACAGAGAATCCTCACAGGCTGACACAGTAAAGGCCAGTTTATGAAGCTGTGATCTGAGAGCTTTACTGGCGATCTGTGTCAGAATTCACACTCCCCGATTCACCATCTCAGAGGTGGTGAAGCGGGGAGTGAAGAGGGAATCCCGGGGGTTCTGAGGAGGAAGGAGGAAGACTTTTAACTTCCTTCTACCTCGTTCTGACCCCCCAACACTGTAACTATGTCCCCCTGTGATATTTATGTGTGTGTATATATATATGCATACATATATATATGGGCCGGGATTCAAAAAGCATTTACGTTGGCGTATCTCCAGATACGCCGCCGTAATTTCAAATGTTCGCCGTTGCATCTTTGCGCCGATTCACAAAGCGAGATACATCCAAAAACATGGCTTCAGCCGGCCGACGTAACTTGCCTATGCCGGCGTATAGTGGGCGCATAGTTACGCTGGACGCATTCGGTGTTCCCATTATAAACATGCAATTGCGTAAGATACGCAGATTCACGAACGTAGATGCGCCCAGCCTCTTCATATTCCTTATTTGCGTAAGGCTTACGTCTGCCGTAAAGCTACCCCTGCTATAGCAGGCGTAGCTAATGCAAAGGTATAGGCCAGTACGCCGTTTACGTAGTACTATGTGAATAGGGCTGTGCGTAAGTGACGTTCACATCGTAGGCATTGCGCCGACGTCTCTTAGGGAGTATATGCAACGTGATTCTGAGCATGCGTGCGCATGCCTAGTTTGATCGGCCTTTCATTAGCATGGGGTCACGCTTAATTTAAATAGATGACGCCCACCTCCTTCCTACTTCGAATTAGGCGGGCTTACGCTGGCTAATTTACAATACACCACTGCAACTTACGGAAGAAAGTGCTTTGTGAATACTGTACTTGCCTCTCAATGTGCGGCGGCGTAGCGTAAAGAAGATACGCTACACCCGCACAAAGATACGCCTCTCTACGTGAATCCGAGCCAATGTGTACATGTGTATATATATATAATGTGTGTGTATATACATGTATATATATTGTGTGTGTATACATATATACAGTGCGGAAAATAAGTATTTGAACACCCTGCTATTTTGCAAGTTCTCCCACTTGGAAATCATGGAGGGGTCTGAAATTATCATCGTAGGTGCATGTCCACTGTGAGAGACATAATAAAAAAAAAATTTATGAATTTTTAACTATTTATTTGTATGATACAGCTGCAAAGAAGTATTTGAACACCTGTCTATCAGCTAGAATTCTGACCCTCAAAGACCTGTTAGTCTGCCTTTAAAATGTCCACCTCCACTCCATTTATTATCCTAAATTAGATGCACCTGTTTGAGGTCATTAGCTGCATAAAGAGACCTGTCCACCCCATACAATCAGTAAGAATCCAACTACTAACATGGCCAAGACCAAAGAGCTGTCCAAAGACACTAGATACAAAATTATACACCTCCACAAGGCTGGAAAGGGCTACGGGGAAATTGCCAAGCAGCTTGGTGAAAAAAGGTCCACTGTTGGAGCAATCATTAGAAAATGGAAGAAGCTAAACATGACTGTCAATCTCCCTCGGACTGGGGCTCCATGCAAAATCTCACCTCGTGGGGTCTCAATGATCCTAAGAAAGGTGAGAAATCAGCCCAGGACTACACGGGAGGAGCTGGTCAATGACCTGAAAAGAGCTGGGACCACCGTTTCCAATCTTACTGTTGGTAATACACTAAGACGTCATGGTTTGAAATCATGCATGGCACGGAAGGTTCCCCTGCTTAAACCAGCACATGTCAAGGCCCGTCTTAAGTTTGCCAATGACCATTTGGATGATCCAGAGGAGTCATGGGAGAAAGTCATGTGGTCAGATGAGACCAAAATAGAACTTTTTGGTCATAATTCCACTAACCGTGTTTGGAGGAAGAAGAATGATGAGTACCATCCTAAGAACACCATCCCTACTGTGAAGCATGGGGGTGGTAGCATCATGCTTTGGGGGTGTTTTTCTGCACATGGGACAGGGCGACTGCACTGTATTAAGGAGAGGATGACCGGGGCCATGTATTGCGAGATTTTGGGCAACAACCTCCTTCCCTCAGTTAGAGCTTTGAAGATGGGTCGAGGCTGGGTCTTCCAACATGACAATGACCCGAAGCACACAGCCAAGATAACCAAGGAGTGGCTCTGTAAGAAGCATATCAAGGTTCTGGCGTGGCCTAGCCAGTCTCCAGACCTAAACCCAATAGAGAATCTTTGGAGGGAGCTCAAACTCCGTGTTTCTCAGCGACAGCCCAGAAACCCGACTGATCTAGAGAAGATCTGTGTGGAGGAGTGGGCCAAAATCCCTCCTCCAGTGTGTGCAAACCTGGTGAAAAACTACAAGAAATGTTTGACCCCTGTAATTGCAAACAAAGGCTACTGTACCAAATATTAACATTGATTTTCTCAGGTGTTCAAATATTTCTTTGCAGCTGTATCATACAAATAAATAGTTAAAAAAATCATACATTGGGGTCAATTCACAAAGAGAAACGTTATTGGTTTTCTTCAGGTGTTAAATTAGCACTCCTTATTTAACGCTAGCAAACATGGTATTCACGAAAGCTATAATCGTTATTTAACACAGTCGTTATGGTTTTCAACTGACTCTTTATCCAAACGTTATTCTAACTACTCAGACGTTATTATTAAGATTCGGGACGTTAAAATAACTCTTAAGATCGTTAAATAATGCTGGAGAGATGCATTCTGGGAGCAGAAGGGGAGGAGAACAGCTGCATGTGGAAAAGAGCAGATACAGAGAGAAAGAGAAAGACACAAGCAATACACATGGAGATTGAGCATGTGATGTGCAAAACTTCTAGTGTGTGCTTTTCTAAAGCCATGTGTATTTCCTCATACAGAGAATAAATCATGGGAGATGATAATCGGAATTTAGCTATCACCTGGGTTTCAGAAAAGTCATCCAAAATAGTATGTGAACGGAATACACGTTTATAAATCTGAATAACATTCTAACATGTTCTTCTTCGCCTCTGGATAATTTTAAGTTCAAATAGAGCACGGTTCTAGCTTGCCCAACACTACACTACACTACAAAAATCGCCAAAAGCTTCCTCTAACAACAAAATATCGCCTGGGAAATGTCATAACGCCACCCTGAGGGAGGTGTTAATTTAACGATTGCTTAACGATTGATAACTGTCCAAAAAATCTTTGTGAATTGCACTTCTGTACATATTTAACGATTTGAATCTTTAAAATAACGATTTGAATCTTTAAAATAACGATTTGAATCTTTAAAATAACGATTTGAATCTTTAAAATAACGATTTGAATCTTTAAAATAACGATTTGACTCTTTAATAAGGATCCACACCTTAAAATATCGTTTCTGTGTAGGGAAACGTTATTTGATGATTTTTCAGAGCGTTAAATCGTTTAGTGAATTGAACTAGCTTCAATAACGTGCAAAATCGTTAAAATAACACTCGCAATCTGAAAATAAAGCTTTGTGAATTGACCCCATTGTGATTTCTGGAATTTTTTTTTTGATTATGTCTCTCACAGTGGACATGAACCTACGATGACAATTTCAGACCCCTCCATGATTTCCAAGTGGGAGAACATGCAAAATAGTAGGGTGTTCAAATACTTATTTTCCGCGCTGTATATTATGTTGTTATCGTTATTTTAATTACATTAACCATGCCGTCTGTCAGTGTACTGAGCGGTGATAATTTATCACCGCTCAATAAACTGACATCTCCATGTTTCTGTGAATTTTTGGTACTGTAATCTCGTGTACTGTAAGTCTAACGAGATTCCAGTATCAGGGACCGTTCTCCACTGTTTGAAGCGTTGGAAGATCACGTCACTCCTCCAAGGGTGAAGCGATCTTCTCCGCTTCATAAACAGGCACACAGAGGAAAAAAATCTTCACTGTGAATGCCGGAAAACAAAGCAGTGAATAGATTTCACTGCTTCATAAACGGACACCTTAGCATGTGTGTGTGTTTGTTTTTATGTTACCACCACTTTCCATTTCCCTGCAAAGTGAATAAATGTAACGTTTGTAGTCATTCCTCATAACTGAGGTCCTCCAGCCACCTTATTAATTTTGCTGTCCTTCTCTGGACTTTCCTCAGCTCAAACACATCATTTCTGAGGACTGGTGACCAAAACTGGACCACATACTCAATATGTGGACTAACCAGAGTATTGTAAACTGGTAGAATTATCATTTTATCACTTGAGTAAATAAACTTTTTAATGCATGCTAATAATCTGCTAGCCTTGCTTGCTGCAGCTTGGCATTGCTTACTATTGCCGAGTATGTGATCTACTATGACCTCCAGATCCTTTTCCATCTTTGATTCCCTCATAGATTCTCTCCATAGTGAGTAACTTACATGCATATTTTTATCTACCCAGTGAATTACCTTATATTTTTCAATATTAACCCTTATTTGGAATCTAGCTGCCCACCCCTCTATTTTAACTAGGTTTTCTTGTAAAGTTGCTATATCTTTTGGGGAGTTATTGCCCTTCTTAGATTTGTATCATCAGCAAGCACTGAGATTGAACTATTTTTTCAACCTCTATATAGTTCATGAACAAGCTAAACACCAGGATAGAGCCCAGCGCCAACTCTGTCTAGACCAGTCTCAAAATATGCCATTAATCACTATTCTCTGGACTTTTTTTCTATCCAGGTAAATACGATCTCACTAATGCCAAAATACCTTAATTTGTAAATTAAACGTCTATGGGGAACTGTAGAAAATGCCTTAGCGAAATCTAGATACACTATGTCCATAGGCTTTCCTCTATCCAAATTACAGTTTACCTCCTCATAGAATGTTAAACAGTTTATCTGGCAAGTACACCCTTATATAAATACATGTTGGTTACTACTAATGAGACTATTTTCATCATCAAACTATTGGGTATGATCCCTTATTATTCCTTCCAATAACATAGTGTACTATTGATATTAGGCTGACCGGTCTGTTGTTCCCAGGAATATATCTCAGCACCTTTTTTTTTTTTTTTTTTTTTTTAAGTGTATTTTTTTGTGCGTGAACTCGAGAGAGAGGAGCCGGACTGTAGGAGTTGGGAGTAGGCAGACCCTCCCCCCGGAGGCAATCGCCATCCTTCTCCATGCCCCTGGTGGCAATGGCGGGTGTGAAGGGGGGCCTCCCACTCACCCCGCCCTACCTGCTCCTCTTGGGAGCCCAACTGGGGCCCAACGGGACCCCAATGGGGCAGAGGGACTCCCACTATGAGGGAGTGAGGGGGCCTAGCCCACCCAGCCAGCCCCGTAGGTCCTTCGCCTCTCTTTATTTTAAGAGACCGCATGGCCAAAGTGCATGTGTTTTAAACCAATTTCGTGTGCGTGCAAGTGTGGTGGTTTTTGTGGGGGGGGGGGGGTGGGCGTACTAAGCACAGGCGTACCTTGCATAGCACACCCACCGGGAGCCGGGCTGAGACCACCAAACTCAATTCACATGTAGCCGAGACCGGGATCCGAACCCTTGGCTGCAGAGGTGAATGGCTTGCTACTATATTTGCTTTTTGACAATTCGTTGGTACAATTCCAGTCAGCACACTGTCCTTAAAAATTAGGAACAATGGACTGGCTAGAAGTCTTCAGTGTAAGCCACCCAGTCCTGGTCATTTATTTACGTTACGTTAAAGGGGTTGTAAAGGTACAACTTTTTTTTCCTAAATAGCTTCCTTTACCTTAGTGCAGTCCTCCTTAACTTACCTCATCCTTCGATTTTGCTTTTAAATGTCCTTATTTCTTCTGAGAAATCCTCACTTCCTGTTTTTCTGTCTGGAACTCTACACATAGTAATCGAAGGATGAGGTAAGTAAAGGAGGACTGCACTAAGGTAACGGAAGCTATTTAGGGAAAAAAAATTGTACCTTTACAACCCCATTAAGTTTTTCTAGTCTTTTTTGGATACCTGTTTCTGTCAGCTACAAGGGTACATTCAATATATTGTTATTATGGTTACTGTCTTGTTTATTCTAACCTTCCTTTTCATTCATTTAAATTCATTAGAAGAATGTATTTAATGCAGTTGCCTTCTCCCTGTCACTTGTGACCAACTTCCCCTGATGATCTCTGAGGCCCCGTACACACGACCGAGCTTCTCGGCAGAATCCAGCGAGAAGCTCGCTGGGATCCATATTCTGCCGAGAAGCTCGATCGTGTGTAAGTTTTCGCCGAGCAAACTGTCGAGCGAGGCGTCAAGCCAAAATAAAGAGCAGGTTCTCTATTTCCTCGACGGGCCATCGGGACTAATGGCTCGACGCCTTTTCCGACAGCCTGGTCGACGAACTCGACGGCCGGCCGAGAACCTCGTCGGGCGGAACGATAGGTTTAGCCCAACGAGGTTCTCGTACGTGTGTACGCGCCCTTATGGGGCCAATAAGTTCTGACTTAGCTTTCTAACTAATAATATACTTGACTTGTTTTTCTCTCCTCAGCGATGTTTCTCAAAATCAATTTTAGCTGCCCTGATCATGATCATGCATTTCTTATTGCACTCTTATTGTAGTTTTAGCATGCCTATTATGACCCTTTGGCCTTATTATTTTTAAGTGCAGTTTCTATTTTTGTTACTATGCTTTTTTACTTCAGTATTTAGCTACCTAGGTTAAACTTTTGTTCTTTTAAATTTGTTGCCCATTGGAATTAATACCGTAGTTTACAACACTTCTTACTTTTCTTCAGTGTTCTTTGTTTCAAGAATGTTATCCCATTTAGTAACATGTAGCATGGAATGCATCTTAGTATAGTTGACTTTTTTTAAATGTAATGTTCTTTTCTTATCCTTGTCACTCCCTTTCCCATAATTTATGGCAGACATAATAACTCTGTGATCACTGTTACCTAAATTATCCCTAATTTTCACATCTGTAATAAGCTCTGTGTTGTCTACAATCAGAAGGTCCAGCAGAAAATGGTTCGTAGTTAGGGCTTCCGTCACTTGACTCATGACATTGTCTTGCATTACATTCAAGAAATTATGTGCCTTAGTTAAGTGAGCAGTTCTGTCTTTCCAACCAATGCCAGGATAGTTGAAGTTCCCCATCAATATAAGACATGCCGGAAATTGTCTTTTCATTTTGGATGCACAGGTTTTTTGAAGAATTTATTTTCGTCATATTTGTTATGTTGCCCTGATTCATTTTCAGAATTAATTTAGTATCTTCAGCATTCATTTAGTATATTCGTTGTTCCAGGTGGATTAAAAAAATGTTGCAGTTTTTCTGGAAGATTGGTGTATATTCAATATATATTATTGAATTAGATGGAGTAGAATTGGAAGGATTCTATGGCCCAGATTCAGGTACATCTGCGCATTATTAGACCGGCGTAGCGCACCGCCTTTACGTTAGACTTGCGCAATTTTGCCGCGTAATCACCCTATTCTCGTAGCTTTTGCGCAGGAAATTGCGCATACGTAACGTTTTTTCAGAGGCGTAAGGAGGAGTAATACAAATTGGGAAGGACGTGGGCGTGTTACATTGAAATGAGCCGTGACCCCATGCAAATGAAGGGCCGGCCGGCTCGCGCATGCGCGCTTGAACGAGACCATGTCAGCTCCGATGTGCGCATGCTCACAACTCGGGAGCGGCGCAATCAGTGAAATTGGAAATGGACTAGGGCAACATTGTGAACTACGCAAACAGTATAAATAGACACACACAAACGCACTTCCTTCGCAAAAGTACATCCCTTTTGTCCCTTCCCATTTAACCAAGTGCTTTTGTTCTTGTTGTTCGTTGCGGTGTGTTTTGTAGTTGTCAGATTAGTGTTCTGTGTGATCAGGTGTTTGTTAGTAGATTTTTGAAAGTGGTTTTTGATAAGTGTTTGAGAGACTGTTTGTTTGATTGATATATTTCTTTTTGTTTCTTTTCCTGCTGTTTTTTTGTTTTGTTTTTTGGGGACTGTTTCTTGGTGAGTAGTTTTCTCTCTGTGTGTGTGTTTTTTTGTGATTGGTTGTGCTTGTTTGTGTGCGTGAATTTTGTTGACTGGGACTGTTTTTTTTTGGAAGGATGACTGAGAGAAAACGAAAGCTGAATTTTACAGTTGTGGAAAAACAGATTCTTGCCCGGGCCATTAGCGAGTATGGGCGTTTCCTCCACGGCCCAGACAGTGCCAACACCACCCCGGCCAGGAGGAGGGAGATTTTGGATAGGATCACTGACCAGGTGAATTCTGCGGGGCAGGGGGAGACACGGACCAGGTCTGGGATTGACAAAAAAATCAATGACCTCCGGCGTCTGGTCAAAGAGAAGTTGGCCAGAATGCATGCCCATGCCAGGGGCACAGGAGGGGGCCCACCATGCCGTATTAGCCTGACAGCGGAGGAGCGTGCGGTGGCCCTGACCTTTCATCGGCATGAAGTTGAGGGCCTGCCCGGCTTTGACTCCAGTCCCCAGCCCGTGGTGCCAGGTAAGTTGTTTTCTTTTTTAATATCAGGTGTGTAGCATGTGTGGGGGAGGGGGTGAAAGGGAATATGTGGCAAGTGTGTGGATCCTCCAACCTGTGAATGTTTTGTGTCATCCACAGATGTGCAGGAGGGTGCAGGGCCATCTGGCCTGACCGCACCAACCACAGGACAGCAGCCTAATGAGGCCCCCACAACAAGGCCGGAGTCCGCGGAGGAGGTTCAACAGGAGCAGGACAATCATGAGGAGGAGGAGAATCATGAGGAGGAGGAGAATCATGAGGAGGAGGAGTCCATGTCAGGCACTGGACGTTTGGGTTTTGAGGACTCCTCCCCTCTGGCTGGCAGCAGGCAGGCAGCCCTCCAATAAGGGGTAGCCCCCCCCCCTCCTCCCCCAACATGGCTCCCCTCACAAGGGCCTCCCCTTCTCCCTGGCCACAAGCATCAGCTGGAGGCAGGATGTCATCCCAGACCACCAGGGGGTTGGCCGATCTCCTGCCCGCCACCCTGAGAAGGGACCAGTTCCTCCAGACCCGCCATCTGGGACAGGTCAGCCAGACATTGGTGCGGATGGAGGAGAGCCTGTCCTCCATCAAGGATACGCTGGGGAACCTGGACTCCCACTCCCGGGCTTTCACAACCTGCCTAAACGAACTGCAGACGACATCAGCAGGCGTTGGGCAGGATGTGAGGGCCCTTACCCTGGCTATCCAGGCCAACACGGCAACACTTGGTGCTGCCCTGGACAGAATTGCCGTGGCCTTGGAGGGCAGGCCACCAGGTGGGCAGAGATCAGTGGCTGATCCTCCTTCCCCGGTTTTACCCCTTCCCCATGAGTCTCCCCTGAGAAGCCGGGGCCGTGGCCGGGGGCGCCCCAGGCGTGGCTCACGCAGAGGGCAGTAATTTGTTTTTCCCCCATTTTTATTTTTTTTTCAAATGTTTTTTTTTTTTTTGTCTTTTTTTTTTTTTTTTGGGAAATTTTTTGCTTTTGCTGGTCATTTTTTTTTTTTTGTGTTGTGAATGCTGTGTGAATGTGGGGGTGACATTCCTGCCGGAAAAGGGGTGTCACCCTCTATTTTGGTGGAGAAGGGTTCCCCAGGACCAGGGAGAAGTGATCCCCAGGTCCGTGTGATTGGTGTATGAATGTTCAGTGACATAATTGGAGCCTTGGCGTGGCGTTGCTGCTCACAAGTCCAGCATGGTGGACTGGTGCCAATCCAATTTGATGGGGATGTGGGGTGTGTGTGCTAGGGACCACAGTGTTATGCATGCATGCATTCTCATTGTGCCATGATTAATGTGTATGTTTAACGTGCAAAGATGCCCAATGTGAGCTGTCTCC
The DNA here is from genome assembly GCA_029574335.1 of Rana kukunoris. Classification (NCBI taxonomy): domain Eukaryota; kingdom Metazoa; phylum Chordata; class Amphibia; order Anura; family Ranidae; genus Rana; species Rana kukunoris. The sequence goes on from CM056053.1 coordinate 311,093,729, forward strand.
TGGCTGCTCTTCCCTCAGAAGACGGGGTAGCCTCGGTTACGGGGGCATTGTCTGGTTCAGGGGTCAGGTCATCACATAGGTCAATCTGCAGGCCCTTTCTTTCTGCAAAGTTGTGCAGCATGCAACATGCACCGATGATCTGGCACACGAAGTTTGGGGAATACAAGAGGGTACCCCCAGACTTATCCAGGCATCGGAAACGTGACTTTAGGAGGCCAAAGGTGCGCTCCACCACTGCTCGTGTTTGGGCATGTGCTTGATTGTATCTTTCCTCTCCTGGGGTTTGGGGGTTCCGGATAGGAGTCATGAGATGGGGTCCCAGTGGATATGCAGAGTCACCTGTAAGGGAAAAGACAGGAGGATGTTAGTCATGCATGTGCCCCTTGTGATGTGCATCATGGGAGGGGATAGTCATGCCTGCCACCCATGTCACTCACCAACCAGCTAGGTGTCCCCATACACGTTCTGATCGAATTCCAATCGGATGTGGCATTGATTGTATATGTAGCTGTCATGGCTGGACCCTGGGTGTTTGGCACGGACGTGCCATATGAGGCCTTGGGCATCGACTATCACCTGTACATTGATGGAATGCCAATGCTTCCGATTGCGGTACATGTGCTCTGTCTCCTGGGGGGGCTGGAGTGCCACATGTGTGCAATCAATGGCCCCCACAGTGCGTGGGAATCTGGCAATTCTGTAGAAATCTGTCATTGCCTTCAGCCACAGCTCCTCAGTGGTGGGTTTGATGATTTGGTTGGCCATGCGTCTGAGGATTGCAGGGACAACCTGGTGCACACATCTGCTCATGGAGGACTGTGACATCCCAGCCACCACTCCACTTGTACGCTGAAAAGAGCCACTGGCAAGGAAATGGAGTGTTGCCATGACCTTGACCAGTGGCTGCACTGCATGTGAGCGGTGTGTTGGGCTGGTGATGTCCTCCTGCAAGGTTGTGGTTAATTCCAGGATGACATGAGGGGTGAATCTGAAGATGCGAAACACCTCAGAATCACTCATGCCAAACAGGTCTATGCGGGTGCGGTATATCCTCTCCCGTGCCATCCTCCGTGCCATCCTCCGTGCCCTCATCCTTCTTTGTTCATCTAAAGTCAGTAGTATAGCTATGCGCGACGATGCCCCTGGCATGTTGGCATACAGATTGTTGGGCAACACGTGTGACTGCTGAGCTCCTCACTAACAGTGTTGCTTTATCTAACAAGTAGACTTTTTTTCTTTTTTTAGACCAGCTTTTATAAGCTCTAATTTTAGACAGGACATTTTGCTGTTGCGCACACCGCGTAGCCTGCGCTGCCCCAACGTTGTTTTGTGGATCCCCGTAAGTCCCTCATTAGCATATTTGACTAGCAAATCAATGGTGTGTCTAGCGCACTTTTGCGCGGAAGGATGCGCCAGTCTAACGAAATTACGCGCAACGAAACGCACGCGCACATTTCGACTTACGCACGCGCATCTCCTGTTGCGCAGGCGTAATCGCTCTGTGAATCTGGGCCCATATTTTCAGATGCTGGTCCAACCCACCAAGAGACATGACATGAGTTGATTGGACAATATTGACTGATGTCATGTGCATCGAATTAACGAATAGAACAAAATTTCGGAACCATTCATTATCTGAATCTGAATTATCTCATAAACTGAATTTAGAAAATTGTATTAATTTCCCCATGTGCCCGAACTACTAGAGCATCCTGTGATGTCATCTAAATAAAACGAATAAAACAAATGCATTAGTTATTTTTTATATAATTTTTTTAAGTTCATTGACACATCGTTACTATGCCAATTTAGAGATTCGTATACCTCTGAATCCCGAGAATAAAATTTTCTTCCGAAAAACAATTCAAAACAAAACAAAATGTGTAATGAATATAATATTTAAAGGGGGGGTAGGGTTGGGACTTTTAATGAGGCATGTGATAGAAACTACCACAGGCCTCCATCCCTGCAAATGTCTAAAAAAAGGGAGGGTTGGGACTTTGAATGAGATGCGTTTTATCGCATTATGCGATTAAATATATAAATATAGAATATAAAAAATGTTTCCATAGTGGCCAGGCTCAAGGTTGCCAAACAAAAAAGGTTTAGTTACATGCATTTGCAAATACCTGTTTAAGCTGCAATGTCATCGCCAAGGCACTCCGTGTATTGCAGTTCTAGCTATGATTTTAAAGCCTCCTAATAAGGAGCACAGGTGTGCTAATCAATAGGCAGGGGGCAGGTGGTAACCTAAACCCGCCCCTACCTATAGTTTGTCTGGCAAAGAAGAGCACTGGATAAACCAAAAGAAAGATCTCTGGAGGCAATATATTTCACTCCTGAAATCTCCATCCCCAAATTGTGTTTAAAGGGGGGGTAGGGGTGGAGATGCGTAGAGTCTACGAACTAAGACCGGGATGCCATTAAAGTTACTTGTAAAGGCAGACATCTCAATACTTTTGGTAACATAGTGTATTTTATCTTCATGTTTTCTATTTTAAGTTGCTTCAGCAGTTTCCCTATTGTGGCCCCTTTTACCCCCAGGCCTCATAGCAGCTGTGTGGTCTACTTCGGATATTGTTGCACCACTCAATATACGTAACTGAAAGGCAAAACACTCTCTTCACCGCCCTCTGCCGCTTACTGGAGCCATCGGCACTGGCGGCGGTCGGATCCTTCTTGGTGTTAGTTATGGAAACAAGTGAGGGGATGATGGTCTCCACCCATCTCCATGCTATAGCAGAGTGGAAGCAACGTCAAAACGTCACTTCCACTCATAGCTCTTAAAGGGCAATTTTTTTTTTCCAAATGACAAAATAAATATTATTATTTTTTATTGCATTTTAGTGTAAATGTGAGATCTGAGGTCTTTTTGACCCCCTTGTAATAGGAATAAAAGTGACACAATTTTTTTGTGTAAAAAATTTAAATAAAAGGTAAAAAAAAAATAAGAAAAAATAATAATTTTAAATGTGCCCCGTCCCGCCAAGCTTGCGTGCAGATGCAAACGCATCCCGTATATTAAAATGATTTTCAAACCACAAGTGTGATATTGCCACGTTCTGTAGAGTGAGAGCAATAATTCTAGCCCTAGACCTCCTCTGTAACTCAAAACATGCAACCTGTACGACTTTCTAAACTTCACAAAAAATAAAAAAGCGGCGCCTTCTAAGCGTTGCTATGAGCGTTTATTTACTGAAGCAATAAATTAGATAAAAGGCGTACTCACAAACAGAGCATAAGGTTAGGCATATGAGCATATAGGTTGTCATCCGCGGGGATCCCGGTAGGTGCAGTCATCACCCGTGCTGGAAACAGCTATATCCTTGCCACAAGCGCCCTCGGAACCTAGGAGAAGGGAGCAGGTTTCTGCGGTGTGCTGCACTTCTGATCTCACTTCCGGGCGCGGGAGGATGCGACTTTCTAAACATCGCCTATGGAGATTTTTAAGGATAAAAGTTTGTCGCCATTCCACGAGCAGGCGCAATTTTTTATGCATGACATGTTGGATATCAATTTACTTGTCGTAACATTATCTTTCACAATATAAAAAAAATTGGGCTAACTTTACTGTTGTCTTATTTTTTTATTTAAAAAAGGTGTATTTTTTCCAAAAAAAGTGCGCTTGTAAGATCACTGCGCAAATACGGTTTGACATAAAGTATTGCAATGACCACCATTTTATTTTCTAGGGTGTTAGAAAAAAATGTACAATGTTTGGGGGTTCCAAGTAGTTTTCTAGTAAAAAAAAAAACTGTTTTTAACTTGTAAACAACAAGTGTAAGAAAGAGGCTTGGTTCTTTAGTGGTTAATAAGAAAACAGAGAGACTGGCAGGAACACCAAGGATTCTACTGCTTAGTGTGGTCAATTTTTAATAGGAAAGCAAAGGGACTGGCTGGAACACCAGGGATTTCACACAAAGGAAGCAATAAAAAGAACGGGATACTTATCATACAAGTACATGGTACAGCAGCCACCTTTCAGGAATATGAAATGTTGGGTTTACATACTCTTCAAATCTGTTTTTTTTCTGCTGAAGTTTGATATTACAAATTTTGAATTGGTCTATCTTGCTTTTGATATTGTGTTGTAATTTACATTATTGTTTCTCTTTCTCATTCAGAAAATACAAAACCTAAATAAATAAGATCATTATGTTTGTATACAATCTTTTATTTGTATATGTTCTAGCTATAAAGTTCAGAAGAGGCCATGTTCTGGCAATACTTTACATAAGATAAATATATCAGTGAGTTATGCAAAAAATTGGTAAGGAAGTTATATCAGGTTAAATTACATATGGTAATGTTTAAAATAATTTGGTGTATCTTACCATGAAACAGCCTTATTAAGCATTCGCTTTTGTATTTCGTTTTTTTTCACTCGTGTGCAAAAACAACATCGCAATTTAAAATTCTGCAACCCCATAACATTCCAAACACAGTACCAAACTTGATTTTGATGTTTGGAACAGTAGTTGAATAATCTTGGCACTAGCCCACCCGACTCATGTTTACAATGATAACAATTTGTTAACTTTAGTTAGAAATGTGCATCTCCAGTACAGAAAATAACAGAGCCATACGTTCACACATTATCGTCATAAGTGTCCAAATAAAAACAATTAACATAATTAATGCTTTATTATAAAATGTTTTATCTAACCTTCCTGTTAAATTTATAATGCAAGAAAAAGGAAATCCACTGTATATTTTTGTTAAGCTATTGCTATGACAATGTGTGAAAGTCAGCAAATGACATATTATGCTGTGATAGGGACATCAAAGGTATGTACTATAGGTTGTAAAGTGTGACCATGTTTCATGGCAAAAATATTTATATATTTAAAAAAAATAATCAGGCTGTTTATTACTGGAAATCAAATGCTTGTTAAGAAGAAAAATAATAAGTTATTATTATTATTATTTTTTACATATTCCACCATTTAAAGAAAACCCTTAAACTACAAAGATTTTTCATAAAAGCCAAATTCTATCACTCCAAAGATTGTATAAGCCACCAAAATAAATGCACTTTACAGATTCAGAATTTTTACCTGCAGGCTTTTCTGTATAGGGTATGGGTCTTGTGATACATCGGCTGGTGTCACATCTCAGTGCTTATAAACAAGCCAACTGACCAAGTTGGAAATCCTCTTGGAGTTAGAGAAATGACACTTGCAGGCTCCACCAACAAGATGGATATAGAAATGAAGGATGCTGAGAAAGGGAAAAAACAATGGCCTAGATTCACAAAGCGATTACGCCTGTGTAAATGTTGTTAGACTGGAGTAATTTCGACTTACGGGCGTTTTTACGCTAGTCGAAATCCTCAAACCATGAAAAGACACCTGCGGGCTTCATTTCGACTGTATTACGTGTTAGTACGCCTTCAGATCTACGCTGCCAGAAAATTGCGGCCACTGGGCGGACTTCCTGTTGTTTTTCGCCGTCAGGGTATGCTAATGAGCTTTTGCCTGCAATCCACAAAATTCGCACTTTCAACGCAATCTCTTACGGCACCTTTAGTCATCTTTTTTTTCCGTTTCACTATACCTGCTTTTTGCTGGTCTAATATTAGACAGCCCATGTTAAGTATGGCCGTCGTTCCCCGTCGAATTTCAACGTTTTCCGATGTCTTTTATTATTTTTAACGTAAGTCGTCGGGAATAGGAATGTTCGTAAACGCCGCTACTCAAACAACGAATGACGTCACGACGTGATTTCGCGCAATGCACGGCGGGAAATTCCTGAACAGAGCATGCGCAGTTCGATCGTCGCGGGGACGCGCTTAATTTAAATGCTTCACGCCCCCTAATCACGTATTTCGATTGCGCGGCGGAAAAAAAATACGACACAATAGCGTACGCGCAAAAAAACTACCTGAATTCGGTGTAGAGTCTGGTGAAATACGGCAGCGTACCGTATTTCGATTACGCAGCGGAATATTACGTCTTTGTGAATCTGCCCCAATATTTCTGTTGCTTTTGGTGCCTACTAAAGGATACAACTAAAAATTGTGATCATGGTGCTATTGTAAAACATATTTGGTTCCATCATAATATCATGGACCAGATGTGGTTTATCATGGACCAGTCTGGTTTCTAAACATGTAATACCAAAAAGGCCATAAAAAAAAATCAGTTTCACCAATGATAATGTAAAAATGCTTTACACTTTCCTATGCAACTGAAAATGGGAACCTACCTTATAATATAAGGTACTGAGGTAAACCTGAAAAAAAAAACAAAAAAAAAAACAAATTCAGGAAAAGATTTACTTGTCAAAATTTACTCTAGCAGTCTCACTACAAACCAATGTTCATCGAGTAACCTAGACCTGCAGCCATAGATTATACCAGGCAAGGTTGTTTTCCTATTGTGACGGGAGTCACTTCGGGCAGGGGGCTTGTGGAACCCAGATTACATTAGAGAGCTCTGGAAACTCCTTGTCCAGCTCCCCCACCCCCTCCTAAGTGTAAAACACCCCTTGTCTATTAGGGGCACAGGGTGACCAAGAACCCCAGTCGGGTCTGTCCTAACCAGACTCGCCGTACAACCACATTGAAAAATTAGTGTTACCCCTGTTATCCTGGGGCTTAGATATGCGGTTTGTGTTGAAAGAGTGAGGGGGCTCTTTCACTTGGGACAGTAATATTTCTGAACAATATCTCTCAAGAAATATATGATGATAAATTCTACCTTTCGTCTCAGACCATTGCTGGATAGTTTTAGGTGGGGTTGTTGTGTGTCTGTTAAGTGCCTGCATCCCATTGTTCTATTGTTTCTGTCTGCCTTGGGAGCAAAGTATTATGGGATGTATACGTGTATGTGGATTAGATGCTAGAGGGGGAGGGGGGATTTCTCCAGCAGCCACTCCTAAAGACGGTCTACTGCTGGAAAGTTGAAAATACCTGTGTGTCATGTTACTGGAGGAGTGTTACTTTATCTTTATGCAAAGAAGGGGGGATTTTGCTCTTAGTGTATATCTCTCTGTGCCTGTCTTATGCTTCTCTTCACCCTACACTGATGTCTCAACAAGTGCATGGGTGAGCTAAGGGACCTTGGATCATGCTGGTACCAGATAAGGGAAACCTATATTGCAGACATACTCCTCTTGAGTATGGGGTCTATCACACCTATCTTCCAATGAGTGAGTGAACCATGCTGTACTGGGTAACTGTGGATTTGCTTCATAGGTCCTAATAGAGAAGCATCTACTTGCAAGCCTTCAAGGTGACATATACTTTATTGAGGCCTATGAAAAAACTGGGCATTTACAGTACACAACACAAAGGCCTAGTAGAAAACAGAAACCTTTGAGCCCGTAGTTGGCTGCAACTCATCAAGGTCACCTGCTGATCTTCGGTTTATAAAGGTAAGGCCTCATTATAATAATAAAAAAAAAAAAGCCAGTAGCTTTAGCTGTATAATGAGGTTTTTCAGTTTTTTTGTAGTGGTGTTTTTCAGCTTTTCTTAACAAATTGATACTCCTACAAAAACGTACGGCTCAAAAATGCTGATAAACGCAGAATAGACCCTTTTTCTGTTTTTTTCAGCATTTTTTAAAGCTGAAAAACTCCTCTCAGAACCCACTAGTTCTAAGGGGGGGGGGGGTCCAGCTTGAAATGCTCCTGCCAAAAACTGCTAATAACAGCCTATGTGTGCATGAACACATATGATAACCTGCTGGAAAAAAAACACCTGAAGCCAAAAACAGCAGCTGTAAAAACGTCCAATGTGCCTAATAGTTAACCTTGCTATCTTTTAAGGATTTGTTTTGCGAGTCTGTATGTGTGCAGAATCACTGCTCTGGCTGTGTGATCACTAAACAACCAGATTATATAAATGAAAGGTAATATCTGTGTGCCCTGGGAAATTCTGAGTTTATTTAAACATCTGGATCTTGTTAGCAGTAATAGAAGTGATCCTTCAGTTCTTATCCACATGGATAGATATGATCATCATACAGTAAATACTTGTACAAGGTATATCAAGTAGAAGTTAAATTAGACATTGATTTGTAATGGGATTTATTTATTTTACAAGTACTATCATGTATTTTGTTATTTATTAATAAATCATCTTACAGCTAACACTTTTTTCTTCAGTATGGTAATTATCATAATAAATAGCAATTGCAGAGCAAAAGAATACTCCCAAAGGGTCTTTTGGTGCTACAGAAAATAAATAAAAAAAGGTCCTCAAGTATCCATGACTTCTAACCTACTCCTAAAGTTATCCATAAAAAAGGTAATTTTGCACAAAATGCTGAAGTTTAAATTGAAGGTATTTGGCAGGATTGTTGTTAGATTGTTTTGATCAAGTTAATTATTTCTCCCAATACAACCTGGTTGAAAGTGGTAGAGTCTTCTAAAGAAAATAAGTATGCTCTTGTTTTCTTGACCCCAAGCGTATGTATGTGACGGATCTCGGATACCCAGGGGCGGACTGACTACTCATGGGGCCCCCGGGCAATAGAAGATTATGATGCCCCCGAGCTTACAGATGGCCACCATGCCAGGAGGCAGTGCAGAGGCGGGGCAGCTAAAATCTCTAGATTTTCACATCAAAAGCTTGTCAGTTTCGGACATATCAGGAAAAGATGTAAATAAAACACAGATTTTTACATACTGTCCCTGGTTTTACTGAGCCTGGCAACCCTGATGGGGCCCCCTAGTCACATGGGGCCCTCGGGCAGTGCCCGAGTGACTCAATGGTCAGTCCGCCCCTGCGGATACCCCAGGTGGGCACATCCGCCAGACCTGTGTCTCCTGTCCTCCAAATGCACCCGCAGCCTGCAGATTCGCCATAATGTAAATCTCAACAATAGACTTATTTTAATTTGCTCCTTTGTGGTCTGTTAAATATACCATTTAAAACATGTTATTAGATCTGTTTAATCACGTTTTGAGCAGTTCACTTCACTTACTGTTCTGAGTGGATGTACCTATACATTTTCTCAGGGACACTTCTGAACAGTCCTGTGATCACACTGTTGTTAGTGCAGATCACAGGAAAAAGATTCAGAGCCAATGAGAGCAGCTCTGTACTTTGGGATCACTGTGACCAATTACAGCAATTACAAGTGTAAACTCTGTCTGCAATGAGCGATCACAAGTGTAAACACTGGCTGTAATGAATAACCAGCAGTGTTTTCTTGTGTACAAATTACATGCACAATTGCAGTGTTCCTGCCTGAATGCAGTGCCCCATTCTTTAACTACAACCAACCCCTGGTTACAGTCAATGCCAGATTAAAGCCAGCACCTGAGGATAGCCAGTGTCTGAGAACAGGGAGCTTTAGCCAGTGAAAAATTACAGCCAGTGCAGGGTTTAGCATCCCAAACATTAGGCAGATTTTTTCATTCGACCAGCTGGTTGAACAAAAAAAAATGACCCCATTCTTCCTGCTGTGTTATTGTTTTCTGACAACAGGAGACTTTCCACTGTGAGAATACACAGATAAAGGTTGCAGTCTTTAGTCTGCGGTGCTAATCGAGCTTGGAAAATCTGACAGGGCGTTTGAACAGTAGTCGGTCAGTAGATTGACTACTGTACAACCACAGTGCCCAGACATAGAATGAAATTCGGCCAGTTACTGCTGAATCGACCAGCTTTACAGCCACAGTGCATACTTACTGCCAGATCAAGTGATTCCAGTGTTGCTAATTGCAGCCTATGTTCATCGTTTCATGTTAGGGTGTCTATTTTTTTTTTTATTAACATGGTCATTTTGCAGGTGTTTCTACTGTTCTGACATTTTAGGGCTTCTGAAAATATCATAGGTAGTCAGGAAATCAAATGAAAATGTTATCCCCAGAAAAGATTTAAGGTTCTCCATAGATGTTGTGCCCCTCTAGGTGGCACGTCAGTAAAAAAAATCTCACACATGTAGTATCTCTATACTCAGGAGTAGCAAAATGTGCTTTTCTGTTAAATTCTACGTATGTCCATGCTGTGTGTGAGAAATACCTGCTTCTTTAAAATCATAAACTGGAAAAAATCCATTTGCATTTTATTTCTTTATTATCAAAAAAATAAATGGGAAAAACAATTACATTTTTAAAAGACTCACTGTTAGCATATACCTTGATCTGTCTGCTTTCCAGAATTAGGTAATTTTGGGGCAGTTGTACATTCCTGGTACTGTAGGGCCTCCAAAAATGTAATAAGCAGTCTGGAAATCAGATATACAATTTATATCCCTTAACACATTCATTCTCACACGGCCGTCATAATACAAGAGGCACTGTTGTTCAGGGAGGACTTCAGATGATGTCCTCCTAGGATCGGGCCATGTACCGGTGTGATCTGTCATCCACCATCTCCACAGGATGCAGCGGATGACAGATCACTCTACTGGCCCACTTCTGGTACCATGTGACCCTTGTGCCCAATTACAGCGGATCACATGGCAGTTGTACACAACGAAAGGCTTTGTTACATGCATTTTTATTGCGTACTTGTGATGAGCTCTGTGATTGGTCACAGTCATTACATGCTACAGACAGGGCCAATAACAGCCCATCTATACCAAGTGATTAATTGTGGCCAATCACAGCTAATCACAATAGAAAACACTGCACGAGTAGTTTTCATTCAGAAAACATAGTTGATTATAACTGTAAAATTCAAAGTTATAAACAACCATAGTGTGTAAAAAATTAATAAAAATCAAATCATGATCACCTCCCTAAAGTAGTACAGTACAGAAGATGATCACCGGTCAGTGTCCCTGATCCCCACCACACCAGTTATACCATGATGTTGTACTGCACTGGTTTACAGTGTGTAAAAGATTGTAAATCTTTTTTTTTTTTTTTTTATTTCCAAAAAAATTACAACTTCAAAAAACTTGCAATGCCTCTTACTAAATACATTTAACTGCCTATGTTCCAAAAGGGGGTCATTTAGGGGATATTGTACTGTCCTGGCATTTTTGTGCCTCAAGAGCATCAGGATTGGTTGATTTTCATATACATACACATATATACATATATATATATATACACACACACAATAGTTTGTGAACTTTACGACAGACTAATATACACTGATTTAGGTTATTTTCACCCAAGAAATAAAGCAGTATACATTTTGGCCTACATTTATAAAGGAACATTATTTGCAAAATTGTATAACAATAATTCTAAATGTTCTGTCTTTTTTTCATTTGTTTTGCAAAAAATAAGCTCTATTAGGCTCAATAAAAGCTCTATTAGTGTGAAAAAAAATTATAATAACTTTATATGTGTACAGTGTTGCATGACCGCGCAATTATCATTCAGAGTGTGACAGCACTGAAAGTTGAAAATTGGAATGGGCGGAAGGGGGTAAATGTGCACGGTATTGAAGTGGTTAAAAGCCTGGATGTGATCCTTAAATTTTGTGGCAGCAAAAAAGTCTCACATATGTGATATCCCCATACTATTGAGGTGTAGATGTGTTTTGGAATGTATTTCTAAGTATGCCCTTGCTGATAAATAAATTATTGAAATTTGTGCAAAAAAATCTAATCCCATTTATTTCTTAATTTTCCCCAAATATATGGCAAAAAGTAGATCTTCAGAATGCTCACTATGTCTTATTCCTTGTGGTAGCTGTTATGAACAAAAGATTCAGTGGTGGGTTTTTGTTCTGTTCCAGGACCTCAAGAAATGTGACAGGCAGTCAGAAGATCAAGGTTCATAAATTTCAATTAAATATATATGCCATAGTTTGTAGATTCTCTTAGTTTCACACAGACTAAATAATATATCTTTTTTTTTTAACCAAAGAAATGTAGCAGAATTGTTAATTGTTTGAAATGATCTTAAACTGTAATGCCCCATACACACAAGCAGAATTTCCGCCAGCAAAAGTCAGATGTGAGTTTTTCGTTGGAAATTCCGACCGTGTGTATGCTCCATCAGACTTTTGTTGTCGGAATTTCCGCCATCAAATGTTTGAGAGCAGGTTCTTTATTTTTCCAATGGAAAAAATTCCTTATCGGAAAATCAGTCCGTCTGTATGGAATTCCGACGGGGAAAAAAACACACATGCTCAGAAACAATTCAACGCATGCTCGGAAGCCTTTAATTAATTTTTCTCGCCTCGTCGTAGTGTTGTATGTCACTGCGTACTTAACAGAGCACTTTTGTGTGACCATGTGTCTGCAAGCCAAGCTTAGCCGGAATTCCGTCGGAAAAACCAACCAACTTTTTTTCCCGACAGAAATTCTGCTTGTGTGTACAGGGCATAAGTGTATTTACATGTCTCATGATCTTTTACTGTGTCACTTTAATTAAAAACTTATTTATTTGGTATATTATTGATTTTTGTATATGTTACAGAGCCTCTTTTAACCATCAACCAATGCCAACCCCCTGAGGAAGACTGCATACAGTTGAAACTCCATTGAAACATAATGGATTCTGTTGCCGTGATGACGCCTTTTTTGTCCTTGTTAAGTGCTTGTGCAAAACACATTGCGGCAACAGACTCCATTGCGTTCCATGCTGTTTTGAGTGGCATCCATGTCCAGCACTGAGTTTACATTTCCTGGCTTGCAGATACGTCATCCGGGTACACCGGCAGCATGGTAACATTATTGAGATGTTGATTCCAACTCTTTTAATTGTGAACAATAAACTGTGATGTTTTAATACCTGGCTTATATTGAATACAACTGAGGATACATTCCCATGGCTTAATATACGGCATTTAACCAATTGAAAAGCGTTGTCCACCTTGTTATTTTTTTGGTTCTCCTGGGGGGGGGGGGAAACTTGTGAGTCATGTGACATGTTGCCTTTCGCCTCCTCTCCAGGGAAGAATTTCAATATATATGGTTGTTATGATGGAGTTCTAGAAGATATACCTTTTATATATGTTTGTTATTGTATGTATGTCATGTTGTGTTTTAGATTTAAATGCTTTTCGTATTTTATGGTGCATTTTATGGCAATGTAATGTGTTGTAACTCTGCTAAAATGAATAAAAAGAATTTAAACACAGAATAAGCCATTTTGTGCTCCATTTTCTCTACTAATATAAGCATATTTCATAACAATAATCTACTGGGACCTAATGCCAATGCACACAGAGATGATTGCTGTTGGAGGATTTTTTTTGGAGTGCATCAAAATAGTGGGCTAGACTTTAATAGGACTAAATATCTTTATAAAAGACTAAATTATCAAGACTATGCAGATGCTTTGTTCCTCTATAGAACTGTATTACCCCTGATAGACTGTGGTCATATCCTCATAAATAGGAACCATAATATCACCAAGTACTTTACACCTTTCTCCACATCCTAACGTATTATTGCAATGCTAATTAAGCAGCTACTATGCTTTAAAAAACAACTTGATGTACATTAACGAGCAATTATTAACACATGTATATTATTGTTGTAATACTTATTATACTAACAATAATTGAAAAAAAAATGTTTTTCTCCTTCACAGCTAACTTCCTGACAATGAGTAATCGATAAGTGCATTGCAGGCAGGGCCTGACCGACAACATTCCCCAGGGCCAGCCCACTGGCTGTCCCACCGAATCCGCCCACTGGCCATCCCACCGTGTCATTCGTTGTACACACTTTAATTTTAACCCTCTTATACCAATGTATCCCAATACTCACCCTGAATTATCCACATCCCTCTCCAGTGACTGCCTGCTGTGCTACGTCTAAGGCCCCATACACACGAGCAGACAGATTTGTTCAAATCTGTCCGTCCGACAGATTTGAACAAATCTGTCTGCTGGGATTTTGGTTTGCTCGCGTGTACACACGAGCAAACCAAAATCCCCGCCAGCAGAGAGCGCGCTGACGTGTCGGTGACGTGGCGGTGACGTTGACGCCGCCACGTCACCGCACCAGGAAGTAAAACACTTCCGCGCATACGCCAAATCCATTCGGCGGCGGTGCGGCGGCGGTGCGGGATGACATGTCTGCTGGTAAGTGTACTAACCAGCAGACATGTCGGGCGGACGGATTCCCACCCGATAGATTTCAAAGCATGCTTTGAAATCTGTCGGGTGGCCAAATCCGTCGGCTCGGCCGTACACACGATCGAATCTGTCTGCTGAAACGGTCCAGGGGACCGTTTCCAGCGGACAGATTTGATCGTGTGTACGAGGCCTAACACTTTCCTTCATTAGGCTGCTGTATGAGGGTGTGGGCGGTCCCCTTAGGACGCTCAGGCCCCTTACAAGTGTGTTGCCTGTACACCCCTGAAGGCAGCCTCTAGGAAGTTCCCTTTGGGGCAGCCATACACAATCTGATTCCACACCAATTTGGTGATCATATATGAATTGGAACACAAAGGGCTTTTCTAGAAGGGAATGTTGAAAGCTTCCAACTGTTTAGCCAATGCTGTTTGCAGAGAACAATATGCATTGTTATACATGTACACACAGTTGCAAATCTAAAGATAGAAAATGAATACATACATACTTTAATATTATATTGAAGCAAAACTTCAGGTCAAAAGATAAGTATATCATTGAAATATACATGCTTATTCATGTACAGGATCTGGCAAATACAGTCCATCCTGTACAATCAGTCTTGTATTACACACACACATCTTCCAACCAGAACAACAAGGTTTTTGACCATCTTATGTATATTCCTTAATTGCAGTTTGATATGTTTCCTTTTGAATAAGAAGTTCATGTAACTGGGGGTGTAGTTGCCATCATCCCTTAATGCATAACACAAATTCCTCTTATAGTGGGATTTTATAGGCAACTCAAGTATAGACAAAATATGTTGATATCATGAAAAATAATCAATTGTATTGAAGTTCTTTATAAAAATATTATTAAAAATTCATATATGTCTCCTTTCTATATAAGTTTTAAATCTTTTAAATCTTCTTAAAATTGTGTCTTTTATTTATATAATGCTTGATAAATCTGACATGAAGAAAATTGTTCAGAAATTTTCTTTTGTGGGTTCAACAAACTGGCTGAAGAGAAAAAAAAAAGCTAACCGCGTATAACTATTAGAGATGTGTGTGGGGCAGGGCTTAGCCAGTGTACACAAAGAGTTGGCGAACTCAACAAATATTGATACTTAAAATTGTAGAAATTGGATGATCACTGAAATGGGGAAATTTACAGAAATGGTGCCACATATGTTGCAGGTTATAAACCTCTTCAAGCATAACGATAATGTCTGCCAAAACCCCTTTTTTTAATAGAAATATAATATCTTACAGACAACAAAATGCCTTAGGAGCACTTATATTATGGGAGGTATCCAGGTTTACTAGGTTACCATAAGATCCCCATAATCCTAGCAGTTTATCCAGCTGATGGTGGGAGAAGCTGGCAAAAAAATATACCATGTAAGGGGAACTTTATACCTTCTAGGCAGGTACATTTTTCTAAGACTAATCCTATTCTTTGCCTAACAAGTGGGTCTCTATCCCTGACCTACTCCCACACTACAGGTGCACTGAATAATGCCGAATTCACTATTTAAGCACTCCTGTGTCAAGATGGCAGCCAAAATCTCGAAGATTTCTGCATCCAGTAGCAGATACCAGCTTCCCCAAGATGACTGCCTGGAGCTGATAACAGGGGGGTAAATTAGTCCCAAGTTGTTTTCTGCCAGCCAGAAGATGTAGTACAGTGTCCCCTTCAGGTCAGCTAACAGACTGCAGTCAATGCCTGCCTTAAAATTGATCACAAACATACTGTAGCTGTCCAAAATTAAGTTCTTTAGCTGTCATGTACCTGGTGGGTGAGCCTGACGTGTAGAGGAATGCCTCTTGTACAGCTCCGGCTCGTGAGCCACTGATAGTGAGACAGCAGGCTCAGGACCACGGCGGGGTAAGAGTGCCTATGATCAGCCCAGAAGTCTGTGCCAGTAGAAGCCGGGAACTCAGGAACAGAAAGCCGGACTCAGCAGGTAGCAGGCAAGCGAGATGGCAGGTAGGCTGGCAGGCTTGGCAAGTGGCAGGCAGAGGTGCACCACAGGATGCAGAAGCTGTAGCAGGGTCAGACGGGCCAGGTCGACAACAGATAGATAGATAGATAGATAGATCAGGCATAGTCAGCAGGCAGAAGCGTAGTCGGATCACAGGCAGATTTTGGCAACAGACAGGCAGATCAGGCAAGTACAGCAGGCAGAAGCGTAGTTGGGTCACAGGCAGGTTTTGGCATCAGGTGCTGAGTAACAGGAACTAGAGGCAGAGATCCCTCTGTAGGAAGCCAGGGGTCAGGGCAGGAAGCAGACACAGGTAGTCAGGAGCAAGCCAGATCAGTATCAGAAGTCGACACACAGAGAAATCAGGATTCAGGTAAAACACTGTAGACCAAGCAGCAATCAGTCAGCGTTGAAGCTCTGTTTAAATGAGCCGACTGGCGCCAGTTCTGATGACAGGTGCGCGCACGCGCATCTGCAGAAATGCCCATTCTAGACATTCTTGGTTGGCGCCTGCGCACAGGCATGCGCCTGGAGATGGCAGCTGTGCTCCACAGATGTCTTTCCTGACATAAGCAGGTAAAACAGTAAATGTATACATATTTGTAAGAATCCCCTAATTAGGACACTGCCAAGCAGACAGGAAAATAAAGCTGAATGATTGATAGACTTGTAGCTTTGGTCTTACCTGTGCTTTACATGTCATTTTCACTGAAAATACAGTGGTTACCATGAGATCCACAGTATCTGTAGTTTGGTTCTCTTTAATCAACAGTATTTAAAGTGGTTGTAAAGGCTGAAGGTTTTTAGTTTCTTTTTACCTACAGGGTATTTTTTTACCTTTAAGGCTTTTTTTTTTTTACCTCCATGCTGCATTTTAAGCATGAAGGTAAAAAACCTTCTGTGCTGCTCCCCTGCCCAAACAAAAACGTACCTGTGCCCTCTTTCAATCCAGCGATCTGCACAAGAGCCTTCACTGTCCTGGAACTCTCCTCATTGGCTGAGACAGCAGCGGGAGCCAATGGCAATCACAGCCAGTGAACCAAGAGAGGAGAGAGTGGGGGCAGGACTGAGCTGAAACTCTATGTTTTTTTATGGACGCATAGAGCAGGGCTCAAGAGCGAGCATGCACCAGTACCCCCATAGCAAGTGGCTTGCTTTTAGGGGCACTGGTCAAGAGAGAATAGCCAGAAGAACCAGTGGGGGATCCGAGAAGAGGAGGATCAGGGCGGCATTGAGAAAAAACACTGAACAGAGCAGGTAAGTATGTATAACGTTTGTTATTTAAAAAAAAAAAAAAAAAACTTTAATACCACTTTCAATAATGACAGCTTTCTTTACGTTATGGTCTTTTAAAAAATAGTCAAATCAAAAGTCGCTGCTGGTGCAGACAATTAAAATATAAAGTAATTTTGTGTTTTTTACCAGTCTTGTATTTTCAACATCAAACCAGACTTGTATTTCTGTGCAAAGGTAACAAAAATCAGGATATATTTTTCTGGACAGGTTTCAAGCAGCAGCAAAATGTTGGCGTCCTTGAGCTTCACTTAACACAAATCTTGAGTTCTAAAAATAAATACACCATAACATCTGTCATTCATAAATGATATTTTCTGCTGCATTTTTTGGAAATAAAACAATTATTTACTTTAGCACTTGCATATTAAATTTCTGCAACCTCTCAGAATAAATCTCTCAGCTGGCACCACAGGGCAGTTCCAGACACAAACAGTAGTGTGATCTATGCGACGAGAGGAGAGATCAGTATAAATAAAATGTGCTTTCCTTAACTCTGTTCTTTAATTTTCTTATTAGTTGTACAATGCAAGAAGAGAGATCAGGAAGAGCATCTTAAGAAATACTTAGTGCTGAACTATAGTTTTATTTTTCATTTCTGTCTTGTTTCTGGAAGCCTTGTAACCATCTTGCGACACAAATGTCACTACTTAGTTTAGAAATGGTGGCAGTTTAAAACATATTGCAAATTCTGTCTGCAAAATGTATACGTCAATGATATGTCACACATGTAACAGTATGTCTGCTTACATCAGAAACTTGTAAAGAAAGTTGTTCTCGCTGTGGTACTTCTGTATGTTTTTATTTGCAGAACAATTACATACTGACACCATTTTAGCTACAATGGCCTTATTTAGTATCTAAACAGAAGTTCCTTAAAGGGGTTGTGTAGGTACAATTTTTTTTTCCTAAATAGCTTCCTTTACCTTGGTGCAGTCCTCCTTCTTCACTTACCTCATCCTTCGATTTTGCTTTTAAATGTCCTTATTTCTTCTGAGAATTCCTCACTTCCTGTTCTTCTGTCTGTAACTCCACACAGTAATGCATGGCTTTCTCCCTGGTGTGGAGTGTTGTGCTCGCCCCCTCCCTTGGACTAAGGGAGAGTCAAAACACTCTCTATGTTGCAGATAGGAGCTGTGTGTTAGTGGGCGTCCTGACTCTCTTGTAGTCCAAGGGAGGGGGCAGGCAGGACACTTCACACTAGGGAGAATGCCTTGTATTACTGTGTGGAGGTACAGACAGAAAAACAGGAAGTGAGGATTTCTCAGAAGAAATAAGGACATTTAAAAGCAAAATCGAAGGATGAGGTAAGTGAAGGAGGACTGCACTAAGGTAAAGGAAGCTATTTAGGAAAAAAAATTGTACCTTTACAAGCCCTTTAATATTTCAAAGACTTTCTATACTCACACCTAGGTTTACCTGGCTGCTAAATGTAGCGATACCCTAAGTCCTACCTAAGTCCTAGGTTCTATTCCAACTAGTGCAGAAGCCAGGTAAACAGCATCTTCACACTCTGACAGTCCATAAGGGTTGCCTTTTTAAGAGTTTTATTGCAGCATTAACTTGGATGGGTTCAGGGAGCTGAATCCATCCAAGTTAATCCACATTACTAACTGGAACACTCTTCCTTGTAGTAGCTCTGCTGAACAGTCCTTTAGGCAGTGGGACATCAAGTGGACAGCCCTGGGGCCCCAAGAGCAATGGCCCAGGCCAGGCAAGGCTTTCAATTTGTGCAGCATGGTTGATAAAAGCAGTCACTGAAATTCATTCCCTTTGGGTCAGTACTCACAGTGTCCTTCCATCATAGAATGCAACTCTGATGCCAGCAAACTGCTCCCCCTGTGAAATCCCAAGGCAGGTCTTCAGTGGCACACCAATTTGGTCACTGAAAGGGTTTGTGGCTGAGCCACGGCTCTCTCAGCACAGGCTGAGATCCTCATGAGCAGTCTTGGCCTTCAGCAATACAGCCAGGAAGGCCTACAGCCCTCAATGGCTGGGAACGTCTCCTCCTGGACAAGAATCCTAGGCTCTGGGCTTCAGTCGATTTATACTCTCCCCACTCACCATCTGTAAACACCTGTCAAGCGATTGGCTAGGGCTGCATAAATTATCAAGCTGGCTATCTGACTCTTCCACCCAATGTATTCTGGAAAGCTCCAGAAACAGGGGGAAACAGCTAGACTAGTAGCCTGCAGAACCCAGAGCAGCACAACACAATTAATTCTGCTCTGCTAATCACAAAAGTGCCAAAAACAAAATGTGCCTACCCCCCAAAAAAACATAGCAGCCTAGCAGGAGGATGCTACATAAATATGCAGATAAAATACAGATAAGGGAGCTACAGTGGTTGACCGCGATATTGTGTCAATCTCGCTCCCTTTCTCGGCGAGATTGACCACCTGCGAGCCCCATCGCGGGAGCCAGCGCCGAGCTGGCTTGCCGCAATGGAGACAAAGCCATCATAGAAGCGACGGGGATCCGACGTGGATTCCTGCCAATTCTACACGTGTGCGGTGTTTGTTATGAATCCTAAAGGGGAAGTCCCCGCCGGATTTAAAAAAAAAAATCCGGCATGGGTTCCCCCCTCAGGAGTATATCGGGCCCTTAGGTCTGTTATGGGTTGCAAGGAGACCCCCCCTACGCCGAAAAAAACAGCGTGGGGGTCCCCCACAATCCGTACCAGACCCGTATCCAAAGCACGCCAGCCGGCCGATCAGGAGGGGAGTGGGGGCGAGCGAGCGCCCCCCCTCCTAAACCGTACCGGGCAGCATGCCCTCAACATGGGGGGGTCAGGTGCTCTGGGGCAGGGGGGCGCACTGCGGCCCCCCCCACCTCAGAGCACCCTGTCCCCATATTGATGAGGACAGGGCCCCTTCCCGACAACCCTGGCCGTTGGTTGTCGGGGTATGCGGGTGGGAGGCTTATCAGAATCTGGGAGACCCCTTTAATAAGGGGGCCCCCAGATACCAACCCCCACTCTAAGTGAATGAGTATGGGGTATCCATTTACCTGCAAAAAAAGTGCAAACACAAATAAACAACACAGGGTATTAAAATATTTTATTATAGTTGGCCGCCAGAAGGGGGTGTGTATGGTCGCTTTTATAAAAGCGCCCCCCCGGCGGGCTTCTCCCGACATCTGCGGGGGGTGGGTGCCGCTGCGGGGGTCTTCTCCTGCTCTCCGGGGGTCTTCTCTGCTCTTCGGGGGTCTTCTCCGCTCTTCGGGGGTCTTCTCCGCTCTTCTTCCGCTCTCCGGGGGTCTTCTCTGCACTTCTTCCGCTCTCCAGGGGGTCTTCTTCTTCGGGACTGGCAGCCGCTATCTTCGTGTGTTAGCTCAATTACTAGCGGTGGCCAATACGGTCTTCCGTGATGTCTTCTTCTTCTTCCCTCTTCTTCTCCAGATGTTGACACGACGCTTCCTCCCGCTGTTCTGCCGGGCGCGCGGCTCGCATCGACTTATATAGGCCTATCTTGTGACGTCGCAGTCCCATCATGCTCCGGTAGGTACCACGTGGTACCTACCGGAGCATGATGGGACTGCGGCGTCACAAGATAGGCCTATATAAGTCGCTGCGAGCCGCGCGCCCGGCAGAACAGCGGGAGGAAGCGTCGTGTCAACATCTGGAGAAGAAGAGGGAAGAAGAAGAAAACATCACGGAAGACCGGACTGGCCGCCGCTAGTAATTGAGCTAACACACGAAGATATCGGCGGCCAGTCCCGAAGAAGAAGACGACCCCCGGAGAGCGGAGAAGACCACCGGAGAGCAGAAGAAGAGCGGAGAAGACCCCCGAAGAGCGGAAGAAGAGCGGAGAAGACCTCGAAGAGCGGAGAAGACCCCTGAAGAGCGGAGAAGACCCCCGCAGCGGCACCCACCCCCCGCAGATGTCGGGAGAAGCCTGCCGGGGGGGGGGGGCACTTTTATAAAAGCGACCATACACACCCCCCCCCGGCGGCCAACTATAATCAAATATTTTAATACCCTGTGTTGTGTATTTGTGTTTGGACTTTTTTTGCAGGTGAATGGGTAGGGGTACGATGTACCCCATACTCATTCACTTAGGGTGGGGGTTGGTATCTGGGGGCCCCCTTATTAAAGGGGGCTCCCAGATTCCGATAAGCCTCCCACCCTCATACCCCGACAACCAACGGCCAGGGTTGTCGGGAAGGGGCCCTGTCCTCATCAACATGGGGACAGGGTGCTCTGAGGTGGGGGGGCCGCAGTGCGCCCCCCTGCCCCAGAGCCCCTGACCCCCCCATGTTGAGGGCATGCTGCCCGGTACGGCTCAGGAGGGGGGGGCGCTCGCTCGCCCTCCTCCCCTCCTGACCGGCCGGCTGGCGTGCTTTGGATACGGGTCTGGTATTGATTGTGGGGGACCCCCACGCCATTTTTTTCGGCATAGGGGGGTCTCCTTGCAACCCATAACAGACCTAAGGGCCCGGTATACTCCTGAGGGGGGAACCCATGCCGGATTTTTTTTTTAAATCCGGCGGGGACTTCCCCTTCAGGATTCATAACAAACGCCGCCCACGTGTAGAATTGGCGGGAATCCACGTCGGATCCCCGTCGCTTCTATGACGCGCTTGCTGGAATGTGCTTTTACTATTCCAGCGAGTGCGAGATGTCGGCACCCTGTCGCCGAGAGTCAGCGTGATGCTGTCGCGCTAAAAACACATTCTCGGCGGCAGGCACTGTATTTTACCAATTACTGTATATACTCGAGTATAAGCCGACCCGAGTATAAGCAGAGGTACCTAATTTTACCCCAAAAAACTGGGAAAGCGTATTGACTTGAGTATAAGCCTGGGGGGGGATGCAGCAGCTACTGTAAGTGGAAAAGAGGGTCAACAATGCCCATTTGCACGCCTCACTGTGCCCATTGCAACCTTACTGTGCCCAACCTCACTGTGCCCGTTGCCACCTCACTGTACCCGAGTCAGTGTGTCATTCATTGTTTAGGAGATGGGCAAGCCTTGCTCGGGATTAGTGAGCTTCATAAAGCCATCTTCTTCATCTCCAATGTTGTGGCTTTGTGAGACTAAGAGCCGAGAGGGGCCCTGCCACGGCGCCATCTTGGATTTGTTCGGTGGATGGCTGGGTCAAATAGGCCATTATTTTCCGGGGGTGTCTGTCCCCCTTTCGTTTGGCAGACATCATGCCATACTGCAGGGGGGGTGAGGAGGGTCCCTGGATGCTATTCCGGTCCAAAAACGAGGTCTCGTTGCGCTGGTATGTGACGCTAAATCCCAGGCTGCCGCAGAGCTCAGAGGAGAATGTCCATGCTGCTCGGATGTTTAAATGTTGCCATCTCCTCCTGGTCCCGTTCCATGATAGGCGTTTCCCAGCAGCCTATCACGGACGTCTTCTCATCCTCGGACTCAGTTTCCCAGCAGACACTGCGAAACTGAGTCCAAGGATGAGAGGACATCGCTAATAGGCTGCTGGGAGACACCTATCACAGAAAGGGACCAGGAGGAGACCACGACATTTAAACAATGGATGCCCAGAGCCTGACAAGATAAGCCAAGGGGTGTATTTTCAGCTCTAAAAAAAGGGCTGAAAAACGTGGCTTATACTTTGACTATAAACGGTAATTTGTATTTCTATCCACTCAGTCCAGAGGTTTACACAGCTTTGCCACGCAGCACAGCTCAATCTGGCAGGGTGGAAGACCCTCTCCTACTCTGAGTTTTGCTGTACAGGGATTGCAAGGGGTTGATACCTGCACTTCTTTAATTAAAATACACATACAGTGTCAGGACATAATATATCTTAGGCCTCGTACACACAATCAAATCTGTCTGCTGGAAACGGTCGGCCCGACCGTCCCAGCAAACAGATTCGACCGTGTGTACGGGCAAGCCGACGGATTTGGCCACCCGACAGATTTCAAAGCATGCTTTGAAATCTGTCGGCTGGGAACCCGTCCGCCCGCCATGTCTGCTGGTTAGTATGCTAACCAGCAGACATGTCTTCTCGCACACGCGCTGAATGATTTCGACGCATGCGCGGAAGTATTTTACTTCCTGGTGCGGTGACGTGGCGGCGTCAACGTCACCGACACGTCAGGTCCGACCGATTTGAACAGATAGATTGCCTCGTGTGTACGAGGCCTAAGTGAATGCAGCACTGCAATAATGTATGTGTTTTATATCTGCAGAAGACTAAATGAATTCCATGGGTGCTTTCCTTCCTGTGTTTGAAAACTATAGATATTTTTTTAAGCCAGATTTAGCCAGTAAATTTATCCGACATAGTATATACAGAAAACAAAAATTAACTATACAAATAACATCTTTTATTTACATAAAAAAACATTTTTGAATAGGTCTACTAAAGCCTGTTGCATTTTGTGCACAAAAAAATATGGCCATACAGCTAGTAAATTAGACACGGTAACAATGCTTGGGGTCCTGACCTCAAATAATTTATTGCCATTAACAGGCATATATTTTAGGAATGCATGTCTATTATTTGAATGGTAGGCCATACGGTAAGCTCCTTCTGGTATTTTTGTTTTCTGTTCTTTTTGTTTTTATAAGTAATAGAAAGATAAACAGATTTCCAGCCGGAATGCAATAGCGTTAAGTCCTGGAGACAAATGGTTGGACTGCTGATGCGTTTCGGGGGTCCTGCCCCTTTCCTCAGAGCTAAAATACTGATAATCCTGTAATCCTGATTCTTGGATTGTTATACAGGGTTTATACAGGTTAAACCTGAAGTTTATCTAAAAAGGATTCTAAGCCCTATACTCAAGTATGTCCCAAGTCATGCAGTGATCAGGGGTGCCAGTCCTCCTCCTGGCTCTAAACTTCCCATGCTGCAGTGGTTAATATCTTCTGATGTCCAGGCTGAAGTCAATAGAAAAAGCCCCCTACGGGGATCCACGAACCTCCTCCCAAATCTTCTATTAAAAAATGTTCTTTTATTGCTTTCCCTGCATGTAACACAACATCTGAATGGGGGGGGGGGGGGATTCTTTCATTCATCGGACTCTCCCCCCACAAATATTGAAAGGCACAAACAAGATATTTATTAAAATTGTGCTGCACCTAGGGCGGACTTCATGCATATATTTTTGCACTGTATGGCGATTAATCAGTTTTGGTCAGAGGTGGTAGGCTGTATACGGTCAGTCACCACCATCAGTATTATTGCTTCGGTGGAGGTTTGTTTATTGGGCCTGATTAATCCACAAGCACATATGAAGGTGATTAGTACACTACTTACTCTACTATTCTTTTATGCACAGAAAAAAATTACTCTGTCATGGAAAAAAAAAAACTGTGTCCACATCTGTATTGGCTTGGAAGGCGGTGGTCAATAAGGCATTACCCTTGTTTAAGGCCACATAAAGCAACAGAGGAGTACCATCTAAGTTTGAAAAAGTGTGGGGAGGTTGGATGAATGATAACTCTACTGTATCTGACTAGTTTTTGAGGCTCCCTGTGGACATATTTGCTCGATGTTCCTTGGAGAATTACCTATTAAGCTTCGCAAATGCCTATAATGTAATGTCTTTTCAATGGCTATATGAATGTCCTATATAAGAGTCACATTGCTTACCGGTGCTGATGTGTTGTAGTGTTAACTGTTTTTTTTTTTTATATATATAAAAAAACTTTTTGTACCAATACAAAACCTTACATATTAGCCCAAAAACACTCATGCCGTGTACACACAATCATTTTTCAGCATGAAAAAAAACGTTGTTTTTCAGCATGCCGAAAAAACTAAGTTTTCCCAACTTCATCATTAAAACGATGTTGCCTACACACCATCATTTTAAAAAAATGATCTAGCAAAGCGTTGTGACGTACAACACGTACGACGCCTTTGGGCTGCTTTAGCTGATTCCGTGTTAGTAAAAGACGATTTGCGCTTTTTTGTCTGTTACAGCGTGATGAATGTGCTTACTCCATTATGAACGGTAGTAGAATGAGCGCTCCCATCTCATAACTTGCTTATGAGCATGCACAGGTTTTTTACGTTGTTTTAGCCCACACACGATCATTTTTTACAACCCGAAAAACAACATTGTTTAAAACAACGTTAAAAAATGCAGCATGTTCGAATTTTTTTTTTTGTCGTTTTACAGAACCTGAAAAATGATGTGAAGCCCACACACGATAATTTGAAATTACAATTTTTGAAAAGCAAAATTTTTTTAATGCCGAAAAATGATCGTGTGTGTGCATTATACTTTACATTCATAAAAACACAAAAATCAAAAGAATGAAACCATCCCATAACATATACTCCTTTTTTTTTCTTTTACTTTCCCTAGATGAAAAAAAGAAAGAAAAACCATAGAGCAGAAACAACAATACCAAAAACCCAACGGAGTGGGCGAGAGCCAGAACCGTAGTGCTAAGGTTGAAGGTTTTGTTGTTTTTATACTTACATTTGAAAACTTTAATAAAAAAAAGTTTACAAAAAAACATCTGAATAAGTTACAATGTAAATTTTAGCTGCATCATTATCAAAAGCAAAAAAAATAATTCCAGCTCTAGTGGAACAGTTTTACCTGGGACGAAGTTCTTAATAGTAAAAGTAAAAAAAAAAATTGAATGTAATTTAATTCTAAGCATACCCTACATATGCCACTTGGTGGCTGGCACTCTCAACACTCCATGGCATCTGCTGGCTGACACTTAAAAATGAATTAACAGGTCTGGGTTGAAAAGAGCACATTAGCCCAAAGCAATGTTTTATTGTGATTCCCTGAACGGCTGATTGCTTACTTCCTCGATTGTGGCCTCTCTTTCTAAAATAGCCAATGTCTGAGAAACAGAATCATGCTCAATGTAAAAGCGGGCCACCCTTTCCTCTGAGCTTCTGATAACCACATTACATTTTATTAGCAAAGTGGTGATCATAAAAGTGAAATTTAAAAGGAATAAATACAATAAAAGCAACCCACCAGCTTGTTCTAGACAGCCCAGCATGTCTATTTTTTTTATTTATTTTTTTACTGGAAGTTTCATTATTCAAGATAACTTCCTTTTCCTGTGGAATATTGCTCAAGACAGTTGTAGATAGGTGATAAATGAGACAAGGGTTTAGTTATTGATAGTAAAAACGTCCTGTTTTTATTACCTAATCAGTTGGTTAGTGCTTTGTTATCTTACAGAAGTGGAGAGGTGAAAGGATTAGATGCAGACAAAGAGTTTAATAGGGTTACGGTGGGTGTTTGGGTGCTTCCAGTGGTATCTCTACCAGAATGGATCATGCTGCCACTTTCCACATGAAATGGAATAAATGTAAATGCTTTGCTATCGTTGCATCTTAAAGACAAGCACCAGATATTATTTATCAGCTTTTCTCCGCAGTAAAACGCTACGAAACAAATCTGCAGAACAACAGCGCATGCTATTACCGTAAACAATATAAAATCGGCTTTATTTTTTTTATCCCGCACTTACATATTCTTTTACGACCACTGTATTTTCACGTTTACCTTTGGAACAATTGTGGTTGCTACTTTTGCTTGCAGCGTTAAACCGTTTCTCTAAAAAAAGATAAGTCTATGAATTTTTTTTTATTGAACTGTGATTTAGAGGTTTTGTGTGTGAGGTGGTGGGCACCCCAAAAAAACAACAACTTAGAAATGGCCGCCCCAAATGGTTAACGCCAGGCAAACGCAGAGAAACTTCTGTCTCCCTGCTGCCTCTGTATTAACATCTTTATTTTTTACTTTTCTTAGTAAAACAACAACAACAAAGATGAAAGAAATATTTATCGCACTGGCAACATAGCTTTCATGAAGAGATTGCTGCTTGCCTTTCTTCACAGACTGGAAAATTCACATATGAAGACTGCGGCTTGGCACCTGCTTTAAAACCTTCTTGATGAAGCAAAGGTTGTCTTCATTAAGAGCATTAATATTCATGCCGCATGGTAATTTTGACACAGAAAAGGTCTCTGTAACCTTTTCTTGTGTGAGAATTTTTTACTTCTCAAGGAAATTACAGTCCAGCAATGACTTAATTAATGCTGGATTTCCTCGGCAGGTTTTGAAGAGCTGTCAGTTTGGGCTTCTAGTAGCTGTCAAGCAGAGAGACTAGACTGAAGGGAAGAGAGACTGAACCTAGAGCGACTCCAATCCATGCACACAGAAAACAATACTCTTTAGCACTTACGTCTAAATTAAATACAAGGCTCTTTGCAATTGCAGTAAAAAAAAAAAAAAATGCCTCTAATGTTTATTATGCTTCATGATAATGAAATTTCCTATTTTTGAACAAAACTTTATCGGTAACAGTGTTTGTGAATTAGAAGATATCTATACTTTGAAATTTGGCCAATCCTACATTTAGGATAAAACAGTTTTGCATTTTTAGTGGAGATCCAGCGTAAAATATAAATAATATTGCCAATATTTAAAAAAAAAAAAATTGTGTATTTTCACAATGTATAATAAAACTGGTCTTAGCAAAGATACATTTGCTGAGTAAACCCAGGATCTGAAGATGACTAGAAGTCTTCAATAATGAAATTTTATTGAATCTGTATGTTAGTGGTGGAAAAAACTATACCTACAAATGGACAAAAGATCAAAAAAAAAAAAAAATGGCAGCAGAACAGAGTACCAATCAAATTGGTTTAGCAGTGTTGACCACATTATCAGCCATTCAATGAAATGGACCCAGCACAACATATACACTATATTACCAAAAGTAATGGGACGCCTGCCTTTACAAGCACATGAAGTTTATTTGCAGCCCAGTCTTAAGTTTTGTACACACGATCCAACTTTATGGCCATAATAGTCTAATGGACGTGTTGTGTCGGATAATCGGACCATGTGTATACAATTGTCAGTTGAATTAACGACAACAAAAGTTGACTGTTCATGCTCACCAATTGTTGGGCAACAAATCTGTTACGTCGGTTTATCTGATCATGTGTACGCAAGTCCGTTTAACTAAAATCCAAAGTACAAACACGCATTCTCAATAACAACAACAATAGCAGAAGTTGCCCAAAGGGTGGGGGTAAAGAGCTGAAAAAACAAGGGATTTGGTGAATGTTGGCTGAAAATGTTGGGCCGTATATATGCAGAACAAGTTCGCGGCCAACGTCCTTCGGACCAAAATCCATGGAAAAGTCAGCTGAAAGTCCGATCATGTGTACAAGGCTTCTGTCTGTAGGTTCAATATTGAGTTGGCCCACCATTTACAGCTATAACAGCTTCAACTTTTCTGGGAAGGCTGTCCACAAGGTTTAGGAGTGTGTCTATGGGAATGTTTGACCATTCTTCCAGAAGCACATTTGTGAGGTCAAGCACGGATTTTGGACGAGAAGGTCTGGCTCAATTCTCCACACTAATTCATTCCAAAGGTCTTCTATCAGGTAGAGGTCAGGGCTCATCCATGTCTTTATGGACCTTGCTTTGTGCACTGGTGTGCAGTCATGTTGGAAAAGGAAAGGGCCATGAATAAAGTTGGGAGCATTAAATGTCCAAAATGTCTTGGTATGCTGAAGCCTGAAGATCTCCCTTCACTTGAACAAAGTGGCCAAGCCCAAAACCCTGAAAACAACCCCACACCAAATGATTTAGACAAGTGCACAAAGCAAGGTCGATAAAGACATGAATGCACGAGTTTGGGGTGGAGGAACTTGACTGGCCTGCACAAAAAAAATGCCATAAAACGACCCCCTATTTTGTAAATGCTATAACTTTTGCGCAAACCATTCAATAAACGCTTATTGCGATTTTTTTTTACGAAAAATATGTAGAAGAATACGTATCGGCCTAAACTGAGGAAAAAATATGTTTTTTATATATTTTTGGGGGATATTTATTATAGCAAAAAGTAAAAAATATTGATATTTTTTTTAAATTGTCGCTCTATTTTTGTTTATAGCGCAAAAAATAAAAACCGCAGAGATGATCAAATACCACCAAAAGAAAGCTCTATTTGTGGGGAAAAAAGGACGCCAATTTTGTTTGGGAGCCACGTCGCACGACCACGCAATTGTCAGTTAAAGCGACGCAGTGCCGAATCACAAAAAGTGCTCTGGTCATTGGACAGCAATATGGTCCGGAGCTAAAGTGGTTAAAAGGTGATTTATTTATTAAAGGAAGTTATATGTAAATTGCTGCCAATTGTGTGGTGATTCACATACTGTAAATTCATATTTCTGTCTCAGTTACACTGGTAACCAGGACGATCAGAGAGGATGAACCTCCCCAGCACAGATAGCAATATAACCCTGATGCCGCGTACACACAATCGGAATTTCCGATGTCCTAAAACATTTTGTTCAAGCTGTCTTGCATACACACTGTCAGACCAAATTCTGACCGTCCAAAACACGGTGACGTAAAACCCTATGACGACCCGAGTAGAATTAAGTTCAATGCTTCCGAGCATGCGTCAACTTGATACTGAGCATGCGTGGGTTTTTTCTCCGTCGGAGTTGCACACAGACGATAAGAATTTCCTATCGTTTTTACTTCCATCGGAAAAAAATAAAACATGTTCTATTTCTAAACACCGATGGAAAAAAGTCAGATGGGGCCCACACACGATCGTAATTTCCGATGAAAAAAGTCCATCAGACTTTTTTTATTGGAAATTCCGATCATGTGTACGTGGCATTACAGAGTTTCTAGCCCTCTCCTACTCTATACAAAACATAGAAAAGGGTTTTGGCTTTACATACATTTATGTAGTTCACACAATTTGTCCATATTATCCTACAACTAGATCTCCATTGGTAGATCAAGCTGCTAAGCAAAGGGATCACTTTTCATTAAGCTTCAGGGTGGTGGATCTCTGCTACTGGCTAGATAAGTAAGCATAACTTATATATTAATAATTGCCTGCTATGAGAAAATACAGATTCAATAGATTAACATATTTAATGTAATATTTAACTTATTTTCCCTTTATTAAAATTGTTGATTGTTGCATTTTGCTCAGCAGCCTGAAAATAAAAAATAATGTAAAAAAAAACCTGAGCAAGATGTTTTATTTGTTTACATTTTTCAGACTACAAAGACACCACTAATTGACTTTTGTCTAGTATTGACCTTTGTCAGAATACAGAACACACCTAATAAACTATTTCCAGCATCTGCGTTTCTTAAGAAGGCTGCTATAAAATACATTCAGATGTGCACTGACAAAGAATCAGTCAGGAATAGACATTTGGAGATCTTGGAATTTCTCCTGTAAAGATGTTATAATAGTGCAACCTTACCTCTCAGGCCGCGTACACACGATCAGATGAGAATGGTCCGACGAACCGTTTTCATCTGGTCACCGCTGAAATGGCCTGATGGTCTGATGTGCGTACATACCATCAGTCCAAATTCCGAATCGGGTCAGAATGCGGTGACTTAGAACACAACGACGTGCTGAAAAAACAAAGTTCAATGCTTCCAAGCATGCGTCGACTTGATTCTGAGCATGCGCATGTTTTTGGTCCGATGCTTTTGCCTACTAACCATCGCTTTGGTCCGATGGTCAGGCGTCCATCCGACCGATTTTAAAGCAAGTTTTAAAACTTTGGTCCGACGGACAACGGTCCGATTGGCCGTACACGCGATCGGTTTGGTCCGATGAAACTGGCCTTAAGGCCAGTTTCATTGGACCGAACCGATCGTGTGTACGCGGCCTCAGGGATAGCTGTGTATTCTGTTTATTTACTTGTATTCTCTTCCTGTAACCTCTTTTTTTTTCTCATAGTTTTCTGGCATACTTCACACTTGGTGGACCACATTGGCATGAAATGTTAGGCAGTGCCCCAACTTGAGCAGGGTTGTCTGAGACTAGGCTCAGTCCTTGCAGACATAAAATGGCCTTTACCCCTTTGGTCTCGTCAGTTTGTGAGGTCTCTTATCTCACTTTCTTTCTGGAACTCTACTCTGAATACTGGCACCACGATTGTGAGGTACCTTACCGCCTTATAGTGATCGCATTGTGGGTTGTATACGCTGTAATCATCCATGGGCCCTTACACTAAAGGCTCATACACACTTCAAAATGAGCAAGTTTTCAAAATAGTCCGATCGTGTGTACGCTCCATCGAACAAACTTTTTCGGGTTTCATCGGACAAAAAGTTTGGTCTGCAAACGGACAAACTTTGCGTGAACAAGTGGCCGATGGTGCCTAGTCCGACCGTGTGTACAGCAAGCAATCGGACTTTTGTACAAAGTACAAACACGCATGCTCAGAAGCGTTCTGTCTGGTAAAACGAACGTTCGCATTTTAAAGAGCACATTTGTGACGCGGCAAGTTCTGAAATCAAGAAAAGCAGCGCACATTCTCTTCTTCTTTATAATGTGATAATACTAAAAGCTGCTTTGCTGGTGATACTGACGAAGTAAAAACAAATGTCTTTACTTTGGATTAGTGTATTTTGGTTATACGAATCAAACATATTTCTATATTTTTTTGTGGGTCAAGTTAGCACAACCCCATTGCGCAACATGTCTGCTTGACGAACGGACGCTCAGAAACTAACATAATTGCACGAAACAGAAAATCGCGAATGCACACAGACGAAACCTCTACTAACTCTCGATTAGCAGAAGGAGTCCAAAGGGTGACGCCGGAGAATTGAACTTTCTCTTTTAACCACTTAAGGACCGCCTCCTGCACATTTACGTCGGCAGAATGGCACAGCTGGGCACATCAACGTATATATACGTTGATTTTAGTACGCAGCCATGGGTCACGGGCGCGCGCGTGGCACGCTCCCGTGACCCGGTCCGAAGCTCCAGGACCGGGACCGCGGGACTTGCAGACCCGATCGCCGCTGCAGTGCAGTGTTTCGTCCCTGGAGCTGAAGAACGGGGAGAGCACCTACAGCCACACCCCCCTACAGTTGTAAACACACACAGGGAACACTCAAAGTCACAGCGTCCCCTGTGGTTAACTCCCAAACTGCAACTGTCATTTCCACAGTAAACAATGCAATTTAAATGCATTTTTTGCTGTGAAAATGACAATTGTCCCAAAAATGTGTCAAAATTGTCCGAAGTGTCTGCCATAATGTCGCAGTCATGAAAAAAATCGCTGATCGCCGCCATTAGTAGTAAAAAAAAAAAAAATTGATAAAAATGCAATAAAACTATCCCTTATTTTGTAAACGTTATAAATTTTGCGAAAACCAACCGATAAACGCTTATTGCTATTTTTTTTACCAAAAATACGTAGAAGAATACGTATCGGCCTAAACTGTTTTTTTTATATATTTTTGGGGGATATTTATTATAGCAAAAAGTAAAAAATATTGCATTTTTTTTAAATTGTCGCTCTATTTTTGTTTATAGCGCAAAAAATAAAAGCCGCAGAGGTGATCAAATACCACCAAAAGAAAGCTCTATTTGTGGGGGGAAAAAGGACGCTAATTTTGTTTGGGAGCCACGTCGCACGACCGCGCAATTGTCAGTTAAAACGACGCAGTGCCGAATCGCAAAAAGGGGCAAGGTCCTTTACCTGCATTTTGGTCCGGGTCTAAAGTGGTTAAACTCTCGTCAGTACGTTGAAACGTCACTACATTTGTGTTTGCTGCCGAAAAAGTCAGAGCATGTGTATGCTATGGGTGTGACCGGACAACTCCCTTCGGACAAAAATACAAGGGAAAGTCTGTTTGATGTCCGATCGTGTGTACGAGGCTTAAGATACACCTGTAAATGATCCTCCCTCAGTGTAGCCTTCAGGCTGTCTTAAGTTGAGAACACATGCTGAGTTTTTCCCTTCCTTGTGTTGAATGAAAAAAAATCAGATCCCTGCAGCAATACAAGCAATGTTGATGCAGGGATATCTTTCGCTGCGTCTTCTGACAGTGGGAGCTCCCCCACCAGCCAGAATACACAGATCAGCACTGCAGCCCTAGGCCGACTTCTGTTGAATGAGCACAACCCAAAATTCGGCCTATTCCTGTTTTAACGGCCAATGTTTGGTTCATGTATACTCTGCTTTACACTGTATTAAATCTTTTCACACAGGATAAACAACACAGTACAGAAGAGTAAAGAAGGAGTAAAAAAGGAAAGAAAATAGAAAAGGGGGCAAACTAAAACCTGTGTAATGGAAATGAACAAATACTTAATTTATTATTCTTCAGCTCTGAGGGCAGTTGGTTAACTTTCTCCTCCCTAGGGCTTTCAATGATGGACACAGTCTAATATCCATGGAACCTCTCAATTGGGCATTTAAGCCGTTCCTTTGGGGTTTTCTTATCTGCATGTAGTTGAGCTCTAAAGGATAGGTTCACCTTTTGTAACATGTTACACCCATATTCAGGGTGTAACATGTAGCATGTTACAAAAGGAAATTCCTCTGCATCTCCCAATTCTTCTCCCTCTCCGCTTGCCCAGCCGTGTCACTGATTGACAGGGCTCTGTGCATGGAAAACTACAAGGTCTGGCAGTCTTTGTGGCTGCCAGCTTGTAGTTTTCAATTAACTACCATGGAGCTGCTCCCTGTCAGATTGTATATGCTTCCTGACATATAGTATTTGCTTATCTATAGAGGATTGGCATACCACATGGCACCAGTTATCTGCTGATCGCTGGTGCAATGCTTTCCAGGCTCCAAAAAAACATAATAGAAAAAAATACACATTTGTTATCTGCAAAATAACTTTGCATGGTATGTATAGATCTTCTATATAATGACATCAAAGTATACAGTAATTCATATTTGGTTATTATTATTAATACAACAATAATACATACAAGAAATGTTAGCTAATTCAATCTATTATGTAAAGTGACATTTGTGATAACTAATTATCAGCCTGCACTTCATGTCATATAACAGATACTCAAAGCTCAGTCAGGGCAGCACTGCAAATATTATACCAGCAATAAGATGACATCCAAGTGGCAGAGGGCTAGGGACTATAAATAACAATGCAGATACTGATAGACATCTTAATAGCATCCTTAGTATAGTTCTGCATATAGCTGACAACTACAACTAATTGCTTTCTTAATGAACATTACTACAACCAATGAGCATTTTATTGTGCATCACTACTGTTGTAACTTTTATGACAAATGATAAAGATCTTTTCTTATACCAATAGACATCCCCACTACTACCGAGTTTATTCTGGCCATTTCTCCTGCTACTTGTTATCTTAACTGACACTGTGACATAATTCACAATTGAATACCAAAATTATTCAGAAAATATGCCAAGTGTAAGCTGGAGAATAAAACTTTAACTGACAGAATTATTGGTTAATAATGTTAGTTACACAGTTCATCATAATGCATTGAAAGCAGAACTAAACCCACCAATTTAACAGTTACATTTAAGGCATGTCTCTGATGAAAATAACTGTTATGTCGCATACACACCATCGGACTTTCAGACAACAAAACCGTGGACTTTTTCTGACGGAATGTTGGCTCAAACTTGTCTTGCATACACACGGTCACACAAATGTTGTCGGAAACGTCAAGAACACGGTCACGTACAACACTACGACGATGATTCTAAACATGCGTCTAATTAATTCCGATCATGCGTAGGATTTTTGTGCGTTGGAATTGGCTACAGACGATTGGAATTTCCCATATGATTTTTTGTTGTCGGAAAAATCGAGAGCCAGCTCTCAAATATTTGTTGTTGTAAATTAACACAGCAAATGTCCGATGGAGCATACACACAACACAACAAGCTCACATCGAACATTTGTTGTTGGAAATTCCGACCGTGTGTACGCAGCATTTCAAAGTCCTTATGTCAGTTCTCAATCAAACTTCAAAATCCTCAAACGGCTTAATGAATACTTGATCACATATTTAGCACAATGTCAACTGCAGTTCAAACAGAGGCTAAGATGGCACTTTACTTTGTTGAAAAGTATAGGAGGATTTAGTTTTGCTTTACGACTAGTTTGACTTTGTGCAGCAATTTCTAAGATGTTAATCTGTCATTACTATAAAAATAAATACCTTCACATGCTTGTATATTTTTTGGGAGTCCAGAAAAAAATTGCAGACATTTAATGTTATGACCATCCTCCCTTATTATCCTTTGCCCCTTTACTGGTCCATCCATGTAATAGTTGTCCTCCAAGACATTGCTCCTCCTAAAGAAATCATGGGATCAAAGCTCAAAGAGCCAACTTTTTTTAGTTCACATAGAGGTGCCTGTATTTCATTTATATTTCCATTTTAGATAATATAGACTGTTTTACTTTAAATCCTGTAGTAAATGTAGCTAATGTTATTGGGTATTACCACTAGTGTTGTCTTTTTAGGTGAACATACCAACTGAGTTTTCATTTTTGGAATTCATTGATAGTAGTATATGTTTTTCTAAACAATATCACTTCTTATAATGAATAGGTATTGCGCAGGACAATTTGGATTTGCCTTTTCTTTTTTTGGTAATGGAAGTTATTAAAGCGTGCTCACTTGCAACATTGACAGTATGCTGTACATACCGTTGTATAGCTATTCCCCCCCCCCCCCCCAGGCTTCCAGGTAGTGACTCCCGTGTTCCTATGCAGAGGCTAAGTGATTGACGTGATGACAAAAACTTCCCCCGGCGCATAAGGCGCGTCACGCGTTTTCGAAATTCGGCAATTTGTGACGCGCCTTATGCACCGGGGGGGAGTTTTTGTCATCACGTCAATCACTTAGCCGCTGCATAGGAACGCCCACTCCCGCGGGAGCCACTACCCGGAAGCCGGGGTGGCGGGGGGAATAGCTATACGACGGTATGTACAGCAAAAACAAATCAGCATAGTGTCAATGTTGCAAGTGAGCACAATGTAATGAAGAAAAATGTTTTTAGGATGAACCTCTGCTTTAACTAAAAAGTGCATGTTACTGTGCATAATCTACTTATCTTTGGAAATACATATGACATACACCATCAGCACTCTTATGATCCATCCAGATGCAGTCCATTCTCTGATGGCTATTCCTGCAGGCCAGATGTTTACATGCACATTTAGTCACGCAACAGTCTTGGACCATGTTTAAGGTCAGGATAAATGCCATCCAAATGCACGCCATGCATTTTGTTGCAATTTGGGACCGCAGGCAGAATCGCGCCGATTCTGCCGGAAATTCCTAATTGCCCAAATGTGGATAAAACCTTAAAGGGCACTAGGGGTTGCACAAACGCAGTAAACTGGTTAAAGCCACGCAGGAGTAGTCTGTAGATCAGGATTGCACAGCTAGAAACACCTTAAAGCAAAACTAGAATGTACTGTATATGAGTTAATGTTTTTTATTCATAAAAACATGCACTTTTTTAAACAAATAGTATATCTGTTTTTTTGTTGATTACAATTTGCATGCAACTTTTATCTACAGATATTTATGCCGCGTACACACGATCATTTTTCGGCATGAAAAGAAAACAACGTTTTTAAAAACGTCATTTAAAATGACCGTGTGTGGGCTTCACATCGTTTTTCATCTTCTGAAAAACGACAAAAAAAAATAAAAAATCGAGCATGCTGCATTTTTTAACATTTTTAAAAAAATGAAGTTTTTTGGGTTGTAAAAAAAAATCGTGTGTGGGCTAAAATGACGTTAAAAATGATGTTTTAAACCCGCGCATGCTCAGAAGCAAGTTATGAGATGGGAGCTTGACGAGTGCCGTCGTATGTGTTGTACGTCACCGCGCTTTGCTCATAATTTTTTTTAAAACAATGGTGTGTGAGCAACTACGTTTTTTTTCATGCCGAAAAATGATCGTGTGTACGTGGCATTATACATTACACGGGTGGCTTTTTAGATTTTTCTTTGAATAAAGCTGGCCATACAGGGGTAGAGAATTCAATTTCAGAACATTTGTTCAATTCTCTAATAGGGTCAAATCGACAGTTGTTTTCGACTCTATTGACAAAAGGAATAGGATGGAAAAAAAAATGTAAACAAGCAAAATTTTAATGGTAAATTCGTTTTTTTCCAAAATCAAATGTTAGAAGCAAAATATTTTTTTTTTTGTACTTTTGAATGGCGGAGAGCACTGATCGGAGTGATCTGACGGGGGCTTCAGCAGGGGAGATTGCTGCAGTAACTTGCATAACTTTTCATTCCAACCGGTGCTGACAGTTTTTTTTCGTTCAACCTGCTGAATTGAATGGGAAAAATCTCCCAGTGTGTAACCAGGCTTAAGGTAGGAGCCTGGAACATGAGCCTGTGGTTCCATCTGTTGACTCAAAGAATAGAATGCAATATTTTAAATTTACCTAAAATAAAAATATTTTTAAAATTGTGATTTTTTTTTATCATGATCACAAAAATGTAACAAACCTCTATACAGTTGTTTTAAGCACAGTTCAATTATGATCTATGCTGCAATTCTACTTCCATTATACTGCCTAAGAAATATGCTCCTAAAGAGGCTTTTGTGCAACCACTAAAAAGCTATACTGCAATCATGGCTAATGGGGCTAGACGTTTTCTCAAAATGGTAGCTGGAGTCCATGGCCATTCTATCTGTCTATGCTGACTAGCACCTCCGCTGCCCCCTGCATGAGATGGACAGCGGAAATCCCCCCATCCCCTCCACCTTGCGTAGGAGACGGACAATGGCGATCACCCACACCCCCACGTAAGAAACAGACAGCAGCATTCAAACTCCTCCTCTCCCCACACGAGAGATGGGCGGCTGTGATTTCCTGAATGTGCCAATCAGATTCCTTACTATTATGGAGGCAGAAAGAGGCAGGGCCGCTCTGACCGATTTCTTCTGGCATCGTCTGCAGAATAAGGAAGACAATGGTGAATATTATTGTCACACAAGTGGGTGGGCTTCTTTAGGCTAAAATCATGTGCTTAACCACTTAAGACCCGGACCAAAATGCAGGTAAAGGACCTTGCCCCTTTTTGCGATTCGGCACTGCGTCGTTTTAACTGACAATTGCGCGGTCGTGCGACGTGGCTCCCAAACAAAATTGGCGTCCTTTTTTTCCCACAAATAGAGCTTTCTTTAGGTGGTATTTGATCACCTCTGCGGTTTTTATTTTTTGCGCTATGAACAAAAATAGAGCGACAATTTAAAAAAAATATATATATTTTTTACTTTTTGCTAAATAAATATCCCCCAAAAATAAAAAATAAAACGTTTCTTTTCCTCAGTTTAGGCCGATACGTATTCTTCTACATATTTTTGGTAAAAAAAATCGCAATAAGCGTTTATCGGTTGGTTTTCGCAAAATTGATAGGGATAGTTTAATTGCATTTTTATATATATTTTTTTTTTTACTACTAATAGCGGTGATCAGCGATTTTTTTTCGTGACTGCGACATTATGGCAGACACTTCGGACAATTTTGACACATTTTTGGGACAATTGTCATTTTCACAGCAAAAAATGCATTTAAATTGTATTGTTTACTGTGGAAATGACAGTTGCAGTTTGGGAGTTAACCACAGGGGGCGCT
The DNA here is from genome assembly GCA_029574335.1 of Rana kukunoris. NCBI lineage: Eukaryota > Metazoa > Chordata > Amphibia > Anura > Ranidae > Rana > Rana kukunoris. The sequence continues at coordinate 311,132,335 of CM056053.1, forward strand.
GTGACATTGAGTGTTCCCTGTGTGTGTGTTTACAACTGTAGGGGGGTGTGGCTGTAGGTGTGACGTCATCGATCGCGTCCCCCTATTACAGGGATGACGCGATCGATGCTGCTGCCACAGTGAAGCGCGGGGAAGCCGTGTTTACACACGGCTCTCCCCGTTCTTCAGCTCCAGGGACGGATCGCCGCACTGCAGCGGCGATCGGGTCCGCGAATCCCGCGGTCCCGTTCCTGGAGCTTCGGACTGGGTCACGGGCGCGCGCCCGTGACCCACGGTTGGGTACTAAAATCAACGTATATATACGTTGATGTGCCCAGCCGTGCCATTCTGCCAACGTAAATGTGCAGTAGGCGGTCCTTAAGTGGTTAAAAAAACCACCCCCTTAGAATCCATGCGTCCAGCGCCTTGCATGTAGATTAGGGGGCCATACACATGATGGGGGACAGAGGCGGGCCCCCCCCATGTGTTCACCCCCCTAATCTACATGCAAGGCGCCGGATGCATGGATTCCAAGGGGGTGGTTTTTTTTTTTACGGCCCACCACTGCTGCAGACACAACCAACATGTTCCTCCGTGGCAAGATAACATTATGGACAAATGGCCAACAACTGCACTCTGCCAGGCCAGCTGCATCAAAGGAGGCACAAAGCAAAAAGGACACAAGTTATTTTTGAGATACTGAGTTACAAAGATGCACATAAAAAAACAAAAACTAAAAAACTGAAATATCAGAGGATGCACAAAGGGAAGAATGGCAACAGTAAAGCCCCGTACACACGGTAGGACTTTTGCCCAACCAACATCAAAATCCGACACTTTTCACATTTGTCCGACCGTGTGTACGTTCCATCGGACCAACTTTTTTGGCTTTCATCGGACAAAAAGTTGGGTCTGCGAACGGACCAACTTTCAGGCAACAAAAGTCCGATGGTGCAAAGTCCGATCGTGTGTACAGCAAACCATCGGACTTTTGGACAAATTACAAATGCGCATGCTCAGAACCAATGTTAAAATCAACCAACAATAGCAGAAGTTAACCAAAGGGTGGCAGTAAAGAGCAGAAAAGAGCAGAACAACCATGTGATGATGGGAAAGTTTTAGAAAAGTTTGCAGAAAAGTCCGAGCGTGTGTATGCTATGGGTGTGATCGGACAAATCAATTAGGACAAAAATCCAAGGGAAATTTTGTTGGATGTCCTACCGTGTGTATGGGCCTTAAGAAAGGGACTCAACACATTGGCTACAAGATCATACAATACATTTAAAAAAAGGGAGACACAGGCGCAGCATAATGAACTCTATTATTTTTAGATTTAAAATTTTAGATTTCACAATCAGTTACTAAAGTAGTTGTGCACCTTATGTGTACTGGAAAAAAAAATGTCAGACCTAAGAATACGAAGCAATGCATAGTGTGATGTTTATTACTTCAGACTACTCCGTTCTGGAGGAGGAACTTGTAGCACACACAAAACATTTACTGTAAAAAATGAAGGTAGCTTTACAATTTACAAGGTATCACACTTCCTCCTTCTCTTTTTAAAATGGAAGGAATAAATTTAACATGCTTCCATATAGCTAATGCAGTGTTTAGCGTTCCATTAAAACGATAACATTGAAAACAGCCACAAAAACAGCAGAGTGAGAAAAGTCTAAGCCACAAATCTCAGTGAACTCCTGAGGGAAAGGGGCTCTACCAGTTTTAAAATGGCAAGCTCGTATATCAGCAATGAATAATAACCTGCAAAAATGTGTGCAGATGAATAACACTGAAAGCACAGGAAGGGGTTCAGGACTCAAAGGTACTTAATACTAAAGTTGTTCTTAAAACTTGCATACACACATATAAAAATGATATTCATATAATGGGCTCATTAATGATTATAAATATCAGGGACTTTTTTTTTAGGGAACTTCAAAAGCATGCTTACATTTTTGTAATATCACAACTTCCTTTCTTTTAACTTTTAGATAACTATTTTTCCTCAACATGTTTATATTTAAAAATTATTTACAGTAAAGAACACAAAAAAAAAAAAAGATTTTTGATTGTGGATAGAATGAGTAACTATTTGAACTAATCTCACTGGGGCACTCATCTATTTTCTGTTCAGGACACCATTGGGAGGAAGTGAGATGAAATCTCCCCAATAAAGCCACAACCAGTAGTAACTCTTTAAAAGTGTACTCACTAAAAAAAAAAAAAAAAAAGAATGCTGCAATTTGCCTCCCATTTGTAGAGATTTTCCTTTAGAAAACCCAATCACAAATCAAAGTATAGTCCGATCTGGGGCAATAGAACGTATGAGGAACTGGCTAAACTCCAACAGGGGCTTAGGTGGCGATCCCACGGGGTAACACACCTCTCACATATTTTCCACAATGGGAAACTACTCTAATTTCTGCACTGCAGAGTAGGTTTGCATTACCCTCCAACTTGACATTTTATTATCTGCAACTACAGCATGCTATCAGAGCGCAGAGAGGGGCTGTAGAATGGGCACAATCTCCTACCCAAATTTTCCATTTGCTCCAAACAGCCATGGAAACCAAAGGCTTTATTTTGCAGTGTTATCCTATGCTTTTATCTGAATTTTTGGGTGACCATCCCATAAAATCATAGGACAGTGGAAGGGAGACCTGGATCCAGTATCAGGAGTCTAGTGGGTGGACGCCCACCAGTCTTTCACTAGGTGCTCCCTAAATGTCTTACAAAAAGTATCCCAACTATTTTTTACTCAGGGCTCATTATGCTCCCGTAAAACGTCACCAATTGGATATACTAGCAGACCCGCTATGTGGTAAATGTAAGATAATACCCGGTGACCTCCTCCACCTCCGCTGATGATGCCCTAAGCTCCATATATATTGGAAAGGGGTCCTTACCACACTCAATCATGTTTTTCAATTGGATGTTCCTCTGGATACGATGTGTTGCATACTAGGTGCCCTGGAGGGGGTGATCCCGTAGGAGATGACGAGGGTTGCTTTCTCTCAGTCCTTATTTCAAGTTAGAAAAAACATTCTTATGGGGTCGAAATCAGACACCCCGCCATCTGTCAAATCTTGGATACAACACTTTGGAAATACCCTCCTCCTGAAACGGTATATTTACAAGCACATAAGGAGGCCTGGCAAATTTGAAATTTTGGCTGGCTTCCCCAGGACTGAGCTGATTAAGATGAGACTTTTGTAATGTCTTTTAGGTGGAAGGCATTCAAGTGTTTTTTTTTTTTACAATAGAAAGGTATGCAGTATTTCCTGCTGATTCGCTTTAAATGTAGATGCATTGGACTGAAGGTGTATATTGATGGCTCAGCACATTGGTGACCTCCTTTAGCATGATTCTTGCCCAGAAATGTATGACATTGTAATGTATATGACTACAATGTGGCAAATTGGACTGTACTGTGATGTTACGTTTGCCAATTTGCTTTTGGCAATAAAACTTTTTTGAATAAAAAAGAAAAGAAAACCCAAACAACTACAAAGTATAAAAAAGGAATACACTAATAAATCAAACTAGGAACTTTAAGTGAATAGCATACAGATATACTTATAGCTGTAGTTATACTTCTGTTTCTATGGTTTTTGCACAAAAAAAATACCTATTCATTTTTTATTTATTTTTGGTAACAACAGAAAATGAGTAGTGATCTCTCTAAGGGTTGATTTAGACATGCATCTCGATCTCCCTTGCCTCTGTAGCACAATCCATGTTCGGATCACACTCCAGAAGCTACTGACAGGCGGTGAGGAAGTGACGCGATGCTTGACGCGATTTTTGCCAACAAAAGGGCGTTTGTTGCACTTCCCCGTTGACTTGAATGTGTAGCATCCTGCAGGGTTGCCACCTGCCAATCGCTACATGGCAAGCCAACTGTGTCATGGACACATAAGCTAAGCATTGTGACTGCAGCATGTAAACATCCCCATCCACTGCCTATTGCAGCTTAAGCGGGCAAAACATTGCTCAACCATAAATGTTTGCCACCCCCAACTGCAAGTCTAAATTAGGCCTAATGGGGACAACAACAACAACAGACTTGTATTCTAATTCTTTCCCACTCTATACAAAATGTTAAAATAAGGGATTTGAATTACATTTTGACTGTAAATATTTTACTTTGTTCCTAAGGTCAATAGGGACATATATATGCCTAACTGGTAAACTGGTAACATTTACTTATGAGTTTATTCTAAGAAGCTTTAGGTATTTTTCTTAAGAAACCATCTTAAGACAAGTTTTCTTACTACCCCCATCTCTTAGATTTTTTTTATGTTTCACTTCATAACAGTGAAAGGTGCCAGCCTTTTTCTTTCAGCTAACAACAAATTAATCTGTCAATTAGCACCTAGCAAATATGCCTGCTTTTTACTGACATACTTGCTAAGTTGATTCAGGAGTCAATAATGACTGGCAGAGTCATTAACAGATCCTGATCCTCACATACCTGACTCAATTTGAGGTTTACAAGATCCTATCAAACTTCACAGTATATGCTGCTCTTGTGTGATCAGATTCTAAAGTCTAAGGGCCAGATTCTCATATATTTTTGGCGGCGTAGCGTAAGCCATTTACACTACGCCGCCGCTGCGTACTAGAGCAAGTGCTTTATTCTCAAAGCACTAGCTCCGTAGTTTTCGCCGGCGTCTCGTAAATCGCCAAGCGTAAACCCGCACAATTCAAATGGGGCGGCTTGTATTTAAATTAAGCGCGCCCCCGCGTCGAACGAACTGCGCATGCGCCGGCCGGGGAAAAAGCCCAGTGCGCATGCTCCAAAGGACGTCACATTTTCTCTATGTAAACGACGTAATCGCAGCGTACGCCAGCCCCATTGAGAATCGACGTACGCAAACGACGTAAACGACGCACAACACGACGCGGTCCCGAGGCCATACTTAACATGGCATCCGACGGCACCCGACGGTACTTCGTAAGGTTACTCCACATCGAAGCTGGGGTAACCTTACGCGGACGAAAACGACGTACGCGACGACGAGGCGGCGTAAAAGCGTTCGGGAATCGCCGTACTAGCCTCATTTGCATATGCAAATGAAAAAACAACGTGAAGGCCACCTAGTGGCCGGAGTTGTCATTACACCTACGATCCGAAAGTGTAATGCTTTTACACTTGTCGGATGTAGAAGCGTATCTATGCAAAAGTGATGCTAAGCATCACTCGCATAGATACGAGGACAAAAAAAAGCGCGATACGACGGGGTATCTGAGATACTCCGTCGTAACGCCTCTGAGAATCTGGCCCTAATTGAATAAATAAGGAACTTAAATAGGGATTGTAAGTTTAAGTGGCATTAAACCCAAAATAAAACATTTATTATATGTGAAGCACCATGACAAATGCAGATGAAACAGAGACTTATGCCTCGCACACACGTACAGGTTTCCCTTTGGGAAAACTGCCATTAAAGCTTTTGGCCGGGAATCCCGGCGGTTTTTAGGCCAGGAGTTTTCCGATTGGAAAAGGCTGTGGTGGAGCATACACACGGCTGGGTATAACGACCAAAGCTCCACCGGGAAACCAGTATGTGTGTACTAGGAATAAGATGGCACCTTCCTTTGCTGAAAAGGAGAGGAGGATTTAGTTTTGCTTTATGACTACTTTGGTGTGCAGGACTTTATTAGAGATAAAATGGTATTAAAGGATAAGTTCACCTTTTTAAAAGAAAAAAAAGTGAATTTTTATATTTTTAGGAGCCTGCAAAGCAGAGCATCAGTGGTCCCTGATGCCATGCAGGTTTCCTGCAAAGTGTCAGTGTAAGCTGTCTGCTCGTACCTCATAGGGGCAGGAAGTTTAACACTGACAGGACTACCAAAACGCTCAACAGCCCCATGGTAGTTCATTGAGAATTACAAGCCAACAGCCGCAAAGGATGTCAGTACTTGTAGTTCATTCATTTACAGAACTCTGTGAATGAATGTTTGAACATTCTTCCAGAAGTGCATTTGTGAGGTTAGGAAATGTTGGACGAAAAGGCCTGGCTAGCAGTATCTGCTCTAATTCATCCCAAAAGTGTTCTATTGGGCTGAGGTTAGGACTTTGTGCAGGCCAGTCAAGTTCCTCCACCCCAAACTTGCTCATCTATGTCTTAATGAACCATGCTTTCTGCACTGGTTCACAGTCATGTTGGAACAGGAAAGGCCATCCCCAAACTGTTCCCATAAAGTTGGGAGCATGAAATTGTCCAAAATGTTTTGGTATGCCGACGCTTAAGAGTTCCTTTCACTGGAACTAAGGGGCCAAGCAGAACCCCTGAAATACAACCCCACACCATAACCTCCCTCCATGAAATGATTTAGAGGGTTGGCCCAGTACTTTTGGCAATATAGTGTGGATGAGTTTGGGGTGAGGGAACTTGACTTGTCTCATGCTCCCAAACTGTGGGAACAATTTTGGGATGGTCCCCTCCTGTTCCAACAAGACTGTGCACCAAAGCACAAAGCAAGGTACATAAAGACATTGATGAGCAAGTTTGGGGTGGAGGAACTTGACTGGCCTGCACAAAGTCCTGACCTCAAGCCGATAGAACATGATGAATAAGAACAGAGATTGTGAGCCAGGCCTTCTCGTACAACGTCAGTGTCTGACCTCACAAATGCCCTTCTGGAATAGTCAAACATTCCCATAGATACACTCTTAAACCTTGTGGGTAGTATTCCCAGAAAAGTTTAATCTGTTATAACTGCAAAGGTTGGGCCAACTCAATATTGAACACTACGGACTAAGACTGGGATGCCATTAAAATTTCATGTGTGTGTACAGGCAGGTGCCCAATACATTATTGACAATATAGTGTATCTGAATTAGGATTCCCTTGGGTATGAGTAGAAAAGGTTCACATTTGGAGAAAAAACAATGTCCTCATGTTATAACATCATATACCCCATACTTAGCATCAGTCAGGTTTTAATGTCAAGCACTTTGTTCTTTACTGTCAAATACAGAAATCAAGATATTGCAGAAGTGGGAGCACTGCAGAGAAAATATAGGCGTGCTATGAAAGCTTAGCTATCTCCCTATCTCAGAGATCATTTGTAGTTCTTCACTCTTTAAACACTTGAGAGGTGGCATTAGTGTTATTTATTTATTTTGGATTGTGTTATCCTTGCTACCGGTATATTTACTCAAACTGCTGCATTTTCCAACATAAAAAAAATCTTTCTCTTCGACCAAAGAAAAGCAAATCAAATACATAATATTAAGAAATGTTTTAATGAGAATTATGCTTGGAAAAAATGAGCTGCCCCTGTAGACTCACCTTAAACATCACAACTAAAGACCAATGCCCTGTACACACGATCGGTCCATCCGATGAAAACGGTCTGATGGATTTTGCTATCAGTTATCCGATGAAGCGGGCTGATGATCAGTCGTGCCTACACACCATCAGTTAAAAAAACGATCGTGTCAGAACGCGATGACGTAAAACACGAAGACGTGCTGAAAAAAATGAAGTTCAATGCTTCCAAGCATGCGTCGATTTGATTCTGAGCATGTGTGGATTTTTAACCGATGGACGTGCCCACAGACGATCGTTTTTTTCTATAGGTTTTTTTATCCATCAGATAATTTTAAAACAAGTTCCTAATTTTTTAACCGGTGGATAAATAACCGTTGGGGCCCACACACGATCCATTAGACTGTTTTCATCAGACAAACCGATCGTGTGTACGCAGCATTATTCCCTGACCTCAAGGCTGTACCATGACTACCCAGATCTCCACCTGCATTAACATCTATGTATGGGGCAGCACGGTGGCTCAATAATGGTCCACAATTGCCTAAATAATTGTTGAGTTCACAAATAGTAGGAATTAGGCAAATACTTTTTGAACTAAAATTCAAATAAAAGAAAAAGCAGAACATATCAGATTTTTTTTTATTATTTGGTCAACAGACACACAAATCCTATATTGCACTAAATTGCTAGCACTGACAATGTATTAGATGGCTGATAATCACAATATACAATATGAAGTATATAGTTTAATTAGATGGAGTTAGGAATGTCATGAAATTATAGTTGTACCAAGAATTGTTCACCAGCCAACATGTATCCATCGAACATAAAAACTGTGCACATTAATAATAAAAAAGAAGTGACATATCCTGAAGGTAAAAACAAGCTGTAGGGAACCATCTTACAGATAAGTACAACTAATGTTTTGAGGCATTTCAGAGGGTACTGTTTGTCATGCCCTGTCATGGATAAAGGTATGACAATTAATGACCAAAAACAACCCTCTCAGAGAAACATAATGTATTGACCTCTGGGGACTAGAAAGACTTCCTTAGATTTTTATGAATCTGTTATCAGCTATTTTATACTTAGCAGGTGGGGGTTGATAAACACATTTCCATGAAACCATCAATAACAGCAGTACATACTTCTGAGTATTGTACTTATTTGTACATACCGGCTTCCTTGCTAAAATGTTCTTGGTCTTGGAAGTGTAATAGAGATTGGAGCTTAATTCGAATTGTCCATGGGAGTCGCAATGGTTCCCCAAAGCATCACAGCATAGTGTACCTCAATGAATAAACATTTGTCTACTATAAAGAGTGTGTAACATTTTTTTTTTTTTTTATATCAACCCTCTTTTTTTGATCATTTGTTACTTTGGAGATACAATTACCATTCCATTTGGTGTCTTTAGCTTTTACCAGTTTTTGATTCAAATGTGAAATGATGCGGTCAGAAAGTGATAATCTCCCACTATATATACCACTATTTTAACAAATGCTGATAACCATCAGAAATTGAAATCCTGAACAGGTATATTAAAATTTGCTATTTTTATATTTGTAGTAAGCAAAATAATGAGTAAAATCGTATCACCTACTTTAGCTGTGGCTTATTTATTTATGGATTTTTAGCTTTATGTCTTCTTTAAACCAACTAGGACATGAGTCTCTGAGTGAACATTTGTTAATTATGTAACAAAACGTTGTCAATATGTAAAAATTATGTCAATATGCATTACGGTCTGAAAGAGGTCAAAGGCCAATTTGACCTATTAACTAGTAATTTTGTTTTGTAGTTCTTACCAAATTGAAACATTGGCTGGCATTATATATATACACAGTAAAACCTTGGTTTGAAAGTAACTTGGTTTGAGAGCATTTTGCAAGACAAACAAAATGTTTTAATAGATGTTGCCTTGATATACAAGCAATGTCTTGATATAAGAGTAGTGGCATGTCACAACTGAGTATAAAAGAGAAGAGAGGAGCCTCTAAGTGTAGCAATATGGTTACATTTAATGAAGGTACAACATTTAGCAACTTATTGCTACACTTAAGCCGCGTACACACGATCAGTCCATCCGATGAGAACGGTCTGAAGCTGACTGATGGTCCGTCGCGCCCACACACCGTCGGGTAAATAACCGATTGTGTCAGAACGCAGTGACGTAAAACACCCCACAACGTGCTGAAAAAAATGAAGTTCAATGCTTCGAAGCAAGCATGATTCTGAGCATTGCATGGATTTTTAACCGATGGTCGTGCCTACTAACGATCAGTTTTGACCTATCGGCTAGGAATCCTTTGGTTAAATTTAAAGCAAGTTGGCTTTTTTTAACCAATGGTTAAATAACCTATGGTGTCCACACACGATTGGTTTTGACTGATGAAAACGGTCCATCAGACCGTTGTCCTCTGTTTAACCTATCGTGTGTACGCCGCCTTAGAGATGCCTCTCTTCTCTTTTATACCCTGTAAAAAAATGCTTTGATATACAAATGCTTTGGATTACAAGCATGTTTCTGGAACCAATTATGCTTTCAAGCCAAGGTTTTAATGTATATATGCCTTAAGGGTTCCATTGGGAAGATATCCATACTAGTATTCCCAGTTCTGTTCTACAGTCATAGTCAGTACTATTCTATCTATGGCACTATGCTTTCACAATGGATTTTCCACAGTGTAAAAATTAATAGGTAATCCAGCTGCAGAAGAGTGACTTTTTCATAAGCTTTGTGGGAATTGGTGGGTGCAAAAGTGTCTTCTGGAAAAACTTCACCATTTTTTTATTGATACAAGATCCAGACTGCTGTTTTAATTAATTGATGCATAAAAAATAAATAAAAATTAAAGGCAGCTTAGTAGTAAAAAAAAAAAAAAAGCAGGTTTTGCTACAATAATGACCTTTGGCCTGGCACTGTCTTCTGCAGAAACAATCCCCTTCACTGTATGATGCTGCTCTTCTGGGTTGGGTCAGCCATTTCTGGGTATAGTTTGTCTTAAAAAATGGTGTACTATTATCAGACATAAGGTGGCCTTGTTATTCTTAAAGGAAATTTTGTTTTGCCTAAAATTAATGTCTGCAAGGTAGACAGACAGAATAGTGTAATGATTATGTTAAAAAAATGAGTAAATACCTATTAAATTCCTTAATCTATATCACCTCTGGCATTCTAATTTCTGTTCTCTCATTCACCTCCTGGTTTGCGGCGCTCATTCATGTAAGAACTACATGCCCCAGTATGCATGGCAGCACACCCAGTAATTCACACGTCCTTGAAGTCTCTAACACGTAGAGAGCGTCATGCCGCACAGATGTAGTTCCCAGGAGGGGGAGAGCATGTCTCTGACCACCGCTGTAACGCCTCCCTTTATGGTGGTGAGTAACAATCAGACAAGCAGGTAGTGAACAGAACAGAGAAGAAATAGAGCAACTTCTGAACAAAAAATTAACAATGAGGAAGTGAAAAGAGGAATGTCTGCAGGTAAAGGATGCTTATTATGAAAAAAAAAAATCCTTTACAACCCCTTTAAGTTGCCATAGGCAGTAGATGTGTCTTACCTAATCTGAATAAATTGTAAGGAAATAATTACATTTATTACTAGGTTACTTTTAGATCACAGAACACAATTCTCCTTGTATTACAGGTCTAGGTAGAAATAGTCAGTTAGTTCTATTTTTAAAGCCAGTATTTATTGCCCCCCAAAGAAAAGAGTAAGTTAAGAATGGCACTGGGAATGTCTGCTCAATGAACATCTATGAACGCTTTGGCAATATGATTGTGAAAAAAAAAAAAATCAGTAGTAAAACTGCGAACACACATCCAATTCCCAACTTACATTTTTCCTTACACAGTGCTTGCCAGTGGACTACGGAGAATCGTTTACATTTAGAGATGCATACGATCCAGCTTTGTATATAATGCAGCCATATTTTTCCTGTGTATTCTGTGCAGTAGACAGTTAAAAATGTGAACATAAGGTAGCATTTCTTTTATCATATCCCATAAAAATAGCAATTTGCTAAAGCCCTTGTAGCACAGTATGGAAGTTGGTGTATTTTACTGATAATGTAGAGATGACAGATAGTCTTATACCAGGAGGTTGCAATGGTTCTTTCTGTATGGCATAATAAATCGCTAGAAGCTAAGAAAAAGGACAGTGCCGGCTCCTCTCCACCTCAACTAGCCAAATAACTCAGCTCCAGCTCAATAATTATGCTTTGTGAAAATATGGGATTAATTAGACCAGTACACCAACACACTGTAGTCTCATTAAAGGGTGAACAGCATTTTCATAGATACTGCCACTTGAACATGGCTTCTGCTAATGTGAAAAGACAAAGTCATCTTTTTCACACTCTTGGCTTATTATCTTACTTAACCCCTGTGTGGCAATTGAAGCTGAATTTCCGCTTGGTACAAATATGTAAAAGAATAATAAGGCGATGGCTTGATGTTACATTTGACACCTGGCACCCAAAGGGTTTAACACGACTCTTCGTTGAAGTCATTTAACCATTAAAGAAGAGAAGGAAATTAACAATAAATATGTATCACAGCATCAAAGAAATACAGCTCGACCAAGGCTTTGTATGTATACCGTCTCTGTATGATTTAAAGGCTCCGACTTATTGTGGAAAGGGATCTTTTAAGCAGATTAATGGAGTGTGAAAAAAGCCACCAGGCAGTGAAGTTTATTTAACACATACACATGTATAAAAAAAGAAAGAGTCTATTGAAACCCCCAAAATACATTTCCTTTAAAAAGGAACTTCTAGGTGTGATTTACAGTAAAAAGCATTGGGTACAAAAGGAAAAATTCATAGTGAATTTAAAAAAAAATATTTAAAATAAACATATTTTTTTCTTTCATTGGCTCTTTTTCAGGATTTTTTTTTCTTATGGCATTTATGGGTAATAATTTATATGTTCATGCTCTCCTGTTACACTACAGATATTGGTCTGTGCTCATGTATCAAAGTGTCACTTGGTCACTACCAGGTCTGCATTCCCTGCTTTGTTCATCTATCTAAATATGAGCCAGAAGACCCAGCCAGTCCCTCAGTGGCTTCTTATGCTTCCTTATCACTTCCCCATAGGTTTGCCGCACAATTTATGTTTTGCTTCTCCACTACATTTGGTTCTGGTCGTTAATATAGACTCTAAGGACTTGTTAAGGAAGCTTTAGAACACTTTACACAATCATGTGGGTCAGCATGCTGTAATAAGGTCCTGATACCTATACTAATCATTTCCCTGAAAAATATAGCAGTCAGGTATGTGTGTGTATTTTTTACCCAACATATTTCATACTATATGTCTTATTGTATTTTTTCTATAATTCCAGAAAGTGGTTTCTGTAGCGCAACTTTGGCTTTGTGAAATAAGCAGGTCTCCTAAGAAAGCTTTTGCACCTTCAACCTCTGGGAGCTATTAAAGAAGAGCCATTGGAACAAATACATCAGGGGTATCAGCAGATGGAAAAAAGCACACAGAGTAAGCTGTGATACTTTGAACATACAAAAAGGTAACCACATGGCACAAGCCTTTCAAATGGTTTAAACAAAACAATTTTCTCTGACAGCAAATGTAGCTAATGTTACTTCTTCTCCTTCAAAGAGAGGGGGGAAAAAAATGATCACCCTTAAAAAAAGAAATGGGAGAAAGATCTAGAATGAAAGGTTACATAAAACATGCCGGTACACCAAGGTGCAAGAGGTCAGCTTCATTTAACACAGGGACAATGATTAAAGCGCAAAGTCTGAGTCGGGATGAAGATATGTGCAGCACGACGGCAAGGTTATACCTATGCAAATAGAAAAGATCCCAGACACTTTTAATTATCATTATTTTTGTGACATCTTCTCACCCCTTTGGCCGCAGATGTATTGCAAAAAAGCACATCGTATAACAGTAAATTCTTTTCTCAGCTACAGTAGTAAAATTGCAGGACAGTTTATGGTGCAATAAAGGCGTTCGCTGCTTGTCAGCAGAATAAAATATAGGTGAAATGGATATTAAGGGCCTTTACTCCTGCAGGGGTCAGTCCTTTTGGCAACCCTGGAGAGAAGAACCACAGGGATGTAATCTGTCAATTAATCAAACACATCCCAAGTCACAGCATCTGAACTTGTACAAGCAAATGATGATATACCAAATATTTCACCTTCTGCTCTTGCCAGGAGGACAGTAGTAAAAAAATACTTTTAAACTGCTGTTGGTTATAACACATGTATATACATTGTTATATATATTACATGGCATAATTACTGTATATACAAACACATACCACATTCATGGCAAGAATATATATATATATATATATATATATATATATATATATATATATATATACACACACACAGTAAAACCTTGGTTTACAAGCATAATTCATTGCAGAAACATGCTTGTAATCCAAAGCACTTGTATATCAAAGCATTTTTGTTACAGGGTATAGAAGAGAAGAGAGGCACCTCTAAGTGTAGCAATAAGTTGCTAAATGTTGTACCTTCATTAAATGTAACCATATTGCTACACTTAGAGTCTCCTCTCTCCTTTTTTATACTCAGTTGTGACATGACACTACTCTTATATCAAGACATCGCTTGTATATCAAGGCAACATTTCTTAAAACAATTTGCTTGTCTTGCAAAATGCTCTCAAACCAAGGTTTTACTGTATATTATTATTGTTTACCCTGATTCAATGCCATTTGCCAACAAACTACAGTAATAACACACATTTCTAATAAAATAGGGGTGCTGCATCATTTTGCGGCCCCACTAAAATCTAAGGAAGCATCCCCATTGGAATATACTATATATAAAATAATCAATACAGCAAGGTCGCCATTATAAAATGCTTGATCACCGTTTAAACCAGTGTGTTTTTAAAAACAGTGTATAATAATCAGTTTTTTGGTTATACAGTATTGCCATTGCAGATATCGAGTCACCTCTAGAAGGCGTCATTGTTACTCACATATTTGTAGTATTGTCACGGTGCTTTTGCTCTTCTGATTTTCAGTGCAAATGGTTTCCAAAGTCTGTTATATCATCCCAATATATTATATGTCACCTTAAAGAGGAAGTAAACTTCCGCTGCAGACATTTACCTATAGGTAAGCCTATAATGATGCTTATCTGTAGGTAGTGTAAATATCTCCTAAACGAGTACTGTTTAGGAGATATTTACTTTAAAAGCAGCCAGTGACATTATTTATTATATTATTATTATTATACAGGATTTATATAGCGCCAACAGTTTGTGCAGCGCTTTACAACATCAGGGAAGACAGTATAGTCACAATACAATTCAATACAGGAGAGCCCTGCTCGTTAGAGCTTACAGTCTAGAAGGGAGGGTCAAGTGAAACAAAGGGTATCACTGGCCTATGCACTCTGAAGGAACGGCCACCTGTGGTTTTTCTTTCCGAGCCCTGTGCCGTCATCGTGGCTCCGGCCACTCACAGCGCAGGAGCCTGTGAACCCGGTAAAAACTACAGGGAAACCGGCAGCCATCTCAGCAGTGTGTGGGCGCTGATAGAAGGCTTCATTATAAGGTACGTTTTTCATAATGAGCTAGGATGCAATGCATCCTAGCTCATTATGCCTTTATCTGACAGGTTTTTTTTTTTTTTTTTTTTCGTTTTATAGAGTTTACAACCTTTTTAAACTGCCAATAAAGAGAAGAACCACATCTGAGAACCAACACTATCCTGGAATTAAAAACGTAAGGCTAGACTGTAGAAAAATATGGTGAGCCCTTATGAGTTTTACCTATTGAAAGAAAATTTTAATTGAAAGGCTGCCATTGTTGACTTTCTTCTAAAAATGCTACTTTAAATTCACTGACCACGAAAAGTGAGAATGAAGTTAAAACTGCTAATTTGCATACTGGCTCCAGGTCAGAGTCAGAAATTATGGAACTGAATAGGTCAGTATAACAGCCAGAGAAACTAATTAACCTAATAATAGCTTTCCAACATTTGCTCAGATTTCCAACACATTTCTGGTAAACACACCACCATTACCAGGTGCTATTATGCAGTGAAGAGAATTTAGCTCAACAGGTTTCTAAAGTAACAGTTTGAAGGTCAGGCACCTTGTGGTGTCTGCAAGTACCCAGATTATTTTCCAGATTGATCCTTATGTGATTTAACTGCTTAAATTTGATGTCCTCCTAGGATAGGCCTGCACTGTGGCGCGATCTGTCCCCCACTATGTCCACTGGACACAGCGGATGACAGATCAGTGTACGGGGCCACTGCCGTTACCATGTGATGACTGTGACCAATCATTGTGGATCACATGACAATTGTACACAATGGGTGGCTTCCATTCATATCATTCATTGTACAATATTGTGTTGATCTTTGCGATTGGTCACAGTGATTACATGATACAGACAAGTCCAATCACAGCCCATCTGTACCATGTGATTAGCTGTGGCCAATGTGTAGGTTCTCTGAGTGCCCCGGTTTCCTCCCATATGCCAAAGACATGCTGGAAGGTTAACTGGATCCTGACTAAAATTGGCCCTAGTTTATGAATGTGAGTTAAGGACCTTAGATTGTAAGCTCTGTGAGAGCAAGGACTGATGTGAGTGAACAATATATATGTGAAGTGCTGCGTAAATTAACGGCGCTATATAAGTACCTAATAATAAATAAAAATAAAGTTAAGTGGTTAAACCTCCTTGGATTCTAGACCCAGGTTGCTCTGGAACAGAACATGTATGGAAGGAGGAGCCATCTTCCGAGTCTTTCGAGTATTTGTATTTGTGACGGTAGTAGAACATATATATATACAAAGGACAAATGCGCGCAACAATGTGACATATGTATAGAAAAATATGTATTTCCACAGCAACCTGCAAATAGTGGAAATAAATACAAATAATATGTGAAAAAGGAATGTACAACGTCCCAAATAGGATTCCAATTATTAGGTGCTCAAAAACTTGTTTCCTAATGCCTTTAAAACACAGTTCATAGGAAATTTCCCAATGTAGTGTTGTAGATAATTCCAATGATGACCCTCATCTGTTCTATGTAAGGGAGTGATAGATGGCCGCTTACCGCAATGTTGGACCCTTCCAGGGGTCAGTAAAGCATTCAACACACTTATCCACGGCTGGGTCCTAGGAATCACTCCACTGCTGACAGCTCAGGACTACTCAGAAAGGTTGAAGAGATTTTTCACTCCAAGAGATGTTTTACTCCAAGGGGTAGCTCAGATGCTCAGCTTAATTGAGGATATCATAAAAGATAGGGAACTCCATAGTGTAGCAGGTTTAAAAAGAAACTGACAGTTTATTCAGTTTTACACTGACAAAATTAAAAACAACAGTCCTTCACCCTGCACATATACGGGTTCTCAGCATGAATTCAAAAAAAGTTTTCGTGTGTGCAGATGCTTTCAGCTAGGCGCGCGATCGATCAAATCAGCCAGCTGGTAAGCTAATGAACGTGGTGACGCCTGCGATACTTAGCTCCACCCGACGCAGCGTTTCATCCAAACGGGCTTCTACGGGGAAAGGAGGCTCAAGTGTCGGACGTCACACACCTCGTTCCTATTTAAGCAATCACGCAGGAGAGTGACACCGGAACATACAAATGCCGGAACCTACTCTACACTGCAGCCAACTTTGTTTTGTATTGAAGCGAGATCTCTCCATTTTAGAGGTGAGACATCACTCAGGACAAAACCATCAATAAAAATATTACATAATACTGTAAAAAACATAACATGATACTATAAAAAACATCATAATACTACCTGGGAATGTATATAATTTACGAAAAAATACATTTTCTACAAAATAAAAGGCATATAAAACATTACTTAGTGTGCTGCCTGATATCAAATATGACAGATGCAAAAAAAAAAACACATTGCATTCTCTGTGGGACATACCCGAATGGGGATGGGGGAGGGGGCAGGAATTTCAGTACTGTGTGTGAACTACACAATGATGGGGAAGAACGGGAGGAGGGATAAGTACTCATGGGGTTCAACTGTTATCTATGTAGCAGTTGACATCCCATTCTATGTTGAAACCTAAGGGACTGTAACAGGCCATGTCAAAGATCCAGCGTGTTTCTCTGCGGGATATTTGACGTACTAGATCGCTCCCCCTCCAGTGGGGGGTGTATTTTTTGATCCCAATAACTTTAAGTCCGGAGGGGTCACGGTTATGGTGTTGGTCAAAATGTAGTGATACACTGTGTTCAGGGAATCCGCTACGTATGCGAGAGAGGTGTTCCCCTATCTTTATCTTAAGGGCCCTAGATGTTCTTCCAATATATTGGAGCCCATAAGGGCACCCCAAAAGATAAATCACCCCCACTGAATCGCAAGTGATGAATTCAGAAATGGAATATGTTCTCGAGGTTACATGTGAGGTAAATGCAGATGTTCTAGTGGTTTTACAAGAGGCACAAACTTTGCACCTCTTGCACGGGTAAAAACCCTTCAGATTCCCAAACATTAGCATTCTCGGAGGGGGGTCGACTACACTGGGTGCCAGCAAATCCTTTAGATTTTTATTTCTCCTAAACACAACTTTTGGGGTATCAGGAAGCTGGGAACCCATGATCTCATCACTTTTTAGGACTGGCCAGTGTTTCTTCATTATTTTTCTGACCCACCAATGTTGAGATGAAAAAGTGGTCAGAAAGGCCCATTCAAACGAATCTCTATTCATCTCTGTTTTTCTAGTTTTGGGGACTAACATTTCAGCTCTGTCCATAGCGGCCACTTCCTTAATGTCCTTCTCTAAGACCTCTGTTGCATACCTTTCTTCCTCAAACCGTTGTTTGAGAATTTGGACTTGGGAATGGAAGTCCTCTGATTTGGAACAATTCCTCCTAATCCTCTGGAACTGGCCTTTTGGAATAGCTTTAAGCCAGTTAGGGTGATGGCCACTGTCCCTTGGAATATAACCATTCCGGTCCGTGGTTTTAAAAAAAGCCTTGGTAAGAAGGGAATTGTGTTCTCTAAAAATTACTAGGTCAAGGAAATTAACAGACTCTGGACTGGACTCATAAGTAAATTTTATACCCCAGTTGTTATCGTTTAAACTGGTCATGAAGTCCACCAAGGAGGGTATGTCACCCTTCCACAGAAAAAAGGCATCATCGATATAGCGTCGCCAAAAAAGGAGGCAGGGCTCCCCTCGGGAAAAAAGGCAATCGTTTTCCCACAGGGCCATGAAAAGTCCAGCAAGGCTGGGGGCAAATTTGGCCCCCATAGCAACGCCGGTGCATTGCAAATAGAAAGATCCGCCATAATAAAAATAGTTGTGTTCCATGGCAAAATTGAGTAGTTTCATCACAAACTCCAAGGTCAAAGGTTTGAGAGTAGGATCTTTCCTTAAGAAATGTTCGGCTGCCAGATACCCTAGATGGTGGGAGATTATAGTATATAAGGAGGAAACATCCGCTGTTACCAGCAAGACGTCCTCCTCAATGTTAAGCTCCGATAATTTGCATTGAGTCTCTCAGAAATGCCGGAGTCTTAGTTACAGCCGGTTGCAAAAAGTGGTCCACATATTTCCCTACTCTCGAAGTAAGGGAATCTATGCCGCTTACGATAGGGCGACCAGGTGGGTGGGTAGAATTTTTATGTATCTTGGGGATATAATACATAATGGGTGTTTTCGGTGCCAGTGGGATCAGAAAATCTTTTTCTTTTTCATTTAGGATTCCCTTCTTATGGCCTTCTTTTACCAAACCCATGAGTATTTTCTTAAATTTACCCAAAGGGTCGTTCCCAAGAATGGTATATGTAGCCCCATCTGATAGTAAGTTATCCATTTCTTTAAGATAATCTGACTTCTTGAGTAAAACTATCCCTCCCCCCCTTATCTGCGGGTCTAATAATCAGATCTTTCTTTTTACATAAAGTTTTGATGCCTTCCTCTGTGTTTTTCGTTCTATCTTTCTTGAATTGGACTTTTGATAAATCCTGTAACACCAAATTTTTGAAAACAGTGATACTGGCGGCTGTTTTGGTTGAAGGATTAAACAAAGAAGCATTCCTCAATCCTGTCCCTGCTTGCTGACCAATGTTACTGCTATTCCTAAGAATAGGATTGGTCATAAAATGCCGTTTGATGCTTAATTTCCTAGTGAATTTTTGGAGGTCTATGAACATTTGAAATGTGTCCATAGTTCTTCTAGGGGCATACTTCAAACCTTGATTTAATGTTAAAGTTTCTGCTCTAGATAATGTCTCCCCACTAAGGTTAAAAACGCCTTCACATGTTAGTTGCGGCTTTTCTTTGGAGTGGCACCGTTGCCCTCCTCTGACTCCTCTCTTCGTCTTCCCTTTTTGCCTGTACCCCTTCCTAAAAAACTGTCCTTTTTATTTCTTAAGGGGGCTGGACCTGGAGGGCCCTCATATGTCGCACCATGTGGGTAATGAGAACCATTTCCATGGGAGTTGGTACGTGGGGCACCCTCTCCATATCCATGCAGCGGCTCAAACCTATTCTCTACTGGCAGGCCATAGCCCCATGGGGCCCGGTGAGGGGGCTGGATCTCTCCTCTATAACCATTATCTCCATAGCTGTTGTAACGGTCATGATGTTCCATATACACGGGCCTATTCTGATTGTACGAATTTGGATTACTGTACGGAATTCCCTCAGGGTGTCTAGAACTTTGATTACCACCCTGAGTGGGATACTTCCCATGATTACCATTGGATGTATTTGGTGGAGGGTGGGTATTTGTAGAACTGGGCTTGGACTGGTGTCCATTGTATTTCCGCTTAATAGAATGGGGTGTTTTATTTGCCCCTGTTCTACTGGGCTCCCGTTCCCTGAACCCTACCCTAGGAGTAGAGGGACCCGAAAGGGACCTGCTGGGTTCAGAGGACAGAGGCACCAGTCCACTGGAGGTGGCCCCCCCAACTTCTATTTGTAAATCGTCATTATGTTGGCTTGGATTGCGATTATTTTCCTGCCACTTGAAGACATTGTGCGTTTTCAAGTGGCAGGAAAATAATCGCAATCCAAGCCAACATAATGACGATTTACAAATGGAAGTTGGGGGGGCCACCTCCAGTGGACTGGTGCCTCTGTCCTCTGAACCCAGCAGGTCCCTTTCGGGTCCCTCTACTCCTAGGGTAGGGTTCAGGGAACGGGAGCCCAGTAGAACAGGGGCAAATAAAACACCCCATTCTATTAAGCGGAAATACAATGGACACCAGTCCAAGCCCAGTTCTACAAATACCCACCCTCCACCAAATACATCCAATGGTAATCATGGGAAGTATCCCACTCAGGGTGGTAATCAAAGTTCTAGACACCCTGAGGGAATTCTGTACAGTAATCCAAATTCGTACAATCAGAATAGGCTCGTGTATATGGAACATCATGACCATTACAACAGCTATGGAGATAATGGTTATAGAGGAGAGATCCAGCCCCCTCACCGGGCCCCATGGGGCTATGACCTGCCAGTAGAGAATAGGTTTGAGCCGCTGCATGGATATGGAGAGGGTGCCCCACGTACCAACTCCCATGGAAATGGTTCTCATTACCCACATGGTGCGACATATGAGGGCCTCCAGGTCCAGCCCCCTTAAGAAATAAAAAGGACAGTTTTTTAGGAAGGGGTACAGGCAAAAAGGGAAGACGAAGAGAGGAGTCAGAGGAGGGCAACAGTGCCACTCCAAAGAAAAGCCGCAACTAACATGTGAAGGCGTTTTTAACCTTAGTGGGGAGACATTATCTAGAGCAGAAACTTTAACATTAAATCAAGGTTTGAAGTATGCCCCTAGAAGAACTATGGACACATTTCAAATGTTCATAGACCTCCAAAAATTCACTAGGAAATTAAGCATCAAACGGCATTTTATGACCAATCCTATTCTTAGGAATAGCAGTAACATTGGTCAGCAAGCAGGGACAGGATTGAGGAATGCTTCTTTGTTTAATCCTTCAACCAAAACAGCCGCCAGTATCACTGTTTTCAAAAATTTGGTGTTACAGGATTTATCAAAAGTCCAATTCAAGACAGATAGAACGAAAAACACAGAGGAAGGCATCAAAACTTTATGTAAAAAAAAGATCTGATTATTAGACCCGCAGATAAGGGGGAGGGATAGTTTTACTCAAGAAGTCAGATTATCTTAAAGAAATGGATAACTTACTATCAGATGGGGCTACATTTACCATTCTTGGGAACGACCCTTTGGGTAAATTTAAGAAAATACTCATGGGTTTGGTAAAGGAAGGCCATAAGAAGGGAATCCTAAATGAAAAAGAAAAAGATTTTCTGATCCCACTGGCACCGAAAACACCCATTATGTATTATATCCCCAAGATACATAAAAATTCTACCCACCCGCCTGGTCGCCCTATCGTAAGCGGCATAGATTCCCTTACTTCGAGAGTAGGGAAATATGTGGACCACTTTTTGCAACCGGCTGTAACTAAGACTCCGGCATTTCTGAGAGACTCAATGCAAATTATCAAAGAAATATCGGAGCTTAACATTGAGGAGGACGTCTTGCTGGTAACAGCGGATGTTTCCTCCTTATATACTATAATCCCCCACCATCTAGGGTATCTGGCAGCCAAACATTTCTTAAGGAAAGATCCTACTCTCAAACCTTTGACCTTAGAGTTTGTGATGAAACTACTCAATTTTGCCATGAAACACAACTATTTTTATTATGGCGGATCTTTCTATTTGCAATGCACCGGCGTTGCTATGGGGGCCAAATTTGCCCCCAGCCTTGCTGGACTTTTCATGGCCCTGTGGGAAAACGATTGCCTTTTTTCCTGAGGGGAGCCCCGCCTCCTTTTTTGGCGACTCTATATCGATGATGCCTTTTTTCTGGAAGGGTGACATACCCTCCTTGGTGGACTTCATGACCAGTTTAAACGATAACAACTGGGGTATAAAATTTACTTATAAGTCCAGTCCAGAGTCTGTTAATTTCCTTGACCTAGTAATTTTTAGAGAACACAATTCCCTTCTTACCAAGGCTTTTTTTAAAACCAGGGACCGGAATGGTTATATTCCAAGGCACAGTGGCCATCACCCTAACTGGCTTAAAGCTATTCCAAAATTCCAGTTCCAGAGGATTAGGAGGAATTGTTCCAAATCAGAGGACTTCCATTCCCAAGTCCAAATTCTCAAACAACGGTTTGAGGAAAAAGGGTACGCAACAGAGGTCTTAGAGAAGGACATTAAGGAAGTGGCCGCTATGGACAGAGCTGAAATGTTAGTCCCCAAAACTAGAAAAAACGAGATGAATAGAGATTCGTTTGAATGGGCCTTTCTGACCACTTTTTCATCTCAACATTGGTGGGTCAGAAAAATAATGAAGAAACACTGGCCAGTCCTAAAAAGTGATAAGATCATGGGTTCCCAGCTTCCTGATACCCCAAAAGTTTTGTTTAGGAGAAATAAAAATCTAAAGGATTTGCTGGCACCCAGTGTAGTCGACCCCCCTCCGAGAATGCTAATGTTTGGGAATCTGAAGGGTTTTTACCCGTGCAAGAGGTGCAAAGTTTGTGCCTCTTGTAAAACCACTAGAACATCTGCATTTACCTCTCATGTAACCTCGAGAACATATTCCATTTCTGAATTCATCACTTGCGATTCAGTGGGGGTGATTTATCTTTTGGGGTGCCCTTGTGGGCTCCAATATATTGGAAGAACATTTAGGGCCCTTAAGATAAGGATAGGGGAACACCTCTCTCGCATACGTAGCGGATTCCCTGAACACAGTGTATCACTACATTTTGACCAACACCATAACCGTGACCCCTCCGGACTTAAAGTTATTGGGATCGAAAAATACACCCCCCACTGGAGGGGGAGCGATCTAGTACGTCAAATATCCCGCAGAGAAACACGCTGGATCTTTGACATGGCCTGTTACAGTCCCTTAGGTTTCAACATAGAATGGGATGTCAACTGCTACATAGATAACAGTTGAACCCCATGAGTACTTATCCCTCCTCCCGTTCTTCCCCATCATTGTGTAGTTCACACACAGTACTGAAATTCCTGCCCCCTCCCCCATCCCCATTCGGGTATGTCCCACAGAGAATGCAATGTGTTTTTTTTTTTTGCATCTGTCATATTTGATATCAGGCAGCACACTAAGTAACGTTTTATATGCCTTATATTTTGTAGAAAATGTATTTTTTCGTAAATTATATACATTCCCAGGTAGTATTATGATGTTTTTTTATAGTATCATGTTATGTTTTTTACAGTATTATGTAATATTTTTATTGATGGTTTTGTCCTGAGTGATGTCTCACCTCTAAAATGGAGAGATCTCGCTTCAATACAAAACAAAGTTGGCTGCAGTGTAGAGTAGGTTCCGGCATTTGTATGTTCCGGTGTCACTCTCCTGCGTGATTGCTTAAATAGGAACGAGGTGTGTGACGTCCGACACTTGACCCTCCTTTCCCCGTAGAAGCCCGTTTGGATGAAACGCTGCGTCGGGTGGAGATAAGTATCGCAGGCGTCACCACGTTCATTAGCTTACCAGCTGGCTGATTTGATCGATCGCGCGCCTAGCTGGAAGTATCTGCACACACGAAAACTTTTTTTGAATTCATGCTGAGAACCCGTATATGTGCAGGGTGAAGGACTGTTGTTTTTAATTTTGTCAGTGTAAAACTGAATAAACTGTCAGTTTCTTTTTAAACCTGCTACACCATGGAGTTCCTTTTTTCCCTATCTTTTATGATATCCTCAATTAAGCTGAGCATCTGAGCTACCCCTTGAAGTAAAACATCTCTTGGAGTGAAAAATCTCTTCAACCTTTCTGAGTAGTCCTGAGCTGTCAGCAGTGGAGTGATTCCTAGGACCCAGCCGTGGATAAGTGTGTTGAATGCTTTACTGACCCCTGGAAGGGTCCAACATTGCGGTAAGCGGCCATCTATCACTCCCTTACATAGAACAGATGAGGGTCATCATTGGAATTATCTACAACACTACATTGGGAAATTTCCTATGAACTGTGTTTCAAAGGCATTAGGAAACAAGTTTTTGAGCACCTAATAATTGGAATCCTATTTGGGACGCTGTACATTCCTTTTTCACATATTATTTGTATTTATTTTCACTATTTGCAGGTTGCTGTGGAAACACATATTTTTCTATACATATGTCACATTGTTGCGCGCCTTTGTCCTTTGTATATATATGTCTTGTGGAGCCCTATATCGGGCTTCTTTGTATTAAGGTGCAGCATTTTTCACTTTTATTTTCAATTTTTCACGTTTTTTTACATCTATATATCAATCATTTAAGGGGTGGTAGCGCGGATTGTTTTTTGTCTTTGGTAGTAGAACATATCCCCGTCAAGCATTCCCTTCTTCTCCCATAAAATAAATCACCCAATATTCCACGACTAGGAATATCCCTGGAATCGCCGAATAATCCACACATGAGCCATGGCTTAATGCTGAATGTAAACAGGACACACTTTATTGAAAGTACACAGCACACTTTATACAGGATTTGGAACATCCCGCCCCCAACAACCGCTTTCCTATTGGTCCATTGTAAAGTATGCAGTCTTCACTCAGGTCCTCTTAAACCATGCAAATGAGGACTTGAAAATGTCTCAGCAGAGATTGGTCCCAAAGCTTGAATAGCCTGAATATGTGTGGATAGAAGCCTGTGATGTGTATTCAGACAAAAGCCCCAGGGGGTCAATCAATGTACACAATAGCCAGCCACAGAACAATGGAACTGTCTGGAGACCAGAGACAGGGCAGAAGTCATTTACACCTGATAATAGAAAGGCTTTAAATAGGGTTATCACACAATGGACAATGAGTATCTCTTATGAGTCTGTTGACCTGGCTGGGGTTCAGAATAAAATCTAATACATGAATTAGGATTTCACGTAGAAACCCTTCCGTATTTCATGGTTCATGACATTACTCCCCCTGGCAAATAGTTCAACATCCACAGTGGGACCCAAACATGTCACTCGAGGATGTTGGGCAAGTAGTCTTAAGGTTCCAGGACTGTCTGCCAGGATAACCCATCCGCCTTCCCGCTTTGAGGGCCTGGCCCATAATCGGACGGCAAGAGGCTCGCATTCAGTCCTCTCCAAAATCTCCTGTCCTGGCTAGGCCTGTCACACATCTCCCCTTTTGGCAGGGGACTAACCCAGTAGGAGACACCAGATTGGTTGTCTCTGAATTTAGTCAGTAGTTCCAGTCCCCCAATGCCGGTATCCATACAGTACCCTAAAATGACTTGCTCCAAACCGAGCATTACTCACCCCGCCATCCTCTGCCTCTCTCAGGGAAGACGTCTGCCGCTGGGGAGAGGCCTGGACTAGCCCTTCTCCCTGGAGTCCTTTCAGCCGCTGGAGAGATGACAGGGTGGCTGGGCTCAGTCCATCATGCTGTTGGGGATCTGGGCCAACTGGCCACCATTTATGGGGTATAACAGTGGAGACTGAAGTCCCATCCACTGGTGTGAGGTGAAAATTCCCCAGTGCTTGCAAAGCAAAGCCGACATCCTCCTGTTTCAGTCCTGTACCATTTTCTGGGGTTGTGCCAGTGGAGACTAAAGTCCCATCCACTACCCCAGGAACCCCTTCTTCTGTTAGGTGAAAGCAGAGGCCCGGGGCACTCTGCTCTGTTGCCAGCTCTTCTGCTGGGTTGCTGTGAGTGGAGACCACAGTCCCATCCACCGATATCCACTCAAGCTGTAGTGGGGTGCAGCCGCCAGTAGCATCCTGTCCTGCTGCCAGTGATTCAGCTGGGAGTAAGAGCTTTACCACCTCAGCTGGTTGCTGGGGAGGGGGGCCAACCGCCCCGGCTCCCTGGAACTCCACCGTTGGTCCCGGTGCTGGGCAGAGGTTAGCAGAGCTCGGCCCTGCGGTCAGAACTTCAGCTTTGGGAATGGCAATCTCCAGGTTTTCCACTGCCGATTCACTGGCATACTGCTGGACAGGCACATTCCTCCATTCAAGATCGTCCCATGCAGAAACGGGATCATCAAGGTCAGTCGGCACTTGCTGCATCCGCCATATAACCTCCTGGTCCATAGCGGCAGGGGCAGGTTGGAAAAGCACACTGTTACCCTGCCACATGGACGATTCTTCAGCCAGGATTTCCGCATTGTCCACTGGTAGTTCCTGATAGTCCCAGGCAAAGGGAGCCCGGCCCTGGCGCTGAGCAGAGTCTAGCAGCTGTTTGTAGGCGATCTCCAGGTCCCATTCCCGAGCGGCCAGAAATTCCAAATCTTCCTGTAGCCAGTGCGCTTCCGAGATATTCAATTTTTTCTCTCTGTGCTCCATTATGTCCTCCAAGCGCCACTCCCGATCATCCCCAAAGTCGGGATCACTGGACATCCTCTAATACAACAATCCCAGGTCATCATAGTCATAGCCTTCTGTGGGGCTGTCATCCGCTGACCACGGGCACTCTTGGGCTACATACCACCGGAGGGCTCTGTAGCTCTCATCCAGCTGCATCTCTGCCCGTATCAGCCTGTTTAATTCCGCTATCCACTCCTGCTTCGGTTGTTCCCCCAACAACGGTATTCGTACGTCATACTGCGGCCAGTACCTTGCATAGATGTAGGGCAGGACCTCTCCTTGGTGTTGCTGCTCCAGAGCTAGCGCTTCCTTCCAGAGTTGGCACCGAATCACATCCGCCCATCCCAGCAGGACCTCCTCTGATTCTGGTCCTGTGTGCTGTATCCGCATCTCTTGTAACCTTCTTCTGAATTCCTCTTCCATGGTTACTGGTATCTGTACCTCTCCTCGTCTTTCATTTCAAAAGCTTTAACAGCGCTAAACTGAATCTTCCTTGTGTCTGCTGTGCTGTACTCACTGTTTGGAGAATGTGCGGCTGCTTGTTGGACTGCTGCCAGTTTTAACTGTAGCTCTGCGTCTCTTATTTGTTTAGCCTCCTCCACTAACAGGGTCATCACTTTCAGCACCACATCCGCCGTTGGGTTCGGACCGAACCATGCTAATTTCTCTCTTATTAGCTTGTTGGCTGGTGATTCCTCATCCCGAATCACTGGTGTCTCCATCTCTTGTACTGCTGGCCTTGCTGCAACCGAGTTCTCCTGGTCTAGCTCCATTAATTCTGCTATGATGACACGCTCGGTTTTGTTGCTAGCAATCCTTCCACAAACTTCCATTAGTTCTTTCAGTGTATTTCTTTTAAGCCGGGTGTACCAGTCTTCCATTCACTGTTCCCAGTGTCTGCTTGGAATCCTGGTGTAAAGGAAAGTAGAAGGGAAAATCCCGCTGCTGCCAACCAGTTGTGACAGTAGCAGAACATATCCCCGTCAAGCATTCCCTTCTTCTCCCATAAAAGAAATCATCCAATATTCCACGACTAGGAATATCCCTGGAATCGCCGAATAATCCACACATGAGCCATGGCTTAATGCTGAATGTAAACAGGACACACTTTATTGAAAGTACACAGCACACTTTATACAGGATTTGGAACATCCCGCCCCCAACAACCGCTTTCCTATTGGTCCATTGTAAAGTATGCAGTCTTCCCTCAGGTCCTCTTAAACCATGCAAATGAGGACTTGAAAATGTCTCAGCAGAGATTGATCCCAAAGCTTGAATAGACTGAATATGTGTGGATAGAAGCCTGTGATGTGTATTCAGACAAAAGCCCCAGGGGGTCAATCAATGTACACAATAGCCAGCCACAGAACAATGGAACTGTCTGGAGACCAGAGACAGGGCAGAAGTCATTTACACCTGATAATAGAAAGGCTTTAAATAGGGTTGTCACACAATGGACAATGAGTATCTCTTATGAGTCTGTTGACCTGGCTGGGGTTCAGAATAAAATCTGTAATACATGAATTAGGATTTCACGTAGAAACCCTTCCGTATTTCATGGTCCATGACAGTATTTATTCAGTGCTTGGTTTTGCACTGTTGTCAAAAGTGCTAAACTTATAAGTGAGTTTTTATTGTGGATTTTAGTCAATACATTTTTAGCAGACAACACTATTTGTCTTCTGTTTGTCTTTTATGTACATTTGCCACCTTGATGTGTCCGAGGATTGCTTGTTTAGTCAATTGGATTACTCAATCTGGCAATATTACCTCTGAGATTGGATTTTATTGTGGTCTGACTGCACTGAATTATCTATTTAACAAATTAACAGCAAGCCGGTACTCTAGTGCATAGAGTAGAGGTGTAATCTCAATGGACTTTTTAGGTACCACAATATACACAGTTATCTAAAAACATAATAGTTTATTGTTTCAAAAATATAAAATTGACAAACAAGTACAATTTAAAATTCCCAGCATCATATGCTAGAAAAGCTACCACATACGCATCACCGCAACCACCCTCAGGCCACACTGAAACTCTGCATGAAACTTGTATAGATATAATCATCGGTATTAGAAATGGGCCTGGTGTAGGTTGATGTCAGGGGTAGAAACGATCTACATGTTTCACGCTTGCATGCTTCTTCAAGGAACTTCAGGTAGGTACTGTAAAATGAAAATAAATACATACAATAGGTACCAGCAATTAATACAAAAAGTATAACAACAAATAGGAAGTATATAGTGAATCACAATGTCATGAATGAGCATAAATCCGACTGGCGTAGCATCGCAGGACAGTAAGGGGTGAAAACACAACCTGGATGTGGGGACACAAACAGATGCAGATACCCACCATGACGGTGAGCCAAAGCAACCTGAAGAGCACTGAGACATGGTAGTAGAATACTGCATAGCATATTTAAGAAATCACCTAGCAGGTTATGTATCACCAATTGGGCAAAGGAAGCCCCCTAGAATAGCAGAAAAAGCCTAGTAAAATATATGCTTACATAGAAGATAATGCCATGCCCCGGTTAGTCCGGTAGTAGTAAAAAGACGTAGGACAGGAAAATATGGCATCTAAAGTTCAAATAATGGGAAATGGGTAATGGGTAAATCTGTGCATTGAAACTACGAGCATAACATCAAAATGAGTGTCACCAAGACAGCAGAGTGGGAAAAG
Source organism: Rana kukunoris (assembly GCA_029574335.1). Classification (NCBI taxonomy): domain Eukaryota; kingdom Metazoa; phylum Chordata; class Amphibia; order Anura; family Ranidae; genus Rana; species Rana kukunoris. The sequence goes on from CM056053.1 coordinate 311,161,618, forward strand.
GAAGTGGAAATACAAAGAGAAAAAGCAAAAGGGAAAAAAAAGGAGAACAGGAAAAGGAAAAAAAATCCTAATTTTAGATTTAAAAAAAGTGTAATCTCAGCATTGGGTAGATTCAAGTTCTTCATCTAGCCTAGGTCTATGGCTTAATGGGCTCCACAAAAACACAGAGCTTGATCTGAGGCTGGGTTCACACTATTGTGAATTGGATGAGTGTGTCAGGAGATTGTGATCGGCTCTCTATGGAGCCGGTTCACATATCTCTTGAGTGGCTCTGGAGCAAATTGCACAGAAGTCTTGTGCGTCTTCTGGTCCGTTTCAGGTCCGATTTCATTCAAGAATTTGGAAATGAACTGAACAGGGACTCACCGGTCCCTTGCTGTGAGCTGCTCTGTACGGTAGTGTGAACTCAGCCTGAAGAATACCCTTCAGCACTGCTGTTGTGTTAGAAATGTTTTATGTTAAAACACCCTTCAGGCTTCCAAACCCCATTTCAGTGAATTCACTTTGGCCCTTTAATCATCTCTTTCTATGTTGGTATTCTATTTACAGCTCTTCTGAACCAACATTGATTTTCCAATTTTAAAGTCTGGGGAATTTTTGGAGGTCAGCAGTTGTTGTTCATGTTATGTCCTGCAGTGTATGCTAACATGCTAATTTATCATTGGCCTTTAAAGCTACTTATTTACCCATGTCTAAATCTGAAAAAAAAAATGTAAAAAACAAACAATGGCACTACTAACCTAATAAACCCTAGAAGTGAGCAACCTAACAAATGAATGGCTTGTATAGGCCTTCAGCACAGTACAACATTTATTTTTTAGCTTCTGACATTTTTTTTTTCATTCTCAGCATCAGTCTGTGACTGACAACTGATGCAAAATCAACCTGATCACATACAATAAGGTTTTATGTGATAAAAAAAGCATACATCTAAAATTGCAATGCTACAGACCCCTTTCCAGTGTGACATTTGATTTTCCTTATTTCCCAGGTAATTTGAGGGGTAGAAGTACTATATCCAGCTATTCCTCAGCTCTGCAGTCTTTCTGATCTCCTCGTATGAAGTTATGTATTGTTCTGCTGCAGATGTGTTTATTTTGTTTTCAATTTACCAAAGCCGGTGACATTTTCCCAAAGGTGTCTTGGTACACTTTACAGTGCACACAGGAGGAAGTTCAGCATAATTAGCTTTTTTTTTTTCATTCAGCTGCCTTGTATTGGGAAGCAGCTATCTTGTAAGTCTGCTGTACATTTTTATATCTGCAAGTGATATTACAGACTTGGAACATCAGTTTTAGGGTGACAGAATCCTGATGTTCATCTGCTCTGTTTGTGACTTGCAGAGGATTTCAGCATAATATTCTGCTTCGCAATCAGCAAGAATAACCCAATATACCAAACTTATAAAATAAATTGCTTTAATCAACTTCTTTCTCTGAAATACATTGTTTTGCTTTTTATGCCACAGAAGAGGGTTGACGCATTTCAGGTTGCAATCTTACATTCATGTTTGACAAGAAAAGGCAGTTAAATTAAAAAAATAACACATATATAAGCACAGAAAAAAAAAACATATTTTCTTGTGGTTACACTAACAAACTATTTACTCGAATGTAAAACAATGTTTATTGCATTCAATTATATTTTTTACAGTTTCCTTTTATGTGCCCATCTGGTGATGCTGGAAGCTAAATGGAAACAAAGAAGTTACCTTCGGAGGCGGAATGCTCAAATCAAGGCATATTGGTCAATTTTTGATAATTACAAGTCTCATATAATGAAGTGATGATGCTTATAAATTCATAAATCTGATTTTCCATCTGCAGGTCAATGCTTAATCCTGTTGAGTCAAGTTAAATGATCCAAAATTATTGAAGAGAATTTTTACATTTAGCATCCAACTATAGTAGCTTGAACAAACACAGTGTTGATTTTTACAGTATATAAGTAAAATTCTTTTACAGGTATATTCTAGCTGATCACTACATTAAATTCAGCTCTCTTATATAACCAGTACAAAGCCTTCTTGACTCTGATTATGTTACAGATGAAGTGTAAACTTGCTGAAAATACTCTATTTGTAGCAAGCATCAGTAGTGTCTGAGTATAAAAGGTGGTATGCCTCAACCCCTTCCTCATAAAGACCTACACAGACAGTGCAAACATAATTACTTGAAGGGTCAATAGACTCAAAGCTGACACTGTAAAGTGTGGTTAGATACAGATCGATTAAATCAACCCCTGGTTCCATGCACCGTTTTTGAGACTGTCTTGTTGAGATTTCAGCACTAAAACGTAATAATGAGCACCAGAAAAAAAATACCCTCCCCACACAGCAAGGATTAATAGTTCCCTTAGGTATACAGGTTTAGGAATAAGCTGTAATACTTACCTTATTCATTGATCTAGTCTCCTTCCTCTAAAGTTGTGTGACCATTCCCCTGCAGCCTCTTCTCTAAGGCCCTGTACACACGATCAGACATGTCTGATGAGACTTGTCTGACGGACCGTTTTCATCAGACAACTCTGAACTTGTCTGATGTGCGTACACACCATCGGACCAAAATCTGATCAGACCAGAACGCGGTGATGTAGAACACAACGACGTGATGAAAAAACGAAGTTCAATGCTTCCAAGCATGCGTCGACTTGATTCTGAGCACTAATTTTGTGTACTAATCATCGAACCTGTCCGACGGACAGGTTTCCATCGGACAGGTTTTAAAGCATGTTTTAAAACTTTGGTCTGCTGGAAAACGGTCCGATAGGCCATACACATGATCGAACATGTCCGCTGAGACTGGTCTGCGGACCAGTTTCAGCGGACATGTTCGATCGTGTGTACGTGGCCTAAGGCGCCCTGGCCAACGGTGAACAATGTCATCATTGAGCACAATACAGGGCCAGTAGTCCTGAACTATTAGTGAAAAAAAGTAAGCGGGATTGGCCAAGCCTATTACTGGGCTGAATATTAAGAGATATAAAAAGATAGTGGAGACCAGTGTAATACAGTTGCAAGAAAAAGTATGTGAACCCTTTGGAATGATAATATGGATTTCTGCACAAATTGGTCATAAAATGTGATATGATCTTCATCTAAGTCACAACAATAGACAATCACAGTCTGCTTGAACTAATAACACACAAAGAATTAAATGTTACCATGTTTTTATTGAACACAGACTTTTTCTTGTGACTGTATAACATTTAATTGTTTTGTAATACAGCACATTAAAGTGGTTTCAAAAGGCAAATGTTTTTTTTTATCTTAAAAAATAATGTTTTTTATTTAATTATTTGTTATTGATACTTAGCTAGGTGGATGCTGCATCTGTCCCCCAGTGCCTCTACACTGAGAACCGAGCGATTAAACACCGCCAATCGCTCAGTTTTCACAGCTTCCCACTCTTTGCTCTGCCCCCTCCTCATTCACTGGAGCGATGGGCTGTGGAGGCAGCTCAGGCTCTCAGCAGCTCACTAAGAGGCTGAGCCGGGTGTCGGTCCAGAGATCTGGGTGGGTCCCAACTCTGTAGTCATAATGACACGGAGCCTGGACCAACTCTGTGACATCAGCAGAGCATAGACTCAGGTTTGCTCTCTGCTGAAAACTGGTCACACACGTGCAGAAGGAACTGCACTCCTGTGATACACAGGAGACATACAGCTAAAAAAGCTTCCGTGTATTTCTCCTTTAATGCATTCTTTGCATTAAGATAAAAAACCTTCTGTGTGCAGCAGCCTCCCTCAGCCTCCCTAATACTTTACTAAGCCCCCTCTAGATCCAGCGATGTTGCACGAGAGCATTGGGTGGGACTCTCCCTCCTTATTGGCTGGGGACACAGCAGGGGGGACCATTGGCTCTAACTGCCATCAAAGTCAGTGAACCAATGAGGAGAGAGGGGATGGGGCCGAGCCACGACTACATGTCTCAATGGACACACAGGGCAGCTGCTTCGCTCGGGCACCTCCCATAGCTGCTTGCTGTTTGGGCACTCAGCAGGGAGGGAGGGGCCAGGAGTACCAGCAATGAACCCCAGAAGAGGAGGATTAGTTGCTGCTCTGTGCAAAACCACTGGTAAGTATGAAATGTTTATAATTAAAAAAAAAAAAAACAAGACTTTAATATAATTTGAATGTATTTTTATCACAATATGGTAAAAACAACTTCTGTGATGGAGGATCCCCCGAGCCCCCTTTATTCTTACTGGAACCCAATCTAGATCCAGCACTGTACACTGCTCTCTCCTTTCTCACTGAGCAGATAGCTAGCAGCCAGAGCTCTTGCTTCTGTCAATCAAATTCTATGATGAGGTAACGGGGCCAAGACACATCTGTGTCAATAGGCACAGAGAGGGAGGTTTCGGGAATGAGCCCACACAAGTGTCATCACAGAAAGTGGCTTTCCAATTTTACTAAGAAATTGTCTATACATTTTAAATAAAGTTTTAAGACTTGAAAAGCTTTGAATTCTAAGTAATGAGTGCATAAATATTTTGGTCACTTATGCCGCGTACACACTATCATAAATTCCAACAAGAAAACCGTGGATTTTTTTCCTAAGAAATTTTGGCTCAAACTAGTGTTGCATACACAATGGTCACACAAAATTCCGAACATCAAGAACGCGGTGACGTACAACAATACAACAAATTAAGTTCAATGATGCTGAGCATACGTCAAACTGATTTTGAGCATGCATGTTTTTTTGCACGTCGGAATTGCATACAGGCGGTCGAAATTTTCCGACAATAACTGTTCCCGTATGAAAATTTGAGAACCAGCTCTCTAATTTTTGCTGTCGGAAATTCCGACAGAAAAAGTCTGATGGGGCCTACACGCGGTCTAGATTTCAAACTTTTCTTGTCGGAAATTCCGACCGTGTGTAAGCGGCATTAGAGGTAATATTATTGCGCCTATGGCTACCTGTAGTGTTTAACACGACAATACATTTTCTGAGCACTGCAAAGAGCTCTACAAACTTCTAAACAAGTCAAGTCGGGCTTTAAGTGTTACTTTGCTGATCGCAGAAATAAAAAATAAAAAAAAATGCATGCTTAGACTGCCAGTCTGTCAAATCTGTGAGATCCTGAGGGCTAGACAATGTCAGGCTGCATTGTGTTAATTAACCTAGAAAAACTCACTACATCCTGTAGACATTGCACTCACTCAACAGTTTTGTACTGATTGCATAGAAGAGTCAATAAATAATAGCAGTTAAGTTTGAGCACATATGAAAAAACAGTGTGGCGTTCTACATATACCAGGGCAGCATTTTTTTTTGTCTTATCCCAACTCTGAATTAAAGTACTAACTGAGAATGTATCAAGAGAAATAAATTACTTGCTTTGGGAAAATAAGCCATCTGATTGTCCATTTAGCAAGGCTGTTATGTGTTACATGTGTGTACATTCATTGAATGGTGGCTGGAATAATGCATAGGGGAGCTCAGAATTGATTGCTCAAATCAGCAACTGTTGACAAGCTGGGATGGAATGAGTAACTTGTTGGGATATCTGTGATACGATCCCCAGATGTTGAGCTCCTAAGAAGGAGACACATTAACAAATGATTTAAAAGACTTGTTCTGCCTTCTATTAATCATGACTAGCGGTAAGTCTCCTTGTTATCAGCCGGAAGCAAATTCTTGCAGTCCCTTACAGGTGTACTCACTTTAGTATGTGCTGAAAAACAAATTAAATAGAAGGAACAAAACTACCAGCCTTCCTGTTGTCATGGTTAGTTTTATTACACTTTGACATGATGTGTCTCGAGAGGCTACTCAAACCATGCTGATTCCTTGAAGGCCCTTTAAAATCATGGTTTCCATTAGATACAACAGGGACAAATACAGAACACTGGGATAGAGGTTATTTTGTTTTCTTTTGTCATTTCAATCTTAGTGCATTGATCATATTATTATTTACTGTTATTATATTATTTCTTGTGGCCTGAAATAAAATATTAAAAGTGAATCATACTGCTAAAAACTTGATTAAACATATTGTAATCTAGGTTATCTAAAATGGAACTAAAGGCAAAAAAAATACAAAATTGGCATAGTCTCCCTGTAACTGTTGATCCTGTTATTTTTCAACAGACCAAGCTGTGCAAAAAACTGTCGGTTCAGAGAGTTGAGATAAAACATTTTCCACTGCAGGGGGGTTACAATCATCAGCTTTTATTCATTTAGGTAAAACCTTTACGCAACAGGAAAAAAACTGTTCGGTCTCTGCCTAAAATGTGTTAGGTGGAGTAAAGCAGGCCATACGCAGTCGAATTTCGAACACATTTTCTGTTCAAAATCAGAAAGTTTTATTTGTGATCCGATGATGCCACCATTGATTTTCGAAATTCGGCCGACCAAGCCTTTATGTTGCTATAGTAAATAATTTTCGTGGCTAGGGATATTCTTTTCTCTCAGGGAATTTTCTTTTGTTGCACATGCACATTTTTTTTCTATTACAATTCTTGCACGATTCTGCCATCATTGATTAGAAAATTGTTAGTTTTTAAAAAAAATGTCAACATGTCCGATTCCTGAAATTTGATTGCCGCAGGAAAAATTGGCTGTTGCTGCAGCCCACTGACGGTGCAAAATTTGTACAAAAATTCATTGATTTTTTTTTTCGAAATTCGAACCGTGTATGGCCTGGCTTTAGGCTTTAATTTGTTAGTCACTTATGTAAGTCCATTCTATTAGTCCATCTAACACTACCCTCTCTAGTCAGTTCTGCTGTCCAAGTGTGCCTCTTTTGCGCCTCCATAGATAGGGAGCCACTCTAAGGTAGGTGTTACTGGCTGGATCACTAGGTGAAGACAAAGAAAGAAAAAAAAGAAAAAAACAAGTGCAATCAAAACAAAACAACCCTCTATCATCCTTGGGAACATACTTATAGTTCTCCCCTGAGAAAAAAAATGGATTCTTTAGCCCCTGGGGTGCTGATGGGAACGGGGCTTGTGCCAGGTTTGCCCCACAAGGTTCCCTAATCCCCTTTCTCAGAGTTGGTGAAGTATTTTGGTAACATACTCTAGTGTCCTGGAGATATTGCCAACTAGTGGATTTCTTTAACAAATTGCAACCTCGAGTGTGTCCCCTTAGTTCACTGACCACCTTTGAATCCTTATGTGTTGCCCTACCAGAGTCTAGGCATCTGCAATTGCAAATGTATAGACTTGTGCTCAGTGCCCAATCCTCCTCGCTCCCATACTACTGTACATTAGCCTCTTGCCCACTGGGCACTTAAACCCCCTTCCTAACTAGGCCAATTTTCAGCTTTCAGTGCTGTCACACTTTAAATGACAATTACTCATTTAGTCATGCATCACTGTACCCATATGGATTTTTTGTCCTTTTTTTTCATACAAATAGAGCTTTCTTTTGGTGGTATTTACTCACCACTATCCTGAGAATTGCGACTTAGTACTAACATGTAGCAAAACCCAATATCTCCATCAGGAGCTCTGGTGAACAGTGATTAGTGCTTAGATTCCACACCTCGGGTGAGTCTGTGTCATCCACCAGGGTGACCTTTTGTACTTATCAAGCTGGTCGGTGTGAGCCTCTCTACTGCTATAGCTACTGATCTCCGAGCTGACCCATGACTGGGATGCATTGCAATATTTGGTGATGCATTGGTGGTGTATTGGGTTTGTTTAGAACAAAACAGAAGTGCATTTATCTATTGAGAATTTTACATTACAAAAGGGGATTTCTATCATTTTTATCAACTGGTCCATTGCACTGGACATATAGTGCCAGTTTCTCTAGGGGTGGGTTCTGAAATTGCCAGCATCTGGTATTGTAACTGTTTCCCTCACATAATAGCTTACTGTCATTCTAATATGTGAATATATTATATGTACAGTAACTGGATGGATTTTAGATGCAAGTACTGTAAACAGCATCACAAAATGGCATCCTAGATCTGTGCTTTAACACATATGTAAATTAAGTTATATACAGGTACAATGCAATCTCAGTTAGTTTAGAATCAATTTCTGATTGTTTGCATTACTCAAAACCTAAAACAATAGCTGCCAATATTTCTATTCAGTGAACTATTCAAGGTATAAACCTATAAAGTGTCTATAAATGGCAATGTAACATGATTTTCTAACAGATAGGGTTAAAAAATAAAATATATACTATAATTAGCCTAAAGACATATGGCACAGTTATCAATCAGCAATCTGCTATGTACTTGCTGTGCCTCACAGGTATGTAACAGCATCCAGCACTAAAGGGACAGGTAATCATTCAACTAATTGGTGTGGGTGATCACTGTAGGCTCTGAACTTTCTTTATTGACCTTTAGAGACACATTCTGGAAGTTCAAATGGGGAAATAAAACAATTTTTATCTTCACTTGTAACCTGCAATATCATGTTTGAATTATCATTTCAAGGATAGGAGACAGTTTTGTAACACCTTGTGTTCTACAAGGTTGGAATAAAGTCTTGCTCTCCTCATCGCTAGCATAATAAATCAGACTCTAAATTAATTGCAAGAACTTCCTGGTATAAATTGGGCTTATTCGACAAAGCAGTGCAAAGAGCAATGGCTAAGTGCAACAGATAGTAACCCATGGCAGGGAATTTAAAGCCCAATTGAGCCTCTGGTTTAAATCAGCTAAATACGTTCAAAGCACGCAAAAAATGAATGAGAAGAAAAGCCATTTTCCAACCAGCAGCTGCAAATTGGGACCCTTGTTCTCTGTGTGAAAGCAGTGATCTGACATGTCCCCAGTTTGGTTGCGGCTGATTATTAAAGAAAATAAACGTAAGACTTTACACATCTTTTTTATGCATCTGGGCTTTGTTTAGCTGATTGACAATAGAGGAGTTATTTACTAAAGGCACATCCACTTTGCACTACAAGTGCAAACTACAAGTACAAAGTGCACTTGAAATTACACTGAAAGTGCACTTGGAAGTGCAGTAGTTGTAAATCAGAGGGGAAGATCTGAAATGAGGGGAAGCTATGCTGGTTTTATCATCCAATCATGTGCAAGCTAAATTGTTATTTTATCACCCAATCATGGGCAAGCTAAATTGCTATTTTCCTTGCATGTTTCCCTCAGATCTACAGCGACTGCATTTCCATTTAGTGCAATTACAATTGCACTTTGCACTTGTAGTGCAAAGTGGAGTTGCCTTTAGTAAATAACCCCCCAGGTTCATACCTATGCATTTTTTTTGCATTTGCAGTTTGCAGAAATGCACTACTGTCCATTTACATGGTTTCCTATGGTACACATTCACATCTATGCGTTTTTCAGCTGGTGAGATTTTGGAAAGTGTCAGGGATTTTTTTTTTCCAGCAACAGATTGTGTTTTGTGTGCAATAGACTTACACCTAAAATGCAAGTATTGCGTTGTTGATGTGTTTTTACATGCGTTTTGTCTTTTTTTTTCCTCCACCGCGTCCTTACCAATCGATGAGTCATCAGTTGTTAGCAGGGTTCCTCGCTGACAGCTGAATTTAAAAAAAAAGTTGCCAGCAATAAGAAAAATCAGGGGAAAAAATGGCATGGGATCCCCCAATTCATACCCAGGCCCTTCGGGTCAAGGACCAAGGGCCTCTTCCCCCTTTAACAAGGGATCCTGCCCCCCCCCATGTGAATGAGTAGGGATACATAGTACCAAAAAAAAAGTCTGCAGGCAGTTTTTGACAAGTCCTTTATTTCAAAAATATATAACTGAGGGGCAGGGTCATCCACTGATGTCACCGGGTGCTCTTGGCCCAGCATGCCCCTGGCCGATGTCACAAGGGGCTGGGCCTACCGGTGATGTAGTTATTTAAGAACTGTCAGGCTGAGAAGCTGGCAGGAAGAGGCCCTTGTCCCCATCAACATGGGGACAGGGCGCTTTGGGGGGACGACAACAGATCCCCCATGCCCCAAAGCACCCCCCATGTTGAAAGCATGTGGCTGGTATGTTTCAGTAGGAGGGGGCGCTTGCACATACCCTCCCTTTCCTGACCTACCTGGCTGCATGCTCAGATAAGGGACTTGTATGGATTTGATGGGAGGGGGGGGACCACACACTATTTTTTTCCCCAATTTCTTTTTATTGCTGGCAATTCTTTTTTTTTTTTTTTACATTTAGCATTACACAGCTTGTAAATGCTGCATAGATGTACATGCGGTTCTGATAGTGTGAATACACAATCAATGTCACCTAAAGTATGTGCAAATGTTTCAGAGTGTTGGATAATTGCCATGAGATTAATCACATCAGATCAATCTGGCAGATGTTTAGAATGAAGAGGAAACATATCACCGAGCGCTCATATGATTAATCACCATTAAATAGAGGCAGCTAATTGCCAAAAGTTTGTAGTCATGTCACCAAACAGTGCCATTTTGATACCATTTACAATTGTTTATAGGAAGTGGAACAATGGAACATTTCTAGTGAAGTACGTAGAAATTACTTTTAAAGCATATTTATTTGCAGTATGACTGTAATCACACACTGCACATGGAAAAGCCAAGTGTGTTGCCTAGTTCTGTCAGCACTACCACTATTGCCGCCTGTACATCTGTTATGGGGTCCCTAAACAGGGAGGTGCTCAATTCCGGATCCAACTTTCATCACGACTTCCATCAATCTAAATAGCACCACACATTCATGCTGATCCATAAAAAAGACAATGTACTGTTCTGTACTGAGCGCACTGATTACCCAGAGCCTCACTGGTATATATTTGAAGCATGGCAGTGCAGTAAATACACACCCCAATAGGATTCTCCCCACACTCTAATTTGTCTTTGCATTTCCGATTCTGCCATTGAAACAAAAACCATAATGTTAAAATATTTAAATGTTTAGGCTTTTTTTTTGTGCAGACAGGCTTTGTATTACTAATAAGCAATACATGATAAAGGATTTCCCGAGCACTATAATATCTAAGGATAATTTTTTACCCTAGGAGTAATTTTTTTCACTGAACCAGCAGGCTAAACAAAAGAAAATGACTCGATTCCAATTTAAACACTTCATGTGTCCTCCTGCTGAGTTTTTGTATCCTGATGCCTCGTACTCAACTGGTTTTCCTGGCAGGAAAACTGCCATGAGAGCTGTTGGCCGGGAATCCTGGTCGTGTGTATGCTCCATCGCCGACAGAAAAACCGCCAGGAATCCCGGCGGGAAAAAAGAGAACATGTTCTCTTTTTTCCCGCTGGCATTCCCGGCGGTTTTTAAGCCGGCAGTTTCCATATGAGGAAAACCTGTGGTGGAGCATACACACAGCCGTGTTTCCTCACAAAAGCTCTCTTGGCAGTTTTCCTGTCGGGAAACTCAGCCGTGTGTAGGGGAAAAAAGCTACCGAGCAGGTTCTCGGTTCTCCTGGCGGACTTTTTACCACCGGGAAAACCGGTTGTGGGTACAAGGCATGAGAGTGGGGAGACTTCCCAGCTGTCAAAATTCTCTGATCAGCATCGTTGGCTATAGCCGGCAGCACTGATCTAGAGAAAATTTTACAACAGGCTGGTTGTTCACCAGTACAGTACTTGTGTAGAACGAGCCTGCCCATACATGGATCGAAATTCACAGAGGTCCAATCTGAACCACCAGATTTCGATCCATGTATGGCCAGCTTGAAAATTTAGCATAGCAGCTACGTTTTTTCTAATGGAAACCTACAAATCAAGTTTGATAAAGAATGATGATTAATTTGTTCTGTAAACAATGCACATCTAAAAACCTAAGGCCCCTTTCACACTTGTGTGACTTGTCACGCAATTCGGGATTGCAAAGTCGCATGACAAGCCGTATACCATGATTTCCAATGAGTACTGTTCATATTTGTGTCACGTCAAAGTAATCCCTGTACTACTTTGGTCCAACATTGATGTGACTTGAGGTCCATAGACCAGGCATTGCTTCAAGTCATGTCAAAGTCACAGGACGTTCAGGTCGTACAAGTGTGAGAGGGGCCTAACTGTTTAATATGAAAAAGGAGACTAGTGTTCCACCTGCTGTATAGAAGACTGTACCAAGGTTACAAAATACTACCAATAGTATAATAATATAATAGTATAATTGTACCAATGTTACATAATACTGTTTGTTGCCTATTTTACTGACCATGGATCACCAGATCTTGTATATTTACATTTCCTGTTCAAGGTGACAGAGCTATTGATTGTACAGCGAAATAAAAGCAGCATGGTCACCCCCTGGACAGGGTAGTCAATGATAAATATGCAGTTTAAATGGACAAATCACAAAGCTAACACTGTACAATCAGGTACACAAAAAAAAAAATTTAATTTGTGAAAAAAATAAAAAAAGGTTTAAATCATATAAAAAAAGCTGACCGTTGTAAGCAGCCCACCAGTGTTATATGGTTTGTACCAACCTCTATAATGGTCACTTTTGCTGGACTGCTTGATCTGCATGTAAAAATAGAGAACAACATAAATAAAGGCATGCAAAACAAAAAAGGAATTCCTATAATGAATACTATAAATGATGGTATTAAAGTGGTTCTAAAGGCTAAAAGTTTTTTACCTTCATGCAGGGGGAGAGGGGGCGGGGTCAAGCTGTGGCTCTGTGTGTAAATGGACATGCAGAGCAGTGGCTTAGGATCCAGCCTGCTCGGGTTCCTCCATAGCAAGCTGCTTGCTCTGGGTGGCATTCAGCAGGAGGAAGGGGCCAGCCAGCATTGCCGGCAAGGGCCCCAACAAATAAGGACCTGGGCTGCTCTGTCCAAAACCACTGCACAGAGCAGGTGTGTATGACATGTTTATTTTTTTTATTTTTTTATTTAGCCTTTAATATCTGTTTTTCACTAACCTTATCCAGAGACTAGAATACAATATCGTTCTGGTCATTTAAACAAGTCCTTCACAAAAGTTCACCGACTAAGCTCAGCCGCATGTAATTAAAAAGGCAGAGACATGATCAGGAGTGATGTGGTATGTACAGTACCTCCTTGAGTGGGTCACGTTGGATGGTCTGTGTAAGCCCCACTCTTTTCCGCCTTTCCTGATGGAAAGCAGCTGATATAGGGAAAGGGATGGTCATCACTCAGGATGACATCCAAAATAGTATTTCTTTATTAAGTACATATACAAAGCTGTAAAACAGCCTACGGATTTCAGACGTTAGTCCTTAGTCATTGCTGATGACCTTTAAAGTGTTTAGAAAAGAAATAAAAAAAACGATACTTACCTGCTCTGTGCAATGGCTTTGCGCAGAGCGGCCCTGAACCTCCTCTTCTCGGGTCCCCCGCAGGTGCTTCTGGCCCCAGTGCTCTGTCCAGTGCCCCTATAGCAAGCCCCTTTCCATGGTGGCACATGTTCGTGCTCGCTCCCAAGCCCCACTGCTTCATTCATTGGCATAAACAGTGGGGCTCCGCCAAGCCCTCTGCTTCCTCGCCACTGGATTTGATTGCCAGCAGCAGTAGCCAATTTTTTTTTGATGTCACAATGTAGAGTATAAGATTTCCTATCATCTGTACCCAGTCTTGCCACACAGAGTTAATCCAGCTTTGATCAATCCTCTTTTATTGTTCAGTGATAATTAACAGACTTCCAGATAAAAACCTGTCTAAATAAAAAGTCAGTTTCTCTCTCCTTGCTTTGAGTGACAGGTTGTTTACATATCTAGCTTGGACATGTTTATCATATGTTATGTTTATCATAATATGAGGTGATCCACAGTATAAAAAGTGAGAAATCCACCCCTCCCCCACATAACACATCCTGGTAATATACAATGAACTATGGATCACCTCATATTATGATCTCTATGTTGTGACATCAAAAAAAATTTTGGGTTTACATCCACTTTAATTCAAGGAATGCTTTTATTTTGATTGGTTTGCGCAAAAGTTATAGTGTCTACAAAATAGGATAGTTTTATGGCATTTTTAGTAATATTTTTTTTTTACTAGTAATGGCGGCGATCAGCATTTTTTATCGTGACTGCGACATTATGGTGGACACATCGGACACTTTTGACACATTTTTGGGACCATTGTCATTTTTTCAGTGCTATAAAAATGTACTGATTACTGTGAAAATGACTCTGGCAGTGGGCAGGGGTTAACCACTAGGTGGTGTTGTAGTGGTTAAGTGTGCCCTAGTGAGTGTTTCTTACTGTAGAGGGGATGAGCTGTGTGTGACAAGACAGTCATCACCACTTCCGATAACAGGAAGCAGTGATCAGTGTCATTGTCACTAGACAGAGCAGGAAGATGCTTGTTTACATTAGCATCTTCCCGCTCCATCTCTTAGCGAGATGATCGCGGGTATCCCCACGGCTATCGAGTCCGCGGGACCCACGGTCAGGTTCACGGAGCTTGCGGCGGGCACGCATGCACAATGGCGCTTCCTTAAAGGGGACGTATATATATATGTCCTTCTGCCCAGATGTGCCATTGTGTCAACGTTTATATGCGTGCGGCGGTTGGGAAGTGGTTAAACTCGTGAAAAATCCATAACTGCTTTATTGAAAGTAAAGTTCTGAGTCTCGATATCTGTCCAGCTAAACACTACTATAAATAAGAAAAGGGGCTAACCATTGAGAATTATTCTGAACATGGAGCTGGTTCATGAAAAAGGGGCCAAATAAATATAAAGAAAAGTGGAAGCCATTTAATTGAAAGCCATATATTTACCAACCAATTAGAATGAAGATTTTATTTCACTGAAGTTCATTAAGCAACATTAGGAAGGATAGCATCTGCATGGATTAGATTCAGAAGAAATACCTTATCCAGAACCCTTAGGAAAATTTACAAAATGCAGTCAACTTCCTTAATATTGGTCAATGGCGAAACAGTTTAATAGTATAGTTTGCAACCAGACTGAATTGTCAAATTATAATAAAATGTTGAAACAGAGTGCATAAAAACAAAACAGTGTAGCCATGTAGCCAGGCAGTGGGAAAGGCAAATAGATTTCTAGGTTGCATTACGTGAGGGATAACCAGCAGGAGGAAAGAGATTCTGATTCCCCAATATAGATCTTTCCGTAGACCTCATTTAAAAAACTGTATTCAGTTCTAAAGACCTCACTTGCAAAAACATATTGATACGATACGGAATCGGAATAAGAATGGATCCAGAGGCAGGCAACAAAATAGTGAAAGGTCCAAGGGATAAAACATACAGTATCAATAGTGATTTCAGGAACTTAATATGTACAGTCTAGAGGAAAGAATTACATATTTGCAGCCATTGAGCTACGTGATGGGTGCTTAGTGTGCTCCTGTAACTTTAAGAAGGGATGGGCACCCCTTCAGTCCACCTGCCCTCACCTATCCATCAGAATGCATGTGCCTCCACTGTGGGGACACTCAAAAGTTAGTGTTGGGTACCACAGATACCAGAGTGCTGAGGCGAGGCTCTGTGACATTTGCAAATGCGTGCGGACTAAACCACTGTTTTTAACGCATACTGTTAGACAGGTTTAATTGGTTGTCTGCAAGCTGGTCGGTAAGTAAGCTTGTTTTTTTCCCATGGATTTACCCATGGCCCTGTTTATACCATATTCCAAGATAATTCATTTACAGTTAAGTCAACACTTTCATTCGTACAGGGCACAGGATTGGTAGTCAAAGACCATGGGAAATTTCCAAGCAACAAACTGAAGGACATGCAACAATATAGCAAACAACAGCAAACCGGTCCACAAAACAAGAAGGGTCAATAGACCCAAAACTCTCAGATGACAGTTGGAAGGACTTAGCGCCTGAATCTCACATCAGCAAAGGCCTGGAAGTCCACTCTGTAAAAGAAAGAATGTATGAACAGAGAACTGGGTGGAAGGTTTGCAAAACTGCAAAATGGATGCTTAATGTTCCAAGGAATACCAGCAGATCTCTAAGGCCTTGTACACACGATCGGACATATCCGATGAAAACGGTCCGCGGACCGTTTCCATCGGATATGTCCGATCTGGAGTTTGGTCCGATGGCGTGTACACACCATCGGATCAAATTCCCCGCCGGCGGACGGCGCGGTGACGTGGCGGTGACGTTGACGCCGCCACGTCACCGCACCAGGAAGTAAAACACTTCCGCGCATGCGCCGAATCCATTCGGCGGCGGCGCGGTGGCGGTGCGGGACGACATGTCTGCTGGTAAGTGTACTAACCAGCAGACATGTCGGGCGGACACATTCCCACCCGATAGATTTCAAAGCATGCTTTGAAATCTGTCGGGTGGACAAATCTGTCCGCTAGCCCATACACACGATCGAAGATGTCTGCTGAAACCGTCCATCGGACCGTATTCAGCGGACATATCCGCTCGTGTGTACGAGGCCTTAGAGCAAGCCTAGAACAAGGGGAAACCCTTCCCTTAAGGACATAAGCCCTATAAATGAGCTGCCTGAGCCGCCTAACTATTGTAGAAGAGGAAGCAGGAGGATCCTTAGTGAGGACAACATGGGAATCAGTATTTCAGAAGGAATGTGTTGCAGCTATGTACTTCAGGGCAGGGTAGAGGGAAATAAAGGACAATATCCTTACTAAGGTGAGTGCAAGAGATGACCTTGGGAAGAAAAAAAGAGGGTCTGGGTCTCAGGACCATTTTATCTCCATGTAAGATAATAAAAAGTTTCTTTACTAGAAAGAACCATCACCTCATTGATGCTCATTACGACCACCAAAAAAGACCACTTTACTGGTGAGATTCTGCAGTGGGATATCTTAGATTGGTTAAAAGGGGGGTCTTTGAAGAAATAAAGGTACCATATGTATATCCCATGGAGACATTGGAAGTTGAATTTGGGGATTAAGATGAGACACATCTTGTATAAAGGTCTTAACAAGAGTGTGTAGAGTAGAGTTGGAAATAGTCAGATGATCATCCTGACCAGACTGGGGGAAGGCCAGTGTGTTAGAAACAGAGGCCCAGATTCACAGAGCGATTACGCCTGTGCGTTTCGATGCACGGCATCCCCAGAACGAGATACGCAAAAAATCTTTTTGTAATTTCGTTAGACTGGCGCATCCGTCCGCGCAAAAGTGCGCTAGACAGACCATTGATTTGCTAGTCAAATATGCTAATAAGGGACTTACGGGGATCCACAAAAGAACGTTGGGGCAGCTCAGGCGACGCAGTGTGCGCAACAGCAAAATGTCCTGTCTAAAATTAGAGCATATAAAATCTGGTCTAAAAAGAGAAAAAAAGTCTACTTGTTAGATAAAGCAACACTGTTAGTGAGGAGCTCAGCAGTCACACGTGTTGCACAACAATCTGTATGCCAACATGCCAGGGGCATCGTCGCACATAGCTATACTACTGACTTTAGATGAACAAAGAAGGATGAGGGCACGGAGGATGGCACGGATGAGGGCACGGGAGAGGATATACCGCACCCGCATAGACCTGTTTGGCATGAGTGATTCTGAGGTGTTTCGCATCTTCAGATTCATCCCTCATGTCATCCTGGAATTAACCACAACCCTCCAGGAGGACATCACCAGCCCAACACACCGCTCACATGCAGTGCAGCCACTGGTCAAGGTCATGGCAACACTCCATTTCCTTGCCAGTGGCTCTTTTCAGCGTACAAGTGGAGTGGTGGCTGGGATGTCACAATCCTCCATGAGCAGATGTGTGCACCAGGTTGTCCCTGCAATCCTCAGACGCATGGCCAACCAAATCATCAAACCCACCACTGAGGACCTGCGGCTGAAGGCAATGACAGATTTCTACAGAATTGCCAGATTCCCACGCACTGTAGGGGCCATTGATTGCACACATGTGGCACTCCAGCCCCCCCATGAGACAGAGCACATGTACCACAATCGGAAGCATTGGCATTCCATCAACATACAGGTGATAGTCGATGCCCAAGGCCTCATATGGCACGTCCGTGCCAAACACCCAGGGTCCAGCCATGACAGCTACATATACAATCAAAGCCACATCCGAATGGAATTTGATCAGAATGTGTATGGGGACACCTGGCTGGTTAGTGAGTGACATGGGTGGCAGGCATGACTATCCCCTCCCATGATGCACACATCACAAGGGGCACATGCATGACTAACATCCTCCTGTCTTTTCCCTTACAGGTGACTCTGCATATCCACTGGGACCCCATCTCATGACTCCTATCCGGAACCCCCAAACCCCAGGAGAGGAAAGATACAATCAAGCACATGCCCAAACACGAGCAGTGGTGGAGCGCACCTTTGGCCTCCTAAAGTCACGTTTCTGATGCCTGGATAAGTCTGGGGGTACCCTCTTGTATTCCCCAAACTTCGTGTGCCAGATCATCGGTGCATGTTGCATGCTGCACAACTTCGCAGAAAGAAAGGGCCTGCAGATTGACCTACGTGATGACCTGACCCCTGAACCAGACAATCCCCCCCTAACCGAGGGTCCCCCGTCTTATGAGGGAAGAGCAGCCAGGAGACAGCTCACATTGGGCATCTTTGCACGTTAAACACACACTTTAATCATGGCACAATGAGAATGCATGCATGCACACCACTGTGGTCCCTAGCACACACACCCCACATCCACATCAAATTGGATTGGCACCAGTCCACCATGCTGGACTTGTGAGCAGCAACGCCACGCCAAGGCTCCAATTATGTCACTGTACATTCATACACCATTCACACGGACCTGGGGATCACTTCTCCCTGGTCCTGGGGAAACCTTCTCCACCAAAATTGAGGGTGACACCCCTTTTCCGGCAGGAATGTCACCCCCACATTCAAACAGCATTCACAACCCAAAAAAAAAACAAAAACAGCAAAATCAAAAATTTTCCAGCAAAAAAAAAAAAGAAGAGGGGAAAAAAAAATTATTGCCCTTTACGTGAGCCACGCCTGGAGCGCCCCCGGCCACGGCCTCGGCTCCTCAGGGGAGACTCATGGGGGAGGGGGAAAACCGGGAAGGAGGAGCAGCCCCTGATCTCTGCCCACCTGGCGGCCTGCCCTCACATCCTGCCCAACGCCTGCTGATGTCGCCTGCAGTTCGTTTAGGCAGGTTATGAAAGCCCGGGAGTGGGAGTCCAGGTTCCCCAGCGTATCCTTGATGGAGGACAGGCTCTCCTCCATCCGCACCAATGTCTGGCTGACCTGTCCCAGATGGCGGGTCTGGAGGAACTGGTCCCTTCTCAGAGTGGCGGGCAGGAGATCGGCCAACCCCCTGGTGTTCTGGGATGAAATCCTGCCTCCAGCTGATGCTTGTGGCCGGGGAGAAGGGGAGGCCCTTGGGAGGGGAGCCATGTTGGGGGAGGAGGGGGGGGGCTCCCCCTTAGGGAGGGCTGCCTGCTGCCAGCCAGAGGGGAAGAGTCCTCAAAAACCAAACGTCCAGTGCCTGACATGGACTCCTCCTCCTCATGATTCTCCTCCTCCTCTTGAACCTCCTCCTCCTCTTGAACCTCCTCCGCGGACTCCGGCCTTGTTGGGGGGGCCTCATTAGGCTGCTGTCCTGGGGATGGTGCGGTCAGGCCAGATGGCCCTGCACCCTCCTGCACATCTGTGGATGACACAAAACATTCACAGGTTGGAGGATCCACACACTTGCCACATATTCCCTTTCACCCCCTCCCCCACACATGCTACACACCTGATATTAAAAAAAAAACGTACCTGGCACCACGGGCTCCGGACTTGAGTCAAAGCCGGGCAGGCCCTCAACTTCATGCCGATGAAAGGTCAGGGCCACCACACGCTCCTCCGCTGTCAGCCTAATAGGGCATGGTGGGCCCCCTCCTGTGCCCCTGGCATGCGCATGCATTCTGGCCAGCTTCTGTTTGACCAGACTCCAGAGGTCATTGATTTTTTTGTCAATCCCAGACCGGGTCCGTGTCTCCCCCTCCCCCGCTGAATTGACCTGCTCAGTGATCATATCCAAAATCTCCCTCCTCCTGGCCGGGGTGGTGTTGGCACTGTCTGGGCCGTGGAGGAAACCATAATCGCTAATGGCCCGGGCAAGAATTCTTTTTTCCCCCACAGTAAAATTGAGCTTTCTCTTTCTGTCATACTTCCCAAAAAACTCACTCCCAGTCAGCAAAAATCACTCACAAAAACAAGCACAACCAATCAAGCAAGAACACACACAAATCTAACACCCAAAAAATCACACTAGCACTCAGCAAGAAACAGTCACAAAAACAAACAGCAAAAAAACAGCAAGAAAACAAACGAACAGAAATATATCAAACAGTCACTCAAACACTTATCAAAAAACACTTTCAAAGATCTACTAACAAACACTTGATCACACAGAACACTAATCTGACAACTACAAAACACAACGCAACGAACAACAGGACAAAAGCACTTGGTTAAATGGGAAGGGACAATGGGATGTACTTTTGCAATGCAAGTGCGTTTGTCTCTGTCTATTTATGCTGTTTGCATAGTTCACAACGTTGCCCTAGTCCATTTCCAATTTCACTGATTGCGCCGCTCCCGAGTTGTGAGCATGCGCACAGCGGAGCTGACCATGGTCTCCTTCAAGCGCGCATGCGCGAGCCGGCCGGCCCTTCATTTGCATGGGGTCACGGCTCATTTCAATGTAACACGCCCACGTCCTTCCCAATTTGTATTACTCCGCCTTACGCCTATGAAAAAACGTTACGCATGTGCAATTTTCTGCGCAAAAGCTACGAGAATAGGGTGATTACGCAGCAAAATTGCGCAAGTCTAACGTAAAGGCGGTGCGCTACGCCGGTCCAATAATGCACAGATGTACGTGAATCTGGGCCAGAGTATCCCCAAGTGTTGAGGTGCCTGATTTCTTACCAACTAAACAGGGGTTCCAAGTGCAATGGTAGACCTTACAAGAAGTAGATTTTCTCACTTTGAGCAAGGTGGAAATGATAAAATCAGTAACACCCCTATCCGTTAGGAGTGGGTTTCAACAGCCATGCTGTTAAAACCAGCAGCTGACATGCATGGTGGAATAGAGGGCTTTGTGACAGGATGTCTGACCTGTTTGGAAGTAGCTCAGGCTTATCTGCGAGAAGTCTGAGTATTTCTAAGTTCTCCTAGGCCAATTTGAGGTGATAAAGATCACATGAATCTGTTCCCCCTTTATCTAGCAGAGAAGTCGAAGGAGAAGATTTACCGGAGGAAATATAGGGAATGAAGTCGAAGGAATGCCTATGATATCCACCACAAGGGGGATCCCCAAATCTGGTAACAAACCTGTCCAGCTTAATAAAGAATCTGAAGGCCAGTATGCCCAAATATGCTGTTCCCCACTTCTAACAGAGTTTTTAGAAAAATCTCAGGGTGAAAGGACCATTCCCTAAGTCCAGGCGTTGGCGACCCAGGAAGTCCACGTGCCAATCTTCCACTCCATGGATGTAGATGTTCTAGCCTGACTGGCTGGTGTCTGTCATTGCCACTTATCAGAGAGATGGAAGCAATGATTTTGTGGATTCTAATGGCTTAAAAATCCACCAAGCCAGTAAAAATTTTGCCTGGCTGGATAGAAGTATTTGGCAATCCAGAAAAGAGATCTGTTTGTCTCACATTGTAAGAATGTTGAGCTGCCAAGGTCTGAAATGGAACAGAGTACAGGGAACCACCTTGAACGAAGCCTAGAATATTTAGAAGCAAGTCAAGAGTTGACTGATCTGAGAGAATGACCTGATAGGGGCAATTTTTTATTGTGGAAGGAACATTTTGGCCTGGGCTGTGTCTTAAATCAGTCCCAGGTACTCTTGGTTATGGGAAGGCTGGAGGGCAGACTTCTTAAAGTTGATCACCCATCTGAAAGTTTGGACAATCTGAATCATCCTTTAAATGTTTAACGAACAAGACGGACGATTCTCTCAGCAGCAGGTTGTCCAGATGTCCCATTAAACTGATGCTCTGAGATTTTAGCAGGGCCAAGAATGGAACAAACACCTTTCCGAAGACTGCTGTATCAAGGATCCTAAAAGAGATTATGATACATTGAAAAAGTCTCACACAGCAAAGCATAGAAAGTGCTGGTGAGTGTGAAAGATGAGAATGTGAAGATATGCATCTTCTAATGCTAGAAATTCCCCTGATCCCAGAGAGGCGATGCCAGCTCTTGTGGACTCCAAGCAAAATTTGAGGATACACAGATATCTGTTCAGGCATTTTAAGTCCAAAATGGGATGAATGCCTCCATTCATTTTTAGGGACTATGAATAGGTTTGAGTAAAATTTGTTGAAGTTTTCTTCTGAAAGAACTGTGATTACCACTCCTTGTGCATGCAGTTGATTCTGGGATGCCCACAAGCCTGCCTGTCTTTGAGGTGAAGCTGGCAGATTGAAGGGTAGGACTTGATGAGAATGCATGGATAGAAATTCAATTTAGTGGCCCCTGAAAATAACAGATTGCATAAAAAGGTCACTGATTCAGATCCAGATCTCCAATCCAGGCCAATAGACATCCCTGAAGAATGAGGGCTTCTGGGTAGACTTGGTGGGTTTTGTGGTTCAAGGCTTGCTTGCCATTGAATTAAAGGTGAAAGCCTGGGTGAAGCAAGAGAATAAGTAGTAGTCATAGCAGTAGTAGGTGTAGGCTGTAACTACACTCATTGCACCACTGATGCAGGGTCTGAATATGGTTCCCAACACTGAGATTAACTCATTTGCAAACTACTTGTGAGCCCTGAGGCAATAGGCCAGTAAATATTTTGCGTGGAAACTTCTCCAATGAAGACCTATGGACAGTAGCAAAAGACTGTCCCATAAAGTAAGTGTGGGAATATGAAGAAGCCATGGGGGGGGGGGGGGGCTCCTAGCAAAATGTTTGCCAGTGTCCAATCACTTAAAAAGTAGCGACATATAACCTATGGCCTACGACATCTTGCATCCTGTAATGTATGATTAAGATAAATAGATTTTACAGTAAATGGCAATGATTTGCACCATTACCACACATCAGAATGAGTAACTTTTTTTATACATGATAAAAAGACTATGCATGGGTTCTGCTTTAATTAATTAGTCATTAGTACAGATAACGCATGTGATCAGTCACTTTGCTTCTAAAGATCACATATTACCTTACGTTGATGTGCTGACTGCTAGATATACTGTTGGCAGAACTGATGGGTATTATTTAAGCATAATAGCTTAATTTAGCTGATTTTTTTTATAGATGTCATCAGCCTGTTCTTTACAAAAACATTATTATTGGTAGAACAAGTGACATGGAGGGGGAGGGTGGGGGATACTGTCAATGTGTGCCATCGTGGCTACAGCTTTTACTTCACTTGCTCAAAGTTAACAATGTTTCTTCCATTTGAGAGGACAAACAAATGGCACTGTAAAAGATGAGCTCTAATTAAGAAAATTGCAGAGAATGCCATCAACATCACGGCATCACTTTCCTCCCTTTACAGGAAAATGTCATGTTTCCATGACACTCTGAAATAAGCCAATCATGGATGCTTTATAGAGCCAACACAACGGAATGTTAGTATAGGAGGATATCATAATTACAAGCTACAAATTATGACAAGCAAATAAACATAAGATGTCTTCTAGGTAGGGAAGAAAATAATGCAAGTTATGAGAGTGGATGATTGTAAATAAACAGCCTCCTTCACTTGTGCTCTCATGCCAGCCTCTCCCCCAATTGCTGCATCTTCGTGGCCTTTATTTCGCTCCAATTAAAAGACAGCGCCAGTTCTTCATGTCATCTCCATGTCTCCAAATGGCTTTTCAGTGTCAAATCTGTCAGGAAATTAACTTGTCATGAAGTGACAGTTGCTAATTTTTCTCTTACATGTCAGATGGATTGCCTGCTGTAGATAATAATGAATCACCAATTTCTGATTAGACAGTGCTTCCGAAACCTAAAACTGCCATTTGAGCTAACTTTTTTTCTTTAGATTAAATGACATCAACCTGGGAAAAAAATGAATTACAGCAGAGTAGTGTCTACATGTTATGTGTTCATTTTTTTTCTAATCTCTATAATAAAAAGAAAGCTGGGTCTGTTTTCGTCTTCAGTCTGTTGACAGATCAACCGTCTGTCTATCACCAAGGCTTCTTGAGAGAACCAACACTCCCTCTGAATCCTAATTGGTTTATTATACGCCCAGTTAGGGTAATAGATGAGCTATTCATTTATGTGGAAAGCTACAGACTTTACATGGATCATTCCTGTGAAGGAAAGAAGAGACCATGTCAGTGCTCCTCTGTGTTGTTTAAAAATGTGTTTTATATAGCTGTAAAATTTGATTGCCCATTAAAAATAAAATACAATATCTGATTTAGAGGGAATTAAAATGTATGTAAATGCAAAACCAATTAATTTAAGCAATTCCTAGTTAATACTAATGACAGACCGCATCATAAATGCCATTTTTGATTTTGATTTTGGTACCACTATAAAATGTGCGTTTTTTGAGGAAAAAAAAGTGACCCCCCTAGGTGATCTATGTACATTGCAAGGATTTTAAAAATCTTATTAGCAGATTTCTACCTTTTTCTGTTCTGAAGAAAAAGCTGTTTGTTCCACTATGTCCTTGAAAGACTGGTTGCTGAATGGGGTGATCTGCACCCATTTTAGCCATCTGTGAAACTTACAGTATCCTAATAAAGAAAGTTTCAGTGCCTGTATCCCTTTTGATGTAGTAACAGTTAGGTAGTATTTCCTCAAAAATGATATTCCTATTGCAGGGATGCCCAACATCTGACTAGTATTTTAGTGCAGACATCTAAGAAACAATCAGATCAAAATCCAACGCTGTATCCTGGCCTAGGCCAACAAGGCCCAGGCCTAGGGCAGCACTTTGCAGGGGGGCAGCATGGAAAGAGTCATACCAGCTTGCCCTACACTGGGCTGAGAGGCAAATTAGTCTAGTGCCCCCATGAAGTGCCTGCACTGCTTCCGGTATGTGGGCAGCCTGCATTCCACTTAAAGTAGGACTATATTTTTTTTACTTTGGATAGAATAAGGGTGGGTATTAGCCTGTCGGTTTATTTTTTACCATCCCTGTCCCACTTCAGAGATTTTCCTTCACAGCCAAACAGGAAGTGAGAGGAAATCTATGCAAATGAGGAGAATTTGTTGCCCCCCACACCCTCAGAACTAGTGTCCCCACTCGAAAATTTCAGGGCGAGTCGAGACAGCCAGGGGTGTGGTCTTGACAATAAGGGGTGGGTTATATTTAAATTAGGGGTGCACGAGTTAAGTCAGGCCTAGGGCGGCACAGAACCTAAATACACTACTGTCAAAACCTACACAAAAAAAATAAAAAATTAAGAGGAATCTGCAAGATCTATTCTGATTGATGAGTAATGGAAAATGTCAAACATTCTTTGAATTGCCCTTTGGATAACATTAGGTCTAAAGGTAATAAAATACACTATTGCCAAACAGTATGATAGTGAACATGTGTCTAGAATTTTTTTTACAAGTCTTAATGTGCTGTAGATTTCAAAGAAACCAATGTGAAGCATAATAGTGTCTTCATAAGGTATCTGCATTTCTCACTTCCATCACAAATCCCCCCAAAAAATGTTATTCCTTTTTTTAGGTTAGTGGCCAAATCAAAGACCACTCAAGCACTTGAGGAGATCAACTATTATTCCAAATGCCCCCTTTAAGTAAAAATAAATGTTTCTAAGCAAGTACCTTCTTTCTTCCTTATGTATGGAAATAATAGAGAATAATGCTGCACACACGCAAACAGATTTTCCGTCTGAAAAACTGCGATGAGAGCTTTTCGTCGGGAATCCCGGCTGTGTGTATGCTCCATCTCAGTATTTCCAACGGGAAATCTGCCGGGAAAAAAAAGAGTAGAATCTCTTTTTACCCCATCAGGAAAAAATCCTAGCGGGAAAACCGTTAAACTGTATGCTTTTCCAAGGGGGGAAAAAAAAAGCATGCCCGGAAACAATTCGACGTATGCTCTGAAGCATAGAACTTCAGTTTGACGGCTCGTTGTAGTATTTTACGTCACCGCATTCTTGGCAGTCAAAAGTTCACCAGACGTTTGTGTGACCGTGTGTATGCAAGGCAGGCTTGAGAGGAATTCCACCAGGAAAACCATTGTTTTTTTTATCCGACGGGAAAACCAGACGTGTATACAGGGCACCAGAGAGTCATTGTGGAGTTTATACTGCCAAGTCTGGGAGAAGTTCACAGTTGGTGCTACTCAGATGAAAGTGAACTCTGCACTTCTATGGTTGGCCTTGGTCCTGTATGTACAGTGCATACAAATAAGTAGCGTTCAAGCAGAATACCCATCATATCTAAATTTTGAACAGAACCTTGGACTTGTCTTGTTTTCATCAGTTGGCCAGTAGCAGCCCCTAGTGTTTTAATGGAATAGTGTGCTCAATTATTATATCATGAGCTTACCTTATAATTAAAAATAATGATATTTAATTTTGATAGTTAAAATCAGGAACTCTCATCACACGCTTCTCAATTCTACCACTAGTACATCCTCGCTGTGTAAAACAGACAAAAAAAAAAGGAGGAGGATCTTTGCAGAGTTGTGAGTAGGTCATCAATTTTCTGAGAACTTACCTGTCAGTTGTGCACCAGAGTATGCAACACCCTGGTTGATTTACATACAGCTGCAGCCAAGAACATGACCCTATTATATACAGTGCTCAAACCAATCTCCATCATTATTCAGTGGGGATTATGTGGAAACATTAAGATTGAAAAAAAAATCCATTACAGCATCTATTCCTATAAGGAGTAACACAACCAAAGGATGACTAGTCTTAGAATTCTTTTGAATGTGACTAATAGACAATGGAACTTCCAACTTATGGTGGCTAACATGTAGATAAAAACATATTCTACACTCTCAAACTCACACCTTAAATCTCTACTTCTTAACTGGCATCTTCCCCAATTCTCTAATACATGCACTAGTCACCCCTATCCTTGTTCTTCTTTAACATCAAACTCCTTAAATGCCTGGTCTACAACCGACTGAGCTACGACCTTCACTGAGAATAACCTTCTTGATCCTCTTCGGTCTGTTTTGTCCCCTCAACACTCCACAGAACCTGTGCTCTTAAAACTCTTTCTCTGCTGCCTTTGATACAGTTGACCACCCATACTCCTAAACAAAACTCCACTCCTTTGGTCTCCATGACTGCACGCTTCATTGGTTTTAGTCCTACAATCCCACTGCACCTTTAGTGTCACTTAAAATTATACCTCCTTCTCTCCTCTTACATTTTCATTTGGGGTCCCCAAGCTTCTGTTTTTGGACCTTTCTTATCCTCGATCTACACCTCCTCCCTGGGTCAGCTGATGGTTTTCAATACTGTCTCTACAATGATGACACCCAAATCCATCTCTCTAACCCTCAGCCCACTTCATCAGTCTCCTCACGCATCACTAATTTACTTACGGACATATCAGTCTAGATGTCAAACCACTTCCTCAAATTCAATCTATCCAAAACTGAGCTCATAATATTTCCACTTTAACAACCATTCAGTGTGTTTTTCGCTCACCCAAAGAATACAATTAAAAATGCTAACAACCTACAAAACATCCACAACTCTGCCCCCAGCTAAATCACCAAACTTGTCTCAAAATACCAATCAAATCATTCTCTTTGTTCCTCTCAAGGCCTCCTGCTCTCTAGCTCCCTTGTCACCTCCTAACATGGCCGCCTCCAGTATTTCTCCTAAACCTCTCAGATCCTCTGGAACTCCCTATCCCTATATGCCAGTCTATCACCTACTCTGTCCATTTTTAGGTGATCCCTGAAAACTAGTTGTTACTGATTAAAATTTTCGTGTTCGAATAATCTTTTTTTTTTAATTGATTAATTGACTCATTTAGATTAAGTTATAACGCACATACAGATCCAACTACTTTTAGCTGATCTCCTTGCAGGCTGGTTCCCAGTGCAGCTACCAACCACTGGAAAAATGGATAGCAGGATAAAAAAAAAACACACAAAAGCAGTGCTCCATGGGAATAGCATTAAAACTTTTATAATCTTCAAGTAGATAACAAAATAAATATTGCACTGGAGATAAAATCGATGTAGCTACATAAACTGTAAAAATGGTGTGAGTTATACCAAACGGTAGCAAAAGCAGTCATAAAAACATGTAGCTAAGTAAAAATGTGTACAACGATACCGCTGCTGAATCCAGATGAGGAGGTGTTACAACTATCACAGCTCCCAGTGGATGGCTGTAGAATCCCAGGTTGATAGAGGGAAGTGATAAAGGGAAGTGTAACAGTCCTTGTGTGTGGCAGATAGTAAGGTCCAGCCAGCATGCAGATATGAAGGCACAGCAAAGGAGCCCTTCAGATGGACACGGCAAGCCTCGCCGGTGTCCGTGACATCACCAGATCTCCAACGGAACTCCCTGAAAACCTGGAAGCCGGTGGAGAGGTGAGTACCGATCAAAAGAGTTTTGATCGATCAAAAAAATAAATCAAGGAATTAAAGTTAATTTCCACAGCCCTACTGAAATCCCTTCTATTTAGAGAAGCCTATCCTGCCTCCACAGATGTACTTTAATTCTCTCCATCAGCTCACCCCACGCAGTTGCTACCTTTTATATCACTTGAACCCCCCCCTTTAGATTGTAAGCTCTAATGAGCAGGACCCTCTGATTCCTCCGGTATCTGTACTCTCTCCCTTCAAACTGTTGGCACTACATAAATTCTGTATAATAATAATAATAGTAATATTATTTAAATTGAAAGACCATTAATAAGTCTTAAAGAGGAAGTAAACCCTTTCTTAAAAAAAAAAAACCTGCAAGACAAAGACATAATGAGCTAGTATGTATAGATTACTTACCTGAGAACTAAGCCCCCGCAGTGGTCCTCGGACACCTTCTCTGTCATGATACCACCCAGAGTGACTTCCGGGTATCGCTACTCCAGCGCTGTGACTGGCCGGAGCAGCGATGAAGTCACTCCCGCACATGGGAGCCGCCACTAACGGCATGATGCACGCCATTGTCTAGGCCGTTGTTAATGCGCTGTAGACATCGGTGCTGTCTTTCTTGGAAATATTTCCTTAACCGTGTAGGATAAGGAGATATTTCTTAATCTAGGCTTACTGTAGGTCAAAGTGGTCTGTACGGGTTTACAACCACTTTAATATACTTTGGTCATCCGATTAGTCCACATTAATCTCCCTGTTTTTAATGCTAGAGCCAGGATCTCAAGGAAGGAGGAGGAGTTTCTTACTGATCCCACTAGAATCCACCCAAATCAAAATTCAGAAGTGTGAGCAGATTCTTTTAAATATTAATCAAACTGTAATAAAACGTTAAATTCTCTTAACTTTTGGGTTAAAAAATTTGCATTACATCAGTAAATGAACCTGTACAGAGCATTATCAAATCCCAGTTAAAATCAATATTGTAGGCATTATGGGCCATATAGGACATTAGGTAGCTGAAAAAAACCCTTGCAATTCAGGGAACTGCTGTTTTGCAAGTCCCAAAATGCATTAAGTCTTCAAATCAATCTCTAAGACAACCAATATACACCCAGATTGAGTACTTGATAACTTGTCTTTGCACACTCCTTTGTGCGCTTAGTGTATATTAGGTCTTGGGTGGCAAGCCATCAATCCTTGGTAGACATTGAATCAAAGGATTTGGTTAGTTCTAGTACCATTGTAAATTAATGTACATGGTAATCAGCTTCTTGTATTGATTTCCCTCTTCATTCGCTGAAGTGGTGATTAGAACAAACCATTCAACAATATATTCTTTCACTTTTAAGGGCTGTTAGTCATTTCTCCAAAGTGATTGATTTTTTTTTATATTTCTTTTATGTGCTGTGTATATTGTTTTTTTTTTTATCTAAAGTTGAACATCAGACATGTATCCATTTTATTTACTTAAATAAAGTGCAGTATGCACTGTAATAAAATATGGAAAATATGGAAAATTGTGACAGTTTAAAGGATCACTAAAGGAAATTTTTTTTTTTTGCTGAAATGACTGTTTACAGGGTATAGAGACATAAAAAGTTAACCGATTCCTTTTAAAAATGATTAAAAAACAGATAAAAATCAATCATATAATATGCCTCTAGTTTCACTTTCGTTTTTAAAAAGGTTTTGTGTTTATGTAAGGTAGAGAGAGAGGCAGAACAAAAACAAACAAATCCAGGGCAGTGTTTTGTTTTTAAATTGAATCCCAGGGCAGTGTTTTGTTTTTAAAATGAATCTGATTGGGTCTGAGGAGTTTTAGAGACACAGCTTGGACCACAGTGAAAAGCTGCCATGAGATTTTTTATAAGGAGCCAGACAAACAGAAAGTCTGGAGATCAGAGAAGTATTACAGCTACTTCAAAGCAAAAAAGAACAATGAGGACATAAAAACAGCACTGCATTAAGGTAAAGGAAGCTATTTAGCTAAAAAAAAAATTTCCTTTAGTGATCCTTTAACTCATGATCAGATCAAATTATCAACACGTTTTCATATCTTTTAAAAACAGGTGCAATCTTATTTTGGAACCGTAAATTTCTTAGTGATTTTTGTAATTTAAAGACATTACAGTACCTAGCTAAAACTGTCATTAAGAATCAACAGCACCCAAATGGTTTAACTGTTTGTGTTTTGTGAATTATTTGGTATATTACAGCATTATTTTACGTGTGTAATTAAAATACCGCTAAACTAAGAAACAAAGAGGACAATTTACTAAAACTGGAGCACTCATAATCTGGTACACTTCCAGTTTTAGTACACCCAGCAAGCCCCTTTTTTTTGCATTTGAATTGCTTCTCCCTCACTTAACTTTTTCCTTTAAGCCTAGTATACACGGGCCGAATGTCTGGCATCAGTAGCCAGTTCAATAAAAACTAGGGTTGTCCCGATACCGATACTAGTATCGGGACCGATACCAAGCATTTGCCCGAGTACTTGTACTTGGGCAAATGCTCCTGATGCTTCACCCGATACTTGTACTGTCAGCGGTGATCAGTGCGTGGGAAAGTTACAAGCACCGATCACCACTGTATAGATTTAAAAGTAATTTCTCCTCTTCTTTCTCCCCCCATGCGTCTCTTTCAGCTGCTTTAAAATCAGTGGTGATCGGTGCTTGTAACTCCCCCACACACGATCACCGCTGACTGTCCAGTGTCCTTCTCCAGCCCCCCTCCGTTTTGCTGCAGTCTGTCTCCCTCCCTACATGTCCCCCTCCGTTTTGCTGCAGTCTGTCTCCCTCCCTACATGTCCCCCTCCATTGCTGCTCTCTCCCTCTGTGTAATCCCGCCTTGTATTGCCGCTGTGTATCTCCGCCGTGTATTCACGCCATGTATTCTGTCGTGTATCCCGCCATGTTTCTCTCCTCTTCTGTGCTCCTCCTCCACCCCCTGGAATTGTCAGGATGGAGAGCGGGATAGGAGCCGGTAAATCCGGCTCCTTACTGTTCCGAGTGGACAGTCAGTGATGACTCTGTCCATTCACATAACTGAAACATCGTAAACTGTGATTACAATGTTTCAGTTTATGAATGAAGAGAAGACGCTGTCCTCTCTCCATTCATTTTCAGCGCAGCTGAGGCTGCAGATAAAGGGACTGGGGAATATGTGTCCCTAGTCTCTTTCTCTGTCTCAAAGGGGAGATGTCAGAGGTCTGTTAAGACCCCTGATATCTCACCAAAGCCCCCAACAGGGCTAAAAAAAAGAAAGCATTAAAAAAAAAAAATTGTAAAAAAAAAAAAATGTAAAAAATTAAAAACAAATTGTTAAAGATAAAAAGTACTGACACATGTGCCGCTGTCACATGAGATTAAAAAAAGTATCAGTATTCGGTGTCGACGAGTACTTGAAAAAAAGTATCGGTGCTTGCACTCGGTCTTAAAAAAGTGGTATCGGGACAACCCTAATAAAAACCATCCAACATTTGGCTTGTGTGTATGGCACCTGGGCCGACTTCTGTCGGACGAGCATGCTGGAAAGCCAGCAGCTGACTGGCTCATGATCAGCGCTCTTAGCCAATGGTTAAGGGTGCTGACCAAAGTATTTTGGCGGGGAGGGCTGTCCCCCTGTCAGAACACAATAGATTATCAGGGACATCAGATTGTTAATATAGCTGCTCTGATCTGAGCTGTTGTAAAATACTAAGTTTTAGTGCAAGACATTATGTTCGGTGAAGAGAAGCTAGTAGGAGGAACCCCAATGTTTATGTGCACCATATAAAAGGCTGGTATTCCGAATGGGGCTGGCTGGTGGGATACCACCTTTAGTGATGGGAATATTTAGCTACACCCCCTGGGATGTGATTGGCCGAGAGAAAGGGGCGGGACTAACCAATTAGGGGTGGCCTATCCTCAGGCTCCTCCGCCCATATGTATATATTCATTTGAAGGCTCACTTTGAGGGAGTAACTATGGACTGTCTAGGCCAGGGGTGTCAAACTGGCGGCCCTCCAGCTGTTCCGAAACTACAAGTCCCATCATGCCTCTGCCTGTGGGAGTCATGCTTGTAACTGTTAGCCTTGCAATGCCTCATGGGACTTGTAGTTTTGCAACAGCTGGAGGGCCGCCAGTTTGACACCCCTGGTCTAGGCTCTGATGAAAGGGGTGCGCCTCTGAAACGCGTCAGCCAATTGCCGGCTTGTTACCATCCGATCATCATTGCACAGAGCAGGTAATTAAAATGTTTTTTAAAGCGGATCTCCGCCCTAAAGTGAAGATCCGCTGATCGGAACCCTCCCCCCTCCGGTGTCACAATTGACACCTTTCAGGGGGGTGCAGATACCTGTCTAAAGTGATTGTAAAGTCTATTATTTTCCCCATAAAAATAACAGACATGTTATACTTACCTGCTCTGTTGTAGTGGATTTGCACAGCGCAGCCCAGATCCTACTCTTCTCAGGTCCCTCTTCTGTTCAGTGTCCCCACAGCAAGCAGTTTGCTATGGGGGCACTCAAGCCAAGTCACAGCTCCCTGTGTCCATTCAGACATGGAGCCCCGACCTCTCCCCTGATTGGCTAGCTGACTTTGACAGCAGCGACAGCCAATGGAGCCACTGCTGTGTCTCAGCCAATCAGGAGGGAGAGTATGAGACAGCTCAGACACTTGTGGGCATTGTTGAACAGAGAGGGGCACACCTGTTTTAAAAGGCCCTGCTGCTGGTTGGTGCATTCTCATCAAACTCTCCATCTTTGTCAGACAAGCAAGTAATGTTTGCTTTGGCTATCAGAAAATATTCATAAGTTTTGATCTGTTTGGCCTCCATGTGATCTCCAAAAAAGTAAGCTGAGAGAAGACCTTTTTGTTTGGCATCCAAATGAATCCTCTTTAGATCAGAGTTCCATTTGGTTTCAGTGGAATATCCTTGTATTGATGCAGAGCCATAGCAAGAGCCCTTCCTGCTATGATTGCTTAAACAGGGCAAAAATAATAATAAAAATGTATTTAAATTATAAAAAATTTAAATAATAATAAAAAATAAATAAAACATAAAATAGTAGTGGTGGGTAGGAAAATAACTGCCTCTAGATCAACGTTTAGTTCCCAATACTAGTAAACCTCCCATTCTGTCTTTTCCAAAAGACTATTGCCTCTCGCTCCTTTTAATAAGACCTAAGCTGTGTCATAGATCAGCAGCAAAGCAAATCCGCTACTTGTGGTTCCTATTAGCATGTGGCCTGTCTTTCTCTGCTACAGCATGCTTTGTTTAAGGACTGGGGGAAATAGGATTACTACTAGTTTATATAAAACCTACAGGTTGAGTCCCTCCCCATGCTGTTAACCTAATCCTCAGACAACAGGTGCCTGAATAGTAAACTTGATTAATTTCTTAACCCAAGTACATGTTTTCTCTTGCATTTCTGTTACTAAACCCACAACAGTTAAATCAGTCTGTATATGCAGTAAAGCATGCTTGTTATACTGACTGTGGAATCTAAGGGGTTAATCCTCTGAATTGTGTAAAAAGGCGGTGTGATCTTGTATTTACAGATCCTCCTCTTCCTCCACTGTCTCCAGAACATGTCCAGATGAAACAGAGCCCCTGAAGGCTGCACATGCTCAGTTTGGTGTGCATAAATATAGAGTTGTTGTTTTTTTCTTTGGAGGGTGCATGTGATCAGCACAAAGCCAATCAGCACTGTCCAGACAGAAGGTCAGAGGCCCCGGATCCTGATAGGACAGTTCAGTGCAGTATGAAAACTCATCCTACAAGCTTTAAGCAGGAACTGATAGGAGTCCCAAGACTGCTATATACTGCAGTTTATATTTACTAAAATAATTGCATTTCCATGTTCTGTGTACTGTAAGAGAGCAGATATATTGAATGTAGGGTCCTTGGTTGAGTAACACTTTAAGTTTGTATCTGATTATATTTCCTAACCTATAAAGCAGCGCTCATGATATACAGTAAATGAAAAATATAAAGGTGTAAACAGAATACATTCTGGATCTGTGAAAAAATCAAGTCCATCCACCACTGAGTGCACCTCCCATCACCAAAATTTGCGTGAGCTTGTGGGCAATCCTCCACCATATAGAGTGCCTGCTTACCGGAATACATTGACCTCCTATTCAGGAAGGTCAATCTCGCCTGTGGCTTATAACCCAGCCAGGGCTTTTATCCCTCCAGAACAGATGGGAATCCACCTCTTTGTAGGTACTCAATGTTAGAAGCTCCCCATGCATGAATAATAAAAGCTTGCCATGGCATAAAATCCTTTGTAAATTTATTGTATATTGTATTTCAAAGATTGCACTTAGATCAAAATCCTAGGAAACTTGCTTATATAATAAAAAGTCAGCTTAAACAATTAACCCATCCTTCCAGGGACTTATGCGCATGGTGATGTCAGCACATAACTCCCAACCGATGTGCTTTGTCACAAAATGACATCGTCCTGGGGCACGTGCCCCAGGACACCGTTATTTGGTCATGAAACACGAGATTGACCTTCCGTAATGGGAGGTCAATGTATTACGGTAAGCAGGTACTCTATATGGTGGAGGATTCCACCCAAGCTCTTGCTTATTTCGGTATTGAGAGGTGCACTCAATAGATTTTTTCACGGATCCCTTTATTCAATACATTTTTCATTTATTCTGTTTATACGTTTATATTTTTAATTTATATCTCAAGCGCAGCCTTATAGGTTAAGTGATTTGGTGCTGTGTGTGTCTCACAGGAAAGCTACGGCTGTGTAGTTTGTCACATTCATTAAAATAACAGCACAGTTTCAACATTTTGAAGAATCTGATTATATTTGTTTGCCCTCCACCCTGAGTTTATACCTGTTTCTGATATTGACTGAGAACCATGTTTTGTTTCTATTGCTGGTCAGTGGACATCTTCACTGTGTCTGATTGCCACAACCTTATACACCCACCAGTAAATTCCATTAGTCTGTGCGGGGTGCCTTGGTGATGATCTAGTGAGTGTGCTTAGACTATGTTAGGGGCTCACATCCACTTCAACATGCAGTTACTACAGGGGTCTACTCTTTTTTTTTTTTCAAGACAATCCCATACTTTATGTTGTCAGCTGCTTTCTGCCTGGTGGGGATAGGTTTGTGTGTTTTTTTTTTCTGTGATAATTTGGTTATCTCTGCATGTCAGAAATGGCATTCGTTGTAGTTAATTCAATCACCCCTGCCAGTTGAGTGTAAAGATTATTTTTGCTGCAATGCAACAAACTATGAACAGTTAGGTTGTTTAATTTGACTCTTCCATGCTGCTGCTTTCTAGCGGTTTCCACCTCAGTTGACCTTTTAGTCCTTTATTTGTCTTCTTGACTGGCTGGCATTAAATCATTAACATATGTTTTTTTTTTTATTGATCCACTGTACAATGTTCTTTTTGAGTTCTACACTGGATAAATACTTTGATGTCTTCAGTAAAACAAATCTCTCAATTGAGCTGCTTTACAATTATGTTGTTTTTGTTTGTTATTTCCTGTTCTCCTTCATTGGATACCTTGAATAAAGGTCCATACGCATCGGAAAATCGGACGAAAAATACTGCAATCGTACAATAATCTGATTGTTAGTAAGCAGCTTTCGGCAGCCAATCAGGACAGGTCGTGCCAAATTATCCGATGGGACATAAAAATGTTTCTCGTACGATACCAGATCGGACAATTTTCATTTAATCAGTACAGTTTTCGTCCAAAAAAGACTACACATTACATCACTTACAAATTTTTATTCTGTCATATGAGAACTTTAGTAACCCCTTTATTTTCGATATGGAGACTAGCATGCAAAAAAGAAAGAAAGAAAAAACGCACAATTATTAGTCCGATATTCTCGTTGTGTTTCAGGCTCAGGGCTTCAAACTTCTTTGAAATATCAATGTCCGCCTTTTCCAAAATTATATGAATACCCTTCACATTGTCAAACAAGCCCAGGGAAGTACTTGAGGTTAAATCAAAAATCTGTCTTACTTCAAAGAATTATAAGCGAATAATGCAAAAAAAAAAAAGTACTTGCAGCCATCACTTCAGCAATGCAATTGTCTGAACTGGGGGCATTATCTTGTAGGGAACCTATTTTATTTTTTATTATAGCCCCCTTATAACCAGCACCCAAATCCCTCCTACCTCTCTTCATATTTCTCATCTGCCTCCTGCTGCCTCAAGAGAGTCTGCATACTGGTAGAGGAACCATTTTGTGTACCCGGGGACGGTTGAGTTTGATTGTTCAATCTGACTCTTCCATGCTGCTGCTTTCTAGCATTGCCCATCTCAGCTGACCTTTTATTCCCTTATTTGTCTTATTGATTGGTTGACATCAAAGCATTACCATATGTTTTTTATTGATCCACTGTACAATATTATTTTTGAATTCAGCACTGAATTTAAAAATTTCCCAAGAACATGTGTTGGTTTTATGACTTACCGTATTTATCGGCGTATAACACGCACCCTAACTTTCAGGGGGAAAAAAACGTTCCACAGCCCCCTGCGTATAACACGCAGGCACTGTTTACTCTTTATTTTCAGGGTAAAAAAGTGAGTGTTGTACGCCAATAAATACAGTATTTACCAACAATTAAAATGATCTTAGGCTCTTTCATAATTTTTGGTCTGGTGCGTCCTTCTGAATGTCCTTTTTTGAGCTATTGTCAAGTGCCCATTGAGGGGAGCTGACAATAGAGCTACAGTATATGAGCTTGTTAATGTTTTTATTCATCTGACTGCATGAGTTTGAAGGTTTCCAGCGCCTCTTTGACCGCCTTACCCTTCTGTGGCAATTTTGACATCTTTCTTCATCATGTCATAATCAGCATTTCAAAAAATTGACATCTGTACAACCACAGTGCCCATACAGGGATCAAAATTTGGTCAGCCCATGCTGAATAAACCAAATTCCAAACCATCTATGAGCAGCTTAAGACCTGTACCTGCTCTGCAGGCAGTAAAGGATGAAATTAAAGAGCTTGTTTGACAATGACTAGTGGATCTATTAGGCTCCTATAAAAGGATAGGCGGACAAGTGAAGATCAAGAGATGAATGGAAACAATAAGTCAGCAGGTATTTTAAGATAAAGTAGAACAGGTAGGCAGGAGGTCTGCTACCGATGGATTTGTAAGTTAACAGAAGAATCATACATTTTATTTTCTAAAGCACGGCAACTCTGTGGAACTATTTAAGAGAGAGACAGTGTTACAAAAAGAGAAGGTAAAAGAACGGACTCCAAAGGGCCAAAAAATATGGAATGAGGTCAATTCAGAAAGGAAGAAAAACCAACACTCAGAGGATTACGGTATATATTAAAACTAAAATCCAGTCAGCAATAAAACATATTTAGTCCAATCACTGAAATCTCATGAAGGGTTTATCATGTAAATATAATTTGAAACATTGTTTTCAATATGTTTAAACATGCGGTTTTAATTTAATGATGTAGTGATCTTGCCATAAAGGTCCCTGTTTGGGTTCTTCCTGTTATGGGGTAACAACTGTCCCACAATTGTGCATTATTATGCTGTTACAAACGCACCCTTGGAGAAGCCTACAAGTGGATGATCCAACACACATTGCACAGACAAGATCCACCATCACTTTCAAGAAGCTCTTCTGGAACAATGATGTGCAGCAGACAGTGAAGCGAGTGCATGTAGATGGAAAAAAAGATACATGTCCGTTATTTTTTTTTTTTTTCAAATATAAGTTTTTTTTATTGTTTTATAAAAGCATGTATAAAATAACCACAGTACAGTCAAAAAGAGCATTACATGCTAAAATTCACACATTTGTCTCAGACAAGGCCAAACGGTCATCTGGCGTATATGCCCCAACATGGGAGGATATCCTCCTTAGAGCTCATGGCTACCCGTTCAATATCCACCTCATATAGTTAATCGCGTTCTAAGATCAACAGGTAGGTGATATCACCATGTCTGAACTATCAGGAATTAAATTACCCTGTCCAAGTCTCATATATTATTTATAAAAGAGAAAGGAAAGGAGAGAAGAAGCAAAGGGAGAAAAGGGAGAGGAGGGACATACAAAAAAAGGAGGGTGGGGGAGGGGAGGGGAGTAAAAAAGGAAAAAAGGGATTTTTAAATACAGCTTACCTGTAAAATCCTTTTCTTGGAGTACATCACGGGACACAGAGCGGCATATTCATTACTATGTGGGTTATATGGAGTACCTTCAGGTGTGGACACTGGCAATCTTCAAACAGGAAGTCCCCTCCCTATATAACCCCCTCCCCTAGAGGGAGTCCCTCAGTTTTGTAGCAAGCAGTATGCCTCCCAAAATGGTCACCCAAAAGAGGGGTGGGAGCTCTGTGTCCCGTGATGTACTCCAAGAAAAGGATTTTACAGGTAAGCTGTATTTAAAAATCCCTTTTTCTTTCTCGTACATCACGGGACACAGAGCGGCATATTCATTACTATGTGGGATGTCCGAAAGCAATGCTTTAATGAGGGGAGGGAGACATCTTCCAAAGAAGGATTCAATTTTAGAGCTAAACTCAAATCATAATAATATTTCCAAATTAGTCAAGAAAGAAGAACCTTTTTCTTTTTTTTTTTTTTTTTTTTATATAACCAAGGGTGTTTCTGATCCCGAGGATTTCAAACTGCAGCCTGTAGTACTGCCTGACCAAAGGCAGTATCCGCATTTCTTCTCACGTCTAGTTGATAAAACCTTGTAAACGTGTGGACTGATGACCACGTTGCCGCCTTGCATATCTGAGCCATAGAGATCTGATGGTGTGCTGCCCAAGAGGCGCCCATGGCCCTGGTAGAATGGGCCTTTACCGACAACGGAGGGGGCAACCTCTTCAATCCGTAGGCTTGAATGATTAATTGTCTAATCCATCTCGAGATGGTGGATTTTGCAGCTGCCTGCCCCTTCTTGGGGCCATCTGGTAGAACGAATAACACATCTG
Organism: Rana kukunoris; assembly: GCA_029574335.1. Classification (NCBI taxonomy): domain Eukaryota; kingdom Metazoa; phylum Chordata; class Amphibia; order Anura; family Ranidae; genus Rana; species Rana kukunoris. Next base: position 311,200,876 of record CM056053.1, read on the forward strand.
TTTTCCGGATCTTTTCCGTAGCTTTAAGATAGGCCTTCATGGCCCGGACAATATCCAAGGTATGCAGCAACCCCTCCTTTCTAGATGTAGGTTTTGGAAAGAAGGATGGAAGTACCAAATCCTGGTTTAAGTGAAATTTGGATATAACCTTTGGTAGAAAGGAAGGATGGGGCCGGAGAACTGCCCTGTCCTTATGCAGAACAAGATATGGTTCCTTACACGATAAGGCTGCTAATTCTGACACTCTCCTGGCCGAAACTATGGCGACCAAGAAAACCAATTTTCTTGTCAGTAAGAGTAAAGGAATCTCAGCCAAAGGCTCAAAAGGCTGTTTCTGTAGAGTGGACAGGACAAGATTTAGGTCCCAAGGACAAACTGGTGACTTGACAGGAGGATTAATACGCAAGACCCCCTGTAAGAAGGTCTTTACCAGCGAGTGGGTGGCCAGCGGCCTCTGAAACCACACTGACAGAGCTGAGATCTGTCCTTTGATTGTGCTTAGTGCCAGGCCTTTATCCACTCCTAGCTGGAGAAAACTTAACACCCTATCAATAGTATATTTGCGGCAATTCCATCTTTTGGATTCACACCAGCCTATATAGTTCCTCCACACCCTGTAATAAATTACCCTGGAGACCGGCTTTCTAGCCTTAATCAGGGTAGGGATTACCTGCCTAGACAGACCCCTACCCCTGAGAATCAGGGATTCAGCCTCCAGGCCGTCAAATTTAGACGCTGTAATGTAGGGTGGAGGATCGGGCCTTGTGAGAGTAGGTCTGGTTGTAGAGGAAGAGTCCAAGGGTCTCCCACTGCCATCTTCAGGACTAGTGAGTACCAAGCCCTCCGGGGCCAAGCTGGAGCTATTAGAATGACTGGCTTGTGCTCCACTCTGATCTTGCGCAACAGGCGGGGGAGTAACTGTAGTGGAGGGAATGCATATAGAAGTTTGAATTGATGCCAAGGGCAAACCAACGCATCGGTTCCGCAGGCCATAGGATCCCTCGCTCGCGACACGAACCTGTCTAGTTTCTTGTTGAACCTGGATGCCATTATATCTACGTCTGGCGTTCCCCACCTCTGGCAGATTGTCTGAAAGACCTGGGGATGCAGAGACCACTCCCCTGGCAACAGACTCTGGCGACTTAAGAAGTCTGCCTGCAGGTTGTCCACTCCGGGAATGAATATCGCTGAAATGCAGGGTACATGAACCTCTGCCCATTGAAAAATCAAGTTCACTTCCCTTTGAGCGGCCTGGCTCCTGGTTCCCCCTTGGTGGTTTATGTATGCCACCGCCGTGGCATTGTCTGACTGGATTCTCACCGGGAACCCCTTTAATCTGGAGGTCCACGCCAACAGGGCTAGGCGAGCAGCTCTGATTTCCAAGATATTGATGGGGAGCTGCCTCTCTGCTTTCACCCAAGTTCCCTGGCGGGAGAACCCCTCGAAGACCGCCCCCCAGCCTGCCAGGCTGGCGTCTGTGGTAACTACCTTCCAGACAACAGGGCTGAAGGATCTTCCCTTTAGAAGGTTCTGAGGGTTCAACCACCAGGCCAGGCTTTGTCGGACCCTTGATGATAGCGTCAAAGGGGACTCTAAGGCATGTGCCCTCTTGCCCCAGGCTGCTAAAATGGCTGCCTGTAGGACGCGAGTGTGGATCTGAGCGTATGGTACTGCCTCGAATGTGGCCACTAGCTTGCCTAGTAATCGCATACACAGGCGAATAGTTGGTCTTTTCTTGTTTACAACCAACTGAACCAACCCCTTGATCGCCTTGATCTTTACAAGGGGCAAGAACACCTTTTGATGTTCTGTGTCTAACCTCATGCCGAGGTATTCCAACTGCTTTGTAGGCTGGAATGCTGACTTTCCCTGGTTTAGGACCCAGCCGAATTCTTCGAGGTACCGAACCGTGAGGTTTACTGCCTTTTGCAGACCCGTCCGTGAGTGATCTATGATTAAAAGGTCGTCCAAGTATGCTAGGACTGTGACTCCTTGGATCCTTAAATTGGCCAGAACTGGGGCTAGAATCTTCGTGAATACCCGGGGGGCCGTGGCCAGCCCGAAAGGGAGCGCCCTGAATTGGAAGTGTCGCTGCCCCACCGTGAAGCGTAAAAACCTTTGATGCGCCTGAAAGATTGGTACATGAAGGTAAGCATCTTTTATGTCTATGGAGGCCAGAAAATCGTCTTTCTGAAGCGCGGCGGCTGCTGACCGGATGGATTCCATCCGGAAGGAACGCACCCTTAGATAACCGTTTAACCTCTTTAGGTCCAAGATTGGCCTGACATCGCCGTTGGGCTTTGGTATGACAAAGAGATTGGAATAGAAACCTAGGCCTTGCTCTTGGGCTGGCACTTCTATAATTACGTCCTGGCAAAGCAGGTGATCCAAAGCTGCCAGCATTGAGGCCTTCCTTGCTGGATCCCTTGGTAGCCTTGATTCTTGAAAATGAGGCGGAGGATATCTTAGAAACTCCAGTCTGTAACCTGTGGTTACAGATGCCCGGACCCAATTGTCGGGGATCTTGGCTTCCCAAACTTCTGAGAAGAGACGAAGCCTTCCCCCCACCCTTGAGAGTGGGGGCGCCCCTTCATAATGCAGACTTAGGGGCTGTCTTTGACGGCTTGCGATACCACGGCTTCTTACCCCCAGGGGTCTGTCCTTGCGATCTACTGATAACGTTGGATCGTGCAGGCGGCCGTCGATACTGCCTGGAATTAGAGGGCCCCGAGACAGGAAAAAACTGCCTCCTAAATGTAGGAGCCCGGAATGTCTTTTTGACCGGTAAAAGGGTACTCTTGCCATTTGAAATAGTCTGAATATATTTATCCAGATCTTCTCCGAAGAGTCGTCCTCCATGGAAGGGAAATCCTGCCAGAAGCTTTTTGCATGGGGGCTCCGCCGCCCAGTTCTTCAACCATAAGAGCCTTCTCATGTGCACCAAACATAGTGATAAACGAGAAGCCTGCTGGATGGAATCTTTTATAGCATCTACCGCGAAACACAGAGCTCTGGGAATGTCAGCAAACTCCTCTGCTTGTTGGGTAGGCATGTCCTTTAACATCTCTTTTGTCTGGTCTTTTAATGCCTGACAAACTCCAATTGCAGCTACCGCTGGCTGCACCACTGCTCCTGCCGTAGCAAAGGATGCTTTTAAAAGTGTCTCTAATCTTTTATCAACCGGATCTTTAAACATATGTATGTTTTCCACCGGGCAAGTTAGTGATTTATTCACACATGAGATGGCTGCATCCACTATTGGGAGCCTCCACCTCTTGGAGAATTTTTTCCTCCATGGGATAAATGACCGCAAATCTTTTCGGTGGCAGAAAAAATCCTGTCCGGCCGTACCCAATCCCGAAAGATCAATTCCTCCAAGAGAGGATGGACCGGAAAAACTGCGTTGCTTAACGGGGCTTTCAAAGAGCCCAGAGAGGATACCGGAGGAACCTGAGGTTCTGGCAATGGTAAACTAAATGCCGAGCGGACCATGTCCGTCAAAGACTGTACCCACAGTCTCTCTGTCTGGGAGTCTGAAAATGGTTCCTCAGAGGTAGACCCCTCCATCCCTGAACCCTCTTGGTTCAGGTCCAGTTGATCCTCCTGTGATTCTAATTCCTCCGGAGAGAGAATCTTAGCATCTGAGGATACACCCCCTGGTGATGGGGATCTAACCCGTTTCTTACCAGGAATAGCTCTAGCGATCAATGCCGCTATTCTCTCTTCTAGCCCCCCTAGGGATACGGCTAGCATCTCCTCTGTGATAAACACAGGGCTGGGCTGATCTGGGCCAGCCTCCGCACCAGATCCCCCTAATGGCTCATCCAAGGCGCTCCTTAAATTAATAAGCTGCGGGGAAAGAATCGGCATATCAGAATCAGAAAGGGAACCCTTTTGTTTTTTGGTCTTTTTTGTACCCTTTGACCCCGAACCCTTGGAAGCCATAATACAAAATCGAGGGACTCCGCCCACACAACAGACTGTAGTGGGCAGGAGTACAAATTTCAGAGTTTAGGGGAGAATAGATCACTTAGTGTCCCCAAAAACTGATGGGCCCGTATGTTGGTTTTTTTTTTTTTTTTTTTTAAATAATTATATATTATATATTATATATTTTCCTTGACAACATACAGTGACCCTAATTTAAGTTTGCCAGCCTCCAACCTGCTGCAAAATAAGGGGGATTCTTGGCTTAACAATAAAGGCATTGGAACAAATTCCACATGTACTACCCCTCTTCCGCCACCGGGAGTCACTGTTCTGCCGCTCTGCGTCCTCTCCTTGAAAGATCAGCCTCAGACTGAGCACTGACAAAGCCTGCTGTCTATAACAGCACAAAGGCGCGCCCCTGTATGACGCCGCAGGCCCGCCCCCCCCCCGCCCTCCTGTCTGGACGGCGCGATCTCAAGGCCCCTAGGGATCCTTACTAGCCCTAGGAAGAAACAGCAGGTTAGCTAGCAACACATATTTAAACAGGGGGGCCTAGTGATGGGGGGAGAAAGGGTGTCATCCTGTCTCTTTTAGACATAGTGATCACGGTTGCCCATGCAGAGCATACTTAGGCTATCCCCCCTTTTAGGTTACCCCGGGGAGCCTGCTGTCGAACCAAGTCCCGCAGGCTCCCCCTTACCTGCTCCATGCTGCAGGATGTTTGACCAGCAAACTGATCCAAACTTCTCCCATCTCCGTGGGTAGCGTAGTAGACCTTCAGGCCCTGGGGTCCTATGAAGGTACCCACTGTCCTGGACCTATATAGCACCCTGGCAAACAGGAACTTTATGGTTTTGCAAACTCCAAGTCCTGGGCCCAGGGTCCAGCCCTCCAAAGAGGAGCATTATAGGCAAAACCCCACGGCTTGGGGCCCGGGTACTGTCCACTTTGGCACTGAGGCTCCTTGGACAGATCCGTTTAGCCCGCCCTTAATCCCAAGGATGTGGAGCAAAGCTATTCCGTGACCAACACCTAAGACACTGGCGAAAAAACTGAGGGACTCCCTCTAGGGGAGGGGGTTATATAAAAGAGGGAGGGGACTTCCTGTTTGAAGATTGCCAGTGTCCACAGGGAGAAAAGGGAGAAGGTACTCCATATAACCCACATAGTAATGAATATGCCGCTCTGTGTCCCGTGATGTACGAGAAAGAAATAGAGTGACCTAGGGTTATGAGCAAGTCTCTATCCGTAGCGATTATCAGGGCTATATCCCCCAACTTGTCTATTAAAATCGCACAGTGAAGTCACTAAAGATAGTACAGAAACTACTTTTAAGAATGGGGGTGCCGCCGATTCGGACTGTGCCATTGCCGGCAAAATTACCAAATTGCTGCAATGTGAACCAGTCATCGCGCTGACAGGCAGGCGCCATCTGTGCAGTTTAACACATGCTTTCTCCACATACAATAGTCCTACAAGACATGTACTGATTTCAGGGGATTGCCCACAGCCCATCAGATAGAAGTGTAGGGTGGCAGAGCCTACCAAAATGAAGGGTAAGGTAAGTAATACAGCCTATTCCTCTAACTTGCAGCTACCTAGAAAGACTTGCAAATAACTGTCCCAGTTTTAGCCAACTGATGGGTCATCTAAGGTGGGTAAAGCTTCAAAACTTCTGGGTAGAATTCCAACTCCCTACCATATACATTCCTATTGGCTCATCATTATAACAGACTGGCTCATTCTCCATAGGAATTTATGTGAGCTGGGAGGGAATGAGCAAGGTTGGTCACTACCTGGAAAAGCTTTACCCATTCAGAACATTATGACATTCAGCTGTGGCCGTAACAAGGTATCACTATTAACACTTTATAGCTGATAAGACTTTATTTTTTGTGACATTCACTTAAACCACTTGCCGACCACCTACCACATATTTACTGTGGCAGGTTGGCTCTATTGCGCAAAATCATGTACCTGTATGTGATTTTGTGCAATAGCCACTGGGTAGCTCGCGCATGCTGCCGGAGGTGTGATCACACACTGATTGGACACAGGGGATGCCAATCAACGGGTCTGCTGGCTACCCACAATTGTTCCCCAGAAGCAGAATGGAAAGGGAAGAAGACGGAGATCTTGTGTTCCTGTTAAGCTAAGTCTTCATACAGTCAGAGCAACCCCCACCCAGTTAGCAAGCCCTCCCTAAGAGCATACTTAACCTTTTGATCGCCTCTGAGGTTAACCCCTTTACTGCCAGTGTAATTATCACAGCAACAGTGCATATTTTTAGCACTGTTCACTCTTAGTGTCACTGGTCCTAAAAAAAGTGTCAGGTGTCTAATTTGTCTGCTGTAATGTCGCAGTCGCGCTTAAAAAAAATACATAAATCGCTGATCACCTCCATTACTAGTAAATAAATAAATAATATAAAATGTAAAAAAACTCAGGTGATCAAATACCACCAAAAGAAAGCTCTATTTGTGGGAAAAAGGCATGAATTTTATTTGGGTACAACGTTGCATGGCTGCGCAATTGTCAGTTAAAGGAACACGGTGCGGTATCGCAAAAAATGGCCTGGTTATTAAATGGGTGAAACCTTCCAGGGTTGAAGTGGTTAAACAGAATGTCATTGTTTTTTTTTTTTCTTAGCTTTTAAAAGAGTGGGGGAAGGTTTATACATATCATGTTTTTACAGCTATCCAGGGCTCAGTTAAAGAAATGTATCCTCGCTTTCTATCTTACGAACGTTTTACCAGACAACAAGTGGGGGGAACACTTCAACAACATTCCAGACAGACATAAAAAGTTTTTTAGTACATTAGGGGAATGCTATTATCTACGGCTTAAAAATTTTCTCTGGGGAGGATTTACTAAATGCAAATAAACTGTGCAAGTGCAGTTGCAGCCTAGTGAATAAGGTGAAGCTTAACTTTGCAAAGAATACCCAATCACGTACAGAAAAAAATATAAAAATAGCAAGATTTTTGCTTGCACATTATTGAATGATGGAAGTCAGCAGAGGTTATGCTTATTTGATAATGCTCTAGATTAAATGTACTTGTAATTAACAACCTCTGCGTCAGAGTTTCAGATTTTCCCTCACTTCCTGTGTGGGAGAAACCATTGTCAGCAAAGCAGGAAGTGAGGGTAAATCACTGAATAGCATTAAAAATAGGCAGTACGAATCGTTCCCCACTCCATTTAAATCTGGAAAAAAAAGTTTGGTTTATTACAAGCATACAACGTACAGATAAAAGCTCAAGTTTAGTATATTTTTGGGGAGGATACAGCACCAAACTCATTAGATGTGTAATGGCCAACAGACAGCTGCTCAAGGCAGTATCCAGCAGCTGTAATGGAGACGCTGTAGGGATGATTTTTAGCTAGAAGAAGACGCTTGCAAGTAATGGAATACACACAAATATGCATACTTAAAGGGTAACTCCACCTGGGTGGGATAGAAAATAGCAAATAAAGAAAAAATAATATAGTGTAGACAATTGCGACACAAATCATATTGTAATTGAATATTATTAAAAATGACCTTTCCTTTTCAACCTGCAGCCGCTGTAATTTTCTGAAAATGCAATGCAATATGGCTACATGGAATTGTTGTGTACACAGAATGTGTTATTAACATCCCCCACAAACATAATTTCCTGCTTGTGTGATTGGCCCAGGAATTTTCACAGTAGTCTGCCTTAGATACAAGTCAAATTTCAGGCATCCCCTGCAACAAAAATATATTTGGTTAGATACTTTTAATAGGAACACATCTAAAAGGGAGGCAGACCAAGCCACTTTCTTCATTAGTGCTCTGCAGCTGCCACGGCTGACTTATGAAATCACTCCCATTAGACCCGCTTGACACAGAGGAACAAACAGTGATTTTTTTCAGAGCAAAAATGTAGGAATCTGCAACAAAGGTTGTTATAATGCTTGTAGTGTACACAGATCACCCAGAGGGGAATGTTTTTTTCTCAATAATAGTGGATTTACGCTTTAGAGCGGAACTTCACCAAAAGTTCTGCTCTTCCTCCTCCTCCTTTACATTTGGCACTTTATTTTGATTTTGACAGGTACCCGCACCCCAACTTCCGACCAGATTGCCATGGTGATCCGAGCCAAAGTTTAGCCCCACTCTTCTTCCCCCATAGCCTTCTGGAACATATAACAGGTCCCAGAAGACTACAGAACCATTCACAAAGTGCAGTATCTCCCATGCAAATGTATTTGGAAGCTGGCTGAGTGAGTGAAGAACTTATATAGCACAGCACATGCAAATTAAATCGCCTCTGGGCGCTCGTTGTTCCTGTCTCTTTTGATATCAAAAGAGATGAGTTTAGATCTTTCTTCTAAAGGCCAAGTGATTCTCCTCCAACCGAATGCTGGTTGGTAAAGCGTTCCATAGTCTGGGGCCTTGGAGCGCAAATCTTTGCTCTCCTTTGGACTTGTATTTGGCTTTGGGTATCTGGAACAGATTTTGGCTGGTGAATCGCAGAGCGTGATTGGGGTTGTGAGCTTTTATTTTTTCTCATAGATATTGGGGGGCCTTCCCATGGATGCACGTATGTGTTAGACAGAGTGCTTTAATAGCAATTCTGTCTTACTGGCAACCAATGAAGGGTTCTCAGAGAAGGCGAGATTGATTTGCATGTTTTTTTCCCAGTCACAAGTCTGGCGGCCGTGTTTTGAACAACTTGTAGACGAGCGATTTGGAGTCCGAGGTAAAGGGTATTTGCATAGTCCAGTCTGGAGTTCACAATTGTTCCCACCACAACTGCTATGTCTTCTTTGGGAATTAATGGAATAAGTCTGCGTAGTAGGCGCAGCAGATGGTGAGATCCGCTGACCACTGACCCTATTTGTGCATCCATTGTCATGTAGGTGTCAAAGATGACCCCGAGACTTTTGACTTTGGTGCTAGGGGTGATGATTTGGCCCAGAATGGGTGGGGGTGTCAAAGTTGTTGCAAGTTGACTCTTTCGACTGGCGTGAAACAAGAGAAGTTCTGTTTTGGAGCTGTTGAGTTTAAAATAACTCTCTGTCATCCAGTTTTCTATCAAAGAGAGGCATGTCTCTAGACTGAGATGATGATCCTTTTTGTTTCAAATGCGAAAATACAGTTGTGTGTCATCTGCATAAGAGTGATAAAGTAGTTTTTGGCTGCTGATGATTTCAAAGAGAGGGTGGAGATAGATGTTGAACAGCACCGGCGACAATGAAGCCGATTGAAGAATTGGCTCAGGTGAGGACAGTGCAGGATCCAGGGGCAATTAAGTGTCCTAATATTAAAAGTTAGCAACTACAGTATGCGTTTTTGGGAGAGACTGGAGTACCTATTTAATGTGTTTGGTGCTGTACCACCCCAACGTTATATAAATATATATAACTTCAGTTTTAGGGGTGTATTGTGTAAGCAAAACTTGACCTGAGAAAGATGAATGGGGTGATATCTACCTATTCAAAAGCATATCCCATTGTGATACTTGGAGATGAGTAGCAAAGTCCCTAAATGCATAATAAAATCCTCCAACAAAGTAAGCTCTTGTCAAAAACATTTTGGTCATTATAGCCAATGCTTGAATCAGGAGTGTTGCCAATGATTAATGGGTCATTGATTGCCAAATAAACTCTGTCCAACCAAAGCTTTAATACATTTATTACTACAGTACACATCATTTTTATTCCACCTCTCAATCATTTTATACAAGCATGTGATAGACAATGGGTGTGTGTATCTGCTATATAAAGCTTTATTATAACGTTATGGTTGTATAAATGTATGTTAAAAGTGTACATAGACTGCGCAGACCACCCATGTTTCATGTTAACAGTTGCCAGCGGTAAAATATATTTTAAGGACAAATGTGCAAATAATCTTTGGCACACTGAAATACGAGCAAACATGTGCCAGGTCCCACGTTATATTTATAGTCTCTTAAAACAACATATCCCTTTCTATTTTGCTATATTATGGAACATAGTCCTTTTTTATTGCTCTGTCCGGTGAAGTGGCAATAAGGATTTCTGTATAACCAGCTTCCTTGAGCTTGTGGTATTTCCTTACATAACAAACATGTATATATATTTTTTTTTATTTGCCTACAGCCACCTTCGAAGACCTATGGGTTGAACTGGGCTCCTACTTTCATCTAAAATTACCTGGTTTCATAGGGATACTGGAAAAATATTAGTGTTGTATATATTTAAATAACATTCCAAGAATGGTACAATGTACATACTGTGCATCTTTTTAACTGCTTCCATATATTGTAAAAAAAAACATAATGCATTGAAAATAAACAATCTTTTGCATGAAATAAACTACTTAGTTTTGTACCCACCATGGGAATATTTGAGATTATTCTAAACTCTTCCATGTGTGTCCTTACACTGACATTTGTTGGAAACATGGGAACGCCATTCTTATGAAATTCTGCAGGTTTAAATCAGGGAAGGATCTAGCCCATCTGATCTGAGGGCGCAGTAAAAAGTAAGAAGGCATAATATCAACACACCTTTGTTTTATCCTCTCCAGCTAGTTATCCCTGTTTTTGTGTCTCTCCAGGTCTCCCTGCTTGTACTGGATGTGTTTGAATCACTGACAGTTTGTCACACAGTGTGACAGATATGGGAGTCAGTATTCCATATTTACTTGGCGTGCTTCTATACTACGAGTCATGGTGCGGAAGTAACGCCTTCCGGATAGAGCAGAGGCAGTGCAAAAGTGAACAGGGAGTGCTAGTTCCCCTTTGACTGCAACAAAGGGCACATGGCTAACTTTTCTCAACATCAATACTGAACTGTATTTATTGAGCTGAAGGACATTGACATCTGCACTGTATGATTATATGCCACTCTTTTTGGTGTTCCCCCATTACATCAAAATCAGTCCCCTACAAACAGTCCTTCACTGATCTTCACTGTGGCATCTTGGCAGAGGGGTGGGAGTTGGAGAAGGTCTGGACTGAAGAAGCCTTCTGCTCTCTTCTGAATGCCCATCCTTGATCAAGGTCATCCATTTCTATGAAGCTGGCTGTCAGAACCATAACAAAAAATGGCATCCTCACTGGCCAGCCTGCATCATGGAAATGAATGATGCAGTGCATGATTAAGGAAAGGACACTGTGCTATGGTGACTTGGCATGGCTAAGGCTAAATGCTTTTCCCCTGGCCCTCATTGCTGCTGCAACTGAAACCTGAAGGGGCGCAGTCTGGCCCTGGTTCATAGAATACAACAGCTACAACTAAATTCTCACTTCCTGTTCTTCTGTCTGTAACTCTGCACAGTAATGCAAGGCTTTCTCCCTGGTGTGGAGTGTCAAAGCCTTGCAGGGATGGCCGGGGAAACCGAATATCGCTGTAGCAGTCGGCAGTACTGCGGTGATATCCACAATCTTCAAGGTCCTGTGGAGAGTGGCTTTCCCTCTGCACAGTGTCTACAGGGGTTTGCTCAACCAGCAGTGCTGCCATTTACAGAACTCTGTTCTCTGATTGGAAGAGATGTAAAATTACGGCTCCTCCCCTCAACCTTGTCTGATTAAAGAAACGTCCATAAAGGTATGAGATTTGCATATTCACATCCTGCCATGTTCGTACGCAATAAAGTTTATTTCTAAAGCGCAGCTTTAAATACCCTGTTTAAAATGATATGTAGACTTGTTTCCCTTCCTCAATATTTGCAATGCTGTTCAGTCACACTTGTGCTTCACATATCCTTGTCACATTGCATAGCCAGCAGGGTGACACCATTACCTTGTAAAGCCACTTTTTGTGTCACCTGCCCCTCCCACTTGCTTTCTGCCTTGTGAAAAAATCCTGATTGACTCACAGTCCATAACGTTTCTCTCTCATTCTAAAATGTATTGTGAAGGTGATTGTGAGAAGATTTTTCTATTCTGCAGTGTTTTTAAAAGTATAAATATATATTTTTCGAAGGAGTTGGAACGTAACTCCCTTTAGATTTAGGCCACTTCCTTACATAGAAATAACAGTATCTTTTAATTTTAGAATCATGCTCAGTAGTAACAGACTACTGAGCCTAAGCTATTAATTTGCACTTTTCTGAGCAAGAGTGATAATTAATTTAGCAAATTCATAACAGTTAGAACAAATTAAGGACTTACATATGCTTTCCTGTTAAATAGTTCTGCAGTGTGCTTTTTTCTCTCCTAATTAACACGTATATGACTTGTTTCGTGAATTAGGTCATCCTTAGGTAATATCACTGTGTGGGGCCAAAAATACACTCACTTTGCTTTCTCTAGTTTCATGCTGAAACGGTCATACTCTGTGAGCTGCTTGCTGCCTCAGCACACTATTAATGAACTTTCTCAGCAGATGTGCCTTGTACAGCTAAGTCAACCTGTGGATCTCTATAAAAGAACTAAAAAATGCCAGCACATCCTGCCCCTGGAATAATTGTCTGAATAAGGTGAAATAGGAAGCACGGTTACTAGTTAGGTAGAACAACCTCCTCTCACTTGTCTTTTGTTCACACATGGTTATGGAAAGCCAATCCTTTCTAAAGAGACCCTTTCACCACCTGCTATGTTGAAAATTAAACCCATACAGGGGATTTGTATTAGGCTGGGTTCACACTATACTACACGACAGTAGTGAGACTTTCATCCTACTTTGCTCTGCGACATCGGTCCTACATCCATCCGACTTTCATGAACAGGATACTACTTTCATCCGACTTTGTCATAGTCCGATTTGTTCTTTGACCAATCAAAAGAATCCCAGAGTGAGATAAATTCCTTTTACTGCTGCTGTAATCACATGTCGGATGGCAAAAGTTGGATGACAAGGATCCTACTTTGATGATTATTTCAAAGTAATCAATGATATTCAATAAGCTGAAGTAGGATCAAAGTCAGACCAAAGTAGTACAGAGAGCATTTTCAAAGTCGGACCGACATGTGTCGAACCAGTTAAGACGGCTCTCATAGGGAAACATTGATTTTCACACATCATGCGACATGAGCTTCCAATCTACCAATGTCGGAGCGTTTGTCGGACAAGTGTGAACCCGGCCTTAGGACCACGTAAGAATCCCTTCCTGCTGTGTGATTAAACACTCATACCTAAAAATATAAGCTCAAAAAATTGTGACCCAAAATTCACAATTCCGACACTAAATTCACAATTCCTGATATGCCGGGTTAAGGGACCTCCAGTCCATCTGCAGCACCCCTCCCCCCCCCCCGACCCATTTTTTCATGGGTGTGTTTTGCTGCAAAAACAAAAATGTTTCAATATCAGCATTGAAAGCTGCTGAACAGATTTACTACTCTGCAATTTTCAGTGTCAATCTTGAGATATGCTTAAAAACAGATTCCCTGCCTGTGTTTAGTCAGCAAAGCAAGTAGTGGAAGGATCTCTTTAAAGTGACCCTGACAGGTGTAAAATGAATTCATATTAAAGTTGCCTGCTAAAAAAAAAAAAAAAAAAAAGATTTACACTCATCTGCCTAGCTCTCTCCTGCTGTCCACCATGGTTCCATCCTTTGACCCCTACATGAATAAGGCCTGGTTCACACCTATGCATTTTTAGTGCTTTTTGAATGTCAAAGAGGCATTTGGAGGCTGCAGCACTGAAAATTATGGAAGGCTGACAACATGGACTGGAGAAAATGTATAAATGTGCTTCAATTGTATAAAATTATCATTTGGATTCATGTTAAATGTGACAGGATCAATTTAAAGTGGTTGTAAACCCTTACACTAAGTGAAGTGACAAGCCTCAGATGATACACAGAGAGGAACCAAATCCTACATAGGTTGCATCTGTAAGCATCTCTCTTGTACAGCATTGATCAATCCTGTCCTCAGGGCCACTAACAGGCCAGATTTTATGCATTACCTTGGGGAGATGAAGACTAGAATACTGCAATCACTGAGCAGCAAATTATATCACCTGTGATGTATTTCAGTTATGTTGCAAACCTGGCCTGTTAGTGGGTTCTGAGGACAGGGTTGATGACCACTGTTGTACAGCACACAGATGAAAGGATTCTTCACAGCAGCAGAAAGTAGAGGTCAAGGATCAGATGTCACACACATTGCGGAGTGTGAAACACATAGATCAATATAATCTGAGAGCTGATTGGAGGAAAGTGACACATCTCCTCTTTACAGGCTCAGAGAAACATAGACCAGGGGTTTGAGTACTGGAGGAAGGAGGGATTGGCCGGGCCATCTCCTGTGAGACTGAGGGTTCAGCTTACAGCAGGGACTCAGAGAGAAACCAGACTGTTTTGGATTTGGGTTAGTACACACTATAGTGGGATGTGCTTTGCAAATTTTTCAACCACTTTAACACGCCCGTCCCCTGTGAATCCTACTGCAACATGTTGGCCACATATTACATCTTCTACTCAAACCCCCCCCCCCCCCCCACTGCACCTAACCTCAACTACTATAACCCTGTAGGAGGGACACACATATGGTAGAGATGTATATGCTGCATACCCCAAAGTGTATAATATGGAACAGTTTCCCCAAAGGGGGCTTTAGACAGCAATATAACAAAACCACAATCAAGGTCAAAAAGTGATCTTGTTATATTGTTGTCTAAAGCCCCTTTAGGGAAACTGTTCCATATCAATTACTATAACCCATTCCATCTCATGCACTGTATTCCTCCTTCTCTAGGAAAAATTGTTTAGCTGCATACTTGCTCAAGATGGCATTTAAGAATATATTTGGATATGGATAGGTAGGGCAAGTGCAGAGACCTGATTGCTTTTACATGAATCCGACCATGAAATGCATAAAGCCTAAAACTGTAAAGGAATCAGGGCCCTCAACAGCTGACAATGGGCTTGTATTAATGGGTACATTCCCACAATTATCCATTACATTATCCAGAAGTAGCTAGAATTATTCTATATGCAAATTCAGTGAACAATCATATGAAGTACTATGATAAGTGTTGTTTTAAAAGAGAATGAAATGTCAAGACTTGTCATGTACATTGTTGGTGACTAATTATCTCAGATTACTATACATCTAGACAGAAAAAAAAGAGCATTTCAAATATTCTTTGTCTTTGTCACAAAAAACAAACACTAGAGATGACATGGAGTTTAACATGTGATCTTCATTCATTTTATGAAAACCATTTATTTAAAGTGGTTATCAAACACATAACACATACCAAGTGACATGGATATAGGCATTTGTTTCAGTTTATGAGTCATTAATTACTGAAAGGAAATACAAAGCAGTTGGGTGAATGTCAAGTCTATTAATAACAGCCAAGATAAAATAATCAGAAATATTAAATAGCATGGTATGTCCAGCTTTTCTCATATGTAAGCTTCAAAAGTTCCTTAATTTAAAAAAAAGTAATACTCCAAATACTATAGGGTTGATTTACTAAAAGCAAATAGACTGTTTACTTTGTAAGGGAAATTTCCCTTAGCTTAGTGAATAAGGTGACTCTTTTGGATTCCATCATTCAATCATGTGCAAGCAGAATTTTCACCACATTGTCAGAGAATTTTCTCCATATCTTTGTGAAACTGAAAATCGCCCATGCAATGTGAACAGAATATTTACCCTTTGTGTCAGATCACATAGTATGTAGGATTGCTGTGTAGGTTGATGACCAAACTGACCACAGACTAGAGTGATCCTCTAATATTGATGAGAAGTCCTCATATCACAGTAGGATCTATAGATTACAGTAAGACTATATCCAATTGGGAACGTTTGCTCTCTTACCGAATAGAGCATCTGTTGTAATATTAACTAAGAACTAGTTATAAATATAATCGCTGCCACTGCTGACTTGCTTTAGAATGTGTAGGCTCCAGGGCCATCATCCTTATCTTTGCATTGTCACTGACCTTGAAAATAATATAGGCAGTGAAATGTCAGGAAGCCTCAACTGCATACTCATTCCAAATGAATAGCTGTGTGTGTTGCAGGAGATCTCTTATAGATCAACCCTCCACTACCTCTCAATCATGAGACTTTCATGACATTTCACAGTCAATATGACACTGGAGGAGGGAATTTTTTTCCCCAACTGCTGAAGTCCAATGACATTATTGTAGTAAGTAATAAATTAACAACTTGTAAAAACAAATGGGGGAACTCTGTTCCAAAGGATAGTTGATAAGCAATAATAAAACATATAATAAATACTTTATTGGCGAAGGAACAAAGTATATGCCAGGAGATGCATAGATATCCAAAGCAATAGTAAATACATAATGTTGGTAAAAAAACACACAGTGGCTGCAAAAAAAAAAAAAAGGAGCCAGAAGAGGTGAAGAGGCCAGATGTCTGGGAGAGCCAGAAGGTACTCAGGGACATTAAGATGGAACCAAAGTGCCAGAGGCGAGGGACTGCACACCTGCCCAAAAACCTCACAGCACAGAATGCCCAAGGGGAAACGAATAGGAAAAGCTGCATGTTCCAGGGATCTGGGAGAGAATAGCTGCAGCACTGGTACCGCCGCAGACAACCAAGGGAAGCAATGCCTCCCACAGCTCGACTTACGGGTCCCAAGACTTTAATCAACTGACCAACTGCGTCAGCATCACCATACACAAACAGGCTCAGGCGGGCTCCAATGAGTCATATAGTCCAGGGACAAGGGGAAGAAAAATTCAAGAGAAGTTGCCGGAGCTTGAACAGTGCAAGGACTACATATTTTGTGGATTGACCCCTTCCTCGTGTCATGTGTTACATCTACTTGTCCCTGAGTACTGTCTGGATCTTCCAGACATCTTGTGTTCCCAGTTCAGCATTGGCGGTAGGACAGCCCCCTCTCCACCTCTCCTGGCTCCTGACTGTTTTTACAGCCACTGTGTGTTATTTTACCAACATTATCTATTTTATTGCTCTGGATATGTATGCATCTCCTGGCAGCTGCATATATTTTATGTTCCCTGGCCAATAAAGTATTTACTATATGTTCTTTTATTATTATTCATCAACCATCCTTTGGAACAGCACTCCCCCCAGTTGTTTTCATATGTTTTTTCTTCTTTGGTCTACTGAGTTTTAGAGCAGTGGTCTCAGTTTGGTTGATAAGCAATCTTCCAATAAGAGTGAATTTTTATAAACAACTTGACTACCAAGCCAATTCTGACACTTTTCATATACATTTACAAATCAGGTTTTTTATTTTTTTTAATACTAATTCTATAGCACCTACAAACATTATATATTTTCTGAAAGCAAAGGCCCATGGAATGGCGACAAACTACGGTACCTTAAACTCTCCATAGACAACAAATTAAAAGCCTTTACAGGTTACCAGTTTAGTGTTACACAGGAAGTCTGGCACTAGACTTATTCCACTTGCTCTGACATTCAGGGCGATACCTCATGTGTGGTGCTATGGCTGTTTACATATACGTGTAGGACCAATGTGCACATACGCTTTTGCATGGGAGGGGGTGTTTTAATTTTTTTTCATTTTATAATTTAATTACAATGTTTTTACACAGGTTTTTTTTTGCTATCACAAGGCATGAACAACATCCCTTATGATAGCATGGGCAGTGACGGGAACTCTTTACGCAGAGATCTGGGGTCTATTAGATGCACTCGAAAAGCATCTGATTAAACTGAGATCAGTTTGAGTGACAAAATCCTGGTTGCCTCCAGTTTCATAGACCATAGAGATGATTGGGGAACTTCCGTTCCTCCATCTATATGGTCAGCTGTCAGCTTCGGTCCCAGGCTCCCTGGTAGAACAGGAGAACTTGGAAAAGTAGGGGGAGGCGACGGGAGGGGGGACGACGACAACCTTCCGCCACATGTAAAAGCAATTACATTATTCAGCATCGCCAGCTGAATAAAAAAAAAAGATACTGGGGTCATCACTGCACCTGCAGTCATGGCTCTGGCAGAATCACTTAATATAGGGGACATATGGGTACATCCATATGAGTGAAGTGGGTAAGTAAAGTAGTAAATTACTATAAAGGATCACAGTCCTAGAGTTTGCATCCTCAAAAACAAGTCAGCAATGGCAGGTCCCAAACCTCTCTCTTTAAATATTATTATTAAATGTTGCTTTCAAATGGCAATATCTAAGTGTTCACTCTGTCCGAGCTGCTGTATATGATTAGGACAATCTGGCCAAAATTATTATTATTTTGTGTTTGTTTTAGGCAGAGCAGATAGAACCACATCAGGTTTGGTAAAGAAAAAAGTGCAAGACAGAAGTAAAACATTGTGTTATAACCCAAATACAGATTTATTCCAATTCTCAAATCCTGATCATAAAAGATCATAGCAGCTCCATCCAGCTTCAGATGAGTACATGCCAGTTCAAAATACACTTGGCAAACATATTACCTACCTTCTATCCTTAAAGCCTTAATGAATGAGTCAAGGCTTCATGCAGACTATAACACTATGCTGTGGTGCTGTGGGAATAAGAACAGCTTTGGGGATCCAGCACCATCTATCTACTCCTTCAAGGTTTTTATTGCAGACTGTGTGCCCAGTGGAGACAGGAAGTGAGGGGAAATACCTCTAGCTTATACCCATACTATTTTTTTTTCAGTAAAAAGTAAAAGTTAAAACATCTTTTAGACTATTATTACGATCTTTGTCTTATGGTATAAGTGACAACAACCACCTCATGTTTTTTTCCCTGTAGTCACAGGGACAAGCATTATGATGAAATCTTCTGAGTGGTGTTATAAACATCAACACTTGACTAAAGTATTTACTGCTCTCAAACCTTCCAGAACAAAGTTTTACATGGGGTTGGTTGGGCTTTAAAAAATCCAGATTTAGGCAACATTTATTCAAATTATTCATTTACATTTTCTCATTTGGGGAGCTAGTAAGACATGTATATATAACCCAGAAACCTTTTTTTTTCCATGTAAATTAGTACATTTCCTAAAGCAGGCACCTTGAAACACTACAGGCTACATACCACAGATCACATTTTATAAATGGGCAGCAGTGTGCATAGCCCTGCATTGTGTAAATGTGCCCCTGAATGGTATTTATTGAAATTGCACTCAGGTTCTCCAATGTGGTCAGTTCAGATGTAAATACGGCTTAACTGAACCCTTCTTTATCTGACAGATTAACATATTGGTAGGAAAACTGTATACTGCTGGGCCGAAATGATGAGAAAACACATTTTGAATCAGATTTCCGGTACTTATAAAACATTAGTAGTGTGTTAAGACTGCTTTAATGTTTTGAGAAATACTTTTTATTTCCTTGGATGGAAGACATTTTCATGGCTAACAGGAATGAGCAGAATATACAATACAGGTAAAGATAGGTGCTTTAAACAGTGTAAAAGAAATACAAGTTTATTCAATATGGTTTTTATTTGGAAATATACAGAAGTGAAAAAAAACATTCTATAACAGCATTTTACAATCCTTAAAGACCTTCAGAGCATTTAAACAGCTTTTGCAAGTTGAATAACTATATAAAAAGCTAGAGTGATTTATAATGCTACCAGCAGGTTATATTATCAACTAAAACATACAGCTAAGAGCAATCAACAAAACTCCAACCAACTCCCAATGGGGCTGGTTAAGGACTTCTGAACCAAAGGCGGAGATGGTTCTAGAAACCAGACAGATATTTTTTTTTTTTTTGGTTTTGTCCATGTAAAAAAAAAAAAAAATGTTTTGCTTCTTTACCAAGCCCCATTGATTCTGCCAATTATTACAATGTTGGGTTCAAACAATATCATCATATTGAAAAACCAAATACATCTAACACATGTAATAACAATATCACATATTGGATCAATGGCTATTGCCATTTAGTTTTTTTGGCTCTTAACCAATTCTATTAATAATTACATCTTTATTCTTGCAGCAACATTTAGAATATTCTTGTTGCAAAATTAGGATACTTAAAATGTGCCAGAAACATATGTTTGCAAATCTTTTTTTTCTCCCACTTTAGAACCCCACACATTTCAATACACACTGAGTATTCTTTAATATTCTTGAAAAGCTTACTACATCCCTTGTGTGCTGCTGGGGCACTCACAACACACTGACCAAGCTGTAACTGAAAGCTGTAGATTATGGCTACTGATCGGAGCCAGCGGAATAGCTCCTGATAATATGACCACTGTGAGTGCCAACCACAGTGGTCATGTGATAGAAAAGCTGCCTCACCTCCTAGACATTAAAGTTTGCTTGAAAGGATGCTGGGAGGTGGTGTGAAGGGGGTTGCTGTTTTTTTTTACATTAGAGAGCTGGAAACCTGCCAAAGGAAATCCAAACGCTACAATACATATGCTCTGAACTTAAAAATGTGCACAATTCTTATAGATACAGAGATGAACGAAGGTGGATTTTACTTCTTGTTCGTAATGTGTAAATAAGTTAGTTTTCATAGTCTGGGCACAGGTTCACTTTAAATCTAAAGACCATAATATTCATCAAGAACTTACAAAGTATCTAGCAATCTTCAAGCAGCTTCCTTGAAGCTCACCAATAAGTAACACAATGGCCTAAAGTGTAAATGAATGTGATGGATGGCCAGAAGACACCTTTTGGTGCAACATCTTCCAGGCAGCCTATTGAAGTCTATTTAGGATGCAGCAGCTGCAGGGACATAGCTGCTTGTCCTAATGTGACATATCTGACATATAACCAGAGGTCTATATAATAAACACTATTTTAAAGGGGAAGTAACTTTATACTATTACGGTTACAAGCCATGAATACCAATGAAAATAATCCCTTGGGTCTGAAATCTGGCATGGATCAGGTTAATTTACAGCAAGTGGATAATGGTCAGGAATCTCTGCCTATCCCACTGAGTGTATTTTGGTTTCAATTATCTTTTTTTAGAGCAGATCCCTTTAATATTGAACAGCTCACATCTGTAGGTCAGTAGACCCAGACTACGAATGTGAAAACTTTCACTAAGGTTAAGCCAGGACATAAGACAAAGTCCTTCACTATTCGGCAGTTACTACAGAGACTTGAAATGACTAAATATTTCTGTGAAGTTCTTATTGTTGCTCATTTTTCACCTCACTTTCTGTCCCTCTAAGAGCCTGTGACAGCAGAACAGGATGTAAAGGAGCAGTTAGGGCAGGGAGTCACCAATGGTAATGATAACCCCCAACAGTTTTTTTTTCATCAAAAAGGAGTATTTAGTTGCTGTACATGTCCCCCACTGGAGATATTTCCCATTAGTTCCTGCTGAAACAGGAAGTGATAAAAGATGTCTCTAATGGGGTCGGTCACAGACTAAAGACACTATAAAAAAAAAAAAAAAGTGTTTTGGCTGTAGTTAGGCTTTAAGCATCAGCCCAGCCCACTATTTCCAACTAAAAAAAATGGTCAAAAAAAAAAAAAGAAGAGGTTGGTGGCTTTGTTCAGCTTAGTTACCCCTTTCAACCACTGTAGCAGACCTTTTAAAACATTTCCCTATTAATGAAATATTTGAAATGGAGTAAGGGAATATTACTGAAACCCAGGCTACAATATTGTAATTAATATTTTTCAGGGGCTGACAAACATAAAATAAAAATGTGAGATGACATATGTTCTAAAAATGTACTTTAGAGGAGGCTTATAACTAACACAGCACAGAACAAAGACGACAGAAGATCTTTCAGATTAATATATTTAATGCCAATAAGAACTTCCTGCTAATTTGGATTTTGGTTTTACCTGTAAATGTAATCAAGTACATTGGGACATCCAAAAGTAGTCCAACTGAGGGGTGGACAATACACCAAACAACTACGAACAGGCCCATATAAACAACAGGTTAAAAGAGTTTACAGAGTAGCCTGAAGAATGTGTAAACAGAATATCTGGTGGCAGCTTTGCAAATCTGAGAAAAAGATGTCCGATGCTGAAAAGCCCAGGAAGCACTAACTGATCAAGTGGACTAAGCTTTGAACGAGTTAGGTGGGACCCTGTTCTTAATTTCACTGGCCAGAATGATGAGCTTATGAATCCACCTGCAGCTAGTAAAACAAGAAGTGGTTTGTCTCCTGCATGGACCCTTAAAAATGACAACGTGTCAGTCTGTCTAAAAGAAGCTGTAGCAGAGAAGTAGACTCGGACAGCACATAACATAACCAGAAAATGGAGAGAAATCTCCCTGGGATGGACTTTAAGTTGGGAGAACAATGTCCTGTTTAAAGGGAAAGCAAGAAATCACTTTAGGAAGAAAAGGGTATTTAGACCTCAAAACAACCTAAGATATAGCACACAAAAAAGTGTTGCTTCCAAGATAATGTCACCAGCTCAGAAACTCTCCTCACGGAGTTGATTCCCACAAGGAAGGGAGTAGACAGAGGAATATCCCTGATAGGTTCAAGAGGTGGAAAAATTAAAATCAGAGGTGGATTCTAGAGGGAGAAGGTGCGGATGTATGTTTGGCTAATATGGCTGAACGGTTTCTCAAGACATAGCTGCTAAAATTCCTCCCTGGATAAGGAGAATACAGCCAGCCTTGAAGGGGTTAAAGGCTAAGTCCACACCTTTTACATAAATAGGCCCATGCATTTAAAAGGATGCTAGTAGTTTAAAATAAAAATACACAGTGTCATTTGTAAAAAATATAGTGTAATGCAAGTGCCATAACTTTAGGTATTTTCTGTCACCCATGAAATACTTCCAATGTTTATATTACTACATTCTTTTGCATTTCCAGGTCAAGGCAGTTATTGGGGGACTCGCACCCCCCCCCCCCCCAGGATTGCAGCAGCAAGCCCACTTCATGATTCATAAGCTTGTTATCCCACAAGCCTTACCAAAACATACCCAATGTTTACATTCCTAGGACATGGACTACAAAAAATGGTAACAGCCTTCTTCCTTGAAGCCAACTAAAGTGATAATTTCATTAGCTGTTTTCAAAGATGGAGGCCAAGTGGCCATGCTGTTGTAGCCCAGAGTATGAGATGGAAAGGGACTACAGCGGTGTTAGACTGGAAAGTCCTTGCTGCGTACTCACTCTTGCAGTGCTCGGGGGGCAAGCAACTAAACAGCTGCCATGTCCTAGAAATAAGCCAGGGTGTAGGAATGTACAAATTGGGAGTATTTCATAGGTGACAGAAAAGAGCTAAAGGTATGGAAATTGCATTAAACAAAAGTTTTATAAAAGGCACAGTGTATTTTACTACTGTTGTCCCATGTCTGCATGGGCTAGTTCATGTTAAAAGTGACTTTGCCCCTCCAGCAGGCATACCCTCCAAGGGGTCTACAGGGAGAGGCTTTGACCAGTAGGTACACCACTAACCCTGGACCTGTGAAGCACTCTGCGGCCAACTTATACCTTACACCAAGGGAGTTTAGGAGAGCCCCTTTAGCAGAGCACAACACAAGGATACAATAGAGGCTGAGCCCAAGTCTTCCTCTCAGTGGGGCAAGGTACAGCTATTCCAAGAGTTGGCCAATTTGGAAAGCTGCAAAATGACCCTTAGTGGCTCTGCAGCAATTGAAGAATCTTATCTAAAAATTTAGAAAATGTCTATTCTCCTAAAACAATAGCAAACAACTGAGACATGCTGGGAGGGGTTATATTAGGCTGTTTTACAGCTCGGTTTACCAATGTGCGATCTCCTGAAGGCCTCTGCATAACCCAATATACTTGACCTCCCCTCTGTGAGCCTTAATGTAGGACTATCTTTATTAAGCTTGCACTTTTTCCATATTATTTGCATTGGTGTTGGCAAATAAGGAATCCAAAGAACCACTCAGACGTCTATTGTTAAGTCCAGCTGGTTTTATTTGGAAAACAAACAAAAATCTCTTTCTATCCAAAATACTGCTGCCATTCTTACTAATCAGGTTATAAAGTGAAAGCCAATGTTTGAATGGCTAATAGAGGTGAACACAGGCTCTTAAATTTGATACATGACACTCAATTTAGTAAGTTATAATGTACAAGATATTTGCCATAATGACTGTTAGATTCAGCCATGTGGCTTTTATTTTTAGCTCTCATTGGCTATTTGCTAAAAATAATGATCGTTGTGGCGAGTGCTAGCTTTAGCTTAGTGAATTGAGCTTTTTGCAGCTATTGGTTAATCAGTGCTGCACCTACACAGCTACCCCCCCCCCCCAGGGAATGATTGGGGGGGAACCACAGTACTTCAAATGTCATCCCCCAAATCTATGTAAAGCTAGTTCTGTGAAGTGTCGGACTCCTGTAGTCTCTATAATTTGTTCCAATAAGAACAAGTATCGATAAAAGCTCTGATGTTATATATAGAAATGCACATGAAAGCAAAGCTCAAAGCCCAGAAACAGCCCTCCAAATGCTGTTGTATTAAAAGATGACAGAGGTTTCACAACTTTAAATGATAATGTAAGAATAATGCATGATAGTAATGTAAAGTAGCCCCTGGCAGTGATATAGCACTGCTTAACAATGTAATTACTCAGCTATTATCGGATTACTTATCAGCTAGCAATTCTCTTTCTGTGAAGAGTTCATATAACACTTTTTTTTTCCATTAACAATTTAATTTGACATATTTGTCGCAATGGATGGATTAAAAATATACATTGATTTTGTAAAAATCTTTTATGTGAAAAAATATAGTCTCATTTTTGTTTACTATTTTTCGATTCTTTACTGATGGTTTGAAAATCTTCATTGCTCCATATGAGGTTTGGCAGTTGAGTCTTCAGAGCTGCACTCTGTATAAACTACCATGCTGCTGACCTCTTGTGACGAGTCCTCTACAGGCACCTGGCCATCCTCAACAGTTTCTGCATGCAAAATGTCACTTGAGTCTTTGTTTGTTATTACTGTATGTGAATATATATTAGACTCTTTCTCTGATTGTGGAATTTCAGTTACAATATAATGTGTTGTGCCTTCCTGAAAGCTACCATTGGCATTTTGGACCATGGCTCTAGCCAACTCTTCAGTGACAATAATCTCTGATATTTCCCCATCTTCACAATTAACTAATCTCATCTGTTGTTCTGGTAGACTTATTGTATGGCTATCCGTGTTGTGCATAATGATGCGAGGACCATCTGCAGAGACCATGTGCACAGTGCCTTCATCATTCAGAATGACTTGTGTAATTCCTTCTTTAATCAGCTGATCAGCAGCAGCTGAATCACACACTGCAAACTGCAGGACCCCTTGGACCATGTTCTTGAATGCAGGATCCTGGGAAGTGATATAGCCTGAAGAATGCATGACTTGCCTGACAATTCCTATGGAATCAATTTCCTGCTGACCCTCATCTACCTCCTCAAACATCTGAATCTCCCCTTCATGAGACTCAACACATGTCTGTTCACTGGTCATCCTTACCAATGACCCCTCTATTACAGAATTTTCTGTGTTGTGTTGCCTGCTTCCTTCTCCAACGTTTCCCAGTTCTGTTACAGCACACAGAAGAGCATCTAGGGCAGAAGATGACTCAGAAGTATGAACAGTCTGTGATACATCCAAAATACCCTGGGTCATTACTTGCTGTACCACATTGCCACTGGAGTCTGTTACAGTCTCTATAGCAACAGATTCAGCTATATCTGTCTCTTCCATTGGTGTTTCAACTACCACAACCTGAGTGGTTCCTTCAGACAGCTGCTCGCTAAGGATATCTCCTGGAATAATACTTCCCATGTGTGTGGTTTGATCAGTGGCAATTACCTGGCCATCCTCAGTAATATGCACAACTCTTGCCACTTGACTTGCCATAGCCAACGTCTGAAGAGTAGCTGCTGCAGTTTCCTCAACAGAAGAATTGATTGTGATATTTCCATCATACTCCTCAGAATATCCTTGAATTATAATAACCTGCTGAACATGTTCAGTCGGTTGGCTTGCCTTTTTGCTGCTTCGGGTGTTTTCTTTGGCTGGTAAAGGCTCTGGTGGAGTAGATGCAGTAAATCGACTATTTGTTTCCACAAAGTTTGCGCCTAGTCCTTTAAGTCGACATTCAAATGATTTTGAAACAATACCTAAAAGATAAAAGTTAGAAATTGGTAAATTGTAAAACAATTGTATCCCTAATCACAAGTGTTTTGTGTAGAATGTTATAATTATTTAAGGAAAAAAGCTAAAGACATTTATTCAACACTGTGCTCAAGTGCTTGTGAGAGTTTTCACTCATCCAGAAACAGGAGTTTATTTGGTAGTGTATAGTATGCATTTTTTTCCATAGCAATTAGATTATCCCTTTCAGTCTTTCTCAGTGCAAAGGAAAACTAAACCTGAATAGAAGGAGAATTTAAATACTTGGTATGGGCAATATTTTGTCAGACACCTAAAGAAAGTGTACCCAGAGATGCGCCAGTGATCTCTGGGTACACTTTGGATAGGTACAACCTGTGCTAAACAAAGTCCTAGTAACACCAAGAACATATACAGAATATATAGGCTTTGCACCAATAAACATATGCATGTTTACACAAGTGTGAGTCCTTACATGTAAGGCCGCATACACACAATCAGTCAAAACCAATGAAAACGAATGTGAAGGTCCGTTTTCATCGGTCCAAACCGATCGTGTGTGGGCCCTTTCAGTCAGTTATCCTTCGGTCAAAAAAAGAGAACTTGCTTTACAATGTAACCCGAAGGACGCCTAATTGTTAGTATGCAAAAGCATCGGTTAAAAAGCCACGCATGCTCAGAATCAAGTCGATGTATGCTTGGAAGAATTGAACTTCGTTTTTTTTCAGCATGCCGTTGCGTTTTACGTCACCGTGTTCTGACACGATCGGTTTTTTAACCGATTGTGTGTAGGCACATCAGACCATCAGTCAGCTTCATCGGACCATTCTCATCGGATGGACTGATGATTGTAAACCTGTGTGTCACAAAAAATTAGAATATCAAAAAGTTTGTTTATTTCAGTAATTCATTTCAAAAAGTGAAACTCATATATTATATAGATTCATTACACACATTGATGTATTTTAAGCATTTGTTTAATTTTGATGCTTATGGCTAGTGAAAACCCAAAATTCAGTATCTCAGAATATTAGAATATTGTGAAAAGGTGTCACACTCTAACCACTTAAGGACCGCCGCATTTACATTTACGTCGGCAGAATGGCACGGACAGGCACATCAACGTACCTGTACATGGCTGCCTTGACGTGGGACGGGGTCCGATCAGGACCCCCCGGTACATGCGACGGTCCCGCTGGCTGTAGGAGCGATCCGTGCTGAGGGGGCGGCTGTTTGTTTTTGTCCGCCCCCTCGGGATCGCTCCCAGCCAATGCGCGCGCTGCCCCTGCAGTGCACTTCCTCCTCCTGTGTAAACACAGGAAGAGGGAAGTGATGTGATCTCTGCTCTCTGCGTTTTTTTCAACCGCCGCTGAGGAGAGATCACATCACATAGTAAGTCAGCACAAAACTACAATGGCACCAGGACACGCAGGCACATTAACCCCTTGCAATCACCCCCCCCCCTGTCACAGTGTCACTGAATGCAGTGATCATATATGTACTGGTCACTGCATTTAGTGTCCATGTGACAGGCAGTTAGTGTTAAATCCAGGGTATCCCCCCAATAAAGTTTTAACCCCTTGATCACCGCCCTAGTTAACCCTATTACTCCCTATTGCCAGTGTCACTAAGCGATCATTTATCTGATCGCTGTATAGTGTCGCTGTTCCCGCTAGGTAGCTATTTTTTTAATTGCGATTTTTTTTTTACTAAATGTCGCTGTATTTTTGTATATAGTGCAAAAAATAAAAATCGCAGAGGCGATCAAATACCACCAAAAGAAAGCTCTATTTATGGGAAGAAAATGACGCAAATTTCGTTTGGGAGCCACGTCGTATGACCGCACAATTGTCTGTTAAAGCGACGCAGTGCCGAATTGTAAAAACCCCTTGGGTCATTTAGCAGCATATTGGTCTGGTCCTTAAGTGACTAAACAGCTGATTAACTCAAAACACCTGTAAAGGTTTCCTGAGCCTTTTAATAGTTTCAGCCTGGTTCAGCAAGTTACACAATCATGGGAAAGACTGCTGACTTGACATCTGTCCATAAGACAGTCATTGACACCCTCCACAAGGAGGATAAGTCACAAAAGGTCATTGCTAAAGGAGCTGGCTGTTCACAGAGTTCTGTATCCAAGCGTAATAACAAGTGAGTTGAGTGGAAGGAAAAAGTGTGGTAGAAAAAGGTGCACAAGCAACAGGGATAACCACAGCCTTGAGAGAATTGTAAAGCAAAGACCATTCAAGAATTGGGTGGGATTCACAAGGAGTGGACTAAGACAGTGCTTCAAGAGCCACCACACACAGATGTATTCAGGATATGGGCTACAACTGTTGCATTATTTGTGTCAAGCCACTCCTGAACCAGAGACCATGTCAAAAGCGTCTTACCTGGACTAAAAAGAAAAAGGACTGGACTGTTTCTCAGTGGTGCCAAGTCCTCTTTTAGGAATAATTGTACATTTTTCTATTCATTTGGAAACCAAGGTCCCAGAGTATGGAGGAAGAGTGGAGAGGCACAGAATCCAAGCTGCATGAGGTCCATTGTGAACTTTCCACAGTCAGTGATAATTTGGGGAGCCATGTCATCTGCTAGTGTTGGTCCACTGTGTTTTAGCAAGTCCAAAGTGAGTGCAGCACTCTACCAGAAAATTCTGTAGCACTTCATGTTTCCCTCCGCTGACCAGCTTTATGGAGATGCTGATTTAATTTTCCAGCAGGACTTGGCACCTCCCCACACTACCAAAAGTACCAATAACTAGTACCATGGTATCACTGTGCTTGATTGGCCAGCAAACTCGACTGACCTAAACCCCATCAAGAATCTGTGGGATATTGTCAAGAGCAAGATGAGAGACACCAGAACCAACATTGCAGACAAGCTTAAGGCCCCTAGAAAAGCAACCTGGCTTCCATAACACCTCAACACTGCCACAGGCTGATCGCCTCCATGCCACGCCACATTGATGCAGTAATTCATGCAAAAGAAACCTCAACCAAGTAATGAGTGCATACTATACTGTACATGGACATACTTTTCAGTAAGCCAACATTTCTGTATTAAAAATCTTTTTTTATATTGGTCTTATGTAATATTCTATTTTCCGGAGATACAGAATTTTGGGTTTTCACTAGCTGTAAGCAATATTAATCAATTCATTTTAAGAAATAAACATATCACTCTGTGTGTAATAAATCTATGAGTTTCACTTTTTGAATTTAATTACTGAAATAAAATTTTCGATGATATTCAAATTATTTAAGATGCACCTGTATGTCTATAAGAAAATTATAGCACCTAATACAAAACTGAATTCAAATTAGACAAAGACTGAGAGAATTACAGGCTACAAAACAGCAGATTTCTCTTTTATTAGCATGAATTTTGTTTTTGTAAGAAAATAGGTAGTTCAAGTTTCTGAGCCGAGGAAAAGCTTTAGTTTCAGAACTCTGGGCATTTTAATGGCACTTCTCGGCTGTCAAAGCAATAGTTTAGAGTATTCTTTCAAAGAAGAATTTTTACCTGTTATTTTTACTGACTGAAAACGAAAAATAAGGACTCTGTACTAGCAGATAAAATAAGGATGTTCCTTTCAACGAGTCCTACTGTCTCGCATCTTGTTTTCATCCTGCTGTACTGTTGAAAAAGGCATTCCTTTCTGCCATTAGAGGAAGTTAATGGGAGATGGTCAGTTTTAAAAATCTAGAAGTACAAAGCCCACCTCCCAACAGTGTCCTCTAGTGGCAAGGAGAAGTTTTTTTTAGCACCACAGAAGGAAGTTAACAGAAATTGGGAGGTTGCATGCCATGGTGTACAAACTAAGATACAAAGACCCTTTGATTTCTGTGCAGCCTGCAGGGTTCAGGACAGACATAAAATGTGCACTAAAAGTGCAGTTATGCATTAAGAAAAACAATTGGGGTTGATTTACTAAAACTGGAGATTGCAAAACCTGGTGAACTGTGCATGATAGCCAATCAGATTCTAACTGGAAACCTGGAAGCTGATTGGATTTCTATGCAGAGCTGTGCCAGATTTTGCACTCTCCAGTTTTAGTAAATCAACAACAGTGTGGCTTGAATGGTTGAAAGGAGTAAATTTTCACTTTACAAGGACATTTTATGTACCTTCGTGAATGTGAAAATCACGTTGCAAAGAACACACAATCACATGCAAGATAAATGTAAAAAAATTAAAATAAATCAATTTTTTGTTTGCAAATGAGAATTCAGCACAGCTTTACCTCTTTTCCAAAGCAAAAAGAAAATTGGGAGTTACTAAAGCAGCATAGAATTTTTACTTTGCTGTGTGCAGACAACCAGGAAAACTGTCAAGAGTATGTTGTTTTTTTTTTTTATCCAAGGAAAAAACTTACATACAGCCCAGAAGAACATAGCCAACCACATATACTGTACGTTATACAAAAACAGACCGGATTCGTGCCAACAAAATGTATGCATCAAAAATCGAGACACACAAAATAACACTGGAAACAAAAAAGCTGCGCAAAGACAAAAATGATGTGCTCAAAAGTGAAACCAAATACACATAAAAATTGAACAAGTGTTGATATTCTTAAAGACTGAAAACACTATGGGGTAGATTCATGTAGATCAGCGGATCTTTTGATTCGCGTGATCTATCTTTTTTACGATCCGCCTGCGCCAGTTTTTGAGGCAAGTGCTGTATTCAGAAAGCACTTGCCTCGTAAGTAGCCCTGGCGGATCGTAAATCCCCCGGCGGAATGCAAATTCCGTGGCTAGGGGGAGTTTACTATTTAAATCACGCGCGTCATTAGTATTGATAGAACCAAAAAACTCCTCCAACTGCAATATGGTTCCATCCCACAGGAGGACGACGTCATCTATGTACCTCGCCCAAAACTTGAGGTTAGGGTTACAGTCCTTAAAGATGACGTCGTCCTCCCATGTGAAAATACTGGTTGTCGAAACAAAAATAGTTGTGGTTCGCTGCATACTCTAGCAATTCTAAAATATACAGTTGTTGGTTCTCGGGAATGCCGGATAAGAGATCTAGATAGTATGCAACTGCTGCAATGCCCAAATTATGGGGTATAATGATATACAATGAGGTGACATCTGCAGTCACCATCACTGTATGTTCACCTGGTTTGATGTTTGCTAGGAGATTGAGGACATGCCTGGTGTCCTTCAAATATGATGGTATTTTCTGTACCAGTGGTTGCAAAAAATGGTCTATGTACTTGCCCACCCGGGATGTGATGGAATCGATGCCACTAATGATGGGTCGTCCCGGAGGGCAAGTTAGACTTTTATAAATCTTTGGCATACAGTACAGAACTGGCACTCTTGGTGCTTTAGGTACCAAAAACAGGCTCTCCTTTTCATTTAATATACCTGATTTGACTCCTTTTTTGACCAGGGATTTCAAAGTCTGTTTATATTTAATGACAGGGTTATTAACCAGAGGGATATAAGTGTCCCTGTCATTCACTACATCATACACTTGTTTGAGGTAATCTTTTCTGTCAAGAATTACGATACCTCCCCCTTATCTGCAGGGCGAACAACAAGCTCTTTGTTTTTACAGAGTGAATCAAGGCCGCCTTCTGATTTTTTGTCCATTTTTTTATTAGTACTTTTAATGGACTCCAAATCCCTTAGCATCACATCCCTGAAGACTTTCAGTGATGGGGCTAAAACTCCAGAAGGGTTCAACTTTGAGGCATTCGCTAGTCTTTAATGTTGAAGGTTGTCGTGCTGGAATTGTAGCAAAATGACGTTTGATATTGATTCTGCGTACATACCTGTGTATATCCATGAATGTTTGAAATGTATTTAATTTTTTAGGAGGAGCAAACTTTAGGCCTTTGTTGAGTAATGCTGTCTCAGATTCTGTAAGAATCTGAGAACTCAAATTAAATATACCGTCTCCTCTTATTGGGCCAGATTCAGGTAGAGTTAGGCTGGAGTATCAGTGATACACCAGCATAACTCTCACTTTGAGCTGGCGTTTCTGTTTTCTGTAAGCAGAAAACAAGAAACGCCGGGTTGGAGTTCCTATACAAGCGGCGTAATTGTATTTCGCCGTCGTATCGGAACTGCAATTTTAAAAATGGCGCTCGGGGCATTCCCGCTGATTAACGGCGAGAATCTGTTAATCGGCGAGAGTCTGTTAATCGGCGAGAGTCTGTTAATCGGCGAGAGTCTGTTAATCGGCGAGAGTCTGTTAATCGGCGAGAGTCTGTTAATCGGCGAGAGTCTGTTAATCGGCGAGAGTCTGTTAATCGGCGAGAGTCTGTTAATCGGCGAGAATCTGTTAATCGGCGAGAATCTGCACTTCACGATCGTACTCGGGCCCGACGCAGTGACTTTCCGACGTTTCGGTAAGCGATACGCGGCGTAAAGAAAAACATGCCCCCTAGGTGGAGTATCCTATGTTAAGTATGGCCGTCGTCATCGCGTTGAATTTAAAAATGTTCGCGTCGTTTGCGTAAAACGTCCGTGAATGGGGATTGACGTTCACTGACAGAATTTGCAGCATGCGCACTGACAGTCGACGCATGCGCAGTACGTTCGCCGCGGGATCGCGCTTAGTTTAAATAATACACGCCCCCTACCCGCCCAATTTGAATTCCGCCGGCTCATTTTCGCTACGCGGCCGCAACTTTAGGAGCAAGTGCTATGTGAATAACAGTACTTGTTCCTAAAGTTTCAGCAGAGTAACGTAAATGAGAAACGTTACTCCAAAATAAAGATTCGCTCTCCTACCTGAATCTGGCCCATAGTCTTTTCTTTTTTAGATTGCTCTCTCCTCCCCCCTCTGCTTCCTCTCTGTTTTCTACTGGCCTTTTTACCCCTTGATTGGGCTTGGGAAAACCCCAATTTGATTGCTCATGTGCTCTCTCATTTGGTCTGTTATATTGATCTCTGTATGGTCTTGATCTAGAATGTTCTTGGTCTCTGATTACAAAACCATGACTGTCATGGTTAGGGCCCACTCTATCCCTCAAAGGAAAAAAATGATTATGTGTATCTACACTATAATCATAATCACCATCATCTCTGTCCCACTCATTATATGGCCTGTTAGTACTACTTTGATTGTATTGATATTGTGAATTAAGACCATAGTAGTTGTGAGATGGCCTTTCTGGGCCTCTATGAGGAGAGTTCCAATTATTATAGTGGTACTGGTCAGGATTCGGCCCCTGAGCATAACCTCTATCAGAATTACCTCTCTGTGGTGGTTGATGACTCCACCCTTGATTTCTATTCTGCTGCCCATTTTTCCCTTTTCCCGATACTCTTTGGGGGGATTGATATGACACTCTCCTTCCTTTTTTCGCCGATTTGGTGTATTGAGTTTTTTTGGGAGTTTTTTGTTGTTCGCTTGCAACAGGAAAATGCTGTACCTCCCCACTAGTGGCTGGCGCGGGTTCATCTCCTTGAGTGATAGCCTCCATTCTAGATTCTGGGTTAGCCAAATGTTCCGCTGCTAACTTCTTCTGCCACTCAAAAACACTATTAGCATGATAATCACCATAATCTCTATTATTTTTTCCTTTTTTTGTTTTTCTGTTCTTTTTCTTCCTTATCCTTATATTCCTCACTGTCTTTATATGGAACCAGGCTGTCTTTGAGGGTTTTAATTTCCTTGTCTAATCTTGCTAACTTATTGTTTTTCTTAGACACAAGGAATCTCAGAAAACTGACCCCGGCTTCATTGAAATACCGAAACCAATCTGCAAGTTTCACTTCTCCTTTTTGGGGGCATACATCCCATCTTAGACTTTGAGGGACCATATTACATTTTATATACGTTTCCAAAAACGCTATATCCCACCGAGTGTGGATTTCTGAAATAGTTGTCAACACTATGCCCATATTAAGTAAACAATGTATAAATCGGCCCACATTAAGGCCCAAAAGCGGCAAGAGTATGTTCGATACTGCAATTACTTTATTTCTTAGGCCATTAGTCCCTACTTATACCGCCACAGTGTATACAGCTGAATTAATACTTTGTGTTGTCTGTGGCTACAATTGGATCCTAACAGTCATAACGTTTTAGGGCATTGGAACAATAGAAAAGATCAGTCCTGCAACTCTATTCCTTTTAAATTATATACAACAAATTTCCTTTCAAATCTTGCTTCAGCATCTCTTAAATCAGAGGTACTGATAACATTTATATAGTAAGTAAACACATCTCCAGTACATATCACATTACAGGGGGTGCAGAATTATTAGGCAAATTAGTATTTTGACCAGATTATCCTCTTTATGCATGTTGTCTTACTCCAAGCTGTATAGGCTCGAAAGCCTACTACCAATTAAGCATATTAGGTGATGTACATCTCTGTAATGAGAAGGGGTGTGGCCTAATGACATCAACACCCTATATCAGGTGTGCATAATTATTAGGCAACTTCCTTTCCTTTGGCAAAATGGGTCAAAAGAAGGACTTGACAGGCTCAGAAAAGTCAAAAATAGTGAGATATCTTGCAGAGGGATGCAGCACTCTTAAAATTACAAAGCTTCTGAAGCGTGATCATCGAACAATCAAGCGTTTCATTCAAAATAGTCAACAGGGTCGCAAGAAGCATGTGGAAAAACCAAGGCGCAAAATAACTGCCCATGAACTGAGAAAAGTCAAGCGTGCAGCTGCCAAGATGCCACTTGCCACCAGTTTGGCCATATTTCAGAGCTGCAACATCACTGGAGTGCCCAAAAGCACAAGGTGTGCAATACTCAGAGACATGGCCAAGGTAAGAAAGGCTGAAAGACGACCACCACTGAACAAGACACACAAGCTGAAACATCAAGACTGGGCCAAGAAATATCTCAAGACTGATTTTTCTAAGGTTTTATGGACTGATGAAATGAGAGTGAGTCTTGATGGGCCAGATGGATGGGCCCGTGGCTGGATTGGTAAAGGGCAGAGAGCTCCAGTCCGACTCAGACGCCAGCAAGGTGGAGGTGGAGTACTGGTTTGGGCTGGTATCATCAAAGATGAGCTTGTGGGGCCTTTTCGGGTTGAGGATGGAGTCAAGCTCAACTCCCAGTCCTACTGCCAGTTTCTGGAAGACACCTTCTTCAAGCAGTGGTACAGGAAGAAGTCTGCATCCTTCAAGAAAAACATGATTTTCATGCAGGACAATGCTCCATCACACGCGTCCAAGTACTCCACAGCGTGGCTGGCAAGAAAGGGTATAAAAGAAGAAAAACTAATGACATGGCCTCCTTGTTCACCTGATCTGAACCCCATTGAAAACCTGTGGTCCATCATCAAATGTGAGATTTACAAGGAGGGAAAACAGTACACCTCTCTGAACAGTGTCTGGGAGGCTGTGGTTGCTGCTGCATGCAATGTTGATGGTGAACAGATCAAAACACTGACAGAATCCATGGATGGCAGGCTGCATGAGTGTCCTTGCAAAGAAAGGTGGCTATATTGGTCACTGATTTGTTTTTGTTTTGTTTTTGAATGTCAGAAATGTATATTTGTGAATGTTGAGATGTTATATTGGTTTCACTGGTAAAAATAAATAATTGAAATGGGTATATATTTGTTTTTTGTTAAGTTGCCTAATAATTATGCACAGTAATAGTCACCTGCACACACAGATATCCCCCTAAAATAGCTAAAACTAAAAACAAACTAAAAACTACTTCCAAAAATATTCAGCTTTGATATTAATGAGTTTTTTGAGTTCATTGAGAACATGGTTGTTGTTCAATAATAAAATTAATCCTCAAAAATACAACTTGCCTAATAATTCTGCACTCCCTGTAATTTGAACTGGTAAAGGTATCAAAACAGATGTTATAAACGCATTTTGTTCATTTCTATCTTTCAAGTGATTGTCATGGCAAAAGATAGGGGAGAAGAAAAATTTTCAAGGTGTTAAATAGTGTGAGGTAATATTAGACAATTTAGCTGGCACAATACTGTTGAATGAATTTTTGGCAGAGTTTGCTGCAGCAGCACACACTGTGGTATCAGTATTTTCCACTGGCAATTTGTGTCCTGTGTTGGAGCAGGCGAGAGGTGAGAAATATTACAAGGGTGAAAAGGGAATAAACCGATCACACAGCCAAAAATAGGAAACGAGTGGTTTCTCAGCAGGCGTTATTTTTGGGTTGCTTTAAATACCACGTTTAACTTTTAAACATAATTGGACCTATTTAGTAAGGCAATGATCATGTGTGTAGTAACCAATTAGGGATCTGGGTTTATTACTGTCATAGAGGTTCTACATCACTGCTCTTTGCACAGCCATCCTGAATATGCTTACATGTTTCTCTCATAAGAATAAATAATAATATATATATATATATATATATATATATATATATATATATATATGTATATATATATACACACACACACACACACACAGGGGGTCCCCAGGTTACAAACCCGTTAGGGTCTTTCCCCCTGTTTGTAGCTCAGAAATGTTTGTAAGTCGGCCGTGCATGCGCAGACTGGAAATTACAGCCATTTACAATTTATTTATTTATTAAAATTTTTAAAAGTACAACATGGTACAAAACACAGTCAGTTACCCGTAGGCCTCGATGTGCCGAGAACAACAATACAGCAACAACCAAAAAAACACACAGGCAGCGGAACAGATCAAATTTTAAAATGGTTAGCAGATCAAAGAACTATAAACCTATGTGATTCCATAGGCTTGATTAAAAAGCTCAGTTTTTAGAAGCTTCCTGAACTTAAAAAGATCATTCTCAAGCCTTCATTTTAGAGGCAGGGAGTTCCAAAACAGTACTCCCTGAACCACACTCGTCCTCCCTCAACATTTTTTCTTTCAAACTTTAGGGATCACCAAAGTTTCCAAATTAGCCGACCTTAAAGTTCGGTTAGGCACATATTTGGTGAATTTATCCTGCAGGTACACTGGCCCCTTGCCCTGGGTAGCCCTGTGCACCATGCAACCTATCTTAAACAGAACCCGTTCCTTCACGGGTAGCCAATGCAAGGCTCTCAGCGATGGCGTGATGTGATCACGACGACCAACACCCGTGAGTAGCCTTGCAGCGGCATTCTGAATAAGCTGTAGTTTGTGCATGATGTTATTAGGTAAACCCAGGTTTTGTCAAATGCCATTCTGCGCATGCGCGGGCAATTACGGACATTCCCAGAGGCTTCGTCTGGCCGCGCATGCGCAGAACAGCAGACGGTCCGCGAAAAATGGCAGAGGGTCCCTGTAGCGCCCGCTTTGTAACTCGGGCATCCATAATTCGGGGGAACCCCTATATATTATATATATGAATAAATAATAATAATAAAAAAAAAAAAATTATATATATATATATATATATATATATATAAATAAATAAATACACATACATACACACACACAATTCTGTGAAAAGTATTTGCCCTTTTCTGATTTTTTAATTTTAAAGTTAAATGACTCAGATCACCAAAAAATGTATTATTGCACAAAGATAACCCGAGTAAATACAATGCAGTTTTAAATTGGCTTTATGTTAAAGGAGTTGTAAAAGTAAATGTTTTTTCACCTTAATGCATCCTATGCGTAACAAGGTAATGAAGGGGGTATGCAAATTAGAGATTCAGGGTCAAATTAGGATTCCAAATCTGTATACATATATCTAGATTGTGACTCAAGCCCTTGGATCAGCATAACAGCCAGGGAACTAGCATTTTCAGATGAGAAGGGCAATAATGTCAATTTCCATACTTCATTCAAATTTATTTTAAAACCACCCCCCCATCCCTACATCTAACCTAATAATAATTAGTTAACTCTTAAAAGTTAACCTAATTGGACTCCAACCCTAAATGCATTTTAACCACCCTTAAAGAAATCTTGTTTGTAATTACGCTAAACTATAAGTGCCACAGCTATCCAGAAATACAGTGAGTATGCTTCCATAACTACTGACAAATCTTTGAAAATATGTATCAAATAGGAACATGTTTATAATGGGATTCACTTCAAAGTATTCATTAGACAGAGATCTGTTTTTGATTAGTCACTAGCACTACTTGCCAAGCAGAAAGCGCATTGATAGGAGAACAGTTTCTTTCATACTTTGAACATATTTAAGAATAGTCAGTGACACCATTGAAACATCTCCATGTCTTCTCTCCCAGTGAATCACATCTCCATAATGCGAAGGTTATTAATTCCCTGCTCCCATTTTCCGAGATGTTACTTTGCTTCAGGATTCAGGAAATTTATAGGGCTCAACAAATATTGTGCATTAGGATCACAGAGAAAAGTTATTTCATCCATCTAAATGTATGATAGAAGGTGCTCTGCCTTAACCATTCCTATACAAAACCATATTTCCAATGTAGTGCAATTCTCTATCAGCAAGTTAAAAATCACCTTGTAACCTAAAAGGCGAAATGGCATATCCTGTATCTCCTGGGTGCAGAGGTATCTACTGCAGATATTGGAGCCCTAATAATTATCTCATTCTGAACAGCTTACTTAATCTATTTGAATCCAAAGATGAGTTAAGCCACTGCCAGGCCATTAAAGTAAACTACAAGGGTAAATACTGCTGTCACTGAGAGGTGTGATGAAGCTTAACTACTCAAACATCTTAACCTCGGCTTCGTGCAGCCCCAGCTATTCCATCACAGTTCATAAATGTGATTGCAGGTCCATCTTTTGATTCAGCAATTTAATAACTTCAAGTGCTGTCAGTAGAGCTTTGAAAAATTGCTCCTATAAAATATAACAGCCTCAATCAGATTGTAAAGAATTTGCCCACTGAAGAATCTTCCATTTCAACTTTAATGAATTAATGCTGAGCTTTGAAGAGGTTGAAGAGTCATTTGAAAGAATGTTAGGCTGTCGTGCAAGTTTACATTTGCACTGCAATGTCATTCTAAGGCTATTATATCAACCCACAAAATACTGGTAATGTGCTCTGCAGAGTTGGTCGAAAACTACAATATGATGTCCATAGCCTTCAGAATGATGGGTGAAAGCATCATTGATCAATTCAATTTCTCAATGTAACTCAAATACAATATAACTACTAAATGTACAGACATATACTGTATAGATATATAAATATTTAAAGTGTAACATGAACCTGTAGTTATGCTTTAAGTAGAACTAAAAGCAACTTTTTTTTTGATACGAGTAAAGGAGGGGAGATTTCCCCTCAATTTCTGTGCCATAACCAAAAGAGGCAGAGAGAGGAAATCCCTTTAAAGTGAGGGAATCCCTGGTTGTTTTCAGGGTCACCAGAACTACTGTCCCCCTTGTAGCTGGCCAGCTAGAACCTGTCCTAGGTAGCTAATATAACCTACATGTATACAGCTAAACCTGCTAAGAACCTAATGTAGAGCACATGTTTATATGTGAGAGACAAAAGCAGAGTTATTCACTGTGATTTTGTGCTTGGATGTAATATAACAGTTGTATGTTGTGTTCACAGAAGGAAAATAAAACATATGCCTTTAAGAGTCATTTGTTTGTATGGCAGCAGTAGGTAAGCAATAACACATGCCAGAAAGCATAAAGTTAAGCTTTTGTGACTCATCAGAAGCCTTTGCCCAATCACAGCTAATCTCACATTGAGCAGAGTCTTGACCAGTCACAGCCAGCTTTACAAACACTCTGTCTGGGAGGTTCCTAATACTCCATGTGCTGCTAGATGATTCCACCACAGACACACAGCAGAACAGACACAAGGCCAAAGCAGTTTTATGGAAGCAACAGGGCAAAATAGGTACGTTACACAGTTACTGTAGATATATATTCTTATTGTAAATAGTGTGATTAGAACTGAATACTGATCTAGCTGTGTGTTCTACCATACCTCCACCGAACAACTAATTCACAAACCAAACCCAACGAAAGAGAGAGAGAGAGAGAGAGGGAGGGAGAGAGAGGGAGAGAGAGAGAGAGAGGGAGGGAGGGAGAGAGAGAGAGAGAGAGAGAGAGGGAGGGAGAGAGAGGGAGGGAGAGAGAGGGAGGGAGAGGGAGGGAGAGGGAGGGAGAGGGAGGGAGAAAGAGGGAGGGAGAGGGAGAGAGAGGGAGAGAGAGGGAGAGGGAGAGGGAGAGAGAGAGAGAGAGAGAGAAAATACTGAAGAAAGAAATATATCCACCATCTTATGTTAACTGACAAGATTGAATATTTGAACCACCATTTTCTGTTATACTTTATTCATTACGTGTTTTTTGTACATGGACTGTCTGCTGCAAAGCAGCAGTATCTTATATGAAGAAAAGTGAAGTTAATAAAGAAGTTATTTTAAGCATTTGGTGTGCTCTTTAAACCTACTGCTTCCATAGAACGGCAATAGACGAATTTCAGAGTAATAGACAGTCTTGATGGACTGAAAAGTCAGAGATATCACAATTCTTCTAATGCCACAGCGCATGAGGCACTTAGTGCTGCGCCTGCCACACCCCTCCATTACTGTTCCAGGAAAAACAAAAAAAAATGGGATTTTCTTTTATTCTTCCTTTCTTATTTTTGAAAATGGTCACACAAGAGGGTGAATCACTTGAAGGTGGTTCTAGACCTCTCTCCCCTCTATCCAAAGCTAAAAAAAATGTTTGCTTTCAATTGTACTTTAACCACTTAAGGACCCACTCAGCAGCTGCTGCCACAACCGAGTTATCCATCTTTAGCATGAGTAGTCCTGTAAAAGATAACGGTGGTCCCCCTGCCACCGCACTCCCGCGCCCTCCGCCGCTTACCAGAGCAGTCGGTAGCGGCTGAGGCGATCAAGTCCTTTAGCCTGCTGTGCGGGGATGCGAATGAGGGTAAGATGGCCCAATAGCAAAGCAGGGCGGAAGTGACGTCAAGACGTCAGTTCCGCTCATGCGTCTTAAAGGCACATTTTTTTGTTGTCATTTTTTCAAATGACCAAATTTTTTTGCATTTAAGTCTAAATATGAGATCTGAGGTCTTTTTGACCCCAGATCTCATATTTAAGAAGACCTGTCATGATTTTTTTTTTATTACAAGGGATGTTTACATTTTAGTGTAAAAAATAATAAAATAAATAAAAATAAAGAAGAAAACCAAAAAACCTGTTAACTATCTGAAGGAGATCCAGGCTAAGTCTATTAAGGAGAATCACCTCCGATCCCTCAATTTCTAAGTTCTGAGTGATACTCTGGCTGCCAGGTCAGTGAGAGAGGCCTGTCCAGGTACACTAAGTCCACTCAGGCAGGAGTGGCGCAAGAAGTGTTACACGTGGGAACAGGACTGTTTCCCTATTACTACGCCTGAATCTGCTGTTCTCATTCTATTTTCAATTTTACCTTTCAACACAAGTTTTACTGTTTTTACCCAGCTGGGTAATAAAGAGCACAGAAAAAACAACTGTTGTGGACATTCCGTTACTGCTACATTCACCATACACCCCCCGGGGGAGCCATGAGGTAACATGCCACCCAAAACAAACCAGCAACTGCTTTGGGGGTAGTGCTACACAAGGTTAGTACAGCAATCTACCTGCCGAGCTGTTGTGTTTTGACAGTGGGAAAAGAACACTCCGATCGGCGCTGTCTGCCATTGGCTGAGAGAGCTGTTCGGGAGTCGGTCAGTTGCTGGATTTCCAACATGCATGGCCGGCTATTCTCAGACAGACCGACATACTCATAGGCCGTCAGACGTTTTTTTTTTTTCTAGAACCGGCAAATGTCTCCTGACATTCTGGCCTTTTGAATCCGGCTTTAAAATGAAGTGTACAAATGCACACAAAGACACATTCAAACAAATGCCAATTCTGCCCAGCTCCTCTCACTTCCAGTTATCGCTATCACTCTTATGGGGAGCCTCACTATTAGGCTGCATTCACACCTAGGCGTTTTGTCGCCCGACGCTGTAGCAGCCTGAAATACGCTGGAGGGGCGAATTAACATT
This sequence comes from Rana kukunoris, assembly GCA_029574335.1. Classification (NCBI taxonomy): domain Eukaryota; kingdom Metazoa; phylum Chordata; class Amphibia; order Anura; family Ranidae; genus Rana; species Rana kukunoris. Next base: position 311,242,601 of record CM056053.1, read on the forward strand.
GTCGGCTATGGAGATGGTTCACATGTCCACGCCGAAACGCCCAAAGCTCAAAACAAGTCCCGGACACTTTTTTCAGGCGTCTTCGGCGTTCGGGCATAGCCTACAATGTAAAAAATCACCCCTCCAGCAAAAAACAAGGCGCGTTTTGTCGCCGCAAATCGCGGGGACAAAACGCCTATTTCATGTCGCCGCAATACGCCGCATACCGCCTACGCCTAGGTGTGAATGCAGCCTTAATGCTAAGGCTCAGAAAATGTTGGGCAAAGCTAGCCAACACAGAAGCTATAGACATATGAGTGTCTCCTGTTTTTTTGGGTCCCCAGGGTATACCAAAAAAAGTCAAACCTGATGTGCAGGCTCTTTCTCTGCAAAGTGAGGTCTAGTTTTTTTTATAGCCTTAAGTTTGCTTTTAGGGAAAGTTTTTCTCATAACCGTATTCAGTTTTATGTGTTGGCAGTATTTGGAAGATGTATTTATTTTTCTTCACATTTATATGACCAAGCTGTCCAACAAAGTAGTAGGTATTTGGACATACCATAAGAGTGCCAGCAGTACTTGAGAAGTTGAAGCAACATTTTTTTTTATAACCATGTAGATAAAATATAACCACTGTAAATTCTGCTGCATTGTTCAAATAGGATCACACCAGTTATGGCAGCCCATTCATTTTTAATGAGTCAATGCAACCCTGCACAAGGGAAACTGCAAAGTTGGGTAGTGTGTTGACATGCATCATTGCACACTACAAAGCAAGTGGGCTGGCTTTGTGAATTTGGAATGGCAACACAATGCACCAAGACATGCATGGTATAGCACAGTTTGTTGCAGTAATCTGACTAGTTAGCGAAGCAATAACAGGATGATATGGCTGAAAATTGCAACTATACAAATAAGTAAGCAATAGTAAAAGCCATTAATTTTCTTTTTTTCCAGACTTTTTTCCCTTAATCTTCACTCGTTCGAGTAACAGACTTTCTCCCCCTTCAAGTCGCCACTACTCTATGATAATTAACCACTTAAGACCCGGACCTTTAGGCAGCTAAAGGACCCGGACAGTTTTTGCGATCCGGTACTGCGTCGCTTTAACTGACAATTGCGCGGTCGTGCAATGTGGCTCCCAAACAAAATTGGCGTCATTTTGTTCCCCACAAATAGAGCTTTCTTTTGGTGGTATTTGATCGCCTCTTCAGTTTTTATTTTTTTGCGCTATAAACAAAAATAGAGCGACAATTTTGAAAAAAAAATCTATATTTTTTTACTTTTTGCTATAATAAATATCCCCAAAAATTATATAATTTTTTTCCCCTCAGTTTAGGTCGATACGTATTCTTCTACCTATTTCTGGTAAAAAAAAAATTGCAATAAGCGTTTATCGGTTGGTTTGCGCAAAATTTATAGCGTTTACAAAATAGGGGATAGTTTTATTGCATTTTTATATATATATATATTTTTTTTACTACCAATGGCGGCGATCAGCGATTTTTTTCGTGACTGCGACATTATGGCAGACACTTCGGACAATTTTGACACATTTTTGGGACCATTGTCATTTTCACAGCAAAAAATTAATTTAAAATGCATTGTTTATTGTGAAAATGACAATTGCAGTTTGGGAGTTAACCACTGGGGGCCGTTTGAAGGGGTTATGTGTGAACTCATATGTTTTTCCAACTGTAGGGGGGTGCGGCTGTAGGTGTGACGTCATTGATTGTGATTCCTTATGTAAGGAAATTCACAATCAATGCGGGCGCCACAGTGAAGAACGGGGAAGCTGTGTTTACACACAGCTCTCCCCATTCTCCAGCTCCGGGGACTGATCACGGGACTCCAGAGGCGATCGGGTTCGCGAGTCCCGCTGTCCCGGAGCTTCGGACGGGGTCACGTGCACGCACCCACGGCGTGCGACCCCACGGCTTAAAGGACAACGTACAGGTACATTGATGTGCCCAGACGTGCCATTCTGCCCACGTATATCGGGGTGAAGGGATCCTTAAGTGGTTAAAGAACAAGCCATGGTTGTCAAACTGGCTGGACAAAAGTGCCTGATATCCATCACATGGTGGATTAATGGGAATAATAGTTTACAAACACTGTTTATGCTGTTTTTTCAGTTCACAGAAAGTGACAAAGAGACAGCATTTCTTAGAAAAGTCAACAGTTATTTTCTGTACTTGCTATTTTTGTATGCAGTCTGAAAAAAAAAAAAAAAATATATATATATATATATATATATATATATATATATATATAAATAATGCAGCTATCACATCTATGAACTGGTAATCTGCAATATATTTTTGTTTTAGATACACTTTGAATAAATACTAGCTCCTTCTTATTGACTAATGCTGGGGCATTTATTTTTTTACACCCAACGACCACTGATGTTGGGCCATTTTTTACTCCCACGGAGCAGTTCAGCACCCCTAAACAGTCTGGCAGATGCTGAACTGGCCCTTTGTTTACCAAGTTTTACAACCCCTGACATGTTTAATACAAAATACTAATCCCTAAAATAATACCTACCATTGATCAAAACCGAGCTATTATTGCAATAAAGAAGCTCCAAGTCCTCACAGGTTGATTTAACAAACAATTAGCAAACCATTGTGACCAGTTTGCTAATGGTTGATTTGTGACCCACCCTTTCCCCTTTTACCAGCTTTTTGTTTACTAGTGACGTCACCCATTGCAGTTTGTAAGCAATAAAGTACCAAGGAAAGCAGGAAGTGGCCAATCAAGGCTAAAAGACTACATCTTGTTCTGTTATTTATTGGTCATTGTTAACTTGTGTCTGTAAGGTACTACCATAAACACAATGGATAAATCTAGGAGTTACATACCATAGTATTCAGACAACAAGATTTGATGCCACAGCAAAGTTTTATGGTAATATTCCTGTCCTGTGATTCTTTTGAGCTGGAAGTGATTGCGAAGCGACAGTTATAATTCAGAAAGACTACTAAAGAGGTGTTTCATTTTGAGGGATGCAGTGAACAGCGACCTGGTCCCTTTCCAAGAAATCTGTCTCCTTTGCAGAACTGTTATTTATCAACTACAGTCTTTAGTGAATATTTTAACCCCCCCCTTTTTTTCTAACCTACAAATGGCATGATTTTTAAACATGAAGTTCAGATTTGCATTTTCTTGCCATCTCTTCCTAAATATGGCTCAAGCATATCATGCCAGCTTGGATGGAATTAAACTGCAATTTAATATTCCCCCCCTTTTACAACTCTTCAAAAAGCCTCCTTCATTTTTGCTTCATGCAGGAGGGGGAGAGGAGCATGTACCTGGCAACGCTGTGTGTTGTTCTTTATTCACTGTCATTATTTTTCTTCCCCTAAGACGGAATTCACGGAATAAATACTTTATGCTTTTGTTAAGCGCACATTTAATTAAAATGTACAGAATTTGTGCAGTAAATGCGAATGAAACAAATAAAACAAGGGCCCCCCTCTCTCGAAGGCATACGTTGTGAATGAAAAATGTCATTACATGCTAAAATTTTTTGCAGTAAACAGGGTCTACAGAGAGAAGTTTCCCCTGTAATGACATCCATAAAATACACAAATGGCACTTTTAGTACCATCCTGAATATGGCATTTTCTGTGCTCTACACACAATCTAAATGGTTTGATCATAGAGCATAATACTCCATTGGGTTTATAGAACAATCAATGTTCCATAAAATGATGTATTTATCCAATAGTAAGCTCAGCAGCTAGTGGTGTATGACATTGTAGGGCACTGGTGTTGTACTATTCTGCAGCACACATGCTGGTTGTAAAACTTACCTAACACTACTTCACCAACTTCATCTCATCTGTGTCAAGCAATTTGTTGAAGGCTTAGCTTTTTTTTTTTAAAAGGAAAAAAAAAAAAGAAAAAAAGAAGAGGAGCCTTGTAATAAAAATTCATAGAAAAACCAGGTGACAGAAGAAAGGTCACATTGTATCTACACTGAAGGGGTCAAGAGTCACTCGCTGTCCTAAAACAGAAAGTAGATTTCATGCATCACATAGCAGATAAATATGACTTTTAAAGGGGCTTGATTTGAAAAGAAAAGCTTAACCTTAGAGGAAAGTCTACTTCTCTGTTCACCTTCCTGCCTGTTACTGGACTGGTGATAAGTGATCTGCACAGTAGATTGAAGACTTAATCAGCTGTAAATTAAGCTGCTCTTTACTTCTCTTCTACATGTAGATTACTTACAGTTGTTATTATATGCAACATAAAAGTCTGGGAGAGAGTGAGTTGTAGCCACAGCTATTTTCAAGATACATACCAAATAATTACTAATACAATACCCCCAAATGCTCAGTTCTGCTGTCCATCTCATGGTGTCTCTAGATTGTAAGCTCTTCTGGACGGGGCATTTTATTTAGTTTTTATTATTATGATAAGAGACAACATTATGGACCTTATGGGGAAGATTTACAAAACCTGAATCTGGTGCAGTTGTGCGTTATAGCCAATCAGCTTCTAGCTTTACCTCATTCAATTAAGCTTTGATAAAACCTGGAAGCCGATTGGTTTTTATGCAAAGCTGCACCAGATTTTACATGTTCCAGTTTTAGTTAATCATAATTTTTTTTCTTATTTAAGCATGGAAGAATTGCATCGTATCTGGTTAGTTTTGAATTTCATAAATTGCATACATTTTGCCTGTCATTCAGAATTAAACATTAGAAGTATTTCTTAGTAAAACAATGGATTTTCTTTTTTAATGCCTTTTGCATATTGTCCTTGTATGCACAGCAAGCAGAGAGTACTATAAAAATTCAACTGTGTCTAATGATTATTTTCTAATTATATCCATGGTAAACTATTAGAATCAAGCATTTTGGAATGCGGAAAACCTGAACCGATTGAATTAAACTTCCAGCAGCTTAAAGGGATTGTAAAATCAGAAGTTTTTTTTTTATCCTAATGGATTCTGTGTGCAGCAGCCTCTCTAACACCTGACGTCCCTCTCTGTCCAGTGACGCTCCACGAGTGTCTCGACCATCTAAGATTCTCCCTCCTGATTGGCTGAGACACAGCAGTGACACCATTGACTCCCACTGCTGTCAATCAAAGTCATCTAGCCAATCAGGGGAGAGAGGGGGTGTGGTTTCATGTCTGAATGGACACAGGGAGCTGTGAATCGGCTCGGGTGCCCCCATCGCAAGCTGCTTGCTGTGGGATCTATAAGAGGGAGGGGCCAGCATCACAGAAGAGGGATCCTGAGAAGAGGAGGATTGAGGCTGCTCTGTCCAAATCCACTGTAACAGAACAGGCAAGTAGAACATGTTTGTTATTTTTATAGAAAAAATAAAATCACTTTAAATTTGTACATTATACTTTTTTTTCACAAGGTATTGGACTTGCCAGCAATACTAATGAAGATTTCTGACTTAAAACTACTGTCTGATCATTTTCTTGTATTTAGCTTTGTCACTTATACAGAGTTGCATAGAAAAAACAAAAATGTACACCGTGGATTTAAATCACACAGAGCGACAAACCGCCAACATATTAAACCTGAAGTTTAACCCTCTTATGTTTTGCCTTCCCTGGTTCTTCCATCCTCCTCAACATGCCAATGCCACTTTTTTTTTTTTATAAAATCTCTCAGGAGGACTTATTTTAGTTACAGTGATATCACCACTGGGTAAATGTGTTTTTCTATGTAACGAAGGCAGTTCATGGTAGGGTGCTGTACATTGATTCTTAAAAACATCCCATCACTCTGCCTCAGAACTCCATGCAAGACTGAGTGCTGTAATAAAATCAAAAAAGTGCTTTAACAAAGTATTTGTTTAACTGCTTGCCGACCGCTGCACGCAGATATACGTCTGCAGCATGGCACGGACAGACAAAAGGACATTATATATATATATATATATATATATATATATATATATATATATATACACACACACACAGTACAGACCAAAAGTTTGGACACACCTTCTCATTCAAAGAGTTTTCTTTATTTTCATGACTATGAAAATTGTACAGTCACATTGAAGGCATCAAAACTATGAATTAACACATGTGGAATTATACATAACAAAAAAGTGTGAAACAACTGAAAATATATGTCATATTCTAGGTTCTTCAAAGTAGCCACCTTTTGCAGCAGACACATCTCTAGAACAACTGTTAAGAGGAGACTGTGTGAATCAGGCCTTCATGGTAGAATATCTGCTAGGAAACCACTGCTAAAGAAAGGCAACAAGCAGAAGAGACTTGTTTGGGCTAAAGAACACAAGGAATGGACATTAGACCAGTGGAAATCTGTGCTTTGGTCTGATAAGTCCAAATTTGAGATCTTTGGTTCCAACCACCGTGTCTTTGTGCGACGCAGAAAAGGTGAACGGATGGACTCTACATGCCTGGTTCCCACCGTGAAGCATGGAGGAGGAGGTGTGATGGTGTGGGGGTGCTTTTCTAGTGACACTGTTGGGGATTTATTCAAAATTGAAGGCATACTGAACCAGCATGGCTACCACAGCATCTTGCAGCGGCATGCTATTCCATCCGGTTTGCGTTTAGTTGGACCATTGTTTATTTTTCAACAGGACAATGACCCCAAACACACCTCTAGGCTGTGTAAGGGCTATTTGACCAAGAAGGAGAGTGATGGGGTGCTGCGCCAGATGACCTGGCCTCCACAGTCCCAGGACCTGAACCCAATCGAGATGGTTTGGGGTGAGCTGGGCTGCAGAGTGAAGGCAAAAGGGCCAGCAAGTGCCAAGCATCTCTGGGAACTCCTTCAAGACTGTTGGAAGACCATTTCAGGTGACTACCTCTTGAAGCTCATCAAGAGAAGGCCAAGAGTGTGCAAAGCAGTACTCAAAGCAAAAGGTGGCTACATTGAAGAACCTAGAATATGAAATTTTTTCAGTTTCACACTTTTTTGTTATGTATATAATTCCACGTGTGTTAATTCATAGTTTTGATGCCTTCAGTGTGAATCTACATTTTTCATAGTCATGAAAATAAAGAAAACTCTTTGAATGAGAAGGTGTGTCCAAACTTTTGGTCTGTACTGTATATATATTTATATTACACACACATCCCCTTTAAAAAACGGCATTGTGGACGCGTGCCCGCCGCAAGCTCTGCGACTCCAACCGCGGGTCCTGCGGACTCAATGTCCATGGGCATACCTGCAATCGTGTCATGGTGAGGAAGAACGGGGAAATGATGATGTAAACAAGCATTTCCTCAGTCTTCCTAGTGACCACAGCTTCCTGTAATCGGAAGCTGTGATCACTATTGTGTCACACACATCCCATCCCCCCTACAGTTAGAAGCACTCCGTACAGCACACTTAACCCCTTCAGCACCACCTACTGGTTAACCCCTTCACCGCCAGTGTCATTTTCACAGTAATCAGTGCATTTTTGTAGCACTGACAAAAATGTGTCTAAAGTGTCCGATGTGTCCGCCATAAAGTCACAGTCATGATAAAAACCCGCAGATCGCCGACATTAAAAATGCCATAATTCTATCCCCTATTTTTAGACGCTATAACTTTTGCACAAACCAATCAATATACGCTTATTGCAATTTCTTTACCGAAAATACATAGAAGAATACATATCGGCCTAAACTGAGGACATTTTTTTTTTATATATTTTTGGGGGGATATTTAGGACAGGAGAGTCAGGACGCTCTCTACATTGCAGATAGAGAAAGTAGCTGTGTGTTAGTGGGTGTCCCGACTCTTCCGTAGTCCAAGGTAGGGGGCGAGCACGAAACTCCACAGCAGGGAGAAAGCCTCGCATTACTGTGTGGAGTTACAGGCAGAAGAACAGGAAGTGAATATTTCTCAGGAGAAATAAGGACATTTAAAAGCAAAATCGAAGAATAAGGTAAGTGAAGGAGGACTGCACTAAGGTAAAGGAAGCTATTTAGGGAAAAAAAATTGTACCTACACAACCCCTTTAAAGGTGAAAAAAAGTTCTGATTTATCTTTGTTTATTTTACATCACAGAAAAGTGACATTTTAACAGGGGTGTGTAGAATTTTTATATCCATTGTACATGCCTCACATTAACTGCTTAAGGACCGCCTACTGCACATTTACGTCAGCAGAATGGCGCGGCTGGGCACATCAACGTATATGTACGTTGGTTCTAGTACCCAGCCGTGTGTTTACACACGGCTCTCCCCGTTCTTCAGCTCCGGGGACTGATCGCTGCACTGCAGCGGCGATCGGGTCCATGAGTCCTGCGGTCCTGGTCCGAAGCTCCGGGACCCACGGACCCGATCGCTGCTGCAGTGCGGCGATCGGTCCCCGGAGCTGAAGAACGGGGAGAGCCGTGTGTAAACACGGCTTCCCCGTACTTCACTGTGGCTGCAACATCGATCATGTCATCCCTGTTATAGGGGGACGTGATCGATGACGTCACATCTACAGCCACACCCCCCTACAGTTGTAAACACACACAGGGAACACTCAAATCCTACAGTGCCCCCTTGTGGTTAACTCCCAAACTGCAACTGTCATTTTCACAGTAAACAATGCAATTTAAATGCATTTTTTGCTGTGAAAATGACAATTGTCCCAAAAATGTGTCAAAATTGTCCGAAGTGTCCGCAATAATGTCGCAGTCACGAAAAAAATCGCTGATCGCCGCTATTAGTAGTAAAAAAAATAATAAAAATGCAATAAAACTATCCCTTATTTTGTAAACGCTATAAATTTTGCGAAAACCAACCGATAAACGCTTATTGCGATTTTTTTTACCAAAAATAGGTAGAAGAATACGTATCGGCCTAAACTGAGGAAAAAAAAATGTTTTTTTTATATATTTTTGGTGGATATTTATTATAGCAAAAAGTAAAAAATATTGAGTTTTTTTCAAAATTGTCGCTCTATTTTTGTTTATAGCGCAAAAAATGAAAACCGCAGAGGTGATCAAATACCACCAAAAGAAAGCTCTATTTGTGGGGAAAAAAGGACGCCAATTTTGTTTGGGAGCCACGTCGCACGACCGCGCAATTGTCAGTTAAAACGAGGCAGTGCCGAATCGCAAAAAGGGGCAAGGTCCTTTACCTGCATTTTGGTCCGGGTCTTAAGTGGTTAAAGAAAAAAAAAAAAAAAAACTGAAAAAAACGTCATGGGAAATAGCAATTAACAGCACAACAATTTTGAACAGTTATACGTATAAAATGAAAATATTATAATATATATATATATATATATATATATATATATATATATATCACACATACATACACACACTGTGCAGGCACTTTTACATATTAACAGCCATTATGGAAACTTAAACGTGACAGTTGATTATACTGCAGTGAACGTCTAAATAGGAAGACAGCGTGTTGGAAAATAAATCCCCCCACTATAAAACATTCAATTAAAATATATCCATTTCTAATGAGCTAAATTTTACACATGTATCCATGAATGTTATGATAAATAAACCAACTTGTGATTCTGTTTCGGTATCTATTTAACCAAACTGCTGCTAATTAGATCACACCAAAATAGATTATTCATAAATAATAACAAATAATCATTTGGTACCATCTAGGAATGCTGTAAATGTTTTGAACAATACAAAGTATCTAGTGGAGTTTTTACATTATAAATAGGAACTTGTACCTCTTTGGCCATTAGAGAGTGAATAAAGACATGTAATACCTTCACAGAGGTACCAATAAAATACAATTTACAGTAAACAGAACCTGCAGCTGGGTTCAAACACTAACTGTTAGTATTTTAATTATCAGATAAGATTTCAGAGGTCTAACATCTGCTCAGAGCCAAATGACAGCAGATGCTTGTGTACACGTAAAGCAGTGTGTGTTTATTCTATAAATATTAAAATGGAATCCTTTGCAGCGTGCTCGTCAGGAGCATTGTGCTATTAAGCTGGTCATGTCCGTCAAAGGGGCCGAATTTCTTTCTTGTGGCAAATTCCTATGGGGTCGACCTTTTCAAAAGGATGAGATCCAAAGACAGCATAAATACTTGAGCCTGTAAATTGAAAATGTTTTCAGCTTGCTAGCAGAGGTCACTCGCTGCCAAGATGCTGCTGGTAAATGCTAACAAAACATCAGCATTGTTACCAATCCGATCTAACTTCAAGGACAAGACTACAGGGACTTTTCACTGTCTCTTTGGGTAAAAGTACTTTACAGAGAAAAACACTTCATCCCCAGTCGATGGACTTGTACAAGTCAGCTTTAGTTAAGGGACACAAAGTTGGACGAGATGCAGGAACGGATGGATGAAAACCTAAACATTCCTTCCTACGGCAACAAAGATAGGCCAGGTACATTATATACAGGTATTAAATATAGTTTACAAAGAATCTTTTGTGTTTTCACCACCATGATAAAATGCTGCTGTAGTAGCAGAGAGTTGTGTATGTTATTCAAAGAGTTTAATGCCAGCACACACACTGGCAATATTTGGCTATTTCTATTGTTTCCGTTTGACAATCTCAAGAATACGTCAAATTGGCTCATTTACTTGGTACTGTAACTTATGATCTGAAAACCAATATAAATTGGGACTTTTAAAGTGAATGCATAGCAAAACGTTCATTTTTTTTTAGCTTTATATAGGTAGGGTGGAGTAGAGGCAGATAAATGACAGCACATTGGCAATATCTGGTTATTTCTACTGTTTCCATTTGAGCATCTCAAGAATACAACGTCAAATTAGTTCCTGGTACTGTAGATTAAAATCAAAACACAAACAGGGACTTTTGGGCTACTTTCACACCAAGGCGCTAATAATATCGCCTGCAAAGCGCCTGTAATATGCCTCTCCTCTCACTCCAGTGTGAAAGTCTGCTGGCTTGGTGGGCGTCGCTTTTAAACCCCGCTAGTGGCCGAAAAAGGGTTAAAAGCTCTGGCAAAGCGCCAATTGATTTCAATGGGCAAGGGCACTTCGGCAGCGCTGCCCATTGATTTAATTGATTTCAATGGGCAGGGGCGCTTTAGAAGCAGTGTTTACACCGCTCCTAAAGCGCCTCCAAGATGCTGCTTGCAGGACATTTTTTTAGCGTTCTGCCAGCGCTAAAAAAAAGTCCTGCAAGCAGCATCTTGGAGGTGCTTTAGGAGCGCTGTAAACACTGCTTCTAAAGTGCCCCTGCCCATTGAAATGATTTCAATGGGCAGGGGCACTTCGGCAGCGCTGCCCATTGAAATCAATTGGCGCTTTGCCAGAGCTTTTAACCCCTTTTCGGCCACTAGCGGGGTTTAAAAGCGACGCCAACCCCAGTGTGAAAGTGCCCTTAGGCTACTGAGGTGTTTTTCAGGCAATAAAGTGCTAAAAAATAGCACCTGTAAAGCGCCTGAAACCCCCCCCCTCCACCCCAGTGTGAAAGCTTGAGTGCTTTCACACTAGGGCGGTGCGCTTACAGGACATGAAAAAAAGTCCTGCAAGCAGCATCTTCGGGCATTGCGGGAGTGATGAATACACTGCTCCTAAAACGCCCGTCATTGAAATCAATGGCCAGCGTTGCTGAAGCCCTGCTTTGCAAACACTTTTAAAGCACCCCACTAGCGGAAGAAAAGTGCTGCTAAAAATAGCAGTGCTTTACCGCCCCCCCCGCCCCAATGTGAAAGTGCCCTTAAAGTGAATGCATAGCAAAAACTTAAAGGGGTTGTAAACGTAAAAAAAAATTCCCCTAAATAGCTTCTTTTACCTCAGTGCAGTCCTCTTTCACTTACCTCATCCTTCGATTTTGCTTTTAAATGCCCTTATTTCACTAAGAAATCCTCACTTTCTGTTCTTCTGTCTAACTCCACACAGTAATGCGAGGCGGTCTCCCTGGTGTGGAGAAAGCCTCTTGAAGGGGCGAGCAGGAGTGTCAGGACGTCCACTATGTAAGTGGGCGTCCTGACACCCCTGACAGCTCCTTTCTCTATCTGCAAAGTAGAGAGTGTCCTGACTTGCCTGCTCGCCCCCTTCCCCCTCAAGAGGCTTTCTCCACACCAGGGAGAAAGCCTTGCATTACTGTGTGGAGTTAAAGACAGAAGAACAGGAAGTGAGGATTTCTCAGAAGAAATAAGGACATTTAAAAGCAAAATGGAAGGATAAGATAACTGAAGGAAGACTGCACTAAGGTAAAGGAAGCTATTTAGGGATTTTTTTTTTTTATAAATTCTTTATTTTCTAGTTTTTTTCTTTTACAGAGTTTCAAGTTACACATTAACATATTTCTTAACGTTCATTTGAATCAATTATAACCAAGATAGAGAGAGATCGAGAGAGAAAATAAGTAAATAATAATAATTGATAATTAGCTGAGAAGGAGGAAGCAAATAAGCCCCCTTCCCTTCAGCTCCTCTCTCCCTCTCCCTAACTTCTATGGATTAGTGTACCCTCTTTTTTCTTACCGGTCTAATCCCCCCCTGTTTCACCGCCCTCCCTACAAAACGAAAAAAAAAAAAAAAAAAAAAAAAAAATTCCCCTTTCCCTCTCTTTTTTAAAGGGGGTTTCCTTGTCCACCCCCCCATCGGCCGTCTCTCCCCCTCTCGCTCGTCTGGTCCCCCTCCTCTTCCCTGTACTTTAGATATGGAGCCCATATCTTCCGGTATCTCTCATCTTCATCCCTCAATGTCAGTGTGAGATTTTCCATTATTTGAATCTCCGCCACTCTCGCAATCCACTGAGCTTTAGATGGGGAGATCTCTTGCTTCCACAGGATCGGGATACATGCTCTCGCAGCTATAATGAGATGTCTTAACAGCGAATTTTTGTATTTTTCTACTGAGACTGGGATATCTAGTAATAGCACCGCTGCTGGTCTGTCTTCTAAGTTAACCCCTGTGATTTTTTGGATCGTTTCTAACACTGTTTCCCAGAATTCTTTTATTTTTGCACATTCCCAAAAAATGTGCAATAGTGTCCCTTCTGTTGCATGGCATCTCCAACACCTATCTGAGGTCTTCGGATATATACGATGTAATACTGTTGGTGTTCTATACCACCTTGTTAAGATTTTATAACTCCCCTCCTCATATTTGCTTGCCACAGAGGCTTTATGAGTAAACCGGAGGATCCTGTTTTTTTGTTCTTGGGAGAATGTTAATCCCAGCTCGTTCTCCCATACTTGTAAGAACGGGAGGTCTGGTGGTATTTCTAATTTAATAAGTATTGCATAGAAGTAAGATAGCATATGTCTCTTAGGCTTCCCTTCTAGACATATCTGTTCGAATTTAGAGAGGTCTCTAACTACTATATAGGTCTTTCCTAATTTCCGTAGAAATGCTTCTAGTTGCAGCAATCTTAGAGAGTCCAAATCTGGTGTAACTTCTTTTTCGAGCTCTTCCCTTGTCATTATTCGGTTATTTTTTGAAAAATGAATAATTCTACTCATTCCTCTATATCGCAAGGCTTTGAATCTTAGATCTACCACACCTGGTTGAAATGTCTTAGTACCTAAGATCGGAGTCATTGGGCTGGGATATTTTGACATATTTGTTTTTTCAAAAATCTTTTTGGTTATTTGGATAGTTGCTCCTACCATTGGATGACTTTTTACATCTATTGTTAATTCTGCTTCAGGGATCCAGCTTAGACCATCCAGTGGTATTTCAACTGTTGTTTCTTCTATTTTTATCCATGGTTTCCTATTTTGCCCACACCATTCTGTTACTCTGACTAAGTGGGCTGCTTCCTGGTATTTTACCAGGTCTGGAAATCCAATTCCTCCTTCCCCCTTCGGGAGTGATAGGATGGCTCTTCTTATCCTTGCAGGTTTTCCTGCCCATATAAATTTCAGAAAACTTGATCTTAGTTCCCTTAGGAAGCTTTGTGGAATCTTAATTGGTAGGGCCTGAATTAGGTATAAGACTTTTGGTAACACATTCATTTTCAGTATGTTCGTCCGCCCAAACCAGGTGAATATTTCCTTATCCCATCTCTTTAGGTCTAGTTTTATTCGCCTGGCTAGTGCTACATAATTAATTTCATATAATTTATTTAAGTTCCTTGTTATTTTTGTTCCCAAGTAACTTATATGAGAGTTTGTCCATCTGAAATTAAATTGTGTTTTTATCTGTTCAAGTAATGCCGCATTTGTTTCTATCCCTATTGCCTCTGATTTCCCATAGTTGACTTTGAAATTTGAGAGTTTTCCGTACTCTCTAATTTCTGCCAGTAATACTGGTAAAGAGATAACTGGGGAGGTTATAAAAAATATTAGATCGTCCGCATATGCTGCTACTTTCTGTTCTTCTTTTTCTATTTTTAGTCCTCTAATGTTTTGATTTGCTCGTATCTTCATTAAGAATGGTTCAATTGTTAAAATGAAAATAATAGGTGACAGTGGGCAGCCTTGCCTTGTCCCATTCCGAATAGGAAATGATTCAGATATCTTACCCGCTATACTAACTTTCGCACTCGGTTGTGAGTATAGATTTGAAAACCAGCTCAGCATTCCCTCTCCCAGCCCTATATGTTGTAACATAGCTTTTAAATACGTCCACTCCACTCGATCAAAGGCCTTCTCTGCGTCACTAGAAACCAGTATCATTGGCTTCTTCTGTTTTTGAGACAGATATATCGCATTTATCACCCGCTGCGTGTTTTCTCTTCCCTCTCTCCCTGGTGTAAATCCCACTTGATCTGGGTGTATAAGATCTGAAATATATTCTACAAGCCTTAAGGCCAAGATTTTGGTAAATATTTTTAGGTCTACATTCAGTAATGATATAGGGCGATAGCTGGCACATTGTGAAGGGTCCTTCCCATCTTTTAGGATGACTATTATATGTGCTAGCAATGATTCACTTGGTATTTTCTTACCTTCTCGTAGTGAATTATATGCTGCTATAAATCTTTGGGCCAATTTCTCGGAGAACAGCCTGTAGTATGATAAAGTAAACCCATCTGGTCCTGGGGCCTTGCCCAGTTTTAATGTTTGTATTGCTTCCATAAACTCTCCTGTTGTTATTGGTTCATCTAATTTTCTAGCTACTTCTTCTGATATTTTTGGCATCTGGGTTTCTTCAATATATTCTTTAGCTCTTTTTAGTTTCTCTTGTTCCTTCTCCATCGGGATCTTCTCATCTAGCTGATATAGTTTCTCATAGTATTCCTTAAAACCTTCTACAATCTCCTGTGGGGTATTTACTATTTTATCTTTGACTGTCTTTATTTGCGTAGTGTATTTCACTGCCTGGGTTTCTTTTAGGGCATTTGCTAGCATTCTACCTGGTTTATTACCATACTCATATAGTGTTCGCCTTCCCCTTAATAATTTGACTTTGGCTTTGTCGATCAGCAACAGGTTCAATTTTTCTCTTATTTCCTCTAGTTCTTTTTCTACTGATTGTGCTTGGGTTTTTTTATGTACAGCTTCTAGCTCTCCAATGTGTTTAAACATCTGATCTATCTGTTCATTTAATTTTTTTTTTCTATGTGCTCCCATTGCAATAAAGTTACCTCTCATTACGCATTTATGCGTTTCCCATAAACAGAAGGGGGTTATTTCGCCATCGTCATTCGTTCTGAAAAAGAATTCTAGCTCTTCGTTTAGCTTCTCTTTGTAGTCGTTGTCTTTTAATAAAGTCTCATTTATCCTCCAATGCCAATCTTTCTTATTGACCTCTCCCCATTTTATTATGCAATCAATTGGAGCATGGTCTGAGAGTGTAAAGGTTCCGATAGAGACCTCTACTATTGCTGAGACCAAGTTCTGAGGGAGGAAAATATAGTCAATCCTGGTGTATGTCTTGTGTCTAGCTGTATAGAACGTATAATCCCTTTCCTGTGGATGAGTCATCCTCCAGCTATCAATCAGCTGCAGTTCTTGTAGAAGTTTTTTAGCTTTTCTTAATTTGATGTATGATAGATGAGAGATACCTTTAGAAGTGTCTTTTATAGGGTCTAGGGCCATATTCAGATCCCCCCCTATTATCAAAATACCTTCTCTGTGTTGGTGGACCTTTTGTAAACATATTACCAAAAAATTTATCTGATCAATATTTGGTAGATATATGTTCACCACTGTAATTTTTTGTTGGTTCAAAAATCCTTTGACTATTAAAAGACGTCCTACATCGTCTCTAATCACCGCTGTTTCCTCCCAGACCACTTGCTTAGATATCAGCACAGACACTCCACACGTTCTAGAGCTCTGTGATGTACTATGGTATACTGTAGGAAATCTGTGGTTCTTAAGGACCGGGATTTTATCCCCTTTAAAGTGTGTTTCCTGTAAAAGGATAATCTGTGATTTTCGTCTATTAAGTTCCGATAGTAATCTAATTCGTTTTTCCGGGGTGTTTAATCCCTTAACATTATACGAGGTAAATATTATGTTAGTCATATTTTATACTAAAAACTCAACTTTTCCAGTACTCAGGGGGGTATCAGGGAGCCCCGTGAAAAAAAAAAAAAAAAGGAAAGACCAAAACCGCTAGAGAGGGAAAGGGGGAGGGACAGCCGACAGCAAAAAAAAAAAAAAAAAAAAAAATAATAAAAAAAAAAAAGACCCCTCCCCTACCCCCCCCCCTTACTTCCCCACGTGGGAATAGCTTCCTCACGTCTGTAGTGTCCTGGTATCGGACCGAAAACCAAGATGCCACAAAAAAAAAAAAAAAAAAAAAATTGTTCCCCCTGAAACGCCTCCACCTTATCCTCCACCTGGAGGAGAGGCGCTTAATGTGGGGGTATTAGAAAGCAGAGCGGAGCTGACGCCAGGCGTCCCTATGCAAGGCCCTCCCCCTTTGTCTCATTCTGTTTGATTTATATTTCTCTCTCCTTTATATTCTTACACACCTTTAACATTGTTACCCCTCCCTTCCGCCAGAGGCTCTTTCCACCTTATAAAGAGGAAAAAAAAAAAAAAAAAAAATAAAAAAAAAGAAAAAAAAAAAAAAAAAAAAAATTCTTTGAACGCTTAAGCTTAACATATCTTTCCCTTCATTGCTATTTCCACCCCCCAATCTTCTTAAATAAACAAGGAGTTACGATAATACCAGTATTGATTTACACAAGAAAACATACATCTGTTCCATTTGTCATTTCTACAGTACCTATGTCCATGTATCCATGTATATATATATACCCACACACAGATATACTTTGATTCCCTTCTTGTTAAACCTTTACAACCCCTTTAAAAAATTTTGTTTCAGGAGAGTCTCAGAGTGAAACTCTTGTTGGTTTTTCATTTTACCATCTGTGTCTCTTTAGGCCTCTTTCACATTTATACGACTTTAAACTTGTGCGATTTTGCCGTGAATTTGCCGCTATTTTGTCACCACGATTTGGGGTCAGTACAACTTCGACTTTACCACAACTTTGGCATTAGCCCTGGTTCACACTGGGTACGATTTGAGATGCGATTTCACATGTGAAATCGCATCCCAAATCAGCGGCATTTGCCGGCAATGGTACAGTCCTAATCGGTGCGACACCGCATCTGCAGCGCTGCACCGATTTCAAAGAGTAGTTCCTGTACTACTTTTTGCGATTTGAGGCTGTGATAGAGCCCAGGTTCACACTGGGCTGCGGGAGTGAAGCCGTGCGAGTTCAGCTGAACTCGCACAATTTCACTCCCGCTGGCAGTCCCGATTTCAGCCGCATTTTAAGAGACATCTGTGCAGGTTTCAGCACAGATGTCAATGTAAATCGTGGGCTGAAATCGCAAAAAGTAGTACAGAAACTACTTTTTAAAAATGGGTGCAATGCCGCAGATGCAGCGTCGTGCCGATTAGGACAGTGCCATTGCCGGCAATTTGTGGCAAAATCCGCCATTGTGACATGCGATTTGACATGCCAAATCGCATGTCAAAACGCACCAGTGTGAACCAGGGCTACATTGACATCTGTGCAGAAACCTGCACAGATGTCTCTGAAATCGCGGCCGAAATCGGGACTGTCGGGCGGGAGTGAAGCCGTGGGGGTTCAGCTGAACTCGCACAGCATCACTCCCGCAGCCCAGTGTGAACCTGGGCTTACCAATGAAAACATACATGGTGTGAGACAATTCCTTTTCCTGCCACCGCAGTTGTCATTGCTGCTGTAGCAGTGCATGAAGAAGTAGAGGAGGAGAAGCGGAGGCGGAAAAGGCATGGATATTGGGTACATCCCATCATTGCCAATCGTGAAGTAAGTGGTCAATTTTGGTTCCTCTATAATGAAGAATAAGAATGATCCTTACATTGGTGGTCAGTGGGAAGGATGTCCCTTACATTGGTGGTCAGTGGGAAGAATGTTCTTTACATTGGTGATCAGTGAGAAGAATGCTCCTTACATTGGTGATCAACATTGGTGATCAGTGAGAAGAATGTCCCTTACATTGGTGATCAGTGAGAAGAATGCTCTTTACATTGGTGATCAGTGGGAAGAATGCTCCTTACATTGGTGGTCAGTGGGAAGAATGCTCCTTACATTGGTGGTCAGTGGGAATAATGCTCCTTACATTGGTGGTCAGTGGGAATAATGCTCCTTACATTGGTGGTCAGTGGGAAGAATGCTCCTTACATTGGTGGTCAGTGGGAAGAATGCTCCTTACATTGGTGGTCAGTGGGAAGAATGCTCCTTACATTGGTGGTCAGTGGGAATAATGCTCCTTACATTGGTGGTCAGAGGGAGGATGCTCCTTACATTGGTGGTCAGTAGGAAGAATGCTCCTTACAATGGTGGTCAGTGGGAAGAATGCTCCTTACATTGGTGGTCAGTGAGAAGAATGTCCCTTACATTGGTGATCAGTGGGAAGAATGCTCCTTACATTGGTGGTCAGTGGGAATAATGCTCCTTACATTGGTGGTCAGTGGGAGGATGCTTCTTACATTGGTGGTCAGTAGGAAGAATGCTCCTTACATTGGTGATCAGTTGTAAGGATGTCCCCCTTCATTGGTGGTCAGTGGGGTCTTTGTAGTTTCTCTTTGTAATTTGGGTCACACAAATCATAAATAGCTGGTCACGGATAAATCTAATGATTTGCTCATTATTGAGGACGTCTCTTTTCTTTATCGTACATCACGGGACACAGAGCGCATAGCCATTACACTTGGGTTATATGGGTACCTTCAGTTGTGGACACTGGTGTAATCAATTTCACAGGAAGTTTCCTCCCTATATAACCCCCTCCCACTGGGAGTGCTTCAGTTTTTTCGCCAGTGTCTTAGGTGTTGGTCACGTCTAGCTGTCCCTCTGAGGTCTCGGGACCCAGGATAGCTAGCCGGATCCGTCCGAAGTGCTTCAAAGCCAAGGTGTACGGTACCCGGGCCCTGCTGGAGTGGGGTTTTTGCCTATAATGCCTCTCCTTGGAGGGCTGGATTCTGGGCTCCAGTGCCTTAGTCTCTTCCAAGAACTAAACGCTACTGATGCCAGGATGCTATATAGGTCCAGGGGTGTGGGTTCCTTAACACAGGACCCTGGTCCCTGAAGGTCCAAGACAATACCCACGGAGATGGGGGAAGGCTGGGCCTCTTGCATTTTGCAATACCCTGCGGCGTGGAGCAGGTAAGAGGGAACCTGCGGGACTTGGTTCGACAGTAGGTATCCCCCTGGGGGTTCTGGGTTGGCTAATGGTATGCTTGTGCATCAGCCACTATCTCCACTATGTCTTTTGAGGCAGGATGGGATGTACTAATGTTTACCCAGATAACATGTAGATATATATATGCTTTTAAAGATATGTATTTTGCTACTCCCCCCAGATTTGCCTGTTAGCATGATACTGCAGCCCCACGTGTATAGAGAGGAAGTGCTGACCGGGTGTCTGTGTTACTAGCGCTGGTCCAGGCTTCTCCTCTGCTCTCTGCTTCCTCCATGTTGGTTTCAGCGTGGGGGGGGCGGGCCAGCAGCGTCAGGTCTCAGATAAAGCAAAAAAGCATTTCCTAGCTGGTCATTCCCTCCTGAGAGCAGTGGAGAGTGAGGACATAGAGCGCGCAGCTGAGACAGTTCTGGCTAACAGTGACACCCAGTGGTGGTTTGTGGATCTTCAGGTCTGGACTTAAAAGTCCACACTGACCAGAAAAAAAAATATATATATTTTTTTCTTAAAGGGACTCAGCCTTAGATCTGGCAGTATCTGAGTCGGTGCAACCTTGGACTCCAGCTAACGGGCATTGGTGTGGCAATACTCACAGGACTTTCCTCGGTATTGCCGCCTTCTCAGGCGTATGAAAATTTAGATTTTTTTTTACCATAGCCTGTCCTTATTAATGTTTCACTTCTAGCTACAACAGTTGGGTGTTGGCTGTAGGGGTGTCTCAAGGTTGTGCAATGGCTCCCAAGGGATCAGGACCAGCTAAGGCTGCAAAAGGTGCCAAAAAAGTAAAGGGGTTTCCAACGGGGTCAGAGGATTTGGGCCAGGCTCCAGTGGTCCCACCCTCACCAGATAGACCACCGAACAGCATCGTGCAGGAGCCATTGAGGGTGCTAGGGGCAGAGGCGGCCCCCAATCAACCCATTCCCGTTTATGTTACGGAAGAAATGCTAGAATCCACCCTGGGTGGGCTAGAGAAAAGGTTAACTGCTTTAATTGCCCGCTCTTTGCCGGGTGGCAAACGGGCTAGATCCCCGTCACCTAGAACGGTGTGTTCGGATGCAGAGGTCCTCTCTTCGGAGGAATTGGACCCACAGGGGGATCAAGCGGACCCGAGTCCTGACGGGTCAGACATTGAAGATTCCACTATAGATGAAATTTTTTCGGCTTCTCAAGCAGAGAGTCTGTGGATCCAGTCTCTGACGGATATGGTTCGCACTGCTTTTAAACTTCCAGTGTTAGAACAATTAGCCCCCGCGGTATCCTCTTTAGGTTCCTTGAAGGCACCATTGAGTGGTGCGTCTTTCCCGGTTCACCCCCTTCTGGAGAGTGTGATTTTTCAGGATTGGGCTCGACCTGATAGGATTTTTATCCCTCCTAAAAGGTTCACCATTCTCTATCCTATGGAAGAAGAATTTGCAAAGAAATGGGCACTCCCTACCGTGGACGCAGCCATTTCCTGCGTAAATAAATCCCTGACCTGTCCGGTGGAAAATGTCCAGGTGTTTAAAGATCCAGTCGACAAAAAATTGGAGACCCTACTGAAGGCTTCTTTTACCACAGTAGGTGCCGTGGTTCAGCCAGCAGTGGCAGCCATTGGCATTTGTCAGGCTTTAAAGGATCAGACTAAACAGATATTAAGGGACATACCGGCTCAGCAAGCTCGTGAATTGGCTGACCTCCCAAGAGCTCTCTGCTTTGCAGTAGATGCTATTAAGGACTCCGTTCAACAGGCGTCCCGTTTATCTCTGCTGTTGGTTCATATGCGTCGCCTTTTGTGGCTAAAAAACTGGTCAGCAGAGGCACCCTGCAAAAAGCTTTTAGCAGGATTTCCCTTTCATGGTGGGAGACTATTCGGTGAAGACCTAGATAAATATATCCAGACCATATCAAGTGGTAAAAGTTCTTTCTTGCCTGTCAAGAAAAGATCGCGTGGGCCCGCATTTAAGCGACAGGCCTTCGCAGGCTCGGCCCCTTCAACTTCCCGTCAGTATCGACAGCCTCCCGGGCGTTCAGCATTTAATAGCCGCCCACAAGGACAAGCCACGACAGGCAAGAAACCATGGTCTCGCAAGCCGGTTAAACCAGTCCTCAAGTCAGATTCATGAAGGGGCGCCCCCACTCTCTTGGGTGGGGGGGAAGGCTTCGGTTTTTCTCCGAAGTGTGGAAGGCCAGAATTCCCGACTCTTGGGTAAGATCCGTGGTAACCACGGGCTACAAGCTAGAGTTTCGGGAAGTCCCCCCTCCTCATTTTCAGGGGTCAAGTCTTCCAAGCGACCCATTAAAGAGGGCCTCTCTTGTAAAAGCATTGGATCGTCTCTTGCTCCAAGGGGTAATTGTAGAAGTACCAACCCAGGAATGGGGTCTGGGATTCTACTCCAACCTTTTCATAACACCAAAGCCCAATGGCGACGTCAGGCCCATCTTAGACCTCAAACGCCTAAATCGCTTTCTAAACATTCAGACCTTTCGTATGGAGTCCATACGTTCGGTGGCAGCCAGCCTACATCAAGACGACTTGCTAGAATCTATAGACATAAAAGATGCGTATCTGCACGTGCCGATCTACCCGGCACATCACAGGTTTCTTCGTTTTATGATAGATCACCGCCATTACCAGTTCGTAGCCCTCCCTTTCGGGTTGGCAACAGCTCCGCGGGTATTCACAAAGGTGTTAGCCCCGGTGCTAGCCGTCCTAAGGACAGAAGGCATTTTAGTCTTGGCATACTTGGACGATCTTCTGGTTATCGACAGCTCAGCTTCCAACCTCAATCAGGCAGTAGGTCGCACAGTTCAGCATCTAGAGGAATTCGGGTGGATTGTAAACCTAGAAAAATCGGTATTGAAACCCACAAAGCAGTTGGAATATCTAGGCCTTCGGCTAGATACAGACTGCCAGAGGATAATTTTACCTCAAGCAAAGATCAGATCAATAGCTCAAGCAGTTCAAGTGATCTTAGGCAAGAAGAGGCCGACTATTCGCCTATGTATGCGACTGCTGGGGAAGATGGTGGCCGCCTTCGAGGCTGTGCCCTACGCCCAGATCCATACCAGATATCTTCAGGCAGCCATTCTCTCTGCTTGGAACAAGTCCATTCAGGCGTTAGATCGTCCGTTAGTGCTCTCCCCGAAGGTCCGGCGCAGCCTGTCTTGGTGGCTGGTCTCTCAAAATTTATCAAAAGGGAAATCCTTTTGCCCCATCACGTGGAAGATAGTATCCACGGATGCCAGCCTGTCAGGTTGGGGGGGCAGTTCTAGAAGAACAGACCCAGCAAGGGCAGTGGTCGGAGGCAGAAAAAATGCTTCCCATCAATATCTTGGAGATCAGAGCTGCTCGGCTGGCCCTGATCGCCTGGACTCTCCCCCTTCAGGGTCTGCCAGTAAGGATACAGTCCGACAACGCCACTGCGGTGGCATACATAAACCACCAGGGGGGCACGAAGAGCCCAGCAGCCCAAAGAGAAGTAAACCTGATTTTCTCATGGGCCGAAGCCCATGTACCCTGCATCTCGGCGGTGTTCATCCCAGGGATAGACAATTCTCAAGCAGATTTTTTGAGTCGTCAACAGTTGCTCCCGGGGGAATGGTCTCTTCACCCCCAGGTATTCCAAGAGATTTGCCAAAGATTCAGAGTCCCAGAGGTGGACATTATGGCAACGAGATCCAACAAAAAGTTGGACAAATTCATATCCCGAGCCAGGGATCCCTCGGCCTACGGGACCGATGCCTTGGTTTGTCCTTGGCACCAGTTTTCTCTTCTGTATGCGTTCCCTCCACTGCAGATGATGCCCCGCCTTCTACGGAGGATCCGGGTGGAGCGCAGGCCTGTGATCCTGGTGGCCCCAGCCTGGCCCAGGAGGGCTTGGTACGCACTCATCGCGAAGATGTCAGTCGGGGCGCCGTGGCCGCTCCCCCTGCGCCCAGATCTGCTGTCTCAGGGCCCAATCTGCCATCCTGCTTCACAGCAGCTAAATTTGACGGCTTGGCGGCTGAATCCCTAATTCTTAAGGGCAGAGGCCTCTCAGATCAGGTCATATCTACGTTGATTCAGACTAGGAAACCGGTCTCCAGAAATATTTATTACAGAGTCTGGAGAACCTATGTGGATTGGTTCGAGTCTCAAAAATGGCATCCTCGAAAGTTTTTTATTGACAGGATCTTGCGATTCCTCCAGGTTGGCGTTGACAAAGGGTTGGCTCTTAGTACTCTAAAGGGGCAGGTGTCGGCCTGATCAATATGGTTTCAAAGACCCTTGGCCACCCATTCGCTTATGAAAACCTTCTTGCAGGGGGTCTTGCATGTGACTCCCCCTATTAGAGCTCCCCTCTGCCCCTGGAATTTAAATCTGGTCTTGTCAGCTTTACAAAGGCAGCCGTTTGAACCTCTGACAGAAATCCCTCTGGTGCTACTAACCCGAAAGTTGGTTTTCTTGGTGGCTATGGCTTCAGCCAGAAGGGTTTCCGAGCTGGCAGCCTTGTCATGCAGGGAGCCATACCTTATTCTGCATAAGGACAGAGTGGTTCTGCGGCCTCAACCTTCTTTCCTTCCTAAGGTCATATCCAGTTTTCACTTGAATCAGGACCTAGTCCTACCATCCTTTTTTCCTACTCCCCAGTCCAGAGAGGAAAGACGGCTTCATACTTTGGACGTGGTTCGAGCCATGAGGGTCTATCTCAAGGCTACAGAGAAGATTCGGAAAACAGATGTGCTTTTTGTTCTTCCGGATGGCCCCAAGAAGGGTCAGCCGGCTGCCAAGTCTTCCTTGGCTAGGTGGATTAAGCAGCTGATTTTTCAGGCCTATGGTCTGAAGCGCGTTCCACCTCCCTTATCAGTTAAAGCCCATTCTACGAGGGCCATGAGTGCCTCCTGGGCGGCACACCATCAGATCTCTATGGCACAGGTTTGCAAGGCGGCAACCTGGTCTTCCGTACATACGTTTACTAAATTTTATAAGTTGGACGTTGCAAAGGGTACGGACGCAGCTTTTGGGCAGGCGGTCCTACGGGCAGCAGTATAGAATCCTCTGGCCCGGTTCACGCCCCCTTGTTTTTCTGTTGGTGGAGCTATTTTTTCTCCTGACAATGTTTTTATTTGGCTATTCTTGGCCTTTACGGTCTCCTTCCCTTCATAGAGCATTGCTTTAGGACATCCCAAGTGTAATGGCTATGCGCTCTGTGTCCCGTGATGTACGATAAAGAAAAAAGGATTTTTAATAAACAGCTTACCTGTAAAATCCTTTTCTTGAAGTACATCACGGGACACAGAGCTCCCACCCCTCATTTGGGGAACATTGTGTAACCTCGGGAGAATTGCTTGCTACAAAACTGAAGCACTCCCAGTGGGAGGGGGTTATATAGGGAGGAAACTTCCTGTGAAATTGATTACACCAGTGTCCACACCTGAAGGTACCCATATAACCCAAGTGTAATGGCTATGCGCTCTGTGTCCCGTGATGTACTTCAAGAAAAGGATTTTACAGGTAAGCTGTTTATTAAAAATCCTTTTTTTTTTTTTTTTTTACCTGTTTGGAGCACATTGTTCTGAGGGAATAACCAGGAAGTGAATGTGTGGTGGAAAAATGTGCTTGGGAAGGGCTACTATGCTGAAAGGATTGGGTGGGACAAGGGTTAAAAAGCTGCTTGTGCTTACAAAGTTGTACTGAAATCGTTTGTATATTATTCAGGCACGATTTGCATGCTACTTGAGGGTTTAACATTGAGGTCTATGGACAATAACTTGCATGGAAGTTGTACCAAAGTAGTGCAGGGACTACTTTGAAGTCGGCACGACTTAAAGTCGTGCCAGTATGAATGGTGTTCATTGAAAATCATGGAGATTGCAGTCCAAAATCGTGACACAAGTCGTATAAGTGTGAAAGAGGACTTAGGGAAACTTCCATTCATTTTTATTCCAGAGATGCAATAGGAAGTGAGAGATCTTTACAAAGTGAAGGGAATTTGCCTCACACAAGCATCCCCATTGAAAGATGTCCTCTATGTTCCTGTTCTGGTGACAAGTGTAAAATATAGAATTGCCCATAAAAAGTGGTTGCCAAGACAAAAAGAGACTGCAACTTACCCTACAGGGACACATACAACAAAAACATGAATGAGATAATTTGTCTTGCCCATTCCTTCCAAAACAAAAACAAGGCCATAGATAGACTGCTTCATTAATATCACAATTTTTTAACGTCCATATATTACAGAAGCTTTCAAAACAATATCATATTCATTCACTCAAAACTCTGATCATTCTTACTTCATCACATAATCATAAACATATTTTTACAAAGCAGTTACATTTATCCTGTTAATTATACTACATCTCTAGTTTTTCATCAGGTTTCTGGAACCAGTAGTCCACTTCATTAGAAGGTGGTGAGACTTTGTTAATGTAACAAGAAATAATCACTTTTCATGTCAAACAGTAAAGTGATTGTAACCGCTTACATATATCCACTGAAGTGAATAGACTCAGGTGATACACAGGGATTAAACAAATCCTCCTACATAACATATACTTGTTTATCTGCTGCCTTATGTTGTCTACATCCATTCAAAGCCTTTAGAAATCAAGGGCAGACATTTGAAGTTACACTCAGTGCTCAGTGAGAGTGGATTGGAGGGAAGAGACACATTCCCTTCATACAGGAACAAAGCTAAGGTTATCAATCACAGGCTATGTGTTGGAGCTCTCTCCCATCACCTTTTTTTCTGGGTGTCAGGAAAACCTGTCAGAAGTGACTCATGCTGATAGGCAGCAGAGAAAATGACACTTCATTCTCTGGACTAAAACATGTACACACTATAGAGCAGTGTTTTTCAACTCCAGTCCTCAAGGCACACCAACAGGTCAAGTTTTCAGGATTTCCCTCAGATGAGATGGCTGTGGTGATGAGGCAGTGAAACTGATCAAATCACCTGTGCGAAATAATGGAAAGCCTAAAAACCTGACCTGTTGGTGTGCCTTGAGGACTGGAGTTGAAAAACACTGCTATAGAGGGATATGCTTTGTCCATAATTCAGGTCAGAGGTTTACAACCACTTTAATGATTCAAAATAAATATGATCAATCTGATTAGAAAGGCGTTTGACAATAATAATGAAAATTTTTGTCTATAAAATTTACTTTGTGACATATTCAATAGACACGCAGATGTCTGCAATATTACACAGAGCTGGATAACCCTAAAAGAATGGGGCAGGGCCCAGGAAAGCTCAAACTTTTAACAACGTTTATATAATTGCATTATTATTTATCAATATGATAAATGCACATAAAAGTGTCACGTCACTCTGTGGTGGGGACAGTCCTACCACTTACTATATCTCACAAATTTGGAGATGCTTAACTAAAGGCAAATAGATTGTTAACTTTGCAATGAAATTTCCTCCCTAGTGAATGTGGTGAAAATACACTTTGCAAAGCATACCCAATCATGCAAGGAAAAACAAAAAACTAGGGATGTGAAAATTAACTTTTAATTCCTTGATTAATCGTAAAATGTTTTGATCGACGAAAATTCTTTTGATTGGTACTCACCTCTCTGCGGCCTCCCGGGTCTTCTAGGAGTTTCGACGGAGATTCGGTGACGTCACGGACACCGGAGGGGCTTGCTGTGTCCATCTGAAAGGCTTCTTCGCTGTGCCTTCATATCTGCATGCCGGCGGGACCTTACTATCTGCCACACGTATTCACTTCCCTCTATCAACCTGGAATTCTAAAGCCATCCACTGGGAGTTGTGATAGTTCCCTTCACGGGACATCTACATGCTGATGGACTGATGTTAACCCCTCTTCATCTGGATTCAGCAGTGGTATCGTTGTACACATTTTTATACCAGTATCATACTTAGCTACACGTTTTTATGACTGCTTTTGCAACCGTTAGTTTTTACTCGCACCATTTTTACAGTTTATGTAGATACATTGATTTTATCTCTGGTGCAATATTTATTGTGTTACCTACTTGAAGACTATAAAAGTTTTAATGCTATTCCCATCGAGCACTGCCTTTGTGTGTTTTTTGTATCCTGCTATCCATTTTTCCAGAGGTTGGTATCTGCACTGGGAATCAGCCTGCAAGGAGATCAGCTAAAAGTAGTTGGATCTGTATGTGCGTTATAATTAATCGAAACTAGTCAATTAATCGATTAAAAACGATTGATTAATCGAACACAAACATTTTAATCAGTAACAGCCTACAAAAACAGTATTTCCTAGCACAGAATTAGTCAATTTATATGAATCCAGCTTCATCACATTTCCCATGATCAGCAAACATTTACTTTATAGAAGAGAGACTTCATGCAATGTTTCCTTGGAAATTGATCAAAAAAAAAAAAAAAAAGACAGTAGGCATTTATGATTTTTACGCAAAAGCCTGTTATGCAAACAAGTTCCTTTCTTTGTTTAGATACGTTTATTTGCATTTTTATCCCAAGCAGCATAGCCTGGAATCTACTTCTATTCCAGTAAGGTCACTCCGTTGACACTTTGCATGCTAACCATATCTCTGTGTTAAGGCTGGCTGAAGCAGTACTGACCAAGGATTTGAGTTCCAGTTCTGCAAGGATCATAGATGTGAAAGTAAGTAACGGTCACCACCGTTTATGATTTCCCATTCCACCGACCCAAGACAGCTTATCCGACACTCCACAATCCGGCAGACATGACCCATTCCATTTCCCAGAATAACTGAGAAACAAGCTCTGGTTCTGGTTCCAAAATGAATGAATATTTTTAATGGTAAAAGTCTTGTATACACCAAAAAGCATGCTGCAGTAATCACAGGGACAAAGACACACTCCACCCACACATCACATAATGGGGGGGGGGGGGCTAACGAGTCTTCAATACACATCCCACAGACTTTTCGGCACCGGTCTGACATAATTAACATGAACTAATTACTACACCTGAGAAGTCAGACTGCCAACACATATCTATCATCAATAGAACTTTCACACAATACAGTGTCATTAGCATCCACAATGAAAGGTCTTTCAGAAGCCAGACTCAATTAACACCTCAAAGTTAGACATCTGACCTTTACAGACTTAATTAGTACAATAGATACAAAACAGTATTAGCATCACACAATGGACAATGAAGTATCTTAGGAGCCAGACTCAATTAACACCTCAACAGTCTATTGACCTGTTCATAAGGAGCAACTTGTAATATTTCAAGATATCGTGCAATACATGAATTATGATTAATGTCCCATCTCATGTAATTCATGATATCATTCCTCAGTCATCCTATGCCCCTAAGGGACATAGGATGACCCTAGACCCAAGAGTCATTGGTGAAGCTTACACAAAAGTACACTGCATGCTTCAAAAGTCTCATGTGGAATTTGCTCAAACCAACAGTGTAAAACTAACTTTGTTTGCCGTACATTCTCCTTTTGTGGAAGCAACCTGCATATATTCGAAAACCACTTCTACTTCATGCAAGTAAATATGTTGTAGACACCAGGCTGTAACACCAAATTGTCAGAGGTGTATACAAATCTGTCAGAGCTGGGCACTGAGTTCGGAAGATTATACTGCACTCCCTCCCTGGCACTGTGCCTGTCACACTGACAGACGCATGGACAAGGAGTTTGGTAGTAGGGTGAATTAGGGCTGATGGGGAACCGGGAGACTATTTCCTCATTGGGTCTACCTTGCTGTTAATCAACAACCCTTGGCAGTGGTTAGATCTATATCCAAATCCTCAGACTGTCCTGTGCCATCAATCAAAAGTAAGAAAAAAAAAATCTCTCACAGTTTCCTAACAGACTTTGCTGACCCGTTGACACAATTAATTTCTCAAATAGAGGCATTGCCATACTTGGATATTGACATTATCCATATTCCACATTTATGACAGCTTCCCAGAACAGGCCCCATACTGGTGTACCTCTGTATGCCAGTTCAGAGCTGATCTTAAAGCCCAACTCCAGGTTTACTATTTAGGCCATAACAATCTAATTCCTTTACTAACAGATACGTCCACTGGAAGCGCTGTATAGACTGTATGTAGCATCAGGAATGTTTCTTGAACTGGAACCTTTAACCAGCAGGGTCATATATCTAGTCTAGTCAAAAAATTTGTATTATAAATTATATTCTTGCTCACTGGGGAACACATCACCCCATATGCAGTAAACTAAAATGATTACAGTTTATTACATGGTATGAATAGATGTGAAGATAAAATCAGCAATGGCCTAAGATGAAGATGAGAAAATTGATTTGCAACATTTGAAATTCAGCCCTGATTTAGACTGGCAGATGTCTGGTATACTTGAGGCCTAATTAAAGTGGAACTTTAGTCAGAAATCTGTTAGATTATTTCATGCTTGCCTATACTGTTTAAAAACCAGTAATGCACTTACTTAGGCCGCGTACACACGACCGGTTTCCTCGACAGAATCCATCAAGAAACTTGGTGACAGAGCTTTTTTGCCAAGGAAACCGGTCGTGTGTATGCTTTTCACCGAGAAAACTGTCGAGGAATTTGACAAGGAAAAAAGAGAGCAAATTCTCTTTTTCCTCGACAGGAGTCTCAATTTCCTCGTCGTGTTCCTCGTCGGGCTAGTTTTCGATGAGAAACACGTTGGTGTGTATGCTTAGAAACCCACGCACCTTCGGTAAAAGTAGTGTTTGTAATGGAAATAGCACATTTGTCACACTGTAACAGACTGAAAAGTGCAAATGTCTCTTACCAGACTTACCTAACATGCAGTAACATGAGATTAGCAAAAGCAAGGGTTGTGCCAGTGGAATAGAACTTCCCCCGCTGTTGTACGTATTGAAGTCACCGCGTTTGAGAACGAGGAGCTTTGGTCTTGACAGTGTGTACGCGAAGACAGCTTGTCAAGTTTCTCGACAAGCCTAACAAGTAACTTGTCGAGGAAAACGATGTGTCTTTCCCGACGAGTTCCTCAGTCGCGTGTACGAGGCCTCAGTCTTATCTTGCTTTGCACAGCCTCAGCTGTTCTCTATTCTTGGCACTGTGCTAGAAATCAGAACCCCTGATCTGCTGACAGGCTAAACAGAGAACGGAGAACGAATCAGCCTGCGTCGGATGGGGACCATATAAATTTCCAGTGACCAGATGGACCGTCAGAGGACCGAGCCCAACGTTATGACGTCACGCCCGGGTACCCGGAAGTAAACAAAACATTCGCAGCTGTCAGCATGAGAACGGGGAAGATCAAACTGAGGGAAAGCTCTGCTGATTTTATCATCCAATAATATGCAAGCTAAAATGTTGTTTATTTTCCTTGCATGTTCCCCTCGGATCTACAGCAACTGAACTTCCAAGTGCACTTGTAGTGCAAAGTGGATTTTCCTTTAGTAAATAACCGCCAATGCTACAGAAAGACCAGATTAGCACTCTCTCCTTTGAAAGATAACACTATTACAAATATACAGAGATTATTTAATTTCATGGGGGAATCAGCAGAAAGTATTACATCAAGAGACATTGACATTTAATAGTTGAACCCACCCAAAACTGATTTATCAGCAGTGGGTGGACAGCAGCAGGTTGAAAGAGCTCAGAAATTTGTAGGATCTTGTAAAATCTAACTGGACACTGTTCTAACAGAATGACCAATTGAGATATATTATGTGCATTTTAAACGTTAGATTTTTTGGGTTTTCAAAACATACTTCGAAAAGTTATAAAAGACAGTATTTTAATATTCACTGCATTATTTCTGTAGTGTTTTTGTACAAAACAGTATAACACAGCTCATCTCAGATCAAAAACAGAGGGCAAAATTGTATAAGCATTACAAATTAAAATTAGAGTGAACCATGGCCATTATTGTTTCCTTTTAAGAAGGCAGCTATACAAACAAAAATACACCATATTCTGGAAGTAACTGTTTGTTGCTCACAATGACATAAGGATGTCAAAGGACTATTTCCAGAAAAGCCGACAGGCAGGGTACTTAAGGCACACCAAAATAATTTGTTTAGTGATCTCTAACAGTTAATCAATTGGTGTTTAAATTTCAGAACACTAAGACTCTGACAGGACTGTGGCCTTCAAAGACTGGGTCAGACAACTGTCACTCCAATAAAAACTATTTACTTATTGTTGTTATATATCTACAAACATTTTAAATGCACAATTTGGAATATCTCTAAAATATTGAATACAAATGTTATGCCTGTTTTGGGCTTGTAACCTCCTAATAAGACATAAAATTACACTGTGTTCTCTGTAGAATAGTATTGTTCCCAGGAAGCTCAGATTCATTAACAGACAAGATGTCCCAAGCGATGAGACCCCCAGCCATAACAAACAGGAAGGAATACATCTTGGAAGGATAATGATTTAGTGCTAGCCGCTTTGGAGGTACATTTTGCACAACAACAGTTAATGGGTAACCAAACTGCTATCCAGAATAAAAACAATGCATACGTCTACCTCTAACATAACTGCCCACACCCTTCAAGAAATACATACCCAAGATTCTGTCCATATTATGGCTATATTTGGTTGAAGGTATACCATTTTTTTTTGACACCCTTCATATAGTAATTTTTCAATGCTTACCCAATGTTTTTGAGATTGGTTTAGCCTATGCACAGTTCACCAGGCATTAAGCATATAAAATAGGTACACAGTGGTTGTGCCTAATTTTATGCTGTGCAAATTGTTCCGAGGCAGATTGCAGGTGCAACCAATGTGTGGACGTTTTATTGTCCACACACATTTCCATTTTATTGCCAGTAGTAGTGTATAATATCACAAAGCAGCAGTAAATTCTATTAGGCAGCTTATTAGATCGGAGAGCAATAGCAAGTAATATCACCCAGTAACCCTATAAAATGCAGATCCAGAAGTGGAACTTTATAGCAAGCAGAAACTGTAGACTACCGCTAACGATGCAACATATATCATACATCCTTAATTTATCAGCTAGGAGTGTGTTACATGACACATAGGTGATATATTACATGATCGTGCAACATGTTACATGACACTTACTATATCACCTATGCTTAGTCAATCTAACAGAAATAGTACATCACCCTGGAGAAGTATATTACATGATATAATAGAATATTATATAACATAGCCAGCTTTAAAGAAGTCCTCCAACTAAGCCTATCAACCAGGCACCAGGAACCACAAACATCCAAACAAAGCTTTTGTACTGACATTTCCTGAAAAAAATTTAATGGTGCCAACTTCACAATAATAATGAATGCTCAGTAATGGGTTTTGTGATGCATTTCCTATAATAAAAAAGCAATAACAAAGAAGCATCACAGGAATATTTTTTTAAAGACTGCTGTAGCACTCATGTGTAAAAGGTCCTTCTCTTTGCAAAGGCATGGCCAATACCCAAAGCCATTGCTCAGGACTTGCTCCTCTCAAAATAGACAAAATAGACAATAGACAATCTGGGTGCTGGTTACTATAGACCGGGGATATGCAATTAGCGGACCTCCAACTGTTGCAGAACTACAAATCCCATGAGCATGACACCCAGAGGCAGAGGCATGATGGGACTTGTAGTTTTGCAACAGCTGGAGGTCCGCTAATTGCATATCCCTGCTATAGAACGTCTTCACTCTCCATCAAAGATATGGAAAAAATATCAGCCACACTCTTAGCTTATTCTGCTGTATTTATTGATCGTCAACAAAGAGACTGCATACATGTCTCCTCCTATAAACCAACCTTCGTTGATGTGTTTTACCACTCCTGGTTTGCTCAAAAGTATAGGGGACATGAATAGTTTAAATAAAAGGACCTGAACAGCGATAGCATACAGTGCCTCCAATGACCATCACCCTTCAATCACAATTTAGTGTTGGCCTTATTGAATTTAGTGATAATGATAGTGACACCAACACAGACAACATGAGCAGTAAGAAAAGGACACTGCTAAACAAACTTGGAAGGTTCTGGTTCACAAAATGGAGATGTAAAGGTCAGTAAAGTTTAAAATAGATTGAAGAATTTTTAATTTAAAACTATTCATTCATTCAAATTTTACGAAATGGATCAAATCACCAAAAAACATTGATCCATTTCCAAAGAATGACTGTGGTTTAAAGGTAACGACATTTACTGCTAAAGTGAGTTTCAAACAACCTGGAGAGATATGATGGCCGTACTATAGGAAGCAAACTACCGCTATAGAAACAAATTAACATTGTTAAGCTGGACATTTTTTGGGTGAAAGGATAAACAAATCAGATTGCTCCTTTAAAAAAAAAAAATAAGAGAGGGATTTTATAACTGTTCATATTTTTAATTAAAACAACTCAATTTAAACACTGCCAAAGGAGAAAATACTAAATGAACAATCTAAAAGTAGCATCATTTCCTCCTCTCCTCGGTAATGAGTATAAAATGAAAACAGAACATACAAATTATAAATATTAAGGAGATAAATAAGTCAGTACATTTATGAGCTTTTGTCCACTACGTGTCCCCACACTAAATAAAAACATAAAAACCTATATTAAAATTCTTAATGCTGCATAAAATAAAGCAATTTAATTTATAGTGTCATCTGCACTCAGGAATTCTAAGCTTCCATAGGAAAATAAAATAAAAATTATCTTGCCAGCCTCTAACAAACGGTGGCATCTTATTTAGTAGCATTGTGCTTGCCACGTACTGCTACAATATTACAATCACTCCACGGATCACTACAGGCCGATCCTGACGTCTCCGGTCGTGTGGATTTACAGCGGCTGCACTTAGCACAGGCTGATTTCTAACAGAATTACTTCTGATGAATTTGAATGCAAATTTCAGGCGCCATTCAAGCAGGCGATGCTAAAACGAGTCACATCGCTGGCTTCAGATATCTTGCATTTAGCAAGCAACACCTACTCATGAAAAGAATGAAAACTGACAACAATGTAATACAATTATTACCAGTCTAACATTCAAGAAGGAGCAGCACTTTTATTGTTTCCAAATGATTAAGTGCTTTTCCACAATGCACGCTTGATATAAAACACAGGACACAAGACGCTGCGTTTTTTCCTACATAGCAAGAATTTTGTCACATTAGAAAAGGGATATCCTTCAAATGATTTACTGCGTGCTTGATGTTTAATGTGGTCGCAGTTTGCTCTGATGGAGAATGTATACAACAGAGGTATAGTGACTTCACTACGGTAGTGCCAGCTTGTCATTCTGATATAGACATATTAATGGCAGTGCTCCGAACAAAAGAGAAGGATGATGAGATGGGTACTTTCATTACGAATGCCTGGCACAGATGGTTCTTAAGGGCTGTGGGCTCTATTTCAATGAAATTTCAGTCACCTTCACATTGGATCATCTTTGTAGACATGAGGCACTGGTACAGTAGGGCAAAGGCTTGCCAACTGCTTATCTAAATGCCCCAAAACACAGCCAAGAATATGAACTGAGACCTGTCCCATCTGCTGAGCTGGATGGCTGTGGTCCTTTTTACTTATATAGCATTGTGGCATATTCTTTCAATTCTCACACTATTAAACTCAATTTATTCCTTTCGCATGACTGTTCTGAGAGCACGGTTATCTAGAGCATGCATTACTGGAATGATACTGTCTGTAATTATTAATTCACGACACTGCAGCAGTATTGGGAAAAATTGTTTGCACAATATGAATGGGCATAACAAACACAATTTTCAACCTTATATTAGAATTGCTGCCAGACCAGTGGATCTCAACCAACCAGTTATAGACAATACTTAATTTGAGGACACATAACACTAGATTGCATACATTAAAGGAGTTGTAAAGGCAGACGTTTTTTTTTATCCTAATGCATTCTATGCATTAAGATACAGAACCTTCTGTGTGTAGCAGCTGCCCCAGCACCCCCTAATTACTTACCTGAGCCCCTACTCTCTCAACCTATGTCAACGAGTGTCTTAGCCATCTGGGACTCTCCTCCTGTTTGCCTGAGACACAGCAGCGGAGACAAGGCTGTCAATCAAAGTCAGTTAGCCAATCAAGGGGGGAGAGAGAGGACGGGGCTCATATCTAAATGGACACTCGGAGCTGTGACTTGGATCAGGTGCCTCCATAGCAAGCCGCTTGCTGTGGGGGCACTCAACAGGAGGGAGGGGCCTGGAGCAGCGAAGAGAACCCTAGAGAAGGAGGATCTGTGCTGCTCTTTGCAAATCCACTGCAACAGAGCAGGTAAGTATAACATGTTATTTAAAAAAAAAAAACAAGTACGTTGTCTCCTAAATTAACTTTTTTTTTCTTTTGAGCCGTAAAATACTTTAAAACCCCTTTAAAAAAAAATAAAAGGGTAACAGACTCCAATATTGAGAAAAGTACATTTTATGTTAGACAAAACTGCAAAAACTCAAGTCGTTCCAGGCTGTCAACCATTTTAAACTTTAAAGATATAGTACTGTCTAACAGCAGCTATCACAAAAGAACTGCTTTTACCTTTATTAGCTAGATAAATCACTTCTGTCTACTTCATTGCAATGCATTTGTTTTTACCTTTATTAGCTTAGATAAATTACTTTTGTGCACACCTCTTAAACTTTTTTTCTTTATACTGAAAACTTCACTTGCTTGCCGCCAGGCCCAAACTCCACCCACCTTTCACCCCCGAGGGGAGCATTTAAAAAACAAACAAAAATGTATGTATATATATATATATATATATATATATATATATATATATATATATATATATATATATAATTACCTGTATATGACTGGTGTTTTGGTTTAACTGTCAACTGTTTGAGTCTCTGACAAAGTAGTAGTACGTCTGACTTTAACTTTTCTGATCTGCATAATTGTTCCAGAACAGTGTAGTAATTTTGCCAATGGATTTCTGTACAGGCCAAGCAACTTAAAATTATAGGCAATTGCAATGGCAGCCCCTATATTTCTCAATAGATAGGCTTACTTCAAATAAAAAAACACCATCATTTGAAAAGTGTACGATTAAAACATAGGCTATAATTAAAAAAATATCAAGAAAGGGGTTTTATGTTCTAAAACTGTACACAGCATGATTCTGAGGTCTCTCCCTCACAACATTGTTTTTAAATTGGGCCCACAGGGTACATTTTGTGATATTTTGTTTTATATCCAACACGTTTAATCAAGTCCCCTATTGGCAATGATCACTGTAACTGGTACTTGCTGCTCACCTAATTGGATTGACCGCACTTTCTAGTACCAAAATATAATCAATCTATTGCCTGGTTTCAATGACATCGCTAAAACTCTTAACTTCAGTATAATCACAGAAGGAACTGCAAAACTTTTACATATTTCCAAAATAAGTTATAATTGTTTTTAAATACTTCCTAAAACTTATTTTTTTTGTTACAAAATCTCTTTCGTGTTTTAAAAAACAAATGAAAAACAAAAGTGCTAGGTAAACTGGGGGATTTAATGGAAAATTAGTGGGGATGGTAACACAACACACTCCTAGATTTCTGAAGTGCAATAACTACTATTGAATCTAGACATTGTTGTACAAAACACAATCTTTGACCTTTTTTTTTTCCAAAGACAAATCTATGTATAACTTGAGGACAATTAACTGTGTTTTTACTTCAATAAATATTTCAAACATTACTACACTATCTGGAACCTTTCTTCCACATTTACCGACATCATAGAGGAGGTACTATTTACTATAGGGAGCCACCAGTTAGAGGCAGTTTAAAGCACTTGGCAACAACTTTATTTTCATGCTGTTGCCTTACAGTAGTAAGGTGAGAGGCTAGTGCACACAGAGGTGATCACACTGGATTGGAAAGGCACCAACTATGTATTCACCGTTTATGGTGAAGGGATTTATCACATATCCATTTACTGTTGATTGACTTATGGATTAATGACTTGTTCGATTACAACTTGCTTATTCACTCAGGCAGTCTGAGTGGTACATGGGACATTTGATTGCACCTTATTCATTTACTTACTTGCTGTTTTTACATATGACTACCGTGTCTGTCACCAATTTACATTGAATCGTTTTAGACTGTGTTTTCACAAGTTTTCTGTAGGATTACCTTCATATTTTTACATTGATGGTTTTTGTAGCATTGTACTTGCACTTTAAGTAGAAGTTTGACACACATCACATAAACTATGGACTTTGCATCAAACTGTTTCCATTACAAAGCCAACTCCTTTCTCCTGTTCCCTTGAACAAACACACATATGACTCTGTAGCACGGGGGTGACAGCAGCCCAAAAGTCTTTAAGATCTCTCACAGCAGGCTGCCCTCACAAAATGTCCAGGGACAGTTGGTTCCATCCTTCCAAATTCCAGGCGCCATCTTCTCCTGTGATACCAGACTAGAGCTCCAGCAGACAGCCCATCAGTCAGCTCTCTGAGGCTTCAGCATCCCAGGCCCTTAGGTCACCCCCCTGAGGCATCACGAACCGCAAGCACATGGCAGTGTTGTCCTGGAGGGCAGCCACCCTCCAAGCAAGACTGATCCTCTGCAGAAAAAGACCCAGAATCTCTCTCAAAGTATTTATGCAAACTCCCAGCAGCCTTCAGGGCCCTGCTCCCTGGGATTGGCCAGGGCTGCATAAATATTCATACTGCCATATGCATAGCTTCACACCTATGTTCCAGAGACTTCTACAGCTCTCTGGGGAGCAGAGGGAGCAATCAAACTAGCAGCAGCTGGGAACACTGAATTGAACTAATTATTCAGCTGCACTGGTTACAGAGAGCACAGCTAGGTTTGCCCAAGGCTGGCCATACATTATACAATTTTCTTGCACACTTTTGCTGTAGATTTACCAAAACCATATAATATGAGGTCAGATCTAAACACTTTCAATTTGAATGCAATCAGGCAGGCCCTTACACAACATAGTTTAAGGTAAATCTAAAGACATTGAAAAATAAAATTGTATAACTTATGGCCAGCATAACTAAAACACACACAGCACCCCTAAACACAGCAAGCCAGCACAGAATCGAACTAGTCTTAGTACCTAAGCTAAGAGGGTGCTAAAGTGGTCTCCCAAAAGAAGAAGACAAGTTGCACATCCCCAACCACCAACACATAAAAAAAACGTTAAAGAAATTCAAGGACAGATAAGAAAAAAGTAATTGACATGTATCAGTCTGGAAAGGGTTACAAATCAATTTCTAAGGCTTTGGGGCTCCAGTGAACTAATGTGAGAGCCATTAGCCACAAATGGAGAAAACTTTGGTGGCTGGCCTACCAAAATTACTCCAATAGCTTGAAGATGACTTATCCAGGAACGCAGATTATCATCTAAAGCAGGGGTCTCCAAACTTTCTAAACAAAGGGCCAGTTTATGGCCCTTCAGACTTTAGGGGGGCCAGATTAGGGTCATTGGGAGTAGAAAATGTCCAGGTTTCCAGTGGGAGTAAATAATACCATATCTTTGGTGACAGTAGGAGGACAAGAGGCCCAGCGATGATGGTGTACATGAAAAGAATTGATGATGTTAGTTGGAGGAATAGTGCCCCATTGGTGTCAGCAACAAGAATTATGACCAATTGGAGTTAGATGGAATAGTGTCCCAAGGGCCACATAAAGGCGAGCAAAGGGCCGCAGTTTGGAGATCCCTGATCTAAGGAATGTCAGGCCTCAGTTATGGTCAGTGTTCATGATTCAACAATAAGAACGAGACTGGGACAAAAATGACATCAATGGGAGCGGTCCGAAGTGAAAGCCACTGCTGACCTAAAAGAAATATTCTCATCTTACATTTGCCAAAAAAAATCTTGATTATACCCAAGACTTTTGAGCAAACATTCTGTGGACTGATGAGACAAAAGTTGAACTTTTTGGAAGGTGTGCATCCCATTACATATGGTGTAAAATGAAAACACAGCAATTCAATAAAAGAACATCATACTAATAATGATCTGAAACACACACAAGTCTACCTCTCAATGGCACAAACCCCCCTCCCCCCAAAAAAATTAAGGTTTTGGAGTCGTCTATTTAAAACCTGAACTCAAATCAGATTGGGATGCTGTGGCATGACCTTAAAAAGACCAATCATGCTCAAAAACCCTGCAATGTGGCTGAATTAAAAGTATTAGGTTTAGGGGGCAATTATATACACATAGACAGGTTTGGACAGCTTTTTTTCCATAATTTAGATCCCTCCATTTAAAAACTGGATTTATTTGTATGATATTAAAATTTGTTTGATGACCTGAATCATTTAAGTGTGACAAATTACAAAAAAAAATTAAAAATCAGGAAGGGGGCAGCACTGTATGGCAACCCTCAAAAAATCGAAATACTGCAGAAAATTAGATTTTTACATCTCTAGTATACAGTGGTCTGGGAATGTACAGATTAGGCTTAATGCACACTGGAAATTTTTTGTATTTTTTGTACAAGGAGAAAACTATCTCTGATGCCGTAATAGAAAGTTGTTGGTTTTTATACCTGCTAATGTTTCAATACAGGGAGCATGTAGTTAGCGTCACAAAAAATGTATATGTATATATATATATATATATATATATATATATATATATATATATATATAAAAACACACACACACACACATTAGATATATTCATTTTTATTTAGTAGATTCACAAAGTACCTGTTTGTACACCTAAGATACTAGAATGCTGATTGTAAAATTCAAGCAATCTAAGTAAATTACTTAAATTCTGTATATCTTTTCTTTTATTTGCAATAAAAAGTGAGATGGATTTGATTTTTATTATGAAAAGCTACCGAATGGCAGAGTTTATATCAAGATACATATGCCCCATGGCTATTAATCCTATTTTATATCATGAATACCTGATTATCTTTTTCATGACCATGCACATTGCTTGGTTCCACTGTTTAATTAGCTTTCTATTCAGGCACAACCAATTTATACATGTGTAATACAATGTTGTCTGGAAACAGACATTTCGAAAGCAATCCCCCAAGATGTAAATTTTACATACGATGAAAATATCACCAGAGCTATCAAGAACCATTGTCTTTTCTTTTACACTTTTTGTGTGAACATACAAAGAACAGAAATAATTGATTTCTGTCCTTTTGCTTTTTGTTTACATGGAAGTGACTAATTGCACCATTTTTTCTAAGGTCACCTGTCTAACAAGGATTATGTTACCAGATTTTCTTTACCAAAGTACAAAAGGGCAGCTGTTGCCTAGAGGCTCGTCCAAATGACCTCTTTAGCAAATAAGTCATAACCTATGTATACAGCCCATTTTATTCAAGACCCTTGGGCCACCTGGAGGGCAGACTGTAGCCCTTTTCTCTGACATATGTCTTTTAGCAAAGCAGGTTGAAAAGAACAAACTCCAGCAAAATATGTTATCATAAGGGCAGAGGGTAAGAATTTACATTACGCTAGTAATGGTAACCTCAATGATTCTGGACAGGAAATTTTATGTCCGTCATTATAGACTTTTCAGATCTTAGAGCAAACAGTATCTTGTGAATATTTTATGTAGGTGAGGAAAAATATCATAACATTTCAGGTTCATACAAATACATATTTTGGATCATATTTTGGATCAGTTTTTGCCTGTATTCAGCTTTCTCCAAATGACAAGGACATTGTGAGGAACTAGAGGAAATATTTTTTTATAAAGGGGGCAATGTTTTTATCTGTCCACACTTTATGCACAAAATTTTGATCATTGGTCTCAAAGAATTTAAATTTTACGAAATTTCATAAGATTGCACGCGCCAAGTCAACAATGTTAACAGTTCAGATCCAATTTGTGATGCAATGCCAAACAAAATATTAGAGACTTTACAGGGTTCATTCTGACCTGTGCACTGTGCACTTAATTGTGCGCATTGCCACAATGCACAGCTATGCACTTGCTCTATGGACAGTGTGTTGGGGTGGCATGCATTGTGAATGGCACCCCAACACACTGTACAGTAGCGCACAATGCAACACATTTTCCATGTGTTGGCAATGTGTTTAAAAAAAAAGTCATGAGCTTTTTTTTTCATCTGTTGTGGCATATATGAATGAGTGGCCTTAATGTTAACGCATGTGCATTAATGTACCACAACAGGAAGTTTTAGTGTGAATGGACCCTCAGGAAAAACAAAATCAGCGCTAAATACTTTTGAGAGCGTTGTCATAAACATGGCCCTTTTAAGATACAGTGAGGGGTATAATTCAAAAAAGGAGCAGACAGAATCTGAACCAGCTATGCCTGCCTTCTATCTTCAGCTTGTTTAGTTAAGCTTTGAAAATTAAAGATTGAAGTTGTTTGGTTACCATGCACATTGGCTCCAGTTTTGATCAATTCCCCTCAATGACTCAACTATTGCACATTTCGCAAAACCTGTATATTTGACACGTCTACTGAAAAACATTAAAGCCTAGTACATGCAGACCTAATGCCGTATGGCATTGGCCCATTCAATAGAAACCAGCCAACTTTCGACCCATGTGTACAACAGCCGGGTCAGCTTCGGTCAAAGAGTCATGACCAAAAAAGATCTGTCGACTTGCTCAGATCAGCTCTCTCAGCCAATAAAATCATGGCACATACAGCCAGCCATAGAAGTGTATGGCTTTATACACTTTATCATGGATATACTGTACACTGGTGCATCATGGATGTTGACACTTGTGCATGATTACAATGAAGCGTCAAACCACTGGCATACAGTATTTTCAAGCACATATAACCTGCAGCTCCAGGAGCACAAAAAAAAAAATGCTGGGATTTTACACTACAGAGATTTGTTTTATGCCTTAAACCTTCTGTGTGTATGAGGCCTTGAAAAAACAAAAACTGGTCCCCCCACAGGAGTAGGTCCTAACGTGCTAGTATGCATTGCATAATAGCACATTATGACAGATGTACCCTAAAAAAATGGTTTCCTCCAGTGGCACGTTGTCACCACTGACAGTGAATCCATCTTCACTCAGTCTTCGATGATGAAGAAAAAGAGGGAAGGACGGCCGCACTCCAAGGATTTTCAAACGAAAAAAGTTGTCTTTATTGTAAATCCAAAAACATGTACAGTCACAGCAATCAC
This sequence comes from Rana kukunoris, assembly GCA_029574335.1. Taxonomy (NCBI): domain Eukaryota; kingdom Metazoa; phylum Chordata; class Amphibia; order Anura; family Ranidae; genus Rana; species Rana kukunoris. The sequence continues at coordinate 311,285,099 of CM056053.1, forward strand.
AGAAAACAGGACAGCCGACGCGTTTCGCACTCGATCAGTGCTTCGAGTCACGCGTCGGCTGTCCTGTTTTCTGTGATTGCTGTGACTGTACATGTTTTTGGATTTACAATAAAGACAACTTTTTTCGTTTGAAAATCCTTGGAGTGCGGCCGTCCTTCCCTCTTTTTCTTCATCATCATTGCTATTTGCATCGCCAGCACCTTGGTAATCTGATTATCCTTGATCGTCTACAGGTCTCACCTGGAGCGGTGATTTCTTTTCTTCACTCAGTCTTCCTTCTGGTTTCACAGGCTTTGTGAGTTTGATGACGTTTCTTCCACACATGCATGCAGGAATCATGGCTGCGGTACAGCTCCCACAATGAACGGCATGCCACCCATTGAGAGCGCAGTGCGCATGCGTCTGTGTCGTCACCGGCTGCTACACATGCAAGTATCACCTAAAAAGTGCATGTTTAGGAGATAATTTACTGCACCCTACAGTACAGGTAGGCCTTATTAGAGGCTTACCTGTATGTACAAGATAAAAAGCTGAGTTTACTACTGCTTTAAAATGTGCTTCCAGTCCATTCAAAATGATTGGGCTGCATCAATGCACACACATATTTTTATCTTAAGCATGCCATACATTACGTAATTTTCTTTTCTTTAACCATGGGTTGAAGAAAAGAAAATTGCTAGATTCCTCCATCAAGACTCTTCTGGGGCTATTGTATTCTGAGAGTGGGAGGTTTTCCAGCCATCAGAATACAGGGCTCAAATGAAAAAAAAAAAAAACAACAGGCTGGTTGTACTGAAGTCGACCGATAGACTAACTTCAGTATAACTAACCAGTAAGGATGAGCGCTGGCGTGTTCACATGGTACACGTGCAGAGCCCGCCAGAAAGTGTGCACGGCGCTGCGCTAATCACAGCCAGGGAGACATTTCCTGATGCTCGGCTGCAGAGATCGGGAAATGTATCCCTGGCTGTGAATAGCACAGCGCCGTGCACACTTCCCATTCATGGAAATGTTGCCAGTTCATGTTGAACCAGCCTGACCAGATTTGTCATATAGGCCAGAATCTCCAAGGCAATGCCTTAACATTTTTCTAAATTATTATCCAGATATGGAAAAGAAATTATCTGATGAACGGATGACAAAAGCAAGCAAGATTAATTGTGTTAGTACTTCAATGAGAAATGACAGGCTGTTAGACTAAGAGCCTATACGCACATTGCCATTCTGGTGCATTGCATGAACATGCACTGTGTTAGGCATTAACATGCATTGCTTTGCGGCAGCCTATTCAATATTAGTGGATTTGCAACACACTAATCCATGCAACATGTTATGATAATGGGTCACAAAGTGTAATTCGCTCCTAAAAACTCTAATAAGTCTCCCTGTTGATAGAGTTATCTACAAGATGTCTGCTGCACACTTAGTATCCCCCACCATCAAATGACCTGGTTGACAAAACTTCTCTATCAATTCAAAACTGACCACTAGCTATAAATAAAATGTATTTTTGTAGATAAAATACATTTTCCAAGCCAAAGCTTTAATAAAATATGTTACCGACCTTTAATGTTAGCCTTGGATGATACCATATCTATCCTATGAATACATTCACACATTGTGATTGCTTATACTAAGTGTAATTTTACTTTGTTAACCACTTGCTTACTGGGCACATAAACCCCCTTCGTGCCCAGGCGAAATTTCAGCTTCCGGCACTGCGTCGCTTTAACTGACAATTGCGCGGTAGTGCGACGTGGCACCCAAACAAAATTGGCGTCCCTTTTTTCCCCACAAATAGAGCTTTCTTTTGGTGGTACTTGATCGCCCGTGCGGTTTTTATTTTTTGCGTTATAATGAAAAAAAGAGCGACAATTTAAAAATATATATATATTTTTTACTTGTTGCTATAATAAATATCCCATTTTTTTTTTTTTTTTATATTTTTTTTTCTCAGTTAAGGCCGATACGTATTCTTCTACGTATTTTTGTAAAAAAAAAAAAAATCACAATAAGTGACTGCTTTGCGCAAAAGTTATAGCACCTACAAAATAGGGGACATAATTATGATTTTTTTTTTTATATATTTTTTTTACTAGTAATGGCGGCGATCTGCGATTTTTATTGGGACTGCGATATTGCGACGGACACATCGGACACTTTTGACACATTTTTGGCGCCATTCACATTTATACAGCGACCGGTGCTATAAAAATGCACTAATTACTGTATAAATGTGACTGGCATTGAAGGGGTTAACACTAGGGGGTGAGGAAGGGGTTAAATGTATTGCCTGGGTGTGTTCTAACTGTATGGGGGGAGGGGGGTGACTGGGGGAGGTGATCGATGCTGTCTCCCTATGTACAAGAGAAACAGCATCTGTCACCTCACTGACAGGACGTGAAGCTCTGTGTTTACACTCAGAGCTCCACGTCCCTGCTGTCTCACCGACGATCGCGTGTACCTGACGGACATCGCGGCCGCCGGGTACACGCATCGGATCCTCGGTGATGCGTCGGGACTGTTTTTCCCCGCCGCGCGCCACCCTGTGGCGCGCGCGGGGAATTACAAGCAAATCACGTCCAAAGACGTGACCCCGGCGCCTCAGGTCCGCGCTGTTCACGTCTTTGGACGTGATGCGGTTTCCAAGTGGTTAATATGTGCAATTGTCATGTATAATTACATAATTCATAAAGTAGAGAAGTAATACAAGTATACTGCATAGTACACTGTAAATGCCTTGCAAGTGATACAGTAGATAAAAGTATGAAAGAAAGGGCCACACTTTTTATTGCTTTCATTACCTAATGGGCACCCATCATAAAAAAAGCATGTGAACTCCTATTGCTGAGCTTATTCTGAAAATGATAGGCTGCCTTGCTGTCACAGACAAGCATGCATGCAATAAACTGAACCAGAATTAAACCCTGTGTCCTGATCTTCATACCTGTTTTGGGTCATTGACTTAATGCTAAGAAGCCTGAGCGGATGCTCACCCTCTTGTTAAAGGTTACCTTAAAATGCATTTAGCAGGTATGAGAACAGATTCCTTTGACTGCACCAAGGATCGGCAATTAATCTAGAAAGGGTTTATGTTTTTTTCTACCTTTCGATTTAACGTATACTGCATCTAGACAGAAGCTCCATTTTTGTCAGCTTCTGTACATGCCCTACATACACAATTTTTTTCCCTGTAGTAATAACTGTTTTAGCTAGAACAAATATACTTTACAAATCATGGAATTTTAAGTGGTTGTAAACTCATTGAGTACCATTACTGCCAGCCCTCTTTTATAACAAGGTATAATACACAGTGTCAATTTTTTTTTTTAAATCCCTCTAAATACCTTTTTTTAAGAGCGCCACTGTGTGGTTATGTGACCTCCCACTGATCTCCTCCCCCAATCTAAGGACTACAGTGGGAGGGGCTGAGATTCCCCTCTAACATCAGTCGGGAAGGTAACGTGACCACTGTGCTATCCACTCAGCCCTTAGATCTATGTGGGAGGGGTGGGAAGTCACGTGACTGCACAGCAGCAGTCTTAAATAAGGTAGATGGCAGCATCACAAAAACCTTAACACTGGTATTATAACAGATGGGCTGCAAGTGAAGTAATCACTGAATTTACTGCCACGTAAAATAGTGGCAGAAGGGGAGGGAAGGGGTTTGGAGATCACACACTAGGAATTGACAGGCAGGGAAGGAGGGGGAGAGAGGAGAGACTAACATAGCAGAATGAAGGAGGCATGTAAACTGACCACAGGAACAGCAGGATCAAACAGGTATTTTACAGCATAGAAGGGGACAAATTACAAAGCACAAGCACCATGCTGTTAAACATGCTTTAAAAAGGGATTTTGTTTTCTTTCTTTTTTTTTGGGGGGGGGGGGGTTAAAGTCTCTTTAAGTAGAAAACCTAGAAAGAAAAAAATATATATTGTTGTCCAATGAATGTGTCATTCACAGGATCTATGAATTGACCCAACACCAGACATTTAACTGCTATTAAATATCAGCTGTCCAACCACTTAATGTAAAAAGAAAATCAGTTTTGTGGCAAAATGACAGCAGTCGCATGGTCTAAAACCGGTCACAGCAGTAGCATGGTCTAAAACAGGTCCCACCAGCCAACAATGTTTTCATAGCTTGTCATTTGTGCTGGAACCAGCACATAAACAATGACTTCCTAGCAATGTGTCTCTGTGGTGTGTTGGTGTTAAAGCCCACCCCACACATACGCTAAAAAATTGGTTTGATAGAGTGGGGAAGGATTTATACACCTGTTGAGTTTTTATTACCATTTATAACTCCACTAGAGATTGTCACTCTTTGTCCTGATTACAATGTTTTACCAAACAGAAAATGAGTGGAACTTTTCAAAAGCAAAACAGAAAGCAGTAAAAAACTTTTTTTAATAGAAGAATAGGGGAAGGCTAGAACCTCATTAGGATACCTGTTGTAAATTGTATCACAGTTAATCCTGTCTGGTCCTCTCTTGTCACAAAAAATTAAGATACATTTTTAACACAGGAGAAGTATGTTTTTTTGTCCTAAGAGCAAGACTATGCATGCTCAGAAACAAAGGAATACATACAAAACTATTCAACGCATTACATCACTTCTGAAGTTGCATTCTGTCGTACAAGAATTTTCGTATGGTGAGTAACCTCTTCACTTTCGACATGAGGCTAGAATGCATATATATATATATATATATATATATATATATATATATATATATATATATATATATATACACATAAAAATGGACCAACGTTCGTCTGAAAATCTGATTGTGTGCATCAGGCTTGAAGGTCCGGCACTGTAAGCCAGACCTTCAAAGCGTATGCACCGATGAGGTCATCGGCTGCATGCACTCTGAATATCTACTAAACTGTAGAAGAAAATTAGGAGATATTCACTGTACCTACAGGTAAGCGTTATCATCGGCTTACCTGTAGGTACAAGTGGTAATACAGAGTTTACTACCATAAGAGATCCATCCACTTCATTATCATTGAAAGTGAAAGTAAAAGAAAATCACACATTTTGGGTTGTTCCCAGAAAAGTAAGAGGGGGGAAATTTTGCCACGGGGACACTAGTTCTGGTGACGTGGGGGTCCCCAAGAATTTCCCTTAATTTGCAGGGATTTCCTCTCACTTTTGGTTTGCCTATGGGACAGGAAGTGAAGGTAAATCTTCCCAATGGGACACAGATGGCAAATATAAACCTTGCCCTCCCTTACGCTATCCACTTTGAATAATGTAGTTTATTTTATTTATTATTAGGTATTTATATAATGCTGTCAATTCACACAGCACTTTACACATATATTGTATATACACATCAGTCGCTGCCCTCAAGGAGCTTCCAATCTAAGGTCCCTAACTCGCATTCATATATAAACATACTGGGGCCAATTTAGACCGAATCCAATTAACCTACCAGCACGTCTTTAAATTGTGGGAGGAAACCAGAGTACCCAGAGGAAATTCACACAGGCACAAGGGGAACATGCAGACTCCAGACAGGCAGTGCCATAGTTGACATTCAAATAGACAACCCTAGTTTGACACCAATTTACAAAGTGCCATTATAGTTAAACAGGCTCACAAAAGAAAAGTGAAAAAAAAAAAAGAAAAAGAGAAATAGGGAAGAGCGAACTGTGCTATCAGCCTTAAGAAACTTCAGCTCAAGGTCACCATGAAATTTTTATGATAAGAGTGAATTATTCTTACTACCTGGACCAGAGTTGATTTCTTCTTTCAGCCACCAAAGTGATTCAGTTTTCTTCTATGAGTGGTGGCAGTGACTGCACTTTATTGAAGGCTACATTCACACTAGCCTGTGCAGCATTTTACTGTGCAGGCTAGTGTGGGGTGGGCTCCAGCAGGGAGCAACGTGATTCAGGTCTCTGCACATTGCACCGCTTTTTTGTGTTTGTTATTTTTTAACCACTTAACGCCCGCCGCACGCCTATTTACGTCTACAGAAGGGCTCGGACAGGCAGATGGACGTAAATTTACGTCCCTGCCTACTAGCGGTTCGGGGGTCCGATCAGGGACCCCCTCCGCTGCGTGCTCGAGGGGGCGGCGGTTCGTTTCTGTCCGCCCCCTCGTGATTCGCTCCCAGACAATCCTGTGCGCCGCCGCCGTGTCACTTCCTCTGCCTGTAAAATGTAAACACAGGCAGAGGAAGTGATGCAGCGCTCATCTCGGTGGTATTTTCAAACCGCCGAGATGAGAGAAGAGGCACAGTAAGTCTGCACCAACACTACACTGACACTAGTACATGCAGGCACATTTAACCCCTTGCGATCACCCCCCCACCCCCTGTCACACTGTCACTGAATGCAGTGATCATATATGTATGATCACTGCATTTAGTGTCAGTGTGACAGGCAGTTAGTGTTAGGTTCAGGGTAGCCCCCGTAATACCCCCCCTAATAAAGTTTTAACCCCTTGATCACCGCCCTCGTTAACCCTTTCACTCCCTATTGCCAGTGTCACTAAGCGATCATTTTTCTGATCGCTGTATTAGTGTCACTGTTGCTGCTAGGTAGATAAAAAAAAATTATTGCAATTTTTTTTTTACTAAAGACATGTGGCTGAATGAATTTTGGCCTAAATGTTTGACTAACATTTAATTTATTCAATTTTTCTTATAACAAAATGTAAAAAATATTTTTTTTTTCAAAAATGTCCCTCTATTTTTGTTTATAGCGCAAAAAAATAAAATCGCAGAGGCAATCAAATACCATCAAAAGAAAGCTCTATTTGTGGGAAGAAAAGGACGCAAATTTTGTTTGGGAGCCACGTCGCACGACCGCGCAATTGTCTGTTAAAGCAACGCAGTGCCAAACTGTAAAAACGCCTCTGGGCATTTAGCAGCATGTTGGTCCGGGGCTTAAGTGGTTAAGTGTTACAGTTGTGCTGTTGTGCTGTTGTGGGGTGACATGCTGTGCAGAAAAATACAAACATCCTGCTTTTCTCTGCACTGCACATCACACTTGAGTTGCAATGTGAATGGGACAAACAGAAAACAACAGTCCAATGTGGAAAAACACAGGTCACCGTACATAGGGTGAATGAGACCAAAAGATCAATACTGTAAAGCAGTATAAAAAAAAATTTAAAGAACGAATGTAAAAAAAAAAAGATCCTTCAGGGCCTTATACTGCACAAGGTATAATTTCTCAAGCACAGTACTACTAACCTGTCAAAAGAGGTCAATATATTCCCACCAACATTTCGTATAATTTTTAGGTTCCTGGTAATAATGTATCAATGGTACCAAGTCGCTTTATAAACCACAGTCTTCTGAGAAATCCCACAAGGAGCTACGTTGATTATAATAGTAATTAATGATGTTGGATAGTCACATAGATTTTCTGTTGACAGTCAAGTTTGAAGTTAATTAGTCTACTGATTATGATTTGATGATTAATTAGAGATATTTAGTTATATAAAGAGATGTTAATTAGTAATCTAAAAAAATGTGGGTGTAATTAAACATCTTTTTGCAGAGTGTTGTAATTCTCGGTAAGTTCAATGAGATGTCCTGACTGTTCAGGAAGTTAAAGGCAAATACCATAACATAAAAAATAATTACTGCTTGTTAGACAGATCTAAACATAAATGTTCAGTGCTTTTCTAACTGGATTTAAACCCCACAGAAGAGCAGCGCTGCATTAAAGAGGACCTGTAAGAACAGAAATCGATGAACAGTAACAAATACCTTGTTTTAATGGTACAGGTTACAGTTCTGTCATTCTAAACATGGCTTCACTAGCTACTGACATGAACAGTAGGTTGTGACTTAAAGGGTTTGTAAAGACCGTGACCCCGCGCTGACGTCGCATGGGCATCCCGACCCGGTGATGCTATGCTATCACGTCTTCTGACGTGCACTAGCTGATTCAAAAAGCGTACCTTTGCTGCCACAAGACACTCGCACCTCGGGATACCCAGCCCACAGTGCCAACAGTCGGCTTCACTATCTTGATGCCCTCCTGGGATCCACATTACCATGGACCCATTAGTGGAGGCTAAATGTGACCCTACACAGTTTTTTCAACTTGGGTTCCCACCCGGGGGTATTACAGCAGTAGGTCCATTCCTATATGTAGATTACCTCACGGGATACCCGACGACATTGCCCAAGCCCACCCCACCCGCTAGACATGCTTCTGATGAAGCGGCCCTAGCCGCGAAACCGGTCAAGTTGATTGTCTTTTTTAACTTCACCTGTGTTCTATTTTACTCTGTACTCAATAAAATGATTCGCTTGTTTGTATATGTTGTATCTTGTTTATCAGTACCGGAATAGTCCAACCTTAGTAGTTTGGGACCTCAGAATCAATTTATTTACACTTCTAATCTGGAATGGGCCCCCTACATATTTCCTACTATATTGTACTTTCAGAGGCTCTTTTTCAATTTTTTAATTTCTAAACAGGTTACTTTAAGCTAGTGCATTGTTGGTTCACGTACCTTTTCCTTAGATTTCCCTTCTAAATGTTTTTTTCTTTGTTTTCTTTGGTCTACTCCTCAGTAAAGTGTTCAGTAAGCTGTTCTAAATGACTTTCTATCGCTCGGATTATGGTGGAAAGCTTACTTAGGAGAAACAGGAAGTGAGAAAATCAAACAAAGAAAAAAAAAACATTTAGAAGCGAAATGGAAGGAAACGGTAAGTGAACCAACAATGCACTAGCTTAAAAAAAACTATTTAGAAAATAAAAGACGAACCTTTACAACCCCTTTAAGCCCTGTACACACAGGCTGAATGTCGGGCAGCATCGGCCGGTTCAATAGAAACAGGTTGACATTCGGCCTGTGTGTATTAAAGCCGGGTTGGCTTCTGTTGAAGGGGCATGACCGGAAAAAAGACCGTTAGCCGGCTCCCAATCAGCTCTCTCAGTCAAGTGGCTAAAAACGCTGACCGAAGTGTTCTGGTGGGAGGTCGTCCCCCTTTCAGAACACAATAGAGCGGCAGGAGATATATATGTACCAACATCGGATTATTAGTACAGTGACTCCGAGCTGTCAGTACTAGCAGTGTGTACTAGGCTTAGCTGTATATATAAGCTATGGCAGTGATTCACTATATAGCATAGCTAGGAGTGGATTGACAGCCTGGGTACCTTCCTTTATTAGCAATTACAGTTCCCGCATTTCTGTCCTCACATGTTTAATTTAAAATTTAGTTTCCTGCCTGAAAAGCAAGTTTTAAAATTCTAACTGTCCATTAACCTTGCTATTGGCTTTTTTGCTCATGAATTTTTTTTGTCTTCATTTCTATACCATAGTCTGACTTTTTTGACAGACAAACGTGAGCTAGTAACACAGAAATGCACAGAATGAGGTTTTCTCTAACAAATATCTGCCTAAATTGTAACTTTCACTAAGTCAAAACCTGCTCAGAACTTTACATTCCAGCCCCACCCCAACTCCATACAACAAAGTTTGGAGTAGGTCGGTATTGGGGATGTCATGAACACCCCTATACCTAGAAGTATTGGATTTTTGCTGAGTGGATGAGGAAAGGGTGGGGTGGATTGTGGACAGTTTGAAAACTGTATTATTAGCTGGCAATGGCAACATTATACAAAGCATAAAGGAGAGTGGCTCATAGTGAATTACTGACCTGATTGACAGAGATCTCTGCCCTTGCAGTTTGTCTGTTCTGTACAGGGCCCCAGCCTGAAATGTGCTTTTTTGGAATGAAAAGGTATAATTAAAGTGGTTCTAAAGGCAGAAGTTTTTTTTACCTTAAAGCGGATGGTTCACTAGAAAAAAATATTAAAAGCCAGCAGCAACAAATACTGCAGCTGCTGACTTTTAATATTAGGACACTTACCTGTCCTGGAGTCCAGCGGCGTCCGCAGCAGAGGATGAGCGATCGCTCGTCACCCTGCTGCTCCCCCCTCCATCCACGGTGAGGGAACCAGGAAGTGAAGCGCTGCGGCTTCACTGCCCGGTTCCCTACGGCGCATGCGCAAGTCGCGCTGCGCCCGACGATTGGCTCCCGCTGTGTGCTGGGAGCTGAGAGTTCCCAGCACACAACGGGGGGGCGACGGGATGTCGCCAAAAAACCCGTCTTTTGCCCGAGACTGCGGGCCGGAAGTGGTTGCAGATACCTGTCTTTAGACAGGTATCTGCACCCCCCTCCCCCTGAAAGGTGTCAATTGTGACACCGGAGGGGGGGAGGGTTCCGATCAGCGGATCTTCACTTTAGGGTGGAGATCCGCTTTAATGCATTCTATGCATTAATAGAGAAAAAACCTTCTCTGTGCAGCAGCTCCCCCCAGCTGCCCTAATACTTACCCAAGGCCCATGTTTTTCCAGCGATATGCATTAGAGCCTCGGCTCTCAAGGGACTCCCCCCTCCTTACTGGCTGAGATGGCTGTTGGCTTTTGCTGCTGTCAATCAAAGTCAGTGAGCCAATGAGGAGAGAAAGGAGGCAGGGTCGAGCTGTGTCTCTATGTATGAATGGACAGACAGAGCAGCGCTTCAAGAGCAATCTTGCGGGGGTGCACCCATAGCAGGTTGCCTGCTCTGTGGGCACTTGGCATGAGGGAGGGGCCAGAAGAGCCAACAGGGAACCAAAGAAGAGGAGGATCCAGGCAGTGCATCACTGCAACAGAGCAGGTAAGCATAACATGTCTGTTGTTTAAAACAGCAGAACATTGACTACCTAGCACTGCTCTTTTCTTTATTTGTTGTTTAAAAGTACAGCTATCTGTTAGGAGAATGAAAAGGTATAGAAATGTAGATATTCAGAGAAAGATCACACCATGCTTTTTACAGCCAATGGGAAATCTGACACACCAGAGCAGAAATACAACCATATCAAAGTAACTTCTGCTTGCTAAATCTAATCATGTGGTACAGACTATCCTTCTTTCCCTCAGAATACTTTTCATGCTCAGTGAAGCAGAATATCGTCAATGACAATATGAATGTTTACCACTTTTAACACACAACTTCAAGAAAAAATAGCTTGTATATCAAAAGCATGCTTTGAATTTACGGATTAAAGCTGGGGAAAAAAGGGATAACCTGTGGTTTTAAACTAGTGGTTATTAATTCACTCTATGAGCAGTAAAAATGCTAGAGCTATAATAATTATAACTATTCCTACGAGTTGCATATTGAGGACAATAGCGATCATAATGTGGCAAAATAGACCTGAAATAAAATCTTGCCCAATGTGCATGGTCACAGGGTGGGTACCAGTAACTATCTTGGGTGGAATCATTTTCAGTAAAAACAAAAATGCACTGTGCATATTTTACGGTCTTATTTTAATGTTTCTGAACTTTAATCCCATATTTTCTGGAAAAATTCTAGTCTGAATGAATTCATTTTTTTCCTTTACTAGCTATAAAATGTTAGGGCACAGTGTAGCATTTGTTTCCCTAGTAAAAGCAGAGGTAACAGAGGAACATAGATTTTTCTGACAAAGTAATGTTTAAAGTACTGCTCTGTCAAGTGACCATTGTTCAATGACAGTGGTCCTTTTTTTTTGGGGGGGGGGGGGGGATGGGGCGGCAAACAAACTACCCCACCTCCCTGTCAGTTGAACAAGGCCACCCTCCCCCCATCGCTCGACAAACAAACCCACCGTCACTCGCCCATCTGCCCACCAGCACCGCACTTACCCAATCCAGGTGACAGCCTGCTTCTGCTTCCGGCCGACCAATACAATCACTTCTCCTCTCCTCTCGGCCAACTGGGTCTTAAGACCTATTTCCTGATTGGCTGGAAGGAGAAGCAGGAAGACAATAGCAAATATTGCGTGGGCGAGCACACCCTTTTTAAAAATTAATAGGAGCCTCAGCATCTAATGTGTTTCAAACCCCCCCTATTGAAATCCATGCGCCTGGTGCCCCGCATTGAAGATTGGGGGTTGGGCACATGGATTAGGGGGGTGGCGCCCTTAATGGAGCACACGCCAATGGTCACCAGCTACTAGTCACTGTGTTTAATAATTAACCAATTTACTGGAATTATGCACACTTCAAGACATGTTTACAAAGACATGCAAACTCTGATCCCATAGATCTGCAAGCAAATGCACTAAACTGATGAACACAGCTTGTGTACAGCCATTCTCTGTAGTGGAAATGAACAATTAGGTCATTAAAGTGGTTCAAAAAGCAGAACGTTTTCTACCTTTATGCATTGCATTAATGCATCCCCCCAAGCACCCGCCCCTTATATTTATACCTGGGTCCAAACTCAATTCAGCAATGTGGATGAGAGCAGCGGCTCTCCTGGGTCTCTCTCACCTCATTGGCTCCCACAGCAGCAGGAGTCAATCACAGCCAGCGAGCCAATAATGAGAGAGTGGGGGCGGCGGCAAGATGCACTCTGTATGTGAATGGACAACATCCATTTACAGGAGCGGAAGGAAAATTATAAATGATTTTAATTTTTTTTTACAATTAAATATCTAATTTGTATTCAGCCCCCTTTACTCTGATACCCCTAACTAAAATGTAGTGAAACCAATTGCCTTCAGAAGTCACCTAATTAGTAAATAAAGTCCACCTGTGTGTAATTTAAGCTCAGTATAAATACAGCTGTTCTGCAAAGCACTCAGAGGTTTGTTAGAGAACCTTCAGGGATAAGGTTGTGGAGAAGGTTTAAGCAGGGATAGGTTATAAAAAAAATATCCCAAAGCTTTGAAAAAATAAAACAAAGCACTGTGTTCCATCCATCATCCAAAAATGGAAATAGTTGTGCACGCCACAAATCTGGCCTTTATGGAAGAGTGGCAAGAAGAAAGCCATTGTTGAAAAAAAAGCCATAAAAAGTCCCTTTTGCAGTTTGCGAGAATCCATGTGGAGAACACGGCAAACATGTGGAAGAAGGTGCTCTGGTCAGAGGAGTCCAAAATGTAACATTTTGGAATAAAAGCAAAATGCTATGTGTGGCAAAAAACTAACACTGCACACTCATCTACACTGTGAAACATGGTGGTGGCAGCATCATGTTGTGGGGATGCTTTTCTTCAGCAGGGACCTAGAAACTCATCAGAGTTGATGGGAAGATGGATGGAGCCAAATACAGGGAAATCCTAGAAGAAAACCTGTTGTCTGCAAAATACTTTTTGGGAGGCGGAGGTTCACCTTCTAGCAGGTTAACGACACTAAACATACAGCTAGAGCTACAATGGAATGGTCTATATTCATATGTTAGAATAGTCCTGTCAAAGTCCAGACCTAAATCCAATTGAGAACCTGTGGCAAGACTTTAAAATTGCTGTTCACAGACTATCCATCCAATCTGACAGAGCTTCACTTATTTTGCAAATAAGAATGTCAAAAATGTCTCCATATGCAAAGCTGGTAGAGACATACCCACAAAGACTTGCAGCTGTAATTGCAGCAAAAAATGGTTTTACAAATGGGGGCTGAATACAAATGCACGCTACACTTTTAACATATTTATTTGTAAAAAAAATGTTTGGGGGCATTATTTGTGCTAGGAGGGGACATTTATGCTACGATGCAGGATAGGGTAAGGGGAGTTTGCACTGGGAGGGGGATATGAAGTGTGGGGGGGGGGGAGGGAGAGAGGATTTGTGCTCAGAAGGGAAATTTGATGGGAAATTTTGCCGACATAATGCTTGTACATCTTAGGCAGGGGGATGCAATTTGGCATGTTCGCCCTGACCTCTAGATGACCTTTTCCCAGCACTGCCCGGTCCCCCTCCTAAAAAAAAAAAAAAATGACCTGCCAAATGTGGCAGAGGAGGTGGGGAGGAGGACTTAAAGCAGAGCTCCAGGCTCTTTCAGAAAAAAATAAAAGTCAATATTAGGACACTTACCTGTCCATGAATCCAGCAGTATCTTTACTCGAGGCAATTTTTCAAACAGCTCTTGGGTGCTGCCGCTGCCATCTCAGCTAAGGGAAACCGGCAGTAAAGCTTTGCGGCTTCACAGATGGTTCCCCACTGTGCATGCGCAAAGTGCACTGTGCTTTGAGAATGGCCTGGTGGCGGGGAAGGAGGAAGAGGGGGGGGGGGCAAACGTTAAACGCTAATTTTGTCAAGCTCAGCCAGAAATGGGAGAGAGTACCTGCCCCTCCGAAAGGTGACGAATGTGGCAGTGGAAGTGGTAGGAGGCAAACAAGTGGAGCTTTCTCTTTTGGGTGAAGCTCTGCTTTAAGCAGAGCCAATAACAAAGTGTCATTTGTAAGACCCTGAATCTTTACCCGTAAATTATAATAGTGTAGACGTACTTTCAAGTGAAGGCTTTTGTTGATATTCACTTGCTTTCTTATCTTGTCAAAGCATTAAATTGCAGCTCAGAGCAAGCGGTCTCCTGCCTAGGCCCGGTCAAATGACTGACACTTTCCAGGCTACTATAGAAGGGTAAAACTGCCAGTTAACAAAAGCCTTTTGTAACCCTAAAGCTTCTTTTTAATAGACAATTGTCTGAATGTCCATTGTCAGCAGTAAACTCAGGGAGGACATAGAACGGCCACTTCTGCTGTGACAGCAGGGAATACCAGTTAAAAAGAAATACAGTAACGTATAAGAAATTAGTCTGAATTTGTAGAAATTCAGATTACTACAAATGCCCACGGTTGACTTCTTCTCTTTTAAAATCATCATCATTCCTTTTTAAATTCTAGACATAAAAATATTTTGGGTACACGAACAATTACAAAGTTTATGATTCAGCTAGTAGTTTAGCTTAAATGAAATAGGTAGTGTAAGTGGAAGAGAAGAAAATAGCTGCAAAAATCGCCACCCTCCCATTTAATATCCAGGGATTTACCCTTCTAACACACTCAGAACCTGGGTGTGTTTACATAACCTTGACAATATTTATTCTCTATTTACCTAAATGAGGCAATATGATGATATTTATTGCTCGCAATGACTAAATATAGACTTTTCCTGAGCACTCGCAGAACCGTAGTGGGAGGTTTTGCTCTAATCTACATCTTTAAACTGACAAGCTAGAGAATTTCTAATGAATGCCTCTTTTCATCTGGATGTCTGTGTGTATTTGACAGTATAAATATTTAGCAATATCGGAGTCAGCTTGTGATTTTACCCAGATGGACTGATTGATGCCTTGATTTGACATTGCCAAAGACAATCCGTGCACTTGTATATGCAATTCTCCTCTTACTTCCTATGAAGCAATTAGGTGGCCAAATGTAGCAACCCAAAGCAATGGAAATTTGTCTTGTATCAGCTGACAACTCAGTGGGATAAATAAAATATTGTCTTTAAATTATTACTGCTCGGCTCTCATGAATCATGGGATTAAAGCTTTCACTTCTAAAGTACATATAAATTGCAGGGTTTCTTGTGTCTGCAATTTGCAAGATCTCCAGTTAGAAAACTAGCTAATCAGTCAGCAAGCATTCACCTTAGGAAGTGAACCTCCCTTTTGTGTCATTTTTGTAAATTGCCAAGCGAGGGATCTGGTTTGATGCTGAGAGGCAATGGAAGCTTGTTGTCAATAACAAATTGCAGTCCACTTAAAACAACATTAGTTAAGGTTTAATCTCAGATCTAATCAGCTTTTTAAACTTTTAGACAGGATACAAAGAGTAATACTAAAGACTTGTAATAAATCATGTTCTCTACACGGGGCGGGAACACAAAACCCTGATTTCATAAGCATTTTCACTGTTTATTGTTATCTACATATGCCATGGGTGAGGATGCCTACAAAGTTTCCTTTTATGTTTCTGGGGTTAAATTCTTAACGTTGCAACAGGTTTTTGTAAGAGTATACATATAGCAGTTAAACAAAGTCCAGTTAACCACCTAAGACCCGGACCAAAATGCAGGTAAATGACCTTGCCCCTTTTTGCGATTCGGCACTGCGTCACTTTAACTGACAATTGCGCGTTCGTGCGACGTGGCTCCCAAACAAAATTTGCATCCTTTTCTTCCCATAAACAGAGCTTTCTTTTGGTGGTATTTGATTGCCTTTTTGATCGATTTTTATTTTTTGCACTATATACAAAAATAGAGCGCCATTTTTGAAAAAAAAAATATTTTTTAATTTTTGTTATAAGAAAAATCAAACAAACTAAATTTTAGTCAATCATTTAGGCCAAAATTTATTTAGCCATATGTCTTTAGTAAAAAAAAAAAAATCGCAATAAAAAAAAAAAATTAGCTACCTAGCGGGAACAGCAACACTAATACAGCGATCAGAAAAATGATCGCTTAGTGACGCTGGCAATAGGGAGTGAAAGGGTTAACTAGGGTGGTGATCAAGGGGTTAAAACTTTATCAGGGGGGGTACGGGGGCTACCCTGAACCTAACACTAACTGACTTTCACACTGCCTGTCACACTGACACTAAATACAGTAATCATTCATGTATGATTACTGCATTCAGTGACACTGTGACAGGGGGAGGGGGGGCGATCGCAAGGGGTTAATGTGACTATGTGTAGTGTGTGTCAGTGTAGTGTTAGTGCAGACTTACTGTGTGATGTGATCTCTCCTCAGCGGTGGTTGAAAAAAACGCTGAAGGAGAGATCACATCGCTTCCTCCTTCCTGTTTGCACAGGAGGAGGAAGTGACAGGGCGAGGGGGCGCGCGGATTGGCTGAGAGCGATCCGGAGGGGGCGGACAAAAACGAATAGCCGCCCCCTCATCTCGAATCGCTCGGCCAGCTACAGGGACCGCCGCATGTATGGGGGGGGTGCCTTGAGGGGGCCTTGAGGGTGTTCGGACCCCCGAACCCCCTCAAGGCACCAACGTATATATAAGTTGATGTGCCATTCTGCCGATGTAAATGTACATGCGGCTGCCCTAACCAGTTAAAGTACGTTTCCATGTATTACCAAGATGATCCTTAATACAAAGGATAACATTATGTAACCATGGAAAAGGGGCTAAGAAGGGGTCACAGCCATCTCCTACAGTGCCTTAAAGTATTCATACCCATTGAAATTTTCCACATTTTGTCATGCCACAACCAAAAACGTAAATGTATTTTATTGGGATTTTTTGTGATAGACCAACAAAAAGCAGCACATAATTGTGAAGTGGAAGGAAAACGATAAATGGTTTTCAATAGGGTTGTTGCGATACCACTTTTTTAGGACTGAGTACAAGTACCAATACTTTTTTGAAGTACTCGCCGATACCGATTACTGATATGTTTTTTTAATGTCATGTGACAATTTGACTTATTGGCACTGACAGATGGCACTGACAGATGGATGGCACTGATAGGCGGCACTTATGGGCACTGAAACATGGCACTGATAGTTGGAAATTATGTCACTTATGGGCAAATATGGGCAGGCACTGAAATACAGCACTGATTGGCAATTGCATAATAAATTACATGAATGATGAGAGGAGAGGGAGGATTTTGCAATGCTATATGGCATATAGCATTGCAAAATCCTCCCTCTCCTCTCATCATTCATGTCATTTAACTTCTAGTAAGTATACTGCTACACCCATATTGGTAGACCTTGCACTTGGCTGCAGTAAGCCAGCAGCGGACATCTTGTTATACCCACACCAAACTATATGAGCTGGGTGTAACAAAATGGGCATTGTGATGTTTACCTTCCGACAGAGACACGGAACGTCCCTTCCTGTACCAAATATGACTGCTCCAGTCACCGTTTTAGAAGGAATATGCGGCGGCGCTGCCCTGCACTCCTGCCCCGGCCAGCTTACCCCCGTGATCCGCAGCTGCCAGACCAATGTCCGATGCGCTCTCTATGTCTGCCGGCTTCCAGTTCCAGGTATCAGATCTGGCATCGGGAGCATTTGTGCGAGTACAAGTACTCGCACAAATGCTCTGTATCGTTCTGTTACCGATACTAGTATCGGGACAACCCTCGTTTTCAACGTTTTTTTACAAATAAATATCTAAAAAGTGTGGCGTGCATTTGTATTCAGCCCTCCTGATTCAATACTTTGTAGAACCACCTTTCGCTGCAATTAAAGCTGCATATCTTTTTGGGGATGTCTCTACCAGATTTGCACATCTAGAGTGTGAAATGTTTGCCCATTTCTTCTTTGCAAAATAGCTCAAGCTCTTTCAGATTGGATGGAGAGAGTCTGTGAACAACAATTTTCAAGTCTTGCCACAGATTCTCAACTTAGGTTTGGACTTTGGACAATTCTATCACATGAATATGCTTCGATCTAAACCAGGTTTTCTTCCAAGATTGCCCTGTATTTGGCGCCATCCATCTTCACATCAACTCTAACCAACTTTCCTGTCCCTGCTGAAGAAAAATATCCTCACAACATGATGCTGCCACCATGTTTCACGGTGATGGCGTGCTCAGGGTGATGTGCAGTGTTAGTTTTCCGCCACACTAATTTGCTTTTAGGCCAAAAGTACAATTTTAGTCCCATCTGACTACAGCATCTTTTTCCACATGTTTGCTGTGCCCCCCCCCCCCCACATGGCTTTTTGTAAACTGCAAATGGGACTTCTTATGGCTTTCTTATTGCCATTTTCCATAAAGGACAGGTTTGTGGAGTGAGAGACTAATAGTTGTCCTGAGGATCTCTGCAGCTCCTCCAGTTACCATGGACCTCTTGGCTGCTTCTCAGATTAATGCTCTCCTTGCCAGGCCTGTCAGTTTATGTAGATAGCCTTGTCTACTCTTTCAATGTTCAGATGATGGATTGAACCGTACTCCATAAGAAGTTCATAAACTTGGTATTTTTTCTTTTTTTTATAACCTAACCCTACTTCTCCACAACTTTAACCCTGGACTGTCTGGTTTGTTCCTTGGCCTTCATGATGCTGTTTGTCCACTAAGGTTCTCTAACAAATCTCTGAGGGCTTCATGGAAAAAATCGGTATTTATATGAAGATCAAATTACACACAGGTGGACTCTATTTACTGATTGGGTGACTTCTGAAGGCAACTGGTTTCAGCAGATTGTTAGGGGTAGCAGAGTAAAAGGATCTGAATACAATTGCACGTCACACTTTTCACATATTTATTTGTAAACGGCTCCCACTGCTGTGTCTTAGGCAATGAGGAGCAAGGGACCAGAGAGAGCCATTGCTTTCTTGCAAATTGCTGAATCATGCTCAGGTAAGTACTGGGGGGCTGCAAACAAGTTTTTTTTTTTACCTTCATGCATTCAACAAAAGAGCTCAACTATGCCTGCCCTTTTCTTTCAGAACCACCATTCATAGAAGCCGTATTACAGCTTCTATAAATAAGGGATGGGTGGATGATTGAAAACTCTGCCCTTTGCATTATAGATAAAGGTTGAATGAAGTTTAATTTTCGTCTAAGTTGTAAGTAATAAAATAAATAAAAAATACACCAAGCTGCTTTTTGTTATGTTGTCTGAAAACCTCTGTCATGGTCATTTTTTGGCCAATGCTACAGCAGGCTCTTGGAGAGAGATATATTTGAACAAGTAAACACAGGGATCAGCATTTTCAAAAGACATATATCCGGGGTCAATTATATATCAGCAATGGGGAAGTTTGCTGCAAAACGTAAAATCTTAACAAATCTAGCAGTGGTGGTCATCTTGAAAAAAAATAGAGCGCCTCATATGCAGCGACCAACACAAGCAAATTTTCACACCTCATCACTCCCAAATTTTGGTCCTGTTACATTTTTTTGCAATGCACACTGAAGAAGTTGGAGTATACTGTAATAGCCCCAGCATTGGTGTCAGTGAGTGCAATAAGAACCCACAAAATTGATGTTGGTAGATGCGATAATAGGCCCCAACATTTGTGTCAGTGGGTGCAATAATAAGCCCAGCATTGGTGTCAGTGACTGAAATTATGACCTCCAGTGTTGGTGTCAGTGGACGCAATAACACTCAGCATTGCTGTCAGTGCATGCAATAATAATCCCCAATATTGGTGTCAGTGGATGCAATGATAACCCCAGCATTGGTGTCTGTGAGTGAAAAACAATTCCCAGCATTGGTGTGAGTTGATGCAATATTAACCCATAACATTGGTGCCAGTGGAAGCAAAAATAATCCCAAGATTTGGTGTCAGTGGACGCAATAACCACCCCCAACATTGGTGTCAGTGGACGCAATAACTACCGACACTGGTATCAGTTGAAAAAATGATAACCCCAAACACTGGTGTCAGTGGATACAATAACCCCCAACACTGGTGTCAGTACTACTAACGCCCCTGCATTGGTGGTCACTGACAAAGCAATTTAACACCTCCTGCATTGTTGGTTAGTAGCAGTGAAATTTAACCCCCCCTGATCCCCACATTGGTGGTTATGGCAGTAAAAGTTGACACCCCCCCCCCCCTGTATTAGTGGTCATGGATAGCCTGGGGGGCTGCATGGGATCTAGAAGAAGTGCTGGGACAGGGTCATCCATGCCCAGGGCAATGATGGCAAACTGCACCCCGCCCCACACCACCACCAGGGGGAGGGGCTAATAGCAGTGCATAGAGAAAAATGTATGTAACAGTTTTGTGGCATGTGCTAAATAGTTGTGGCACACTGCAGAAAACTGAAGAGTTTGAAATCAGTGCAAAAAAAAAATGTTCTTGGATGAAAAAAAGTCCCTGTGTCAGTGGTGTCACTAGAAGGAAAATATGTCTCTGTGTCAGCCGAGTTGTAGGAGGAACAATGGTGCTGCATCAATGTCCCCTGTGGGCCCAGTTCCAAACACAATTTAGGCTGGTCATGTGCATTATTTAGCACATATGTTGTGTTTTTTTACTCAGTTTGCCTAAACATTCACTGCAATGCATTGTTTTGCATTGCAGCACACTGCTCTGCATTTAAATGCAGCATATACAATTTTTTTTACCCAGTGTACATCAGTGCAGCACATTGGTATGAACTGGGCCTACTGGAAACGATAGCTTTCAGCTTGTCATAGCCTTGGCGTTGCATTGAGCAATACAGCCCGATGGATGTAGTGTGAATGCACCATCAAGGATACACAGTTACTTTCCTTTACATTGCACATCACATAAAAACCTCTGCTAATCAGTGAGGTGTCACAAGGCACTGCTTCATTTAGCCCACTAGGCCCTTACAAAATGAAACAGTAGTTAGTTTGCTTAGGCATTTAGTCATTGGACCAATTCTTTTATATATATATAAAAAAATTATGCGCGTTATAAAACACTATTGTATATGTTAAATTCAGATTACGCGCTCCCAGTAAGTAAATTACAGACGTTCTCATGTGTCACAGCCTGGTATTTAGCTTGGTATTTGGACTTGTGTGAAAAATGATCTAATCCGATAGGCATAGTTTTGAATAAACTGCATTGTTTTACAAAATATGTCATCAGGAAAAATGTATTAACTCTAATCAGCCAAAATGGTGTGATTCATTACTTAATTTTCAGGGTGCCATGCTATAAATTACATCCAGGCTGCCACAACTAATTTTGCTGTAGCATTCCAGATGACAAATGAAATGTCCAGGTGGCTACAAGTGAAAAGCTTCCATCCTTCTTCCACAGCTGAATATTACTTACTCTAATGATGTATAATGGCCTGCAACAACACTTAACCTGTGCTTTCAATGGCAGCACAAACTGTATATTCAGACTTATGAGAAGAAAAACAGCAAATCAAGCAAAAGAATCCTGAGTGGAGATGTTAACTTCCCACCTGCCAACATAATTTTTAACTCCCTGTGATATATTGCTGGAGAACTTCTATTTCTGCATTGTACATATAAATGCGGGACGTGAATAGCTGGCATGTCACACAGCAAGAGATTATTTATTGCCTTGCAATAAAAATATATGTTTTACCTTTAACAATCTACAGACTCCAATCTTGTTTACTTTAGTTTGTCAGAGACAAAATTCACAGTGAGGTAGAAAGAGCTACGGAGAGCTGTTTGTTCTAAGATACAATTACACATGACCAGGGACATCTCCCTTCCATTCTTGGTGAGAAGTAATAAGACACAGAGATGGATTAGGTTCATGCTCAGAACAGAACAGCTAGGACAGGACAAACATCTGCTCCTAAGTTGTTCTGATGTTTGCTCACACTTGGAAGGCTGGAGCTTGCTCACATAAAACACGGCTATATTATCGGTATTTGCCCTCTCGAATGTGTTAACGCTTCCTCTTAAAGGAAATGGAGGGAAAAATACTGGCTGCCTTTGCTTGCAAAATGCCACATTACCTGGCTGTTATGCTGACCAAATGATTTCAGTACTCAGAGTTCCTTTTCTGTAACAAGTAA
This sequence comes from Rana kukunoris, assembly GCA_029574335.1. Classification (NCBI taxonomy): domain Eukaryota; kingdom Metazoa; phylum Chordata; class Amphibia; order Anura; family Ranidae; genus Rana; species Rana kukunoris. The sequence continues at coordinate 311,307,294 of CM056053.1, forward strand.
GCAGTGCCAGCATGCTTGTTCCAGGTCATTGGCTTAGAGGGCAAATTTCATATTTGTATCAGTAAAAGTTTATTTTAAACTATTTGTGTATGAAAAGAATTGGTCTCACATAGATCTAATATTAACCACTTCAGATCCGCGCTATAGACAAAAGACGTCCACAGCGCGGACCTGAAGTGCCGGGATCACGCCTTTGGACGTCATGTTATTGTAATTCCACGCGCGCACCACTGGGTGGCGCGCAGCGGGGGGGAAAAACAGTGCCGTCGCATCGCTGAGGATTCGATGCGTGTACCCGGCGCCCGCGGTGTCCGTCAGGTACACGCGACCAGCGGTGACAGAGCAGGGACGTGGAGCTCTGTGTGTAAACACAGAGCTCCACGTCCTGTCAGGAAGAGGAGACAGATGCTGTTTCCCTTGTACATAGGGACACAGCATCGGTCACCTCCCCCAGTCAGTCCCCTCCCCCCACACAGTTAGAACACACCCAGGGAATACATTTAACTCCTTCCTCACCCCCTAGTGTTAACCCCTTCAATGCCAGTCACATTTATACAGTAATTAGTGCATATTTATAGCACTGGTCGCTGTATAAATGTGAATGGTCCCAAAAATGTGTCAAAAGTGTCCGATGTGTCCGCCGTAATGTCGCAGTCCCAATAAAAATCGCAGATCGCCGCCATTACTAGTAAAAAAAAAAATCATAATACTGTCCCCTATTTTGTAGGCGCTATAACTTTTGCGCAAAGCAGCCGCTTATTGCGATTTTTTTTTTTTTTACAAAAATATGTAGAATACGTATCGGCCTTAACTGAGAAAAAAATTGTTTAAAAAAAAAAAAAAATTGGATATTTATTATAGCACCAAGTAAAAAATATATATATATTTTTAAATTGTCGCTCTTTTTTTGTTTATAGCGTAAAAAATAAAAACCGCATGGGCGATCAAATACCACCAAAAGAAAGCTCTATCTGTGGGGAAAAAAGGACGTCAATTTTGTTTGGGAGCCACGTCGCACGACCACGCAAATGTCAGTTAAAGCGAAGCAGTGCCAGAAGCTGAAATTTCGCCTGGGCACGAAGGGGGTTTATGTGCCCAGTAAGCAAGTGGTTAAGACCCCTTTCACACAGACACATTTTTTCGTTTACTGGTCGCAAGTAGAAATTGAGTATGTTACTAAAGTCACAAAAATTCTCGTACGACAGAAAACAAAAATCGGAAGTGATGTCATATGTTGTAATGTATTTGAGTTGTATTTTCGGACGACAACTGTACTGATTAACGAAAATACGATACCTAATCGTACGAGGAAAATTTCCGTGCATGTCCAATAAAATATTATTGGATGAACTGTCATGATTGGCTCACGGAAGCCCTGTACGAACGATCCGATTATGGTAGATTCTTCCTCCGACTACATTTTTCGTACGATTTTCGGATTGTGTGTACGAGCCATTAGTTGCATACTCTTGTGTAGCATCAGTAAAAAAAAAAACATCTCACAACTGTCTTGAAGAGAGAATGCATGAAGTGGTTAGGCTTAGTGAATGTAGTTATAACTTGGTAGAAAATGTATCAGAGGGTGCGCAGCGCCAATGTCCTTCTAATTTAATGTGATCGCTACCTACCTACTCACATATTCCTTGTGCTCCTTAAACAATAAACTGAATTATCATAAACATAATTTTAATACATACAAGTGACTCCTCAATCCAATAAGCATACAGTATGACCTCCTCGGTTTTGTGTGGCTGACACATAAGAATTAATATGGCTTTTACATCCTTCATTTATTTTATCCTCTTTAAAAACGGCATGGCTATAGCAGAGAACAGCAAAGTAGTGGCTCCTAGGTATAGAGTGAAAACAAATGTATTTTTCATCAATTCCCTCAAAATAATTCTTTTGCCTCTTTGTTTTTGTTAAAGACATCAAATCAAAGGGGAAAACCTAGATATAAGAACGGCAGAAAAATAAAAAACCTGTCCTTCTGAGACCATTTTTTTAAGAATCTGATTAGTTCTCATGCTGCAGTACTAGGTATTCTACTTTTGCCAAGGGCCAGCTATTATTATTAACATCATTTGTCTGAATCATTACTCTGCACCTTGGTTCAGCACACACTATGAAGATGGCATGGTAATAAATGACCGCAGGATTCTTTCTTGCATCGGCCTCTTTTTATCTGCCACCTCTCCACCGTCAGCTCCATCTTTCTGAACCTCTCTGAATCCCCAAAAGGGACGGGGTGTCTATTTGTTTTCCAGTAGGTTACCACTCTGTCTATTGTTGTTTGCACTAAAGGGTAAGAATTCAATTCATTCTTGTGACATAAAAGCACTGATACAGTAACATTTTTTGCCCTAGAGAAAACAAAAACAAAGTTGCAGAATATAGGCTTAAGAAGTGAAGCTGGAGTGTGAATGTGATGGAGATTTCTTAGGCAGTTTATTCCTGAAACAAGCACTAGAATTTCTTTTACTTCTCCTTTAGCACCTAGGTGACCAGGTCTAAGCTCCTAAATGTATTTTAACCTTTTTAAATAAGTATTTACTAGGCTAGTTGTCTAAGCCGTTCAAAGATAAAATTGCTAAGGTGTAAATCTGAAAGTATTACAATTATTTTTTATTAATAACCCCCCCCAAAAGTAACTTTTGAGGATATAATAAATTAAAAACAGATTTTTTTTAAGGACACTCAAAATATACATTAATAAGGCCTAAAAAGCCATGTTATGTAATGAGCAAAAATCTATTTCTAAAGTTGAATCTGCCTTGGACTATAACATTGTATAAGGTAACATGGCCAAATTGTAGACATGAATACATGTTACCTCTTCTTGCTTAACCAATTAACAACCAGGCCAATTCTGACACTTCGCTCCTACATCTAAAAATCATAATTTTTTTGCTAGAAAATTACATAGAACCCCCAAACATTATATATGTTTTTTTTTTGTTTTGTTTTTTTTAGCAGAGACCCTAGAGAATACAATGGTGGTCATTACAACTTTTTATCTGGCACAGTATTTGCGTAGCAATTTTTTAACAGTTTAAAAAAAAAAAAAAAAAAAAAACTGTTTCATGCTTAAAAAAAAAACAAAACAGTAAAGTTAGCCCAATTTTTTTGCATGATGTGAAAGATGAAGTTATGATGAGTAAATAGATACCTAACATGTCATGCTTCAAAATTGCACAAGCTCGTGGAATGGGGGCAAACTTCGGTACTTAAAAATCCCCATAGGCCATTTTTTTTTACTGGTTACATGTTTTTAGTTACAAAGAAGGTCTAGGGCTAGAATTATTGCTCTCGCTCGAACGTTCGCGGCAACACCTCACATGTGTGGTTGGAACACTGTTGTAATAGGAATATGGCATGACAGGACCTCTTTACAGAGAGATATGGGGTCAATAAGACCCCACATCTCACCTCTAGGATGGGAAGCCTAAAATAAATAATAAAAAAAAACGATCACCGCTTTACAGCCAAAGCAGTTTTTTTGAATGAAGAGGCTGGGCGTGACATCATATTGCGCTATATACAACAAAAAGTGTGACAATTTTGAAAAAAAAAAAAAAAAGCAGTTTAGGCCAATATATATTCTTCTACATATTTTTGGTAAAAAAAATCGCAATAAGCGTATATTGATTGGTTGCATTATTGCACAATAGGGGATAGATTTATGGCATTTTTATTAGTAACGGCGGCGACCTGCAATTTTTATTATGACTGCGACATTATGGCGGACTAATACGACACTTTTGACACTATTTTGGGACCATTGTCATTTATACATCAGTGCTATAAAAATGCACCGATCACTGTGTAAATGACACTAGCAGGGAAGGGCTTAAACACTAGGGGGCGATCAAGGGGTTAAGTGTGTCCTAGGGAGTGATTCTAACTGTAGGAGGGATTGTCTCCCCACTGATGCAGATGACAGGGAGCAGTAAATCTCTGCCATGTTGCTAGGCAGAACAGGGAAATGCCATGTTTACACAGGCATCTCTCCATTCTGCCTCTCTGTGACAAGATCTTGGGCACGCTCACAGAGTACACCGCGGGCGTGCAAGTGGCGCGTCCACTATGTTGCGATTTAAAGGGAACAGACAGGTACGCCCATTTGTGCAGCCGTGCCATTGTGCCGATGTACATCATCGTGCTCTGGTCGGCAAGTGGTTAATGCAGTAATTGTTGACCTTATCTTCAACACTAGTGCCACCTCTTAACTACCATAGTGTATATATTACAATACACTTGGGGAAAATGGTACAGTGTTACCTGTATATCTGAAGTTTTCTATCCACTATGTACAAAGATAGAAGACCAGAATTCAAGATGGGAGCCTAGCTTCAAAGAAGTGGACACCAGCAACCAATGATCTATCTTATGTCAGAGTAAAAAAGAGCTGCCTAACAGGCTTTATAGCTTACCTTCTCCAAGTAGCTAATGAATAATTTTTAACAAAAACTAAATTCAGAAAGGAGTATCTTGCCACCAACATATATGCCCCTTTCTCTATCAATATATTGACTCACATTATCAAACACATTTGCATCATGCAGGCTATTAAGTGTATGTCGATAAATCATTGCAATGCCAGCTAAGTCACATGACCTTAAATATTACATTTTATAACACAGGACCTGTTTCCAAACTTTACATTAAGGACGTGCTTATCTAAACACAGGTGTCGGGGTCATCCAACATGTCATATTGGTGTGTACTGTAAATCTGTGTTCTGGTAGAACACCTGTAAAACCTCTGACTATGCACATATTTTGACAACCTGACTGTATATAAAAAAAAAAGAAAAGAAAAGAAGAACATTAACATTGTTATCTTATCAAGTTTTCTCTATCATCATATAGATATTTAACCATATGCTGCCCTCCCTGTCAGGGGGGGGGGGGGTTTGTGCTGATAATCAGCACATTGATTTGCAGCACTGCCCCCATTAAATGTGTCAATCAGTGCCCAACAGATGCCAGTACTGCCCCATCAATAAAGTATATCAGTGCCCACCACAGTGCCAATCAGTGCTCACCACAGTGCCAATCAGAGCCTATCACAGTGCCAAGCAGTGCCCAACAGTAACACCTGTCAGTACCTAATCATCAGCGGCATCTATTCATGTCCATCCGTGCCATCGGTCAGTGCCCATCAGTGGCGTCAGTGGTTAAACATATAAATATATTTAATATCAAATATTAAAATGAACAGTGAGTAATGCAGGGCAGACCAACAGGTTCAGAACTGTGCACACTTTCACTCCACTGTGACTTGGTTCAGGTGCCAGGAGTAAAGGAAAATCCTTTGTAACCTACAATTTGCTGGATTAATAGTTTACACAAAAGTATTGAGACTGTGTAAGAGTGCAAGATTGGCCCAGTGCTGTCACATGGAGTGAATTTCATTCTCCTCCATACCCGATACTACTGTGTATTTCTTCGGCTCCTGCACTCTTCTTTAGAACAAAATAGTGGAAAGCTAAGCATAGGTCAGTGAGGGGTGGCTGAATAAATCACGCCTGTTGCTTTTTTTGAAAGCACTGGTTCAGATTAAAGAAAAATGCAGTATTACTACCATGGTAAATAAAGGCAATCGGTACTAGAACAGTAATGCCTATTGTTCTAAATGTTCACCGCAGCACAGTGGCTACGTGGGTAGCATTTCTGCATTGCAGTACTATGGCCACTGCCTCAAATCCCAACCGTGACGCTGCCTGCCTGGAATTTTGCATGTTCTCCCTGTGCAGGTTTCCTCCGGGTACTCTGGTTTCCTCACACACTCCAAAGACATGCTGGTAGGTAATTGGCCCTTTTATGTTTATATATGAATGCAAGTTAGGGACCTTCGATTGTAAGCTCCTTAAGGGCAGGGCCTGATGTGAATGTATAATATATATGTAAAGTGCTGCTTAAATTGAAGCCGCTATATAAACACCTGTAAATAATAAATCATTAATAACATTATGATTATAAATAAGAAAAATATGTTACAAGTATTTCACAGTTTGGAGCTGTCACAATAGAGTAACCAATGCCAATAGGAAACCTTTAAAGCACTGATCCCTTGGCTACATATACAATTAACCATCTCCAAATTGACACATCCTTCTGGATAATGTCATGATTTACATGGCAGACCAATGAACAAATGCCACACTGATGATTGGATGATAATAGCTTTGGTGAACTAGAGTATCTACCTATTTTGGACTACTCTCCATGGGGTTGGTGGTTCCATTCATTTCAGCTTCAAGTCACTCTAGCTGTAGCTTACAGAGGCGATTCAGTTCGCATGTGTTGCGCTTTATAAGTTTTTCACTCACTCACAAAGCTGAAGACCATCTCCTTGCCCCCCATATACAAATGCTACATCACACAAATAATTAAATAAAAGCATTAAAGTAAATTTGTTGCTGTTCTTTATTGGCACAAGATACTCTTGTGAATCCATTTCTGCAGTCCCTTTTATACAGATTAAATTAATCAATCCCATGCTGATAAGGCCTATTAGAGTAGGTGTTCGGGTGCCCAAGGGCCATGTGATTGCTTTAAACATGCAGTTAGAGGGATATTCACTTAGGGACTTGCCATCTAAAATATGGCATTACCCATGAGACCTTTTTTCTTTCTTTTGGAGGGGGCTATTTGCATAATCTGCAGCTGTTAAAGCAAAAGGAATATTTTAGTTTAACAAGCCGACACACCAGCTCCAAAGTCTCCAAAAATTACATTTCTGCACTTAAAATCGCCAGCTCAAGTGCCAAAGCCATTATAATGGGCTTTAAAATGTGTTGCTCAATTTAGTTTTTCCTTTACATTACAAAAAAATGAAACCCGAGGAAGGAAACAAATAGTATTATTTTTTCTTGAGCACGATGGAGAATTCTGGTAAAGAGATCATACCGCTTTACCCTAAAACATATGCAAGAACATTCATTTTGGTTGGATATTGCCCTTAGCGTTCACCAAAGTGGTTTCATCCACATGATAAAAACATGATAATTTGGGGACAGATATACTTTATGTATAAAGGAGGAACCTGCTTTGTGAAAACCCCACTCATATCAAGCAACGAATCTATAAGAATCAGATGCGTTTTCTCGTGATTTGTATCCTGCATGAAGGGCTAGCAATAAACCTGTTGTGTGTTAAACATTATTCTTCTTCTGTACGCGAGATCCATAGTTCTTCCTTTATGCGCTAAAACTACTTGTTTCTACTCCATTCTTCTTCATACTCGTAATTTGTACAGAACACACACAGTGGTATGCAAAATCTTGCGTACCTGCTATATATTTTAACTTTATGTCCGTGTTATTTTTGGTCTCTACCTTGATTATTTTGTATAGATATTAAGCACATTTTAACTGAGTTGGAACCAGAAAAGGATTATTGCATTCTGGATTACAAACTCCATACTTTTCTCTTAGTAATTACCTGGTTCTGCTCCATGTGTGTCATATAAATGGATTAAACATTTTGAGTTCACAGCAAGCTAAAATGGCTCATTAGGAGATGGCAGTTACCAAGCAGCAGGAATTTTCAAAGTGTCTTGAGAAGTTTTGTTGACATTTTTTTCTTCATTTGACTGTGGTGTCACAAGTACTTTTTGACGCAATCAGTATTGCATGATTACTCACAGATGAAAGGAAAGGGAGGCACAAAAAAAAAAAACGTATGATCTCCTGGTTGTACCCTACTCATCTCAACTATCATTCAATTTACTCCATCAAGTTACCAATGGTATATTGGAAGGAAGAGGATAGCTGAACCCAACAATACCAACTACTGTAAGGTCCATCAAATTACCCGTTTGCAAAAACGACCTATCGAATACAAGCAACAAAACAAATACGAATCATATGTCTAGGGCTCAGGTGACATTCTTTCTGCACTGCCACCTCATTTACCTATTACTTTCTTCAGGAATTCAGGAATGTAAAATACATGAAGAAAATAAAAAAATAGGTTCCCTAAAAGTGTGTGGAGTTGATAAGGAATCCTTCGAGAAATAAGAGTTTGTAACTGCTAACCACCACTAAAACATGCTAGGTACCTGGCCATCTTTAGTATCATTCATTTTTGAATCAGTGCTCCCCAACTTCAAGCAGCTAGTAAAGTATTATCAACATACTTGTTCTGGGTCAGTGGATAAAACTTTTGAAGCCACTAAACACGATAGCCAGGAAACACTTCAACAGGAGCTCAGTAGATGAAGCCTTCATGATTCTCTCAGTATCAATTTCTTATTAGATACCAAAAGGTGTAACACAGTGCCTAAAGCTCAAAAATTAAAGCCCAAGTCTGGGGAAAGAATTTATTTCTCAAAAATGCTGCTTGCTATGGGGGCACTTGTGCATGCTCGCGAGCATGCTGGCTCTCTGCCCATAAGACACAGAGCGTGGCTCGGCCCTGCTCCCTCCTCACTGCCTGTGATTGACAGCAGCGGGAGCCAATGGCTCCTGCATCTCAGCCAGTGAGGAGGGAAAGATCCGCAAGAGCCGCTGCTCTCGTGCACATCCCTGGATCAAGAACAGGCTTAGGTAAATATTAGGGAAAAGCTGAGGAGGGAGCTGCACACTGAAGGTCTTTTACCTTCATGCATAGAATACATGAAGGTACACACGACCGTTTTTCATGACGTGAAGAATTACATTTTTTTTAAATGTCATAAAAAAAGATCTATTGTGTGTAGGCTCCAGAGCATTTTTCACGACGTGAAAAATGGGCATTAAAAATTTAAAACATGCTTTATTTTTTCGCGTCGTTTTTCACGTCATGAAAAATGGTCGTGTGTAGGCTTTAACGACGTGAAAAATCTGCACATGCTCAGAAGCAAGTTATGAGACGGGAGTGCTCATTCTGGTAAAACTAGCAGATAGCACATTCGTCACGCTGTAACAGACTGAAAAGCACTAAGACTGAAAAGCATGAATTGTCTCTCACCAAACTTTTACTAACACAAAATCAGCAAAAGCAGCCCGAAGGGTGGCACCATCTGAATGGAACTTCCCCTTTATAGTGCGGTCGTACGTGTTGTACGTCACCGCGCCTTGCTTCAAGCATTTTTTTTTCACGATCGTGTGTAGGCAAGGCAGGCTTGACAAGAATCGGGTCGAAAAAAACGTTGTTTTTTCTCGACCATTAAAAATGGTCGTGTGTACGCGGCATCAGCCTTTAGAATCACTTTAGGCTTTAGATTTAAACATGTTTTGTGACCATAAACAGATTCTCCCCATTAAAGTTTAAGTGCAAACTGGGGGAGAAAGTGATGGATTCTGGTCGCCATGGGTAACAAGAACATTTGTTCTTTGAGTATTTTGAAGCATGCAGCCCACTTTTTAAACTTTTTTTTTCAAATTTGAATGTTTCTTCAAGCACTAATGAGTGTTAACTTATGAAAATACAGTTATCTTTTACAAGCAAAAAGATTCACTGCTGCTCTACATCCAGCAACAACATGACAAACTATGTTCTTATTCAAACATATTTCCACTGAATTAATTCCCTACACATGCTGTACATTTACCACACAGAGCACAAATCATGGGCTCAAGTGTCCTAAATCACAAACAGCAAAGTAGACTTTTCTGCCGCTGTATTCACAAGCACATCACTCTGTGGCATTGTACCACTACAATTTGTTTTATTAACCTTGTTCAATGCTTAAAACTAACCAAAGATATGTAAACACTGCGGTCCTTGGGGAAATGTTAGTTATGTCAATGTGTAAGCATATTTAAACAATTGAATTTCAGGATAAGGATAGTAAACGTACAGCAATAACGTAATTTTATAGAAAATACGAAGACAGTGGATTTTACATTTCCCAATCCTTCTCGTAGTTCTTAGGAAACAATCTTGTATATAATGTTCAATGCTATTAGCATGTAGCACATTTCTGAGAGAAATTAAGAAGTTATGACTTTAAAAACACCGGCTAATCTAGCTTGCGCTAAGATGGATTTTTAATGAAAGTTTAATGAATGATAAATACTTGTTTCTTGATAAATGTTTAATTATGCCAATAATTACCAACTGCTGAAAAGCACTGTTGTGTTAATAATGACATTTTAGTACACAAGCTTTATAATGAATCATGGAGCTATAAAATAAAGAAATAAAGCAATGCCATAAATAAGTTTCACTGACAGTGCTTTCTATACACTGGACAATGCAAAAGGCAAATCACGAGTCTCACGAATGTAGCTTTGCATAGCATGGAGCCATCTAATGGTTGTTTATGCAACACACAGCAGGTCTCTGGCTTCAAGTAATGTAGCTGCTTTCTCTTGTTAAAGAAAAATGAGACGTACAAGTAAATGCTGTACATATTACATGAGAACTGCTGAAAAAAAAAAAAAAAAGTTGACAAAAAATAATTATACATACCTGGAGAAAACAAACAGCTTTTCTCCAGATGATATGCCTTTGCTCTTATTACTACTGTACAATGAACAACTGTGCAGTAGAAGCTTGCATGGGAACCAAAATGGTAGTATTCAGTACAACGTCCTGCTGTGTGTGGCACCTAGCGTAGTAAAGAGCAGAAGGCACCTGGGTATTCAGCCCAGTGCTTGCTTTGTACTGTGCTTAATGGAACGCAGACTGTAGCATCAATCCACAAGAAAACTACATCCATTTTTTAAAAGTATTCACTTACTTGCACAGAACTCTGTTTGATAAATATAGAGGGCCAGATTCAGGTACAATTACATTGGCGCAGAGTATCGGGGATACACTACGCTTCCGTATTTTACCTGGCTCTACGACGAATTCAGGTAGATTACGGCCCGTAAGGTACGGCGGCGTAGTGTATTTCTTGCGGCGAAATCGAAATACGCGATTAGGGGGCGTAAAGCATTTAAATTAGGCGCGTCCCCGCGGCGATCGAACTGCGCATGCTCCGTTCAGAAATTTCCTGCCGTGCATTGCGCGAAATAACGTCGTTACATCATTTTTTGTTTAAATAGCGTTGTTTACGTACATTCCTATTCCCGGACGACTTACGTAAAAAATAAAAAAAAGACGTTGAAATTCGACGCGGGAACGACGGCCATACTTAACATGGGCTGTCTAAAACTAGACCAGATAAAAGCTGGAATAACTTTACGCAGCAAAAAGATGACTAAAGATGCCGTTAGAGATTGCGAACGACGCTCATAACTTCGTGGATCGTCGGAAAATGCTCATTTGCATACCCCGACGCGGAAAACGACGGGAACTCCACCCAGCGGCCGCAAAATTATTGCAGCGTAGATCCAAAGGCGTACAAACAGGTAAGCCAGTCGGATTGAAGCCCGAAGCCGTTGTTTCATGGTTTGAGGCTTCAGACTAATGAAATGACGCGCATAATTTGAAAGTACTCCAGTCTAACGCGAGATAGACCGGAGTAAGGGCTCTGTGAATCTGGCCCAGAGTGTTTAACCACTTCCCTACCAGCCTATAGGGGAATCACGTCATGGTGATCCCCTCGCCGATGAGACAGGACGTTGCACAACGTCCTGTCTTCACGGCGTTCTAGGGCGCGCGCCACCCGCGATACCGCGCGCGTGCCCGACGGCCGTGATTGCCGCCGGACACCCGCGATTTCCGGAAATCACGGCAGGAGTGTGGATCTGTGTGTGTAAACACACAGATCCACCTCATGTCAGCGGTGAGGAGACTGATGTGTGTTCCCAGTACAGAGGAACACACATCGATCTCCTCCCCCTGTGAGTCCCCCTCCCCCTACAGTTAGAACATACTTTAGAAAACATTTTAACCCCTTCAGCGCCCCCTAGTGTTAACCCCTTCCCTGCCAGTCACATTTACACAGTAATTAGTGCAGTTTTTTAGCACTAATCGCTGTGTAAATGTGAACGGTCCCAAAAACGTGTCAAAAGTGTCCGATATGTCCGCCGCAATGTCACGGTCACAAAAAAAAAAACGCAGATCCCCGCCATTACTAGTAAAAAAAATTAAATAAAAATGCCATAAATCTATCACCTATTTTGTAGACGCTATAACTTTTGCGCAAACCAATCAATATACGATTATTGCATTTTTTTTTTTTACCAAAAATACGTAAAATACGTATCGGTCTAAACTGAGGGGAAAAAAAGTTTTTTTAAAAAAAAATATTGTGAGATGTATTAAATAAAAAGGAAAAAATATTGTGTTTTTCTTTTAAATTGTCGCTCTTCTTTTGTTTATAGCGCAAAAAATAAAAACCGCAGAGATGATCAAATACCACCAAACGAAAGCTCTATTTGTGTGGGGAAAAAAATATAATGATTTAATTTGGGTACAGTATTGCCTGACCGCGCAATTGTCATTCAAAGTGCAACAGCGCTGAAAACTAAAAATTGGTCTGGGCAGGAAGGGGGTGAAAATGCCCTGTATGGAAGGGGTTAAAGGACTACTAAACCCAAAAGCATAAAAAAATATCTATGTGAGAGTTTTTTGATAAAACACACAATGTCCAAGACTTCTCATCTGCAACTTTGATTTGACATTTTTGCAAGGTTACTGTGGAGCCTATTGCTCTAACATAGATGTTCGCAGAAGGAAGACGAGGCTACAGATCGGTGGTTTGTTCTCCTGTAGGTTGGCAGAAATATCTTCTGTCCTGAAAAGCTTCTGCAACCTTAAAGTTATTCTAAAGACTGAGGCTGGGTTCACACCTATGCGAATTGAATGCATTTCCCTGCATTCAACTCGCATAGCAGGAGAATGTGACTGGCTCCTAACAAAGACAGTTCACATTTCTCCACAGCGCACCCTGGTGGGGTGTGCCGGTAAAACACATGCTTTTTTGGTGCGTTTTAGGTCCGATTTCAGCCCATAATTTGGGCTGAAATCGGACCTGAACCGGTGAACCAGCATGCACCAGACCCCTGCTGTGCACTGCTTGTGGCGGCGGTGTGAACCCTGGCATTAAGGTTTATTATAACTTTTACCTATTCATCTTCTGAGAGCACATAAATATAGTGGCTCGGTGGTACATGTGTGGGTCCACAAAACCATTCATTATTTGGAACTAAATCCATCTGACCCAGGGGAGCTGTGGTGGCTCAACGTGATTGGCACTGCGCTGACAAGCCATTCACCTCTGCAGCCAAGGGTTCGGATCCCGGTCTCGGCTACATGTGAATTGAGTTTGGTGGTCTCAGCCCGGCTCCCGGTGGGTGTGCTATGCAAGGTACGCCTGTGCATAGTACGCCAACCCCCCCCCCCCCCACAAAAACCACCACACTTGCACGCACACAAAATTGGTTTAAAAAACACATGCACTTTGGCCATGCGGTCTCATAAAATAAAGAGAGGCGAAGGACCTATGGGGCTGGCTGGGTGGGCTAGGCCCCCTCACTCCCTCATAGGGGGAGTCCCTCTGCCCCATTGGGCCCCAGTTGGGCTCCCAAGAGGAGCAGGTAGGGCGGGGTGAGTGGGAGGCCCCCCTTCACACCCGCCATTGCCACCAGGGGCATGGAGAAGGATGGCGATCGCCTCCGGGGGGAGGGTCTGCCTACTCCCAACTCCTGCAGTCCGGCTCCTCTCTCTCGAGTTCACGCACAAAAAAAATACACTTTATAAAAAAAAAAAAAAAAATCCATCTGACCCTCTTTTCTTCTCACTTAACCCGCTTTTTGGTCTGATGTATTGATCCTAGGCTGTACCAACAGTCTTACACACTATATGGTCAAAAGTATTGGGATAGAAAGGGTAGTGTAACACCAGGCCTAGTGACACATCTCAGCGCCTAAATGCAAAATATTTCACAGTAGAATCACTTATAAACAAGTTGACAAGTGACAGAATTTTAGAGAGAAAATATGTAGTCAAAACTATAATTTCATATTGCAGAAATATATAGTAGTAAAAGATTGTAGCAGCTATTTAAAATCTAACAGTCATAAAACTGAAGATGCACAAATAAATCAGGATCACCTATAGAACAAAATAGTCCAAAATGATAAACAGCGCTCTAGCTGTTGGTTTAAATGTCCAACATCATCACAAGCATTCAAATAGTGACGGATTTTCTTGCCAGTGTAGTGAAAACAGGTAGTGGTTGATCCTACACCTCTTCCCAGTAAAGATTACACCACAAGTGGGGCACACTCCCCTTCGGGGTACTCACTCACCAGATGATTAGTAAATGTAGGCAATAAAAGGTATCTTTCCACCAGATAATCCGTCTCTATAGCTGGGACCCGTCAGGATAATGCTCCTCATAAAACACAAACACAGAACAGGCTCCAAATAGCGTAATCTCGTTTATTAAAGTTAAAAGGTAACAATCCCTCATATGCATGCAGCCCCCGCTTATAATGCACGTACCATTTAGTAGATTGTTACAGGCACAAATGACAGTAACGGTAGCGGTATCCTACTGGTATCCGATTCCCCAGAAGCCAAGCATGTAAACACAGCGTGTAGTCTACAGCGTGCAGATCTACTTCCTGGATGAACCACCCGTGGAACGCACGCGTCACTTCCGGATCGCCGTAAAGGGACTTTATCCTGACGGGCATTATCCTGACGGGTCCCAGCTATAGAGACGGATTATCTGGTGGAAAGATACCTTTTATTGCCTACATTTACTAATCATCTGGTGAGTGAGTACCCCGAAGGGGAGTGTGCCCCACTTGTGGTGTAATCTTTCCTGGGAAGAGGTGTAGGATCAACCACTACCTGTTTTCACTACACTGGCAAGAAAATCCGTCACTATTTGAATGCTTGTGATGATGTTGGACATTTAAACCAACAGCTAGACCGCTGTTTATCATTTTGGACTATGTTGTTCTATAGGTGATCCTGATTTAAAAGTATTGGGATGCCTGCCTTTACACGAACACAAATTTTAATGCCATCCCAGTCTTAGTCTGTAGGGTTCAATATTGAGTTGGCCCACCCGTTGCAGCTATAACAGCTTCAACTCTTCTGGGAAGACTGACCACAACTTTTAGGAGGGTGTCTATGGGAATCTTTGACCATTTGACCATTCTTCCAAAAGCGCGATTTGTGAGGTCCGGCACTGATGTGGACGAGAAGGCCTGGCTCGCAGTGTCTGCTCTAATTCATCCCAAAGATGTTTTATCGGGTTGAGGTCAGTCAAGTTCCTCCACCCCAAACTCGCTCATCAATGTCTTTATGGACCTTGCTTTGTGCACTTACATCAGGATCCCCAGAAAGCCCCCCTTACACCAGGGTCCCCAGTGAGCCCCTTCCTTACACCAGGGTCCCCAGTGAGCCCCTTCCTTACATCAGGGTCCCCAGAGCACCCCCCTTACATCAAGGTCCCCAGAGAGCCCCCCTTTACATCAGGGTCCCCAGCCCCCCTTACACCCCCCTTACACAGGGTCCCCAGAGAGCCCCACCCCCAGAGAGCCCCCCCTTACACCACCAGAGAGTCCCCAGAGAGCCCCCCCTTACACCAGGGTCCCCAGAGGGCCCCCCTACTTTAGGGTCCCCAGAGGGCCCCCCTACTTTAGGGTCCCCAGAGGGCCCCCCTACTTTAGGGTCCCCAGAGGGCCCCCCTACTTTAGGGTCCCCAGAGGGCCCCCTACTTTAGGGTCCCCAGAGGGCCCCCATACTTTAGGGTCCCCAGAGGGCCCCCCATACTTTAGGGTCCCCAGATAGCCCCCCTTACATCAGGGTCCCCATAAAGCCCACTAACATCAGGATCCCCAGACAGCCCCTCTTACATCAGTGTCCCCAATTACTTTAGGGTCCCAAGACAATCACCCCCTTCCACCCTTTCAGAGGTTCATCTGTACCTGGCTGGTCTCTGCAGTGCACCTTGGACCCCCAGCACATCACTGTACCAGACAATATTTAAGTAGAGGTGGGAGGCGGCGATTGGCAGCGGCGATTGGCAGCTTTATGGTGTCCACAGGGCAGCAGGATCTCCCTGGGGGTTGTAGTTCTCTCTCCGACTGTATCCACTGGAGAGGGGAGGGACCTCTAATCCAGGCATGTATCAGCAACAGTATAGAAGCAGAGCGACTCAATGAAGAGTGAAGCCCGGGTCAGAAAATCTCCTCTCCACTGTATACATTGGGAGATAGAACTACAAACGGGCACCATAAAGCTGCCGATCACGGCCTCCCACCTCCCCCCTGCATGTTAAACGGACCAGCCAGAGGTGACGGGGGAGATGCTTTTCAAAAAGTTATAAAATTGATTAGCAGTTTAATGAGTGAAATAAGTATTTGATCCCCTATCAGCAAGATTTCTGGCTCCCAGATGTCTTCTATACAGGCAACGAGCTGAGCTTAGGAGCACTCACTTAAAAGGGAGAGAACACCAAGAACACCATCCCTACTAATAAACATGGAGGTGGAAACACTATACATTGGAGGCGTTTTTCTTTTAAGGGGACAGGAAAACTTCACTGCATTAAAATGGACATTTAACAGGGCTATGCACCGTCATACCTTGAGTGAGAACCTCCTTCCCTCAGCCAGTGTATTAAAAATGCATCATAGATGGGAATTCCAGCATGACCCAAAACACATAGCAAGGGCAACAAAGGAGTGGCTCAAGAAGAAGCACATTAAGGTCCTGGAGTTGCCTAGCCAGTCTCCGGACCTAAAACCCATAGACAATATGTGGATGGAGCTGAAGGTTCGAGTTACTAAACGTCAGCCTCGAAACCTTAATGACTTGGAGAGGATCTGCAAAGAGCAGTGCGACAAAATCCCTCCTAAGATGTGTGCAAACCTGATGGCCAACTACAAGAAACGTCTGACCTCCAATTGAAGTACCGAGTCATGTTTTGCAAAGGGGTCAAATACTTTTTTCACTCATTAAAATGTAAATCAATTTATACATTTTTTGAAATGCTGAAATGCGTTTTTTGGGGGGATTATTGTTGTTGTTGTTATTCTGTCTCTCACTGTTAAAACAAACCTAACGTTAAAATTATAGACTGACCATTTCTTTGTCATCGGGCAAACATACAGCAGGGGATCAAATACCTTTTTCCCTCACTGTGTGTATATATACATATGCATTCACACACATGACTGTGCAAAAGATTTCGACAGGTGTGAAATGCTGTAAAATTAAGAATGTTTTCAGAAATAGAAATGTTAGTTTATTTTTATCAATTAACAAAACAGAAAGTAAATTAACAGAAGAGAAATCCAAATTAAATCAACATTTCCCTTCAACCCACATCAATTCTTCTAGGTATACTTGCACACATTTGAAGGAACTCTGCAGGTAGGTTCTTCTAAACATCCTGGAGCACTAACCACAGATCTTCTGTGGATGTAGGCTGTCTCAAATGTGTGTCCTTATGGCATTATAGATATAGATGATATTAAGGTCAGGGCTCTGTGGGGGCAAAACCATCACTACCAGGACACCTTGTTCTTCTTTACGCTAAAGATAGTTCTTTGACTGTATATTTGGGGTCATTGTCCTGCTGCAGAATACATTTGGGGCCAATCTCATGTGTCCTGAATAGTATGGCATGATGCATAAGTATCTGCCTGTATTTATCAGCACCGAGGACACCATTGCTCCTCACCAAATCTCCAACTCCATTTGCAGAAATGCAGCCCCAAACTTGCAAGGAACCCCAAACCACCATACTTCACTGTTGCCTGCCGGCATTCATTATTTTACCGCTCTTCAGCCCTTTGGTGAACAAACTGCCTCCTACTGCAGTCAAATATTTAAAATTCTGACTCATCAGTAATGAGCACATGCTGTCATTTTTCTGTACCCCATTTTCTATGTCCTCAAGCATAGTTGAGCCACTGCGCTTTGTTTCCACACCGGAGGTATGGCTTTTTGGCCATGATTCTTCTATGAAGACCACTTCTAGCCAGACTTCTCCAAACAGTAGATGGGTGTACCTGGGTCCCACTGATTTCTGCCAGTTCTGTACCGATGACACTGCTGGACATTTTCCGATGTTGAAGGGATGTAAGCATGTGTTTTTCATCTACTGCATTATGTTTGCTTGGCTGACCACTGCATCTATGGTCCTCAAACAGCACATCTTGAACAGCAGATCTTGGAACCCCAGTCTGGGAGAGACCTTTCTGATAAAGTATAACCACTTTGTGTCTTGCTGCTCTGCTCAGTCTTGCCATGGAGTATTGTGTGATATTCAATGGTCTTGCACAACCGCACCTGAGTAGTAGTGTTTGGCCATTTATCACCCAATGTTAAGACTTCTACACAGGGTATTTCAAACTACATATGAAATTGATGATTATTAGCCCCTGCTTGATACAAATTAAAGGGGTTGTAAAGTCAGAATGTTTTTTTTTTTTTTTATCTTAATGCATTCTATGCTGCAGCTCGGCTCAGGTGCCCCCAAAGTAAGCTTCTTGCTGCAGGAGCACTCAACAGGAGGGAGGGGCCAGGAGCACTGAAGATGGACCCGAGAAGAGGAGGGTCTGGGCTGCTCCGTGCAAATCCACTGCAACAGAGCAGGTAAGTATGACATGTTTTTTTTCTTCTATAAAAAAATAGTAGAGACTTTACAATCACTTTAATCATACATCTGACTCTAATACTACAACATCCTTGATTCTGTGCAAGTGTACAAGTGAAATTTAACTCAATTTTTCCTAAAAATGTGGCCAATCACTATTCATTTGTGGTTTAGAAGGGGGGGAATTATATTTTCAGGTTTACCAGTCAGGTTTAGAAAGCTTTTTCCCCCTTAATACATGAAATCATCATTTTAAAAACTGCATTTTGTATTTACTTGGGATATCATTGTGTAATATTACAATTCGTTTGATGACCTGAAACATTTAGGTGTGACTATATATATATATATATATATATATATATATATATATATATATATATATATACACATACACACACATACACATACTGATACATACATACACGTTTTTCCTCATAAAAGGATTTAAAAGACCAACGTGGCAAAGAATTTGTTACTCATACACGTAGACTAAAGAATAATAAATATTCAATATTTGATTAGATCAAATTGGATGAATTAAAGAAAAATGAAAAGCATGGTTTATTCTTTAGGGTCTTTTAAATTACAATAAATCTGAGAAAAAGCTGATCACAGGGCTCAGGGTCAGAAATGAATTAGTGACACAGTTGTGACATTATTAATGCTGAAGAATCTGACTTAACATTGTTAACAGTAATTCTGCAGCAATTCTTGTGATACCATGTCTGTTGTAAAATACATTTATTAGACTTGACTACTGCACTTTGTCCTATATTAATCAAAGTGATATGCTATGTGGTCCAAGAACATTGTGCTATAACTCCTATTATTTATATAGAAAACACAATGCCATGGATCCAGCCTTTTCTTGTATCCACTGATAAAAGGAATAGAGCGTCTTACACAACAAGAAATGAGACATTTGATTCTCCAGAATCTCCGCTCATTAAAGTCAACTTGTCAGAACATCATTATCACAATACAGAGGCTTCATCAAAACCATTTACTGTACACTCAACTGGGCATAAATAATCTATATTTAAGAAATGGGGAACACTTCAAGGCTCAGTACACACACAGCCGCTTCAGTGTCCAGGGTACACAAAAGGTTGAAATGCATTTAGCCAATTAATGAATGGATCTAGGACCTCGTGTGATATAGGACTAATAAATCTCACACATACATAACAGTTAACTA
The DNA here is from genome assembly GCA_029574335.1 of Rana kukunoris. Taxonomy (NCBI): domain Eukaryota; kingdom Metazoa; phylum Chordata; class Amphibia; order Anura; family Ranidae; genus Rana; species Rana kukunoris. The sequence continues at coordinate 311,326,945 of CM056053.1, forward strand.
TAATAATATTCCCCTCCATTCCAACTACATCTTTAAAATCTTTGTGTACATTTCAGTACAGCTTTGTGAAGGTGAAAAGCTGCAAGATTTGTTTTGTCCAACAAAAATAAATGCTAGTGTAGGTAGCCTGAAAATACAATTCAAGCTTCAGACACAAACCCATTTTGTTAATGTTTACATTAGCTGGGATTGGCTTAAAAAGCAACTCTAGGTAAAACATGTTTTTA